>CM070545.1:17407868-18150709 GCA_036346405.1 Phyllostachys edulis
GTGTGAAGGGGGGAGTGCAGCGTAGCGCTGCGAGAGTGAGCGTAGGTAGGCAAGGAGGTTCTGAACCATGTGGTTCGATGTTTTTCGTCGAATGGAATGGTACGACATCTCGCTGCGATATTCTCTTTGGTCGAATGAGCTGATACGGGATAAGTCGGTTCCGTTCGGTAAACCAAACGAGCGAACATCATCTTTTCCCAAACCATCTGATATATGTAACCCTGCATTCACTCATTCAAAAACTGCCTAAATGCACGGACCCAGCCAGTGCGACAGCAGTAGTCTCCTCGGTCTCAGCAATTACCAAACGGAGACAGTAGTATCTCTAGAGTTTACTTACACTACAACAACAAATCTTGAGTAGTACTACTACAGTTGTCAGCTCTAGTGCGTGCAGTTGAACAAGACGCACGGTCGCTGATTCAATCCCAAGCCTTCAGCGAGACTCACGTGCCCACACACGCCGTGAATGCTGATTGAACTTGCTGCGGTTTTGCCGGTGAATGTATAAGCTCCCAGCTGCCGTGGGCGCCAGCACAGCCGGCCGGCCGGCCAGCCGGCCAGGGAGGGACCTCTCTGCCCTATGCCAACTCGCAATAAATGTGTTCTCGATCTGTTTGTTGAATATGTGAACAATATTTTAATTCTAAATTTTAATATGAGATAAAGATTATATGTAACTAGAGATGCATAAGACGATATCAATAGCGCATAACGATTTCTCTTCTAAACATACTCAATAATGTAATTATAATGAATATACCGGCAGGTACAAACAACTTACAAGAGAGGTTGATGAAAAACAGAAGCGATGTAGACTCGATGCAAAGGCATGTCGAGACGAAGCAAAGGTCAAAAGCGCGGTCGCGTGAGACATGCGCCTAAAAAACTTATTGTCGCCCCGTGCAGGTGAACTCTATGACAATGATTCGAAGATACCGCTCACCCTCCTTTCCGGTGCACGTCGAGGAGAAGGGACGGCTTGGTTTAAACAGCACAAGAGAACAGAGAGAAGAAGAAGAAGAATTGGAATTGAAAAGATCAGTCCTGGTATGGACGTCTCCAGGTCATTTTAAGGATCGAGTCAATTACTCTCTAGTAACTTGAAGTGGCCGTCAGAATTCTCCGAAGCACACTAGGGTTTCCTGATCAACTCAAGCTAGCCAGCCCCTTGATCGTCAAGGTCCCCAGATTAGCGAGAGTTAACCGGCACCTCTTTGCTTTCGTAGGCTTCATCATGTGGCGTTTAAGTTAATCCGGCACCCGCGTATGTTGAAGTACTCAGCCACAGAAAATCACACACATAGTGATTTCCTAAACACAGACCAAAAAGCCCCCAACGAAAACCTTGCCATATGAATAGAAACAAGGGCAATATGGTCATGTGCAAGTTAAGGAGAATGCCCAACATAGAGCATAAAAGGGAGCATGCAGCCACCTCAATGCCATTTTCCATCCCATTTTCCTCACAGCCGAGTGCAAGCACAAAGAGCAAGCACCACTACACCACTGTCTCCACAACAAAGCTTCACATTCAACCACAAAGCTCCATTCTCAAACCCAGCCGAAGCTCAAGCACAAAGCCAAGAGACCAGGGAGCCAAGGAAGAACCAAGGCAAGCTCAAGCCAGGGGTGTCCAGGCCAGCACAAGGAGGAGGAGGAAGCACGGGTGGCCACGAGGGAACCAGCAACAGCGGCGACACCGAACCACCAGGGAGAGCACCAGCGCAGAACCGGCACTACAACCCCCTTCCCCATCCTTAGCTCAACAAGAGGTAACCCACAATGGAATCTCAGTATGCAGCACACATGCACATCTTTCACCCATAAAGCATCTCATCATATCGTTCAGATAGCTCTCAGTTTGCTTTTCATCACAGAGCAAGGGGAGGATTTGGATTAGAGAGCGAGGGGGAGTTTACCGCAGAGCGAGACTTTAGCAGCTCCACCATCACCAAGAACCAAGCCTCTAGTAGCCATCCCATCACCATGCTATGCATATTAATGAAATATCACACATCAGTAAGCAATCCAGCATTAAGCAATAAATTGAATCAATCTCAGTAAGCATAAGTAAAAGAAAGCAACCAAAGCATGTAAAATCTGGGTTATCAGAGTGGAGTTAGGGGAGGTGAGCAGGGCTCGGCCGAGCCACAAAGGGAGCAGTGGTGCCGGCGGCCGGATGGCCGAGCCGGCCAGGAGGTGAGGAGAGGCGGCGAGCCGGAGGCGGCGCTGGCCTCCCGGCCGCGCCGAGGGAAGCTGGAGGCCGGCGGCGGCGCCATGAACCGGGCCGCGGTAGAGGGCGGCGCAGCTGGACCGGGGCGGCGCGGACTGAAGCAGGCGACGGCGGCCATGGCAACCCCTAGGGCGGTGTGGGTCCGTGGCGGCGGCAGGCGGGGCGCCGACAGGGGCGGCCGGGGCCAGGCGGGCCGAGTCTTGGGAGCTCCCCCTGGCGGCTTGGCTTGTGAGGAGAGAGAGGCTTGTGGAGAGGGAGTGAGGATCTGCTGGGAAAGAAGGGGATTTGTTGGAGGAGGGAGATGATGGCTTCTTTGGGAAGGGAGAGAGAGATGTTGTGGTGTGAGCTGTGTGTGCCTGTGTGTGTGTATGTTGGGGCTGGTTCGGCCGCAGGTAGGATAGAGAGAGAGAGAGAGAGAGAGAGGTGGGATTAGGGTAGATTAGAAGTTAGACTTAGAACTTTAGATTTAGGGGTAATATTAGGAAATGGTTAGATTTTAATCTTTTGTTGTGATTATTGTTTATTTCAGTAGCAGTTGTTAAGAAATTGTTGTTAGCTGTTCAATTCTTGCGACTAATTAATTCAACCTGAATTTTGTCGGTCTAACCAACTTAAAATCAACTTGTGAATTTATTGCTAAATTAAGTTGTGTATCCATTATTTCTGTTGATTAGTAGATTAGCTTGCCTTTGTAGCAATCTTGTGCGTCGCTAGTATTTAGTTGGGCTTTGCGAGTAGTTTAATCTTGTTATTTAATTATTTAAGCATGAATCTTGGGTTTTCGACCGTAGCGCGATTAGATAGTAGAGCGACTATTTTAGGGGAGTGCTAACTTAGTATAGATCTCGAAAAGTTTTATTTAATTAAATTGTGCTAACTTTTAGAAGTCACTAACTTAGGTATCTATTATATCACCCAAAATCAACTACGTACTTACTTATATTATTATTCGTGCTGCCGTATTGCTACAGAAGACAATCCAACACCGATGGGAGCAACTGATCAGAGTTTCATCTGCACCGATCTCTCCTGCAACTCCAAAGGCAAGCTATCCTCTTGAACATAAACATAGTTAATTTAAATGTAAACCGTATATTGCACTATTATGTTTATTGCATCAAAATTGTTTTCTTAAAACTTAAATAAATGATTGAGATGAAAATGATTAAGATAAATATGAAAGAAATGAGGATGAGAAAGAAAGAAAGAAATGAGAATTTATATGTGGGTAAAAGGGGGCCTGGCAAGGGAAACGCCGATTTATTTATTTAATGATGATGATGATGATGAGGTAAAGAGGTGGGCCCTTTTTACATATGGTTATAATATAAGGACAAACAAAACTCTTGCTCTGGCCTCAAGCCGTAAAATCAAGACCAACCATTTTCCCTGCTTTCGACGCGTAAAATGCTACCTTGTTACGTAATTATGATCTCCACAACGGACACATTGGAGTGTTTGAGCTCTAAGCACGCCGCCCAAGGATGAGTGTTGAGCATGGACGCGGTCGCCTCAACCAATATTACTAGAACTCGTATGACGAGGTCAAGAGCGTGACTAAATCAAGACCGATTTAAAAGTAATGGGTGGAGACTTGATCACGAACTCGAAAACGCTCAGATTCTCGAACTTGAACTCGTGATCAAAGGAAATGCAGGAACCCGCTCATTTAGAGCTCGTAATTACTATGGGTAAAGTGGTACAAGCCCTGCGTAGTGCTATGCAAAATCATGAATTCATGCCGGTCTCGGATTGGAGTCTACGGAACCACCGGGGTCTTTTCTTCTCTCCGAGTAATAAGTAGTGTTTTTAGTAATTAAAATTTGCCACCTAATGTTTTAATAAATTATTTTCAAAAATGAGATGACTTAGAAAATGTGATAACAACCAGAGCTACCATCCAAAGGCATTCTTTGTTATTAATGCTTGTTGAGTACATTCGTACTCAACCTTGTTAGTATTCTCCTTTGTATATCCTAGTCCACCAGAATTCTCCCGAGTGGGATGACGGACTTGCAGGTACCGATGCAGCTGCGGGAGGAGAAGGCACGGACTACGAGGACCAGAGCGAGATGGACGCCATATTTGCCTCATGGGACTAATAGAAGGCCGAGACTTCAGTTGGCGAAAAGCTTTTAGCGCCTCCTTTCAGAATCGCTAATACTTGTATTAAGAACCATAGCCTTATGTGGCTATTATCGAATAAAATGTACGCTTATCTTATTGTTCTCATTGCAGAACCCTAGTAAAGGCTTACTATTCGTTGGAGCAAGAGTTTTCTCGAGCAAACGAATAGTAATCCAGATGCCTCAAGTGTAATTACCCTTGGGGTAATGACACGGGCATCACACCTCCCACTCTATAAATATGCTCCATGTAAATGGGAGAGATGAGACCACTTTGTAACTTCTACTACACATATACAATGCATCTATACGACCCCTTTGTGTGTGATTCTTGTGGAATCCCCTTCGCACCCTCTGCGGTCGACGCGTCCGATCGGGGGTGCCACAAGTTTACTGTTTGATCTCGTATTGACGATAGTTGGCATCATCTGTGGGGACCGTAACAAGAAGCTACGAGTTCACGACTCACCTCGGCCTCGTCTCACCCTAGACCGGGTCCATGCTCACCTCGATCTCTACCTACCCTAGAGCTATTCTGGGCAGGAACCCCCTGGGGCATGCATCTAGGCTTGTATCAGTCTCTCGCACCGGTTAACGACATCGCCACATTTGACGGCCTTGCCTCAGCGTGGCACAAGTCGGCCTCAATGGCTTTGCCTCGGCACAGCTTCGCTTCGCCTTGATGACGTCTCCTCGACTAGGGGCTCCCACTAGCTCGACGGATTCACATCGGCAAGCCCCAACACACCTCGATGGCCTGGCCTTGACGTGGTTCAACTTGGCCTCGTCGGCTTTGCCTCGGTCCAGCAAGAACACTCACCCTCCAGGGCCGAGTACGCGATAAAGACTCACCCCTCAGGGTTGAGTACGCGAGCAAGATTCACCCCCCCAAGGTCGAGTTCGATGGATTGACCTCGGCAAGCCACAAAACGCCTCAATGGCTTGGCCTCGTCATAGTTCAACTCGGCATCGACGCCTTTGCCTCGTCCAAGTAGAGAAAGACTCACCCTCTAGGGCTGAGTGCGCGAGAAATACTCATCCTCCGGGGCCGAGTGCGCGATAAATACTCACCTCCGACTCGAAAGGCCAAAGAAAGACTCACCTCCCGCCAAGCGCGAGCAAAGACTCACCCTCTGGGCTGAGTGCGCGAGAAAGACTCACCCTCTGGGACCGAGTGTGCCAGCAAAAGACTCACTCTCCAGGGTTGAGTGCGCTAGCAAAAGCCTCACCCTTCGAGGCCAAGTGCGCGAGTAAGACTCACTTCCCCTAGCCCGACGGCTTCACCTCGGTGCATTGAGTTTAGTGCTCCAGCGCTTGCCATCGCACCTGAAGGCCACTCCTCAGTTGGTCGAGAACTCCTCGCTACACGAGCCACGCTGTTCGGTGTTGAGCAGCCACATCTTCACCTCGGGGGTAGAGCGAGTGAACACATACTCACCCTCTGGGGCCAAGTAGACTTAACCTAGCTTGGGCTTGTCCTCACCCTCAGGAGTCGAGTAGGTATACACGGGTGCTCTCGAGCTCCATCTCGAACGCCAAGTTTTTTCGATGAGAGACAACGATGTTCCGGCCTTTCCACAACCTCAGAGCGCTCTCAAGCCTCGTCTTGAGTGCTAAGTTTTTTCAATGGGAGATGACAAGGTTCCGGCTTCCCCATAACCTCAAACCAGTCTCGAGCCCCGTCTTGAGCACTAAGTTTTTTCGATTGGAGGCGACGAAGTTTTGGCCTCGCCGCAACCTCAAAGCGCTCTCGAGCCCTATCTCAAGCGCTAAGTTTTTTCGATGGGATACAGTGACGTTTCGGCCTCTCCACAACCTCAAAGCGCTCTTGAGCCCCGTCTCAAGCACTAAGTTTTTTTTTGACAGGAGACGACAATATTCCAACCTCCCGACATGTGAAGCACTCTCTATCCCAGTCTCGAGCGCTAAGTTTTTTTGATGGGAGACGGTGAGTTTTCGACCTCCCACAACCTCAGAGCGCTCTCGAGCCCCGTCTCGAGCGCTAAGTTTTTTCAATGGAAGGCGACGATGTTCCGGTCTATCCATAACCTCAAACCGCTCTCGAGCCCTTCTCGAGCGCTAGGTTTTTTCGATGGGTGGCTGCGATGTTCCGGCCACTCCACAACCTCAAAGCGCCCTCGCGCCCTGTCTCGAGAGCTAAGTTTTTTGATGGGAGATGGTGACACTTCGGCCTCTCCACAACCTCAAAGCGCTCTCGAGCGCTAAGTTGTTTTCGATGGGAGACAGCGCTCTTCCAGCCTCCCGACATGTGAAGCGCTCTCAAGCCTCGCCTCAAGCACTAAGTTTTTTCGATAGGAGACAACGACGTTTCGGCCTCTCCACAACCTCAAAGAGCTCTCAAGCCCTATCTCAAGCGCTAAGTTTTTTTTGATGGGAGACGACGACGCTCCGCCTCCATTAACCTCAAAGCGCTCTCGAGCCTCGTCTCTAGCGCCAAGTTTTTTTTATGGGAGCATTGACATTCCAGCCTCCCGACTTGTTAAACGCTCTCGAGTCTCGCCACAAGCGCTAAATTTTTTTGATGGGAGACAGCAACGTTCTGGCCTCTCCACAACCTCAAAGCGCTCTCGAGCCGCGTCTCGAGCGCTAGGTTTTTTTTCTCGATGGGAGATGGGGTAATAACTTACCCCGTCAACGAGAACCAACCAACAATTAAGTTAGAAAAATCATCTCTTTCCGTCTAAGGCCACACCTCGATGAGTTGAGCACTCCGCACAAAGTCATGCCTCAGGCAAGCAAAGTATCCAGTGTTTCAATGCACATGACCTCCTTATCACTCAGCCCTCAGCTCCAACTACAAGTGCTTCGACGTACACCCACTCGCACCACGGGAGACCCCTTGGTGATTCGATTAGCACGCGCTTCGATGCATTCCTACTCGCTCCGCAGGCAACCCACCAGTCTCGAGTGCTTCAGGCCTTCGCCTCGTCATGGCACGACTTAGCCTCGATGGGAGACGACAACGTTCCAACCATCTCGGTGATTCCTCAATGGCTTTGTCTCAGCATGATACAACTCGGCCTTGACAACACTCTCTCAACCGAACCCATCTCGGCTCTATTGGAGTCTCCTTGATTAAGTGATCCCCTTTAATTGGTGGTTGTACCTTGGAGAACGCCAACACATTGCCTCGGTGTGGTGTGACCAGCCTCAAGAGCACTCCCTCTGCAGAACATAGCTCCACATTGAGTGCTCCTCGCTTCGTAGGCCAAGCCTTTGTGAGATGAGCACAAGGAACCCCGATGTGTGCCATCCCGTTTCGCGTGCCGTGTCTCGATGAGTCAAGCAAATAACACCCTAGTGCATATCCCCTCACCCCGAGGGCCAAGACTCATTAAGTTGGCCTTGGACACATGTCGACCTTGCACATGTTGGCGCGTTGATGTACATCGACCTACTGCATCTCAATGTGTCACCCAACTCAGTGTCGCCCATCAAGCTCATACCAGTTGACGCATGCGCGCCTACCGGTCACCTGCTCTTTGAAACTCCACCGCACCTCGGACGAGCGGTCCATCCACACGCATCTCAACACGTTTGCACGCAATGGATCATTCACTTGAGGGCGCCACGTGTCTCAGACTATCAAGTCGGCCACGCTTGTTGTTGTGTTTTCACACAAGTCAACCTTGCGCACATCGGTATTATGTTGCTCCTCGAGTGCTATGCCTCGGCCATGCCCAAGCGAATCGAGCTTGGCACCTCAACTCGTACCTTCACATCTCGAAGGCCATGAGTCCTTAAATGAATTTTAAATGAATTTCAAAGACAAAATCATAATGCATAAAGTTTTTTTTAAAAAAATACACAAGCAATTAAACTATGTTGGGAGACTAAAAAAATGATAATTTTTTGAGCTAAGTTTCTATATTTAAAAAAATTCTCGAAACGGAAGTAACTGGCGGCGATGTCATTCATCTAATTTTTTGGTGTTCGCGATGTTATTTTTCATTGCGTCACGAATAGAGTGTCGTTCCTACGATTACGCCTAACGCGATGTCATTAGGCTAATTTTCCCTTTCTCAAATCAATTAACTCAAATGAACTAAAATTAACCATTCATGAACAAATGCACACATGTACCATTAAGTTCAATCTTATCCCAATTAAGTTCAATCTACATTGTGTAACTCCCCATATGACACATTCTCATATACATAAATACAAATTCACATATGACACATTCTCATATACATGAATGCAAATTCAGAACATATGATACATAAACATTTCATTCATCATTGCACTTGCTTATTTCCTTTAAAAATTAGCCCTTCGTGATGATCGATGCGTATGTAGCTAGTTTCATTATGTTGTTCTTCCTCGACCCTTATGTCGTTTCCGAAAGGAGGCAACTCGTCAAATTGATTGTATTCTTTCTCGTTCACTACATTCTCAACTCCGACAATCCTCCTTTTTCCATGAAGAACTACGTGGCGCTTCTTATTTTCTTGGTCGGTTACATAGAAGACTTGAACAACTTGATTAGCAAGTACAAATGGTTTATCTTTGTATCCGACACATTCGAGGTCCACGGTAGTGAAGCCATACTTGTCGACCTTCACTTGTGGGAGATGGACCCAAGGGCACCGAAACAAGGGGATCTTGAAAAACACGTAGTCGAGCTCTCAAATCTCCTCTATGAGCCCATAGTAGGAGCTCCTCAACCCATCGGCATCGAACGCATTTATGCGAACATCGTTGTTCTGGTTAGTGCTCTTTATATTCTGAGTCTGCGTATAAAATATGTACCCATTTATATTGTATCCTTGCCATGTCACAACTATAAATATTGGTCTTTTGCCAACCATGTCAGCATATCACTTGACGAGCTCCTAGCGAGTCGCTCCTTCGACCATTGGTTGAACCGACTATTGTGTTGTCTCGTGATCCAAACATCCGGTAGCTCTGGATTCTATTGCCGAAGCACGTCCTTGTGCTGGTCGATATACCAGGACACTTCAGTCATGTGTTGCAAGACCATGAAATAGACTTGAGCACACGCATCTATATCTGAGTGATTGCTTTCCTTCCTATGGTCCCGATACCCTCGAGCCTCCCCTTATGGTGAGATCGAGGCACACCTATCGGTTCGACCTAAGCCATGTAATCGACACAGAACTCAATGACCTCTTCGGTTGCATAACCTTCGACGATACTACCATTCGAACGAGATCGATTCCGTACATAGGACTTAAGAATTCCCTTGAACCTCTTGAATGGGTACATGCTACGTAGAAATACAGGCCCGCACATCTTTATCTCCCTCACAATGTGAACAATGAGATGGACCATGATATCGAAAAACAACAAAGGGAAATACATCTCAAGATGACATAGAATCGTCACCACCTCTTCCTGTAGAGCATCTAGTCCTTTGGGATCGATGACCTTCTGAGCAATTGTGTTAAAGAAATAACACAGCCTCATGATTGTCTCTCGGACCTTGATCGACAAAATACTTCTAATTGCAACAGGGAGCATCTGTGTCATCAACACATGACAATCATAAGACTTCATGCCAATTAACTTCAAATCTTACATCAACACAAGTTTCTTCATATTGGCGGAGTAACCGGACGGAACTTCCACACCATGCAAGCACCGGCACAATTCAGTTCTCTTAGCCTTGGACAGAGTATAACAAGTAGGGGGAAGGTATGTTCATCCTTTATCGGTGTCTGTCGGTGCTAACTCAGGTCTGATGTCCATATCAACCAAGTCAAGCCGTACATTGACACCATCCTTTGTTTTGTCACGAATGTTCAGTAAGAGACCAATCAAGCTGTCACATACATTCTTCTCTACGTGCATAATGTTGATGCAGTGATGAACTCTAGGTGCTCCCAATATGGTTAGTCTCAAAATATTGATCTCTTCTTCCAGATGTTCTTCTCACGGGTCCTCGATTTATGTCCCTTTTCAAGCACAACATCTAAATCCTTAACCATATCATAGACCTTTTTTTCCGCTTAAATGCCTTGGAGCTAAACTGTCATCCATCTCTCCGTCGAATTGTTTCTTCATCCTGCGGTATGGGTGAGTTCTTCGAAGGAACCTATGGTGACGTATGTACATGGTTTTGTGCGAGTACTTCAGTCACACACTCTCGGTATTATCTAAGCAGTGAGTATAGGCTTTAGCCCCTGTTGTACTCTGGCCCGATAGGTTAGCATGGGTAGGATAATCATTTATGGTGCAGAACTATAAGGAGCGTAAAGTGAAGTTCTCTCGTTTTTACACATCCCATACCTGTACCCTTTCGATCCACAGTACTTTTAGATCTTCCATCGATGGTGCTAGGTACACATTAATATCATTCCTAGGTTGCTTCGGCCCTTGGATAAGTATCGACAGCAAAATATACTTCCGCTTCATACACAACCAAGAACGAAGGTTGTAGATACAAAGAGTCACAGGCTAAGTGCTATGTCGACTGCTCATGTTACCGAAAGGATTCATTCTATCTGTACGCAATCCAAACCTTATATTCCTCGATTCCGCACCAAAGTCTGCAAACCTTCTATCGATGTTTCTCCTCTGGGCGGAATCAGCAGGGTGTCTTAGCTTTTCATCCTTCTTACGCTCCTCCAAGTGCCAACGCAGCAGTTTTGCCTCCTTTTAGTTTGCAAAAAACCACTTCAAACGGGGAATTACGGGAAGATACAACACCACCTTAGCAGGAGGTCCTTTCTTCACCTCGATTCCCTCGCCGTCATCTGATTGATTCTTACGCTTGCATCAGGATGCGTTGCACACTGGACATACATACATGTTTGCATACTCTTTAACGGTAGAGGATAAAGTCGTTCGGACATGCATGTATTCTTTCTACTTCCATTTTCAATAGACAAAGAACCTTTTTGGCTTTGTAGGTGATTTTGGGCAACTAGTTTCCCTCCAGAAGCATGTCTGCTAAGAGACCTAACAGCGCCGTAAAACTCTTGTCGGATCAACCGTTGCTTGCCTTCAATTTCAGCAGTTCAAGCATGGATGACAACCTTGTGTACTTCGACTTGCAGCACGTGAACAAAGATTTCTCCGAGTCCTCCATCAAGCCCCAGAATTTAACATACTCTCTCTCATCACAGTTCCCTTCTACATCGCAAAGCATCTTATCCAGATTGTCATCATGCAGCCTATCCGAATCAGAACCACAATCGATATCATCCGGCGGCATATCGTTGATTTCGTCGGCGATGTCGTTATTACTACCTTCCTATATAATCTGCTCTTCACCATGACTGGTCCAACGTGTATACCCCTTTTTGAAACCTCTTCGAATCAAGTGTACTTCGATCTGCGCTCAGTTCTTAAACATCTTCAGATTCTCACAGTCAATGCATGGACAATACATATATTTTACCTCCTTATTCAACATATCTTCCTCGGCAGTCTTGTAAAAGCAGACACGCCATTAATATACTTCTCACTCACACGGTTTTCAGCATACATCCACCTTCGGTCCATCTACGATGCGCATATAACAATTTAGTGTTAAATTTTGAATTAATTAATTAATATAATATATATGATCAAAAGTAGCTATATGTAGCAAGAATTAATTAAATTGAATTAAGTAGAAATAGACTATGAATTGGCTAAATGTACCCTAAACCCTAAACCATGCTAGTTGTAAATAATCTTCTCTCTACACCAAGCTAGATCTAGAATATAATGTATTTAGGAACAAATTACTAACCATAGATAGTCAAGAACAAATAGATCTACAATCACTTTTCCTTTAAAAGAGTGAAATAATAGAGAGAAGGTGTTTGGATTAGGATAGTGCGCTAATAAGAAAAATTCCTTTAAAAGAACGTAAGAATAGAGAAGGTGTTTGGATTAGGACAATGAGCTAATACCATACTAGATGTAAATAATATTTCCACCTCCTCCGCGGTCTCCTTTCACCAAATGGCTTCGAAGCCCCACCTCCTCAAAGCAGCAGCCTGCTGTGAGAACAGATCTGTGAGGGTCAGGTCTGCAATAAGTGAAATTATCACAAATGATTTTTACTACAAACCTTCTGTGATGAGTGACGGGAAGTATCACATACGATTTTTTTCTTAAAACCGTCTGTGATATTTAGAAATATCACAGACGGTTCTTGTTAAAAACCATCTGTGATACTTCACAGATGGTTTTCAATATGAACCGTCCGCGATATTACCTCTTCACAGACGGTTTTTAGCACAGTCAGTAACACAAACAGTCTCTAAACGAAAACCGTTTGTGATTGTATTTAATACTAACGGTTCTAATCAACCATTAGTGATGAGGCGTCCAATATTAGCCTTTTTGTAGTAGTGGTGGCTCGGTCGCACCACAACACACGCGCCGACGGCGAAGCGCGTGGGCCTGATGGTGAGAGCGATGAGAGATCAGTGCGGCGGCGTCTGTGGCTTGAGTCGTAGCTTGGTTGCGTGGCGGCGAGCGACACGGTGGCCACGATGTGCGACGGCGAGCGACACAACCACGTCGGGCGATGGCACGGGAGATGGCAAGTGATGTGGTGGCCACGATGGAGGATGGCGTGCGACACGACCACGGCGGGCGACACGGGCAACGACGATGAGGGCTTGACGTTGTTTAATGCAGTGCCCCCAACAAATAATGTACATAGACACTCCTCTCGTCCACAATGCAAGATTTTATTGTTTCTTAATGATTGGATTGTGCCCATGCAATATCATGCAAGACAATGTTTTTCTCTCTTTTTCTTAACTCTTTGCCCCATCATCTATTATCCTGTCCTATGTGGATCCAATGTAAATAGCTAATTAATTCTATGGACATTATATAGGGTGGATCATTGTGAGTGCCTGGAAACAAAACAAAAAATTTGTTACTTACACGGCTGATTCGCCGAACCAAATGGAACATAGAAACACAAACACAAGCACACAAATCCACAATTACCCCAAGAAAAACTCGCATAGCCACGTGACGACAAGTGACTTATACAGATTAAGCCAAAGCCCATACACGCGGGCCACACACTGAAACATTCGCTGTATATATATACTGCCCGATAGAAACAGCTTGCTGAAGCAATCCAACGGCACAAAACATACCGAAAGCTCCCGGGCATGTCGACGTTTCACTCCTGGGGCAGCGGCTGGTGGGTCCCAACGACCATGAACAGGCACTCGTAGACCACCACGGCGAGGGGCCCGCCGGCGAGGGGACCGACCCAGTAGACCCAGTGGTGCGTCCAGACGCCGGTGGCCAGCGCGGGCCCGAACGACCGCGCCGGGTTCATGGACGCGCCCGTGAGCGCGCCGCCGGCGATGGTGTTGGCGCCGACGAGGAGGCCGGTGAGCAGAGGACCGATCCCCGGCGCCGACATCCGCGGGTCGAGGATGCACGCGCAGATGACGAACAGCAGCGTGAAGGTGAACACGGCCTCCGCGAGCACGCCCTGGACCGGGCCCACGCCCTCTGCCAGCGTGTGCACCGGAGTGGCCTGCGATGTGACACGTAGGATTTATATGTGACAGCTAGCGATGGTGCATGCCATGCATGTGTAGGAAAATAGAAAATACGTGTACGTACCAGTCCACCGGTGAGGCACCGGAGCAGGACGCAGGCGAGGGAGGAGCCGAGCAGCTGGGCGAGGATGTAGAGGGCGGAGCGGAAGAGGGTGATGCGGCCGCCGACGGCGAGGCCGAGCGTGACGGCCGGGTTGAGGTGGCCGCCGGAGATGTGGAACCCGGCCGTCGCCAGCACCGCCACCACCAGCGCCTGCGCCACCGCCGCCGCCGTCAACGCCGACGACTGATCGGCTCCTCCGGCCGTCTTTCCTGGTAAACATTAACGATCAAGAAATTTGCTGATCTGACTTAATTTTGAGTTGCATCGGAAACATTAACGGCCATTCACGCACATCGATCAGTTGGTACGTACTGAAATCACGTGCTAGCCAATGAAAATCTCCGTATGGTAACAGTGGGCATATCGAGCCCTATTACGTAAAAGTACTCACCGTAAAAATGAAATTTTGGTGTATGATAACACCCATTGACAATTGCACCCTGGGTATCATGTCAGCATATAATATAACTGTGAGCTCTATATATATACCGAAAAATTACTCCTGACCACGAGTGATGTTGACACGTTCACTAATAATGCTGCTTGGCTGATTACAGACTTCAGCGTCACTGTTTGCTTAGCTTCTGGATCTTGTCTGCTCTGTTTCGAAGGATCAGAAACGGTGGATAACCTCTTCAAACTTCACGTACAATCATGCGTTTTATCGAGACAAATTGATATGGTATCGATCGCATTCTCGTTTTGCATTGGCTATGTGGGGCTAACTCGATCCTACAGGCGCACAAGGGTTGCAACTTGCAGGGATCGGTGGCTTGATGCAAGAGAACGTGTTGCCGCACAAAGAAGACGAGGAATCGATTCCATTGTAAAGCCTGCAACTTGGATGATATGGAAAGAACGTCGTGCTAGAGTCTTCGCTTGACATCGTAAATCTGAAGCTCATCTAATGAGGGAGATCGAGGATGGGGCGCACTTGTGGAGGTATGTGTTAGGTTGATCTCTAACCTAACTGGATCCAACGGCCCAGTTGGGCATTTGATTCGCGCCCTGATCGGGGACGCCTAGCCCACCATGGCTGGAGGGCCCCTGTCACCCTGCGCTATAAAAAGAGGTGGGGGCCAGCGGCTCCTATCACGAGGTTGGCCTGAGCCGCAACTCCCCACCGACAAACCCTAAACCCGATCTAAGTGAGGCGCAACCGATGACGAAAGCCACCGGCCGTGCACTTTCTTTGCATCGGCGTCGGCGTCTTCACTGCCCTCTTCACCGACCGTCGCTGCCCGTGCGCAGACTTCACCAACGAACCCGATGGCGGCCTCTGAACCCTTCCCCTCCGCGGTGTCAGGTTCGTCAGACCTCAACCACCCCTCTCTGTCTCTCTATTGCTGCACTAGAACGTATCCTAGGTCTTTGATTCATCAAGCACCCCGGCTAGATCTACTCCTAGACGATCCGAATAGTTTAACAATGGTATCGAGCCATCGGTTTCTAGGGTTTTAGATCCGGACAGGTAAACCGATTAGAAAAGGAAAAAGAAGATTAGATCCAGTGCGGGTCTAAGAAGAAGAAGAGGGTTTTCGGCCTTAAGAATGGAAGATGCCGAACCCTAAAACCGTAGAGTCCCTCTGGGGAAAACCCTAACCCTAACATAGTTAACCCTACATCCCATCCCAATCGGTCAAAACCGAGAAGAGCAA
Source organism: Phyllostachys edulis (assembly GCA_036346405.1). Classification (NCBI taxonomy): domain Eukaryota; kingdom Viridiplantae; phylum Streptophyta; class Magnoliopsida; order Poales; family Poaceae; genus Phyllostachys; species Phyllostachys edulis. The sequence goes on from CM070545.1 coordinate 17,423,507, forward strand.
ACAAGAACCAAAGAAACAGAAAAGGGGAAAAGGGGAAGAAGGAAACCCAGAGGGATTACCTCGCCGTCATCTTGAAGCAGCCAAGAAAAAAAGGTCGAACCAAAGTCTTCTTTCATGGGACTCGACGCTAGCTCGGCAATGGCCTTCACCATTGGGGGAAGCGCGCCGCCCAGCGAAGGGGCAGCGACGCGCCTCTCTCGCTCTCGCTCTCGCGTCGTTGCTCGTCGCTTAGTCTTCTGCAGATCTTGAGAGAGAAGAGAGCGGAGTGAGGAGAAGAGAGAGAGGCGGAAAGAATGAGGTTAGGGTTTCCTCGGGCGTCTGGCGTCGGGTTTTATTCCGAAGCGAACGCTAGCGTAATATCGGATCCGGCAGACGGCTCGATCGAGCGGGCATGCGATCTCCAAAGTGACGGTATGTATGCCGAAGTCGTTCTTGACCAGGCCAGTTATGGTCTTTGGAGTGCGGAAGCCCCAGCATGAGCCGTGGGTCGAGTCGATTTTGGCCGTTTTGGGTAGAGACGAGAAAAAGTAAGAGCCGTTTTCATATTTTTCTTTTCGGAAAATTGAAAAATGGAAATTGGCTCAAAAGAAAATAGAAAAAGTTTTTTTCCTGTGGGTAAAATTCAAGAAAATGAGTTCATTTATTCCAATTGCGTATTTAAAGATGTTATTTTCATTATTAAATTTGAACCAGCGGGAGAATTTAATTTTGAAAATGGTATGTTTTAATTGATCATAATATTGTTATTATTCTGACCAACGTTAATTAATGGCAATATTATGATGTTTTGTCATGCATTAATTCTATTTCTGCCCAACGGTGATGTAGAATTAGTATAGAGAACAATTGTATGTTTTAATTTTGACCAACGTTGGAAATAAGGCATGCAATTGTTATTGTTATAATTTATGTTCTCACTCTATTTGGATTGTGTTTTCAGGCGGATACAACTTGATGAGTTGTATCAAAGAGATCCCCACTCTCAAAGGAGATAACTATGGGGAGTGGAAGAAAAAGATAGACTTAGCGTTTATCTTGGTTTGAGGTGGGTGGGTCTCACCACAAGACGTCCCAATTGAGCTGAGCGCGCGGTGAGAAAAGAAAATGAGGGCGACAACGCTTGGCGAGAAAAACAGAGAGGACCATGCTCCTTACAGATGTCTTATGACCTTGAGCATAAGAAATGGACCACGACCAACAAGAAATGTATGGTTTGTGATAAAAACTACGATTGAGCCTGCAATTACAGGCTCAATCGCAGAGTGTTCTTGTCACAGAGTACCTTGAGAAAATAAAGAGCCGGTTCTTGGCTCTTCAAAGACTTATGCTACACACCGTGATTAGCGACTTGTGAAAAAGGTACTGGTGGTGGCGATGGCATAAGAGAGCACATACTAAGGATGAGCAACTTGGCATCCAAGCTTAAACCAATGGATTTGGCTCTCAAGGATGAGTTCCTTATTCATTTGGTTTTGCTTCCTTCTTAGGAAAAGTTTGACACCTTTGTTGTCAACTACAACATGCAGCCGAAAAATGGGACTTAGAAAAGTGCATAGCTATGTGTGTGCAAGAGGAGGAAAGAATTAAATCCTCACATGGTGGTTCCATCAACTATGTGAAGGACAACAAGAAAAAGAACTTCAACAAGATAACTCCTTCTCAAAGAACAAGGAAAAGTCACCATCCATCGGCCTCAACGAGAATAAGTTTGCGATAGACAAAGATCGGTGTCTTCCTTTGCAAGAAGGCGGACACTACAAGAAGAAGCTGTCCGATTACTTAAAGATGATAATGGCAAAGAAAGGTGAGAACATTATTACCTTTATAAATGAATCCTGTATGTACAATATTGAAATCTACTTGGTGGATTGACTCGAGAACAACTGTTCATGTTGCTAATTCTTTCTGAGGATTCCGTTCGACGAGGACTACGCAAAGAAAAGAAAGATGCGTTAAAGTCGCAAATGGAGTCAAAGCTGAAGTTGAAGCCGTTGGTAATCTTTCATTAGAGCTAGTGATGGCTTCACTCTTTTACTTAGAGAAGTTCTTTATGTTCCTCTTCTGACGAGGAATTTGATTAGTGTTTCATGTTTGGACCATGATGGTTATGATTGTCATTTTGGAAATGGAAAGTGTGAAATAATGTTTAGTAAAGCATGTGTTGGTCTTGCCATCTTACAAAATGAGCTTTATTTGTTATCATTACGTGATGATGTGAATGTCGTAATGCGATAATGGGAGCGTCGCGTGCGAAAGTGAATGAATCCTCGTCTACAAATGTAAGCGAAAAACGAAGAGAACTCTAGATCGTCGTCGAAATTATGGCCTTTGTCGTTTAGGCCATATTTCGAGGGGAGAATAGAAAGACTAGTTAAGAATGACATTCTTCCTCCATTAGAGTTCTCGGACTTAGAACAATGCAGAGAATGCATTAAAGGAAAATATGTAAAGAAAATTAAGAAAGACGCCAAAAGAAGCACAAGAGTTCTACAAATTATTCACCTGTACATTTGTGGTCCTTTTCTGTGAAAAATGTGGATGGTTATGACTGCTTCATAACATTCACGGATGATTACTCCGTTATGGATATATTTATCCAATCAAAGAAAGAAATGAAGCCTTGGATAAATTCAAGATATTTAAGGTCAAGTTGAAAACCAACACGATTTAAAGATTAAGATAGTCCGATCGGCCTGTGGGGAGTACTACGGTCGACATACCCCATATGGACAAGTTCTGGACCTTTTGCAAGGTTTTTACAGAAAATAGCATAGTGGCCCAGTATTCCACACCTGGCGAACCTCAGCAAAATGGAGTAGGTGAAAGACGCAACCGTACTCGATGGATATGGTGCGAAGCATGATGAGCTATTCCACACCGCCATCGAGTTTATGGATGGAGCGTTGAAAACCGCCATTCATATTCTCAACGAGTGCCTAGTAAGTCGATTGCCCAAAACACCGTGACGAGTTGTGGGCGGGAAGAGTTCCTCACTAAACCACTTACGTGTGTGGGGAGTCTCTTTGAGGCTAAAGTATTTAACCCAAACCTTGGGAAGCTTGATCCCAAAGCGATGAAGTTGCCATTTCATTGGCTACCCCAAAAGTCAAAAGGTTTTCGTTTCTCTTGTCGAGACGGATATACAAACTTTGTAGAAACGAGACACGCTTGTCTTCTTAGAGGATGAAATAATGAGGGAAGCATGGTAGCTCGAGAGATTGACCTTGAAGAGAAGCGGACGTGTCGCCCGCTCAGATGATTCAAGAGCCATTCTTCACACTACTGCTTTGTCGCCAGACCGACGGTGCAAGACATCAGTGGTGCCGAAACACTGTTATTGTTCCTCTGTGGCAACAATGAATGAAAATGAGGAACTGTTCTTGAGATCCTATAGAACCCATTACCCACGAGATGAGGGGAGCAACAACAACCTCAAGCGAAGGCGTACCAAGTGAGGAGGCCAGGAGGTCTCAAAGAGTAAGAAGATCGGCTATTTCGATGATTATCAGTTTATCATCTGAGGAATTTCAAATGGAGGATGATCCCACCTCATTTGAAGAAGCCATGAAAGCGAAAATTCTTCAAAATGGCTTGAGGCCATGGAAGAGGAAATGAGGTCCATGAAGGCTAATAAAGTCCAGGGACTTGAAATTATTCCTAAAGGAGCCAAAAGCAAGAGGGTCAGAATGGGTCTACAAGACAAAGCTTGACTCCCAAGGAATGTAGAAAGATACAAAGCGCGACTTGTGGCAAAAGGCTTTACGCAAAGAGAAGGATTGATTACAATGAGACTTTTCTCCGGTCTCATGTAAAGATTCCTTCGAATCATAATGGCATTAGTAGCACATTATGATTTAGAGTTATCGAGATGGATGTAAAGGCGGCATTTCTTAATGGGGATTTGGAGGAAAATGTTTACATGGCACAACCGAAAGGTTTTGTCATGGAAGGAAATGAAATGGGATGCCGCCTAAAGAAATCGATTTATGGGTTAAAGCAAGCTTCAAGGCGAGTGGTACTTGAAGTTTGATAGTACAATAAGAAAATTTGGGTTTAAAGAGAATGTAGAGGACAAGCGTGTTTATGCAAAGTTTAAAGATGGGAAGTTTATCTTCCTAATTACGTATGTGGATGATATCCTCTTGGCTAGTAGTGATGTCGATGCGCTCTTGGAGACAAAGAAGTTTTTGTCCTCAAACTTTGATATGAAAGATCTTGGTGAAGCCGTTCGTTCTAGGGATCGAAATTCATCGGGATAGAAACAAAGGGATATTAGGACTTGTCACAAAAGGCATACATAGAGAAAGTCTTAAAGAAATTTGGTATGCATAAATGTAGTCCTTCACCGCACCTATAGTCAAGGGCGGCGAGATATGGGGATTTTCAATGCCCGGGAACCAAAGACTGAGCTCGATCAAATGAAATCGGTTCCATATGCTTCAAATTGTCGGAAGCTTGCGGTATGCTCAAGTGTGTACATACGACTTAGCGTTTATTCACGGGTTACTTGGCGATTCGAGCAATCTGGAATAGAACATTGAAATTGATAAAGAAAGTCTTGCGTTATTTGCAAGGAACAAAAGGCCTCATGATGACATCTGTAAGATCGATTCACTCCATATGGTGGGGTATCTGATTCGATTATGCGGAGATGATAGAAAGTCGACATCCGGATATGTGTTCACTCTCATTTGAGGAGGAAGATCGCGGAAAAGCTCAAAGCAAACCGTCACTACATCGTCCACAATGTATGCCGAGTTTGTAGCATGTTATGAGGCTACAGGCGGGTGAACTGGCTAAAGAAGTTCATACCGGTTTAAAAGTGGTTGGCGACATCAATAGACCACTTAAGTTGTCTGCGATAATGAACCCATGATAATGTATGCCCACAACAATAAGTCAAGTGGTCTTGCCAAACACATTGACATAAAGTACTATGTTGTGAAAGATAAAGTTCGGGATCAAATTATAAGTCTTGAGCATATAAGTACCACAAAGATGTTAGCGGATCCACTTACAAAAGGCTTACCACCCAGCGTGTTGAGAGAACATGTAGCGGCATGGGTTTAAGGAAAGCCTATAACTCTGGACAAAAGAAGGCCCAAAGATAAGTATCTATTTGAGCACGAGTAGTGTGTTGTAGTGTTAAATCTATCGGCAATGGACCGTGACGACGAGACATGCTCTATGCGCTAATCAGTAATGGAATGAACAAAAGTAAATGATATGAAAGTGAAAGATGGAAAGAGATCAAGGGGAGATTGTTAGATTGATCTCTAACCTACTTGGACCCAACGCCAGTTGGGCCTTTGATTAGCGCCCGATCGAGGCGCCTAGCCCACCATGGTGGAGGCCCCTGTCACCTGCGCTATAAAAAGAGGTGGGGGCAGCGGCTCTTATCACGAGGTTGGCTTGAGCCGCAACTCCCAGCGACAAACCTAAACCCGATCTAAGTGAGGCGCGACCCGATGGCGGGAAGCCACCAACCGTGCCGCTTTCTTTGCATCGGCGTCGGCGTCTTCCTTGCCCTCTTCACCGACCGTGTTTGCCCGTCGCGAGACTTCACCAACGAACCCGATGGCGTCCTCTGAACCCTTCCCTCCGCGATTATGCGGTTCGTCGGACCTCAACCACCCTCTCTGTCTCTCTATTGCTGCACTAGAACGTATCCTAGGTCTTTGATTCATCAAGCACCCGGCTAGATCTACTCCTAGACGATCCGAATAGTTTAACAGTATGGTGGTGCAAAATCTCACGAGCAGGTGTACATTCTCTTGATTTAGAGTTAGAGCATCTGATCTCCGATACAAGAAGGTGCTTAGAACTGAGGGGTATGCTACATCATAATTACCTATTTAAGAACTCGATGCTCCAGTGTAAGCACCTCTTTTCTTACAGGTGGCTACGTACTCCAGAACCTCATAGGAACCTATGCACGCATCAATGCTTAACTAAGCATCAATGCTTAAGTTTTGACACATTATCTCTAACGCGCACACATAGAAAATTTATATCCTAAGCTTACATAGAGTTTTGAATTTTTTTTTATTACAAGAAAGACACACACGCACATACGTGAGTGTGTTTCCTTAGCACACGCCTAAACAAATGGAAACCGAGGATAAATCCACGAACCTCATAAAATTTCCACTGAAGCGCATTTGCGTGTGTATAAAAATAGATACCATAATTTGAACTATGATAGGTAGAGCCGTACACCCACAACTCTACTACACCGAGAGGTTGTTCCGAGATGTTTTGAATTTTCTGTGGGGTCAAGTGTCCCCGTAAGCGTAAGCATGTGCATGTGTCGATCGCGTACTAGGTGTAATCCACGTGTGCACTACCTAGTAGTAAATGCAAATATCAAATGAAATCAAACAGTGGCTTCAGGCAGGGTACTGCTCCATATACTTTGCACTGCACGGAGCAAACAATCTAATCAATAGTAGAACAAGGACCGGAGGACGGCATAGGTTATTGTTCTTGTACCGGCAAGGATGAGATTCTTCGTGTATGCATAGGCAGGTAATTCAACGAACGTACGCCACCTCTTTTCTTTGAAAGAGAGTCGATCGACAAATTAAGGCACAGAAAATGGAATTAAATTACCATACCGGCAGTCATGACCGCGCCGACCCCTATGAAGACGAAGAGGAAGGTGAGGACGAGCTCGCCGATCACGCCCCGGAGGCAGCCGGGCTCCGACGCCTCGCCGCGGTGACCGAGCTCCAGCTTCGTCATCGGCAAAGGCATATACAGTCGATAATTCGATATAGCTAGAGGGGAAAGGCGATCGATCGATCTTTAATTAGATGGCACACAAGAGCGCACTGAAGCCGATTGTTTCTTCACTGGAAAACGCTATATATAGCGAAGCGAAGCGATGATATTTCTGTACGGGGATTAGAGAAGTCAAAAAGTTTATAATGGCGCGCCTCGAATTCTCGATGTGCTGCAGGAGCTATGCACGTACGTCAGGAACATGTGCGTCAGGAACATGTGCGCACGGTTTTCTTTGTTGCAACAGTAAGTAGGACTTAACCAGGTTTTACTTTTGGAAAGTATCTTCTTTTCACGACCTCTTTTGCTTTTGTTTTGGGGGGTTTTGGATATGCAACAGAAGTGCAGCGTTTAAGCATGCCTTTTTTTTCCATGTAGGCCTCTGAACGGCTCTTTGCTTTTGTACGTGCCGATTGGAACATCTTTTAGGGTTTCGACGTGGAGTTTGGCCAGATTTGAGCTCAGTTCTATGCCCATGCCGTGTCGCCACAACTTTTCACGTAAGAGTAATGGCGTCGAGACGCTTAGCGAAACTCTCGTTTTCGGAAGAAAAAAAAAAAGACTGCTGTCAGATCATACGAGGGCAGACCGGCCAAGGGGGTGGTCTGACCGACCACTGTCGGCGATATGACTGGCCATGGGCGGCGGTCAGATCGATGGGCGGTTTGACCAGACATGGATGGCGGTCAGACCGGCCATGGGTGACGGTCAGACCGACCGAGGGATTGGTGATCAGACCGGTGGGCGGTTTGACCGGCTAGGGTAGTAGTTAGATAGGCTGGCAGACAGTCAGAATGGCCATGAGCAATGGTTTGACCGGCCAGGTTCTATTCATGTGTCGGGGCGGCGGTGAACTTCGTGGGTTAGGGCAAAGTCATGGAATTTAGGCCTTAGTGCATATGTGTTGCAAGATATATATTTTGGCTAACGTGGGTTAAGTTGCGAATAACTTGTGCCCATCAACGATTTCATGGTTTATTGTTGTGCAGGTGGCTTGAAGTCAACGACAGTCAATGGCGATAATGATCGGGACTAAGCTAGGAGCGTTGAGGTCCAGAACGATCAAGATTGTTGAGTGAAGTCATTGGACTCAAGCATGACACAGGATGAATGACCAAATGGGAGGTTCAGTGTGATGGGTTGCATCAAGTAGTGCAGGTTCGATGTGAGTGCTATGGTGATTTCGGTGGGAGTCGGGTGGGAGAGACTTACCGACATGAAGAGAGCCATTGATCAACCTACACTGGCGAAGCATGGAATTGCTTCATGATGATTGGACCCGGTCTTTAGAGAATGATCGAGAAGAGGTATTTTGGTATCTTCACCAAAATATCGGGTTAGTGACCTTTGGCGAAACCGCGACGCAAGACAGTGCAAGGAGATGTGGTTTATGTCAAGTGAAGATGAAGATCATGAAGAAACGGATTCGGGAAGCCTGGTTCGTCATCCGCTTTAAGAAAGGTGCGTGAGTGTAGACCTATTTGTATGGGGGTTTAACGGGTGACCGATAATATTTTCTCTTGTGACCTAGCCTTCGCTATAAAGGGGAGGGGTGTAGGATTTGAACCTTTTGAGCCTTCCTAAGAAGAAATCCTAATTTGTAATTTGGGGAAAGTAGAGTAGAGAAGGTTATGGTTTGAAGGAGATGGATTGATTGAGTACTCAAGTGTTGAGCTTTTGTCCTCCATAGTGGAGTGGCTATAAACCAATAATATCTTGAATCAATCCAAGCAAGATTTCCTATAAGATGAGTTCTCTCTTGTTATTGCTCTCTCTATAATGCCTTTTTGGAATTTGTGTATTCCTTTCGTTTTCTTGGATCTTTTGTGATCTAACTTTCTAGGACATGTGTGAATACATCTATAGGGTAATCTTGACCAACACCCACCTACGAGCAAGTTTTTGGATCAAAGTTCTAATTTCCTCGGTTCTTGTGCCCTCTTGATCTCACCCAAAAAATTCATGGAACCTTGGTCTCGATCTTTCAACCGTCAAATGGAATTGGTTCTTCACCTTCTTAATGAGCTATTGAAATTTCAGGGGACTTAGATCACGGATTTAGAGCTTATGTCGATTTGTGATCTTCTTGGGCTACCGCCCAGGTGCTAGAGGTTAGACCGGCCATTAGGGCGGTTAGACCGGCCAACTCCGACAATTAGACCAGCCTTGTGCCGTGTTGAGGTGATTTTGCCTCAGGGTTCATCGAATTCAATGCAAGACTTCTGTTGTATTTGTGTTTCTGATTTTTATCCACTACTACAGAAAAGGTCTTCACATACGGTTCAAAAACGTCATCACAGACGGTTTCGTGAGCCGTCTGAGTTTATGGGTCAATAATGACATGAGGTCATCACAGACGGTTTTCAAACCGTCTGTGATAACTTTCTCTATAAAGCCTCAGCGGTGGTACTTGTGCCTTTAAAATTGGCATCATTATATATATATATATATATATATATTGTTAAATGATCCTTGACCACTTTGGGGGTTGTCCACATGACATGAGGAGGAAGAGCGGCAACCACGAACAACTTCATCGAGCCCATGCAAGTTTAAAGTATGCACGCAAGAAAGCGTCGGGACATCAATTACACAGTTCTTGATACATTATGCCACTTCGATCGAATATCTGCGGCGTCTCGTCATTTTACGAAGTTAAGAAAGTGGCGTGGACATATGAGTCTCGGCGAAATCTTTTTAACAACTTGAATTGGAAATTGTGGTATCGTCTTCCTCATATATATATATATATATATATATATATATATATATATATATATATATATATATATATATATATATATATATGATGCCAGTTTTAAAGACACAAGCAACCATTGCTTGGAGACTTTATAGAGAAGAGATTAGGAATGGAATGGTAGCACGTACCTAGGACGCAAGGTAGGAGAACTTGACCGGCATGAACACGGTTACACAGACAAAGGTGAAATGAATGATGAGAAGCAACGGATGACATCTTGATAAAATGACAAATCAACAATAAGTCATAACATACATATCACACATTTTATACATCTATTTTTGCACATCATCAATCATACATATCAACAGCCCATGGTTCACCAAGCAAGTTTCCACTATCAAAAAGGAGACAACACTTGACATTTCTGAATAAGTCATAACTCATAACAATGTAACATATCAACAACCCATACATATCAACAACCCAATAAGTCATAACATACCAACAACCTATACATATCAATAGCAGAGACAACACTTGACAGTTCTGAATAAGTCATAACTCATAACAATATAACATATCAACAGAGAATAGCCCATACATATCAACAGCCCAATACTTCAATAGCAGACAATACTTACACTTCTGAATTCACTCATTCAGCAATCAGCACAAGTGCACAACCATTCAAACTGCGGGGGAGGCGGGGAGCTGCGGTGCTAGGTTACATGAGTAAATAAAAGACAGCAAGGCTAAATAAAAGACAGCATAAGAACAAACATTTGCATGGATCATTGTATTAATTTATATTTATGCTTTCTCTACTTCTCTCTACATATATATATTACACATTTACACTTCTCTGTAATGATGCACTATCTTCATGTATGTATGTATTACACATTTTGCATCTGGGCTCTGGCCAATGGCCATCACCATCAGCATCAACCAACAACCAGACAATATCAAGAAGACAAGAAGGGAACTTACGCGTTAGTGGGAGAGCCGGAGAGGATGGAGGCGAGGGAGGTCAGGGGTGGCCTTGTGTGGTAGCGAGAGGGAGGAGGCGGAGGCAGAGGCGTGGGGAGGAGGAGCAGGCGTGGCCTTGGAGGAGGATCGGGAGCTTGATCCAGTGGCGCAGGGAGGAGGGAGCTTGATCTGGAGGTGCGGGAGCTAGCGGCGAGAGGGAGGAGGAGTTCGGTTCACATGAATACCAACAGCACAAACCAATAGGTGATAGATCTGTACGTCTTACCTCGACATCGCCAGTGGAGAGGTAGCCGGGGTTGCGCACGCCGGGGGGGAAGGAGGAAGAGGGGAAGGTAGTGTTACTGTAGTTGTGGCACGAGCGGTGGCGTCGAGGTTGAGCGTCGAGCGTCATCGTAGTTGGGGAGGGGAACGGACGAAAGTAAGGGCGCTGGGGAGTGATGACGCGAGTTAGGGTGCAAACCCTAGTGGGCTGCTACTTATAAAGACATATCACAAACGGTTCTATTATGGAACCGTCAGTGGCTCATATCACAGACGGTTCTATTATGGAACCGATATGGCTCATATCACAGACGGTTCCATAATGGAACCATATCACGGACAATTCCATAATATGGCTCATATCATAGACGGTTCTATTATGGAACCGTCCGTGATATGGTTGTTCTCAAGTTCTATGTTTTGAGAGTATATATATACACACACACACACACATTTACATGACATAAAGAAATTACACGTTTATATGTCAATTTTGTCATTGAAATCTTCTTTGAAAATTTGCTTTAACTATGATCGATACATACATACATACATACATACATACATACATACATACATACATACATATATATATATATATATATATATATATATATATATATATATATATATATATCACACAAATCGGATATAATAAATTTGTTAACCACTAAACCGTTGACTGTTACAAAGATTAAAAAAAAATAGAAACCTAAATAAACAAAGTTTTTCTAGTAGCGGAGGTAGGCTGCTATCTCCGTCTTCAAAACTTCGCTGGCAGCGGCGGCGGACGGTTCGTGATCAACGAACGAAGCCCGAAATGCGTCCACCTACTAACACGCTCGTTCGAGTGTCTCCCGAAGACCCTCGGACTATTGAATCAAGAAGAATTGAGCCCATAGGCTCTCTTCCCTTGCTTGAGGGGTCTCAGCATGGTCGACTCGGTCGCCTGCCGCCTCGATTAAACAGTCCAAGTCACAGCAAACCACCTGGAGACGTGCAACGTCGTTGTGGAGGACCACGTCGATGACGTGGTAAACTCGCCGGAAGTGGGAGATCACCCGGAAGACGAGGCAGAGGAGGATATCAAGACGGCGGAAGGTGGTCGTCACCTACTCTGGCAAATCCTCGGACAGAGGAGTGAAGACACTGTTGAAACAGTGTTATTCCGCATCATCCGCCAACGTACGGTCGAAGAGTTGCTTGTACAGTACGGCCAGGTAGGCCATCAATGCCGCCGACAAGGAAACGGAAGAGGGAGCCATTTCCGCTTTTTAGAAGTTGTAGAGTTATATGTAGGGATGATCATCTTTGATGGTGGATGATCCATTTTATAAAACAAGGAATAAATTCAGCGCGTGAGACAAAGAGACACATTGGGGAGCCAAAGCGGCATTGATGCAACGAAGAGACGAATCGGCGACGAAGAAACTCACTGGAGCTAGCTGAAGCGACATTATCTCAAACGGTTATAATTAAAAACCATATGTGAAGTCTAGAATTATCACAGACGGTTCTAGATACAAACCGTTTGTAAAATATCACAGACGGTTTTCAATATGATCCGTTTATGAAGTCTACAATTATCACAGATAGTTCTTGTTTAGAACCGTCTGTGATACTTCACAGACGGTTTTCAATATAAACTGTCTCTAATATTATCGCTTCACAGACGGTTTTTAGCGCATCCAGTTACACAAACGGTCTCTAAACAAAAATTGTCTGTGATTGTGTTAAATACAGACGGTTTCGATCAACCGTCTGTGATTAGACGTCCAGTATTAGCATTTTTGTAATAATGATCGCTTCTATAGTTACTAAAGATAAAAACAATTTAAATACAATCTAAATCAAAAAATAGTAGTGCTCCTATTCACCGCCTCTTATCACGGTTCTGGTCAACAGCTGCTTATTAAGACTGCACCTGCAAAGCTAAAAATTTCATTGGTCCGGCGAAAGATTTGCAACTCTCGAACCGAATCCACAGCGAGCTGGCAGACATGACGCCGAGTGGACCTCGCTCGGAGCCATGAAGAAACAATCACGCCCAGGCCGGCCGTGCCCGACAGCAACCGGGCCAATCGACACTGTAGCTACAGTATGCTACATACAGTGCTTAGTGCGTTGAATAGTGTAGCTGTACTATTCGGCACGCAGCAGCAGCGCCGCCCCACGAGCGACAGCAACATTTTTCGGTGACACTGTAGCTACGTGGACTGTATAGTGCATAGTGTATTGAATAGTGTCACCGCAGTATTCGGGAAGCACGGCAGCCGTGCCTGCAGCCCGCCCCCAGGCACGGCAGGGGCACGCACAGCAAGCGATACATGTTGCTTATCGGTGTATACGGTGCTATTTTGGTACTTTCGCTGGAGAAAAGGGTAGTTTAGCTCGCACGGCTCGGCTGCATGTCGAGTTCCCGTACGATCTCGACGTCAGCACGCGCCGGATGGCCAATGGCGTCGCGCGCGCGGTCGTGGTGTCAGGTCATGTCATGCTCCTGTCTTGATTAGCTTAGAGTATCTATAATAATTTATTTCTTAGCTTATTACTAAGAGGAGAAAGACTACTAAATTTAATAAAAAGAAACAAGTTTTTCAATATATTGTTACTTGAACTTGTATTGAAGACTTTAATTGCTATAAGTGTACATGATTCTTGATGATCAATAATAAAGTACAACTTTGTGGTCTACATGTTTTAGCTCATTTATCATATCAATAATGAAGTCGGGCTGCACAAATGATCAGTGTATATTTTGCTTTAAGACAGTGGAACCCACAAAACGCGTTTTTAGGTAACAAGTAAGTCTCCAATAGAGTATTTTGTTGTTTCTTGTATCTTGGTATTAACAATTTGCTAGTTTCTTCATCTAGAAACAACCTTACCTTCTCTCCTCACATTCTCTCCTCTACATCACCTAAATGCTAATGTGGCAACCCCTTAATAACAGCTGATGTGGACTGTTGTAGATGCTCTTATATCCTGAGATCTTTGGAGCCTTGGACTGAAGGAAAAGAACAACTGGTTGCCTTAGGACACATTGATATATTTTGGCAAGTTGATCGTCGTGTCACTGTCCACTGGAAACAGGAGGCCATTGGCTTAGGTTAAGTAGCTAGCTGGGAGAGGTCGTCGGCATTAGAGCTAGTCGCCTCCTTTTGGTTAGCGAAGTCCGTGCGAAATGGATTGGTTTGAGAAACTTCGCCAGTTTTGAACTGTTTTGTGCAGAATTTCGACCAATCGGAACATTTTGTTCATTGCCGCCTAGTCAATGGCCTTTAAGATGGAATCCGATGGCTCAACTGCTCTGATCACGATAGCGTTTGTGGATTAACCCTTTTGTACGAGCCGGCTTATTTTTAGAAGTTGTGGAGAAAAGGGTAGACGACAGTGTATGTGGGTGCAACTACATCCGCCCACCACTTTCTTCCCGTCTTCTCTCTTCACTCCTCGCGAGCCCACGTCACCGCTGTCGTGAGACCGTCGGACCTTGGACGTTGAATATCTAAATTTTTTGTGTATACCATGCTAGTCTCATAATCAATGACTAATACACACATCCATAACATTGGCATACACATCTATACACAATTATATACAACTTGAAATAAATATGGTATAAACTTAGACGAATACACAGTTTACAACACAAAGGTGTAAGATCGAGGAGGCCGACTAGAGGGGGGGGTGAATAGGCGTTTTAAAAACTTCTTTGGCTAAAACCGATTTCTAGTGCGGAAGCTAATACAAATACGGTTTTGCACAATTAAAGCTTAAATCAACTAGGTTCACCTAAGTGCACCAACAATACAAGTCTAATGATAAGAGTAACAATTAAGCATATGACTTGTAATCAATTCAATTAGCAATATGAATATCACAAAACAAGCAAGCATTCATACACAATAAATAAGCAATTTAATACAAGGAATATAAATTGCAATATGTAAATCACAAGAATAAAAACCACAATTGACACGGCGATGTTTTACTGTGGTGATCGGAGACTTGCGGTCTCCCTAATCCACGTTGAGGTAAGCCCAAACTAATTGGACCGGCTCCACGAATTAAGCCAAACACCTCGATTCCACTAGTGGTAGCTCTTTCCCGCTCGGGTAGGTGAGCTCAACCTTCACAACACGCCGGCCTTCTCACAAGCTTCTTGAGAAGATCACCGGTCCACGACGCCTCCACGCCGTCTAGGTGTCGGCAAACACCAAGAGTAATAAGCCAAGCCTCTTGCTTGACTCTCACCACGTGCAGCGAATGCACAAGCTCAAGTGGATCTGAAATCCACCTCTAGATGCAACACATGCAACTAGAGACATCTCTCCTTGCTCACAAGGTGCAACACATGCACAATGGAGAGGAGAAGCTCACACTAGCTCAAGAGAGTGAAATGGGATGCCAAAAGTTGCCCTCCAACCGGCCAAGGTGAGTATTGATAGCCCACACACAAAAACTAGCCGTTGGAGGAGAATCTGCTGAAAATCGGGAAACCGTCGGGCCATGAGCATAGGGCGGTCGGTCCGGCCTCTGATTATGCGACTATAAAAATAGTCGTTATATGCAATTTCGGTCAGTCCGCCCTCACGAGGTCCGGTCGACGGACCCCAGTCGATCCGGGCCTTCCGTGCAAGAAAACCGAAAAATATGCCCTCTGGAAAATGTTGACCGGCCTTACAAGGGCGGTCAGTCCACTGAGCATGTGGGCGGTCGATCCGACCTGGATTTCAGCACAGAGACACTCGGAAAAGCGGTCATAACTTTTGACTCCGATGTCGAATTGAGTGATCTTGGACTCTATGGAAAGCTTATTCAGAGGGCTACACAACCCACCTATTTGATTTGATCTCAAACACATTTTATCAAATCAAAAGCACAACTCAAGAGCCACTACCATGGTCTAAGTCCAAAGTATTAGCAACAAGCAATCTTAGACCATGCCAAGGAAAATGCATGAAACCCAACAATTTGCAAAACACATTTGCAAACTTAGATCATGCCACAAAGAGTAGGTACATGGACTTCAACCATTTGCAAAACACATTTGCAAAGTATAGTCACATGCTACAAGGATTAAATGCATGAGCCTCGGCTATTTGCAAAACACATTAGCAAATAATAGCATCATGCCACGGAGAGCTGGAGCAAGCAAGATTGAGCAATCAACACATGATGAGACTCAAGCTACTAGACAAGACCCTCTTAATAGTGCGGCAAACCTATACTAGCAATCCGGTCTCCCAACCAAACAAGGGCCGGTAAAAGACTAGGAACACATCCTTAGCCCTAGCTAGTCATACCTTTACCTTGAGCAACCACTTGAAGCTTGATGACGCACATCCTCACTTCAAGTCCGGGTTCTTGACTTGAATGCTCATCAACAAATGATGAGTTCTTCACTTGACCTTTATCAACACATGATGAAGCTTAACCGGGATCTTGACTTGGCGCTCATCAACACATGATGACATCCTCCATCCAGAGTCTTGATATGCATCAACACATGATGCACCCTTTACTTGACTTCCATCAACACATGATGGATCTTCTTTTGACTTGATGATCAACTCATGATCATCTCCTCTTCTTGAACTTGATACACATCAACACATGATGATTTCCTTCATCCCGAGTCTTGACTTGATGATAATCAACTCATGATGTCATCCAAAGTCTCCATCCTCATGGAACACAACATATTCATCCAACTCATGGAAAAAGTTAGTTCCACAATGTGATTGTCATTAATTACCACAACATACCATTAACTCATAATAGTGGGACAAGATACCACAATCTTTCCCTCTTTGGTAATTGATGACAACCACTTCAATTACAAATAATTGAATGTAGATTAGTATGAGTATATATGAACTACACAAGTTGTATATACTCAAAGGATATATGAGCATGTATGAGCTACACAAGTCTCATATATTCATATGAATATATTAACTACACAAGTTATATATACTCAAGGATATGTTTCAAAGTAAAGATCCTTAATATATGTGGAAAGCAGGAATATGGATCAATACTAATGAAACCACAAAACATAGTGTGAACTCCCCCTAAATGTGTGCATACACAAATGTGTAATAAGAACATATGCACATATTCAAGTTAGACTTTTGGTGGAATTCATCCTATATTTTGGAACCGAGGAATGCAACAATATATAGAAATATAATGTAGAATGCATACCTCTTTGATTTTCACCTTTATATCCAATTTGAGACTAAGCAATAGTTATATCAATAAACATGTTAGTCTCGCAATTAGATTTATCAAAATGAATGCATACCTGTTTGGATTTTTCCTTTTATATCCAAGCTGAGACTAAACAATAGATATATCAATAAGAGTGTTAGTCTCAAAAATAGATTTGTCATTAATAACCAAAACTCCATTAACACATAATGGCGGGTCTAGATTCTTCAAAAGGCCGACCAACCAAATAAAAGTTTAAGTATTAGAAGTAGCAACGAAAATTTAGTAGATTAATAGCAAAAGTCCAACGACATGCCCATCGAAACACTCAAACAACCGATAAGGAGTAAATCCTAGCAAGACTCGTCCACGTACCTCCAGTACCGAGACCGAAGAAAGCGTTGTTCGATGCGTGGTCATCCTCGTACTCTGAACAACAATTTAAGTAAGATTAAGTGCATTGCGTACTTAGCAAGACTTGTAGTGTATCACAAAATTTATATATATGCATGACTAACAAGGGAGGAGGCTCTATACTATAAGTTATTTTATTTGCAATATCAATACATAGTATTTTGTAACGGGAGTTTAAAGAGCACTTAATTAAATATGGAACAACAAGTAAGAAACTTGATAAGTAATAAATTATAATCCTCCTTGGTTACGATCAACATCTTATTCTTCAGCCATAGACGTGGCAATGAAATTAATCAACAACAAAATATCCATCCCATCATTTTTCCAACAAATCGTTTTTAAAAACAAGACTATACCCGGCAATACTACACTTAGCGCGCTCATCACCGCGAGCACGGCTATTTAAATAGATTTACACTCTGTAGAGGTGTACAACTTTACCCATAGTATACGAACTCTCTAGTTTGTCTAGCATCCGTCGATACCACCGCTCACGATCTTTTTGTAAGCAATCTAGAGCACGTAACAAGTCTTTACATCATCTAGTCCTAACCTTACACTAGCCCGACAATGACAACCCCACTTCAATCTTCGGTACCTTCCGTCAAAGCGAGGCATTAACCGTTGTGTCGGAAGGTTTTGGTCCCAACGCCTCGGTGAAGGGAGCCCCTTCAAGCAAGCACACATGCTCACACTATTACTGACTACCAACATGCAATGCTAGTTTTCGATAACTTAATTAGCTAAGGTCGTCCCATACCGACACATGCGGTTATAGGTTTACGCTTAAGTTGAATGTACCGGTGTTTGGTCCTTAATTAACCCGGACGAGGATCTCCCCCTATCTATATGCAAGAAACCCTCTCACATTCATCATGGATCAGTTCATAACGTGTTTTAAAACCAAGAATAGTATGTGGTCCCACATGTCAGTGACACACATCCTTAATACATTTTGAATTAGATTTCTGTTAAACTTTTTCGCCCTGTCCCACATGTCATGCACTTATTAACCTTAACCTCTGTTACTTAGCATTAATCAAATCTTAATCGTATGGGCCCACTAGCAGAGAGAGAAGAGAAGCAATAGAGTTGCACACAGCCGAGAGCCATGGCGAACTCACTGACGATGAACGGCGCAGTGACTCGGCTCAAGGATGGGAAAATGGGTTTCCTTCTCGACGACAATCCCACCGGGTGGTGGTGAAGGCCAGAGAGATGGATGGAGATAGCGCTATGCCGGCGAGGAGCGGCAGAGTGCCTCGGGTCCGAAATGGCTTTCGCGCATGGAGCATATCGGCGGCGAAAGATGGTGCACAAAGGCTTTAGAGGGTAACTACAATGCTACAGGCAACGACTCGGGCACCAATGGTCACCGAAGCGGTGGTGACACTGTCTCCCGCTGCGGCGCCATGATCGGCTACCACGATTCCTAGGCTATGATGTCTAATCTACCGTTCTAATGTAGCATAGAAGCACTAGGGGACTACTAGAAGCTCACCAAGATGGTTGGTGGTGTCGGAGGATGGCTGAAGTGGCATGGCGACGTTGAACAGCGGCTGCGCAGAGGAGGCTCTCGGTGCTGGCACTCTACGGCGATGGAGGTGTTGTTTTCTTGTGTAAAATTTTATGGATTTTATCTATTCTCTGATTTTCTCAGAAATTCTTTCAAGATGTTGTTTGCATGAAACTTCACTATTGGATTTATGCAAAAGTTCAAAATCATGCTAAAAATAGTTTTCCCACATATAAATGTGCTCAAAATTATTCCCCTAATTATTTTCATTATATTTTTCCAAAAATGGCATTTTTGGATGTTACAGAGACCCCGCCAGCTCCACCACCTCCTCACCGCAAGCCAACGCTGGCTCCAGTGTTGTCGTCCTCGGTGCCAACGAGACGTAGTAACACCGATGAACCGGATCCGGCCATCCCCGGTGCACTCTTCGTCCCCCATGTCGCCGACGTCGTATCCACCGTCCTTGACGCCACTGCTACGAATCCGAACGTCCTTCACCCTGCGGGCAACCGGATCCAGGTGTCCTCGACTCCACCACCGCGGATCCGGCCGTCCTCCACCATGCGGGCCACCTGACCCGGTGTCCTTGACACCACCACCGTAGATCTAACTATCCTCCACCCCGTTCAAGCTTTTGCTTCAAGTTTTGTGTTGAATGTTATAGCCTGGTCATTTTTATTTTTTCTCTCTGAAGAACATGCTCATGTTTGATTAATTAATTTTTTTTGTTTGCTTGGATCCGAAATGTTACAAAGTTTGTCCATTTTCTTGCGCTTTTTTGAAGATGGAAAACCAAAATGCAACATTTAATTTTTGAATCCGAAAATCTGGTTCATGGGAGTGATTGATTGGCTAATGCAAGTTCTTGGTTTGTGCAAAATCAGAGCATTGGAACTTATTTGATAGTGCATGTGGGAGGAAACACACGAATCTCGCAGCACAACAAACGGCCATGATAGTGCATGTGGTTTTGACTTTTCCAGAAAAGGGCATTGGAACTTACTTTTTGTGAGAAGCTCCACAAGTTACATTATGTTTGGAGGGTTGAAACCTAATGGATACTCCATCGAGTGATGCCAACTAACACTACTACAAAAAGGCTAATACTGGACGCCTCATCACAGACGGTTGACCAAAACCGTCGGTATTACATTCAATCACGCAGCGATTTTGGTTTAGAGGCCGTGCGTACTCTTAGCTCAGCGCTAAAAACCGTCTATGAAGAGGCAATATCACAGACGGTTCATGTTGAAAACCGTTTGTGAAGTATCACAGACGGTTCTGAACAAGAACCGTCTGTGATATTAATCAGTATCATAGACGGTTTTAAAACACAACCGTCTGTGAAGTATCACAGACGGTTCTGAACAAGAACCGTCTGTGATATTAATTAGTATCACAGACGGTTCTTAACAATAACCGTCTGTGATATTAATTAGTATCACAGACGGTTCTTAACAATAACCGTCTGTGATAATATCGCTCCAGCGTGAGTTTCTTCATCGCCGATGCGTCTGTTCGTCGCCATCCGCTTTGGCTCCCCGATGCGTCTCTTCATCGCATCGATCCGCTTCGGCTCCCCGATGTGTCTCTTCGTCTCACGCTCCGAATTTATTCCTTGTTTTATAAAAAGGATCATCCGCCATCCAAGATGATCATCCCCACATACTTATAAAAAAAAGAAATGGCTGCCTCTTCCTTGTCGCCGCAGCGATGGCCTTCTGGCCGCTATCTGAGCACCTCTCTCGGTGTAAGTTGAGCCGTCTTCGGAAGAACAACTTTTTTGATCAACAGTGTCTTCACTCCTCTCTGGCGGGAGAATTTGGGAGCGGTGGCACCACCTTCCGCCGTCT
Source organism: Phyllostachys edulis (assembly GCA_036346405.1). Taxonomy (NCBI): domain Eukaryota; kingdom Viridiplantae; phylum Streptophyta; class Magnoliopsida; order Poales; family Poaceae; genus Phyllostachys; species Phyllostachys edulis. The sequence goes on from CM070545.1 coordinate 17,444,253, forward strand.
TGACATCCTCCTCCGCCGTGTCTTCGGGTGATCTCCCACTTCGGCGAGTTCTGGCGGCATCGGCGTAGTCCTCTAAAACAACGTTGCCGCTCTCCGGAGGCTTGCCGTCACTTGGGCAGAATCGAGGCGGCGGCGGCACCGAGTCGACGGCCGAGACCCTCAAGCAAGGGAAGAGAGCCTATGGGATTAATTCTTCTTGGTTCAGCGGTGCGAGGGTCTTGAGAGACACTTTCGAGCAATGGCGTCAGCGGGTGGGCGCATTTCGAGCTTTGTTCGTGATGATCGAGAACCGTCCAATGCCGACATATAATGCGCTTATGAAATATTGCGAGATGGAGATAGCGACCTACCTTCGCCACTAGAAAAACCTTGTTTAATTATAGGTTTACGCTTTTTTAATATAAACATGTAATTTCTTCATGTCATGTAAGTGTATATACTTGAGAAAAACCATTTCTGAGCGGTTCCATTATGGAACCGTCTGTGATATGTACCATATCACGGACGGTTCTATTATGGAACCGTCGATATGTTCATATCACGAGCGGTTCTATTATGGAACAAATGCGTGATAATATCACTTGACGGTTCCATAATAGAACCGTCTCGATAAATCTCTTTATAAGTAGGAGCTAGCCCGACTTGCCGCTAGGGTTTGCGCTCTAACTCGTCACTCCCAGGCGACCTTACTCTCGTCCGTTCCCCCCCGTCGGCTGCCGGCGTCGCCATTCTTCCGTCGCCGGCGGTTGTTGCAGCATCTGGTGGCGCAAAAAGACACTCGTGCGATAAGAGTGTCTTTTGCGGCGTCACCGACCAATGCCTAACTTCTGATGACGCCAAACTCTCGTCACTCCCCAGCTCCGCTAGGGTTTGCGCCGCGCCCTAACTCCGTTCCCCTCCCCACCTCGACGCCGCCGCTCGACCTCGTCGCCGACGCCGCCCGACCCCGTTGCGCCCCGCTAGCTGGCCCTGGCCGGGCTTTGCTTTCCCCATCCTCCCTCTATTCTCCTCTAGATCTGTTAGCTTAATGTCTTGTTGAGTTTGATTTTTATGCATGAGCCTTAAGTTGTGTCCTGATGTTTGTGTGATTTATGCAAGGTAAAGGAAATGGATGAGGGTTGTGCTGGTGGTGGGGTCGCCACCGTGGTTCTTGTTGTACTAAGGTCCTCTCTGTCTCTACTCCCTTGCTCTGTGATGAAAATGGCTAGCTAGTGCTCTGCGATGGATGCCAAGGGCTACTCTTGGTGTGGTGGGTTTGGACACCCTTGGTCTTGTTCTCTTCTCGATGAAGCGCTCAATGATGTTAATAGTCTTATGCTGAAATTGAATTGATAATTAGTTCATATTAATAGTCCCGTAATGATGTCAATAGTCTTATCTTTGAAATTGAATTGATAATTAGTTCATATTAATAGTCCTCTTCTTTGTGTGATGTAATGATGTCAATAGTCATGTAATGATGTCAATAGTCTTATCTTTGAAATTGAATTGATAATTAGTTCATATTAATAGTCCCTTGCTCTGTGATGTAATGGTGTCAATAGTCTTATCTTTGAAATTGAATTGATAATTAGTTCATATTAATAGTCCCTTGCTCTGTGATGTAATGGTGTCAATAGTCTTATCTGAAATTGAATTGATAATTAGTTCATATTAATAGTCCCTTGTTCATGCGGTCAAGTTCTCCTACCTCTTTCGTGCAGTCGTCCTACCATTCCATTCATAATCTCTTCTCTATAAAGTCTCCAGCGGTGGTTTGCTTGTGCCATTAAAAGCAGCATCATATATATATTATATATATATATTATTAAGTAGTCTGACCACTTTAGAAATTAGTCACATGACATGAGAAGAATGAGGCGGTATCCACGGGCAACCTTATTGAGCCTGTAAGTTTAAAAAGTATGGATGCAAGGAGGCGTCGGGACATCAATTATCTGGATTGGGCGTCGCTATGTTGAAAGTGGCGTCGATCTTAACTTCTCCGTGGGAAGTGGCATCATCTATTAGCAACCAATAATTCTTGAGCATGTCATTGTCTTTAAATCCAACAAGAACACCCAGCAACAAGTTGAGAATTCTTTTGAAATATGAGAATGGTTGCTTGGTGTTCTTGTTGGGTTTAAACGATTACATGCTCAAGAATGGTTAGTTTGCTAATACATGATGCCACTTCGATCGACGAGTACTCTGCGTCGGCGACACTTTCTAAACATAATGACGCCCAATCCAAGAATTGGATGTCCCGACTATCTCCTTGCAACCATACGTTTTAAACTTGTAATCTCAATGAGGTTGCCCGTGGCTACCGCCTCATCCTTCTCATGTCATGTGGACGATCCCCCAAAGTGGCCGAGAGATCATTTAACAATATATATATAATATATATATGATGCCGATTTAATGGTACAAGCGACCCACCGCTGGGCCTTTATATGAAAAGTCATCATGAGATTTTCCATCCACAAACCGTCATGATATGTACTTATCGGTTTGTGGCTGAAACCGCTGCGTGATATGTGATTATCACCGAGCGGTTTGTGGTGAAACCGCTCGTGATATTACTTATCGCAGAGCGGTTTGTGGATGAAACCGTCGTGATATTACTATCGCATGACGGTTTGAACCACAAACCGTGCGTAAAGTATACATCACGAGCGGTTCAAAACCGTGCATGATGACCTCATGTCATCATCGACCCATAAACTCGGGCGGCTCCGACGAAAATGCAGCGTGATGGCGTTACGAACCGTCTGTGAAAGCCTTTTCTGTAGTAGTGTAATCATTTGGATTGTTAAACACATATACGCTATTAGAACCTTAGGCGAGCCTAAAAATGTGAACAATGGCTCATACATTAATAAGAGGCTAAAAACAACTAGCAGGATGGCCCACGCATTTGTGCCGCTAGATTTATTTTAAAGTTTGGAGTATCAAATGGTATAAATTAGACGTTTGAGAATATGTATTGCATATCTTGTGAGTTATTTATATTTTTAAAGGCTTCATAAATATTTAAAATGACAATAGAACCTTGAAGAAAAATACAACTTAATGAACATAATTGAAGTATGAACTTTGATAAAAGAAAATTATTGAGTATAATAAGTTGTTGGGGTTCTTAGAAATGTAATCACTCTCCATCATGCATGGATCATATAGCTGCATGCCTCTATTCTTCCTCCATTAGTTACTCTTTTCCAAAAATATATGCATGCACATGTACCTCTATTTTAATGTCAAGTAATACGTTGATTATGTGTGCAGTAAATTATCTTATTAGCTTACATGCATGGTTTTAGAGTATCTTGCTCACGTATACACCAATTTACCATGGATGACCTACCTTGAACTTATCTTCCCTCATGTGCCGGCTGCCCCACCAAACCTTGTGTCTTCTATCTCTTCTCGTCGCCACAGCTATTCTTCTTCAACCTCCAACAGCAAGCCCAATTCTTGATCAATCCCACTTAGCGGCTAACCCTTCCAATGGAATATTATACCACATAGTTATCTTCTACTTCTCTCCAATTATTACTTAATGTTGACTGTTGCGACATCAACATACATAAACTCTCTGGTAACCCCAAACATATTCCCTAGAGTTGCACCGTATCTACTCCGAGCTCTTTGCTCCTCTGCTTTTGTACGCCCGTGCTTCTATTCATACAGATGCATGCACATGCATGCATGACTTTTATACAAGCTTGATGTCCTCTTCTCTGTATCGGTCGCTCCTCTTCTTTGACGTTAGACAACTCAACACTGTGGTGACCTCTCATCTTCACTAATATCGGTATGTCTACTTTAGTCGCTGTCTAACGATATGAAAAAAATTATCGCCATCGCCGGCGACACCGTGCTTCTCACCAGCGATGGCACACTCCTAGCTACCTAATGACCCCATATTGTCCATAGCTTCGTCTCTTCTCTGCCAGAGCTTTTTCATCATCGAGCTTCTTTGGCTATTGACTTCTTCAACAGTGCCGACGCTCACTACTCATCTTGCGGCCCTTAGCTCCTTCGACTCTGGTCTTTCTCTTCAATGATTCTAGCGGGACCATTTTATTTGAATTATTTTTTATTGAAGTTAGTATACAAATCAAATTGCTAATTTTAGTTATTTATTAATTTTACTTTGGAATTAGTATAGAAATCAAATTGTAAATTTTTTTATTTTTATTTCGAATTTTAATAAATTTATTGAAATTAAGTAAACAAATCCAATGTTATTTTTCTTTAATTATTATTCCAAATTACATTTATTTATTGATTTTACTTTGGAATTTATATCAAAACCAAATTGCTTATTTTATTTTATTTTTTACTCGAATTTTAGTTTTTTTGTTGAAATTTGTACACAAATCCAATTGATATTTTTTAGTTTTTATTTTTAATTATATTTATTTAGGGATTTTACTTAGGAATTCGTATACAAATCAAATTGCTATTTTTATTTTATTTTTTATTTCGAATTTTAATTATTTTTATTGTACTTGACATTGACTCTTTTTAAAAAAATCTAAATGTTATAATCTAGACCCATCACGATCGGCGTTGTAGATATTTCTCATTTTTCCTCCGATTAACATAGGAATTTATAGCCTTAAGAGCGAACGTGGTAACTTCTTTTGTCTTTGTTTTAATAAGATAATAACGATGGGTGGCCCGCGCAAATTGCATGGCTAGCACCATTATACGTAATTTTTAATTACTTCTGCCGATTAATATGAGTTTCTATCCAATTATTATAGCACTGTTTTTTTCTTTTAGGCTGCTTCCAGTGCTCCACTCTGGCTAGTATCTTATGCCTGTCACGTAGACAAAACGGTGATGTGGCACCACAGTTAATAAAGAGAGAGAGTAGATTAGTATCTAATTTGGATACCAGTTTGGACTCGAAATCCAACGCAAAAAAATTTATTGTGCGATCCATTTGCGATCCCGTGCGGCGTGGCCTGTTCCAATCTTTATTTTCTATCCTGGCTTCTCCTCTCCTGCCGCTCCCCATCTCCAGCTCTGCTTGCGCCCTAGCGACCGACCTAGCCATGGCCGCCGCGCTCCTCCTCCTCTGGTCCCGCCGTCGGCCTCCTCATGGCCTTCGCCTTCCTAAGCGCGCGCCGCTCGCGCGATCCCTTCGAGGCCGCCACGTCCTCATCATCGGTGGGTCGGTGGCATCGGACTTCGCCATAGCCCGCGATGCGTCGCGGGGCGCTCAGTCTCCATCCTCGCCCATAACGCCCGCGCCTCGGCCGCAGCGTCGACATCCGAACGCCACGGGCAAGAAGTCGGGGTCCAAAATGCCGCCGTCGCGGCGCGCCGCCGCCGTGCATGCACTGCCTTCGAGGCCGGGCCGTCGGCGTCTGGTGTGCAACAACGGCGTGTTCGTGCGCGCGAGGCTGGAGAAGCGGGACATGGAGGAGGTCAAGTGGATGGTGGACATCAACCTCGTGGGCACCTTCCACCTCGTCAAGGCCGCGCTCCCGCCATGAAGGCCGCGCACGCGCGACGCGCCTCCGGCCTCCATCGCAATCATGTCCTCACAGGTGGCGGTACACACCTCGGGCAATTCTTCGCTGATTTGTCCGCCGTGCAGCTAAAGTGTTTGATGTAATGTTGCTCGTGGTTAGGTAGTTGATTATCAAAGAATGAATCATTCAAGGGACCATTTCTGAAACCTGCGACAACTGAACCATCTGAAGCCCTGATTACTACCTTGTAGATGCACAAACAGAGAAGCACAAGTTGTTTGCCACGCATCAAGAAGGGGCAAGGAAGGATGTGGAACGTGCGTTTGGTGCCTTGCAGCGTCGATTCTCTATTGTGCGTTATCCGACGCGTTTTATGACCGGGCGATCTCCAAATATCATGTTAGCTTGCATCATTCTTCACAATATGATAGTTGAGGATGAAAAAGAAGAAGCGGCAGATGATCTTGACTTGAGCGAGGCCGCAAGCACTGCTGACCGTTCTACCATCCGTATTCCAACACGGCGACATCTGGGAATTTGCCGATGTGCTCCAAAGAGATGCTAACATCTGGGATCGCCCTACTCATAGAGCACTCAAAAATGACTTAGTTGAGCATATTTGGAAAAAGTTTGGGTCGAAATAGATTATGTTCATGCCTCCATTCATGTACCTCTAAATATATTTTGATGATATTTTAGTTGGCACTTGTTATGTACGGATACATGTTCATGTATTTACGTTTGTGTGTGTCAACAAACATATATTGCTTTAGTACATGCCACAAATAGGCCACAATGCTCAAATACTAGTAAAGATCATGCATGTAATTAAATGAAACAACCTAAGTAATTAAATGAAACAACCTAAGATACTACACCATAAGAAACCATATATTGAGAAGATAACATCCTAACACTTCTCATATACTAAGAAACTACACTAAAATACTGTCTATTGGAACAGCCTTATATATGTGTGTTGCTCTCAAGCAATATTGTTCCAAAGGCATAATTCGATGGAGGCTTGGCGTCAGCTGCTTGGTATTGGCACAACGGACCTTTTTTTTGTCTCGATAGTAGCCACCTTGTGACAGAGCAAAGTGGTGCCTTCTTTTAAAGTTTAGACATACAAGTAGTTGTATGTGAATGAATATCTCCTATAGATTCCTAATAATATATTATCAATATGCACCATTATAATCTAGATCTACAGTCACTAACGATGCATATATTTTTCTTTTTATTTTGATTAATGAGGTAATTAATTTCTAGCCTTTGAGAGCGAATGATATAGATTTTTTAGAATCATTTTGGGATTTCTATATACATTTGTGCGGCTAGCAATCACACGTTGAGCTTTAAACTGCCTTACTTATAATGAAAAAAAAAGTGGATTACTTATGGTCTTCTCACTAAACGTTTGGTTAGTCTAACCACTATATTTCGAAGATGCGCGAAGTGTACTTCAGGCTCCAAGCTTGCTTCTAATGAACCACCTGATGGTTCGAACTCTGAATCTTTAACAGTAAATCTTTTTGGTTCGAAGTGTCGTTGTTTGTCTTCTCCTTCACCAATCCAATTAACCCCAATCTCGAATCGGACACCTCGTGCCCTCAACCGTCCGTGACTTTGAATTGGAGTATACAACAGAAAGCAACAAAGAACAGCATATGCTCTAAAATTTTGGACTGCCCCATCTGAGTGGCCTCGCATGATCTAATAGATATCCTGGCATGCACTTCCAAAGCAGCACAGTTCTTTTTTCCTACACCAGTGCCAACAATCTCAAATTACAAGCACACTTAGCAATCAAGTGCTAGGCTAATTAAGTTCTCCATCTTGGGCCGTCGACCACTGCTTACAATTGAGATCGTGAATCGTGAGTGCTATTCGCTTAAAAAGAACAATCGTGGCTGCTCGCATATCAAGCATCTCGTGAGTCCCAGGACGTTAAGGTTGGGAGAAAAATCTGTATTTTTTACATGGAAATTTTTTGTATTAATAGTAAGTAAATTAAAAAATAGGCTTGCATTCATCATAGAATTATAGTAATATCTATTGATGCATGCCTAGTACGTCAACCTGTGCCGTTTTTTTTGGTCTACCGATTAATGTCATTATAATCCACATCTTGCTTTGTTTGTGCCCATGCCAACGTTGTTGTACGTGGACTCTAGCTACTAATTGCATACTGCATACATGCTTTAACAGTTGAAACTCCAACTGACCATGTAGTGCTCGGCGGACGACGATAATATGCAACAAATTCACCTCGATAATTCTTCAAATCATGCTACATGTGCAAGGGACAAATCTTGTCAGGTGGCGCAAGCCCAGCTTAACTCTGAGCACATCAAACAGGAGCCGATGGCTCGATGCAGGCTGTGACCATATAGTCTTATTTAAATACTACTAATCCTAGTTGCATGTCACCATAGTTGTGTCCGAATATGAATTGACCTGCGTATTGAGTACATGAATACGAATTAGAGTTGCATCGGTCTCTTACAATATCTAATACTCCTATTTGATTCACGAGCAATCTTCATCGCTATAATATGAATCTACCATAATCAACGGGTAGATCCTTAATTTCCTTTTTCACTGATTGATATAGTAATTTCTAGCTATCGAGAGGAACTGTGGTGATTTCTTTTTTTCCATTTCTTTAATAAGATAACAGATGGCAGAGAACGAAAAGAAACGAAAAACCGAAGTTCTTCTTCACTAACCCAAAGCCGAAGATCACCACTAGAGAGTACAAACTACAGAGGCTCAGAGTAATAAACCTTTTCTACCAGCAACACGCACACATACACAACCAGTTCGTACAAAGACTTATTTTTAGCACGACGTTAAGGTCTAAAGCCCCGCGTCATCCCTGGGAAGCGGTTCATGGCCGGCCCGGACCATGAACACGCTCTCGTAGACCAGCCCGGCAAGCGGCCCACCGATCAGCGGCCCGACCCAGTAGACCCAGTGGTTGGCCCACTCCCCGGCGGCGAGAGCGGGACCGAAGGAGCGGGCCGGGTTCATGGACGCGCCGGAGAAGGGCCCGCCGGCCAGGATGTTGGCGCCGACAACCAGGCCCACCAGCAGCGGGCCGAGGCAGCCGACGCTCCGCCGCCTGTCCACGACGGTCGCGTACACCGAGAAGAGCAGGGAGAAGGTGAGCACCATCTCCATGAGGACCCCCTGCACGGCGCCCACCCCCGCCGCGAGCGCGTGCACCGGCGTCGCCTCGCCGCCGGTGAGGAAGGTGAGGAGGAGGCAGGCGAGGGAGGAGCCGAGCAGCTGCGCGAGGGCGTAGAGCGCGGAGCGGAAGAGCGTGATGTGGCCGCCGACGGCGAGGCCGAGCGTGACGGCCGGGTTGATGTGGCCGCCGGAGACGTGGAGCCCCGCCGAGACCATGACAGCAACCACCAGCGCGTGGGCCAGCGCCACCGCCGTCAGGCCCATGATCGTATCGGTGCCGCCGGCTAGCCTGCCTGCATGCAGTTAGTTTCAGTACATGGGCATTAGTATATTCATCACTACATCGTGAGTGGAGACGAAATAAAACGCGTACGTACCTGCGGCCATGGCGGAGCCGACGCCGGAGAAGACGAAGAGGAAGGTGAGCACGAGCTCGGCGAGCACGGCGCGGACGCAGCCGGCCTCGGTGGCCTCGCGGTGGTGGCCGAGAGCGAGCTTCGCCATGTCTGGCTCTCTATCTACGTGATGTCTCTACGGCTCAGCGTGCTTGTGCGTCAGTGTCGCTGATCTGTCGTCACAGCTGATCACACTGAGTATCTAGTATTTGTTTGGCCTTGAAAGGGAAACGGCGCCCTAGGTGACCCGATAAGTTTTGATTGGATCTGGATATCTGCTCTCAGCTCGTTCTGAAATTACAACCGGTACGCACGTATGTCTCTTAGTTTGGCACTGAAAATCAATAGGAAGCTTGGTGTTTGATAATCTGGTTTTTTATAAGATATTGTCTTATTGAGTTGTGTATGAAGAATAAAAAGTCTAAATCGCCCTAGAGCGTTTAAAGGATCTTGTTAAGTATGTATTTAACTTATTTTTGCATGAGATTTAAAAATATGACGATATGTACAAGTATTCATATGAAACAAAATAAATTTCGCTCGTACGTGCATGCGTCTGTGTACCATGACATATCCAAATAAATTACAAATCTCGACATCTATTGGAGATGTATATGTAAGAAGACCGGAGTATAACAGACAACCTATTCATAGCAAGATATCGCTAGTACGTACATGCATGTATTTATTTTGGACATTACGTAACGATAAAATTAATATAGAAATGCAAATATTAGCCAACCAAACAAAATAACACTGTAGCAAAATATTATTCGATCATATATGATACAATTATCTTGTTACTGCAAGATGTACATAGTCACTACATAGACGACAATTTCAGAGTGACAAACAAAAAGAAAAGCTCCCTTCCTCACAGTACTATGAACTTCGACAAAAGCATAAAACTCAACTATCTTCAGAACTTTTAGTCATCTCAACAACAGATGCTCCTTCCAGCCGACGCACGCCAACGCTCCAGCCTCTGGTTTTGTCAAAACACCTCCTTCGCCACACAGTGCAAAGCTTTGGTCCCTTGCTGAAGAAGATCTTGATCTGCAGGTTTATGAAGTGAAGCCCAGAATTCAAGCCAGTAACATACATTGAAAATGAAAACATTAGGGTTTTAAGGAAAAATGTTGTTGAAACATGCAAAATTTCTGCCTTTCCAAAATGACCACATATCTGCTGCAAATACTTAGTCGACGTTTAGATTTTCATAATTGTGCAATCCAAACACCTAAGAGATGCTGGACATTAATTGGAGTCGACTGAAAATTGAAGTGCAAGCCCACACATTCCAAATGTATTTTGCCAGCAGACAAGACAAAAAAAATGTGTTCAATTGTCTCCTCCCTTCTACAAAATTGACATTGTTTGGAACCCTGCCATCCTCTTTTCAACATATTGTCCTTTGTCATAATAGAATTCCTTAAAACCAACCAAAGAAAAACTTTGATTTTCAAAGGAAATTTCACCTTGCAGAGAAATTTGTGTGGATAGATGCTTTCTTGCAATTTCAAAGCACAGTACAAGGAATGTACAGAGAAAGTGCCCTTAGGCCTTATCAACCAAACCAATCTATTAGTGTCCTGACTGATTCAGGCTAACTTTACACAGATTTTGGAGGCTTTGCCACATTTGCAAGGTTCCAGGCTAAGTATTGAGCTCCCAACTGCAAGTCAACACCATAATGTCACTACTAAATCAAACCCCATTCTTTCTGTACTTAGTTACGTACCCCCATTACAAACCATGATCAAGCCAACATTTTCAATTTGGAGTACAATGCAAATGCTATACTGGTCTTAATTCTTTTGGTATTTTCAAGTTGGGATCCATCCCAAGTGGTTCAGAACTTTCCAGACCATGGTTTGTTCATAAAAGTTTCAGATTCATCGCACTCGACATATGTTTCTTTATCAAAGGAGGACAATGAACTCATTTTATCAAACAAACTACAACTTGGCCAATTTATATATGTCGAAACAGTTCAATCTAGTATCCCTGTTTCGGTTCTTGTTGGGGTCCGACTAGTTCCACGAAGAAACCCTTGCAGTGGGAACCCGAAGGATTTGAGGCAAACGTCAACTCCATCTAATGCGAATGAGAACTCTCATTTGCTTGATGTGCATAAGTATGACATGGAAACTGAAAAGGAGATGTGCAGAACGCCACACATGGTTTGGTTTGCTAAATTGTCTGAGAGTGAAAAGGGCCCACCTTGATCTAGGAGGATCTTGGCGTCCGATGGGAGGATCTTGGCGCGCCGTCCCGAGGAGGAGGAGGCGTTGGGATTGGGAGGTGAGGCGGGAGGCGGTGGCTTTAGGGAGGAGAGGGAGGCGGGTGTGGAGCGAGCAGGAGGAGGATTGGGCGTCGGGGTGGGAGTCGAACGGGAGGAAACGAAGGAAGCGAGAAAGAAAAATGAGAGGGTTTGCATTTATATACGAAAGGCATTTTGAGAGTAATTTTAACGAAGTTCAGTGCCAAAGGAATATTTCATTCCGCAAAAGCAAAAAAAAAAAATCATCTTTCTCCTGGTTTGTGGCTTTTAGGTTTAAAATGATCTAAGTTTTTTTTAAGCTGAATGAAAAAATCACCTCTTTTGTTTAGGCTTAGACTTTTTGCTTTTAAACCAGTCAAAAAAAAAACCTAAACAAATAGAGTCAATCCTGCCATTCTTAGCACCAATAGGATCGGAAAAACTTCACGTGCTCCAAACCTAGGTACAGTCAGCGAGGTACGTACCGTACGTAGAGGCTGAGATACAGCACCCCCTGCCGTCAGATCAAATCCCTGGAATTCGTGCCATCGCAAGATCACAGCTCCTGTCTCCTGAACAGCAAAAAGTGGGAGAAAAGGCGGCCCTATCTGGAAAGGAAGTAGGAGTGGAAAGCAGCGCAGCACCGGTGAAGCACTTTCTTCTTCTTCCTCCATGATTAGGCTGCGGCACAGTGCCAAAGTGGACTTCAACTCCATCACATGACATACCTCTCCCCAAACCGACTCGCCAATCGATCGTCGCGTCGCGTCCCTCTCGCTCTTTTCAGTGGCCTGAGCTTTTCCATCCGCTTGCGATCTGTGACTCATGGCAGCGCCATTTCGAAGTCGGGCAGCAGTCACCGTCCGGCCAATAACTGCCAAGTAGGAATGGCAGTCACATCTCCGGCCGACAGCTCGAATCTGCTTTAGATTTGCAGCGTTCACTTACCCCGGGAACTGGCGCAGGTGCACATGCATGTCCTTACGTTTCGGACAGCGAATTTGGGCAGAAATAATGCTGCTTTTCGTGCAAATTTCCATCGCCTGGCCATTTGCAGCTCTATGGGCAGTAGGCCTGTGATTTTATATCTCTCTCACATAACATAAGATTGGGGGTCTAATAGTGAACTTCACATTCAGCAACAGATTGTTAGAAAGAAATGAGACACAGGAAGAACAGTGTAAAGCACTACTAACTCCAAAAGGAGACAAATAGCAAAGGGAACTATGATGAGTTGACGCCAACGACGGAGAAATTGTTGGTGATCGTATACGATGGGCACTGGGCAGATAAAAAAAACAACGTGAACCAACATGTCACTGCCATTGACAACCCCATGGACATCCAGAATCGAAAACGCCTACTGGTTGTACATATTAGGGATGTCACATTCATTGCCATGCAAAAGACCAATACAAGGCCTAGAAACTGTACATACTAGGGATGTCGCACTCATTGCCATGCAAAATGTTCAGAACAATAGAAGCAAACCACACGGCGAAAATTATCGATCAATAGCAGTTCCCACGGGCATAAGATTTATGAACTTTAAGAGCTGAAATGTTTTGAGTACTGCATTACTTGGAAACATACAGACCTTACTCCGTTTGCATCTCCTCGGGCAAGGGAATTGAAGAGCAGCAATGGTAGTATCCACTATCGTCAAACTTAAATCTCTGAGAAAGGTGCACCTCAGGAATTGGATATTCACCCCATTCCTGTTCCCCGTATTTTCTGAATATATTCCGAGCATCAAGTGAATCGTTTCTTTGGTTCCATTTCTTGCTGCAGTGAAACAAAGCAGTCAAGATAAGCGAAAAGTATGTGGACAGCACATTACCAAGATGCAGAAAAAAGGTTTGTTGCTTTCACCTCTTCCTGTGCCTCACATTCATTATGGTTGCGTGCAACTGCAGTTGCAAAAGGAAAATGCAATGTTAGAACCATATATTAAAAAAGGGGTCCAGACTCACATTCATGGAGTGTTGAATTTAAACCATGGGGAAAAATTATCAACAATTATTTATGCAAATAGAAATGCAATAAAAAGTTTATTTTACAAGCAGATGCTATCTGCAACTTCAGTATGTTTTGGCAGGCAATACTGCTGCCTAAAATGGGCAAAATAATTATATATCGCTCTCAAGTAAATAGGCAAAAATGGAAAAGCTAAAGAGACCAAAAGAAAACTACTTTCACATATATATACTCACCTTCAATTCATGTCTGGCATCTCTTTCAAGAACTAGGTCTGACTTGATGAAGGCGTCAATTATGACTTCTGATAAAGTGGAAGTGAGGAAGCAACATTTGCATAAAGATGGTTTATTTTATCATGGTAAATTGGTAATAAACACATGGTTTATTTTATCATAGTAATAACTAATAAACAACTACTGAGAATGACAACGGTAAATGCACAGATTGCTTCTTGGGAAATTCCAAAGGACTAACAATAAATACATATTGCATACTAGTTATCAGAAATTCCAAAGGATACTGCAAGCACGCACCAGGCGCCCTTCTCCACCAACTTCCAGTACTGGAGCATATACCACCCGAGCCCTAGCTGGTGAGCCTTTCATGCATGTCTGAAATGAAATATTCATAGGAACTTTGAATCATCTTGGAATTATAGGCAAGTGTCATAATGCCTCTGACATCAAATTTCCCTGTTGGTAAAACCATAAAAATAGTACTGTAAAGGTGTCTAGAAAGTAGAAATGAATGCTCTGTTTTTTTTTTGGGCTCAAATTTTATTCGTCCAACTATCATGTATAAATCAGCTTCTGATGCAGATACTAACCACATATTTAAGAATGGCATCTTCCTACCCAAAAGGAGACTTACCAGACCTTTAAGCTGTATGGAGATAGGTCGGTTTTCCAAAGCTTCATTTACTTGGGAAGATATTGACTGCATTGACAAGGCAGTGCATTAAATTCCTTGCTATTGTCAGCAAATAAAACCGTGTTGTCCTAAAATGACAATACCTGGAGCACATCAGAAGCCTTAGCTATGCGATCCATGTTCCACAACTTCAACATAAGAACCGTTAGGTGAAGCGTTTTGGGTTCAATAAATATTGACTTGTCAATGCCGAAATCTGCAGGTGATAAATAAGAGTAGTTCATTGCCTGAAGGGAACAAAACCATTGTAATTTAGAAATGCATAGAACAATAATAATAACATGCAGTATCACCAGGATAGCACTAGCATACAACAAAATACTGCATCTCATTATTAAACAGTGAGCTACTAGTTTAATATTCAATGTAGCTTCTGCCGATGATAGCTCCCAAGAGTCATGACAAAAATAAACTGTGTAGCATGCCAGCATAAACAAAAACAACTTCATAGAATTTCATAATACATATAGGCCTTTTTTTATGTCATTCTTTCTTCACCCTGCAATGATGCTATGTGCATTTCATGGAACATTCCTACTGATCTAGATCATAAGTTTTAAACATGCATATTTTAGGTAGAGATTCATGCAACTCTTTTAAACATACACATAGATGTAGAATCAAAGTTCCATAAGAAAAGTTGGTAGTGTTGACTGTAGGAATAACTCCAAGAAGGAGCATTTTGCACTTGGAAAAAAAATCAGCAAAGCTTTTAGACCTGGCTGGGAGCCTTTAATATCCATTTTCACTCTGACGGACTCTTCTTCTTGGACTCGCAGCTTCATTGAAACACTTGGGCCCTCTGCATGATCAATTTCATCAATATAACCTTCACTTGTGTTCTCATCCTTATCATTATCTACATTAGAAGCTGAAGCCCCGAGGATCGAGCTCTGGAAGTGGTTCAACTTCTCGACAAGATCCGGATGGATTGCCAACGGAAGCGATATGAAATGAGAGTAATCTAGCATTGGACTTTTAACAGCCTGAAACATAGGTCAAGTTCAGCAGTACAGAGTGATTATTATTAGTAAATGTAATAAATTATAAATAGAAGCAGGAATATGACAAAACAGGTGGTCGCAGATTGCGGACTTTGAAGTTTTGAGTTGCCCAATGGTAATGGATGCTTCAAATTCCAACAATGACAGTACTACTTTTGACAACTTTACGCAAGGAAATGAGCAGGATATAAAACAATAGCTAGTAGACAGTAGCACCATCACTTCTACATGACGTGTTTGATAATTGGCACTAATGCTTCTGCAACAGATATAGGAGCTATGTTGGTTCTGCACTTGCACTTTGATATATTACAGAGTTAACTGGTTAACACTTAACTTGTTTAACTTATGTATTTGATAAGTAAGCTAGCTTGTGATTTACATAAAATGATAATGGACTAATGGAGGGTATCGATAGGAGCTTAAGTGTTACAAACCTCAAGAAAATAGTATGTAAAATCAAACATAACGAATTATGATACTTCAACAGTATGGCAACAAAGACAAAATGAACATGTGCAATGATTCAGTGAATGACATAGCACACAGTAATCATCTATTGCAGCAGTGCGTTGAATATCTACCTCTTCATGGACCTTTGCAATTCTCCCTGATGCTTTTCTAATACTTTCAGCACTTTTGCCTTCCAGGCCTGAATATTCCATGTAGTATCATAAAGTAACGTCTGAAAACAACTAACAGCTTACTTCATGGAACATAATTTCAATAAAGAAAGACGGGCATATTTTTACCAACAAGTGTTTCCTCCTTTGAAGATGGACAAATAATTTTGACTCCGGTCTCCTGTTCAATCTGCTTCTGCATAGATCCACTAAAAACCAAAGAATACAAATTATGCTCATAGATAAAGGCCAAGCATTATCCCCAACTAAGAATGGTACACATATGAAAAATGTTCAAGAGATCAATACCCCTTTCCTTTCAGAAAACACATCAGAGGAGCATCTACCTGAAAAAGAACAACTGAACCTATGAACAGTGTTCAAAATACTGTACTTGTAAAGGTCACTCATATATCAAGCTTGTAGAAGAAAAAAATATAGCTTAGTTGAAAAATCAAAAAAATTAGATGCATCTGTATGGCATACCTCAAGAGAAGAGGAATATTTTTTGGAGATATTGGACCCATCTAGATCCTTATTGAAGCCAGTTATCTCTGTACTGTCTTCTATAACTACTTTAGTTGTACTGGAACCGATTTTTTTTTCTGATGACGAAGCATTATTGGCGATTACTTCAATGACAACATCAGTTGTTCCATCTGAGGCCAAATTCTCACTACCAGTAATGAAATTCTCAACCACTTGCTTGCTTCCAGAATTTGATGTCTCTTCAAGGTCAGCTGCATCATGTGGAAATATAAGAATAGTCCAAAATGACCACACACACACACAAACAAGTAAAATGAGAGAGGAATGGAAGTAAAACAGGAAGGTAAGGATAAGTCTTGAGGGAAAAAGTAACTAGAGCAGTCAGCTTCTGAAATTACTTTTGAAGCTTTGTGCATTAATTCACAATTATTGATGGCTTGCAGTTATCAAATAAGTAATTACAAAATGACAGGAAGATTAGAAAATCCAAGAGAAATTTAAAGCCAGCTTGCCAAAGGGTTGAGCTCCTAAACTGATGTCCATAATATGTCATTCATCTCACTAGCAAGTACGCAATGTTCTTTAAGAACGCCATTGATTTGCTAATACCACATATGTATTACGTTTTATTCATATTTGTTTAGTTGAACCTAAAACTCTATGCGCACGGCCATCGCAAAAAGTATAACTCATGAAAAAAGGCCCATAGCCCTAGGACTATTACTTCAATTTGAAAAGCGTTGGACATTATTTCAACATGAAAGGTACCTTTTCAAGAATCACTATTCTATGCATTCCTACAATATTAATATAGAATTATTGTCGACCGCAATTATTAATGTCCAATTTGGCATTATGGAAGAATTTTCAGCTGGTTCCAGCACTCCAGGGCCTTCTCATTTCACCTAGCATGCAACATTTACTTTAGCTCTTTTTTCCCCTTAAGGAAAACCCTCTACAACTTCTGGAACAAATCCACGCTCCTTGACCAGTAGGTAATTGAAAGAACCCAGTTTTACACATTTAAGTTTACTATATGTTGAAAAGGATCAGTTTATAAAATGAACAATTGAACAGTTCATAGAAAGGTTGATGAGAGTGTACTGACATAGGATATCTCCACATACTAGCAATCGATCAGAATTAGGACGCACGACCAGGTTGAAATACTCTTGATGACCCTGACTCAAATTGCGAAATAAAACAACAGGGAACAAATGGGGTATACCTTTTTGGGGAACTGCTTGTGTTGAGACTGGCCTCCATCTCTGCACAGGAGACCTTCTTTTCTTGTGTTTAGCCGCATTATTTGAGGCTCGTCGTGCCCCTTCCATTACAAATGAGGGGAAAATATTTTGACCAACTGATCCCTGCCATGGTAAAAGCACTACCATGTGAAACAAAGAAGCGGATAAATCAAAGAATGAATGACAAGGCGAGGCGCCAAAGTTCACCGAGTACAAAGCTCTCTCGGTATCCTGACCTAATTCTAGCACTCGATTTGTCGGTCCAGCAGTCCAAGGCCTACCACCCAAGTACTAAAAGAACATTGTTAAGCACGGGATGTCCAGCATCACAGACCACAACAGATTGTACATGAAAAACTGAGGCATGTAATCAACTGGTAACCCCCCAAAAGGTTACAAATTTCCCAGTGGCGCCATCTGCCCCAGCCGGAACCCTCACTATTTTCCCCTTAACTAACATGCTAACAGAACGAGAAGCTTACAGAATCACTAAATTCGTAACAGAAATTAACAGCGGGAAGCATATGAGGGAAAAAAAGATTGTTGGGGCCAGAGGAAGTAACCACCAACCTGCAAGTATCGAAGCGGGGAGCCAGCGGCAGCGCCAGCGCCGAACGGGGGCTGAGCGAGCCGACTAAACCTAGCAAGAATGGGGAGGAAATCAGGAGACCGTCAGGAGGTACGCGCGAGTAATCCTTCTATATAAAAAGGAGGCCACGTGTGTGTGTTTTTTTTTTGTGAACCGTTCTATTGTGCTCTGGTTTCTTCTCCTTCGTTTGATCGTCGGCAGCATTGTTGTCGCGTCTCGGTTCCGCGAGGGCGAGCCGTTCGATTTTGTTTTCTTGTTCGGAATTAGGACGCACGACCAGATCTGAATACTCTGATAGATGTAGTAAACATTTTGTTCCTATAATTATAACTATCGTCCATATCTTCGTGCCTTCTATCACCAACAGTTTCTTAGTCCTGATAGCAATCTCACGTCTTCGATTCCACGCGCCAAGGCACGCGAGGCGTTCTAGTCTCAGGTGATTTCTGAGCTTGGAGCGAGAGGCCGCGACCTAGCGATTCGACTACGCTCTCTGCGCTTCGATTGGGAGGGAAAAGTTCGGATTTTTTTACTAGTTGAATTCCGAGGAGATCCCTATTTGCTATTGCTGGAGGAGTGGAGGGTGGGGAGGAGTTTTTGGCCGAAACGACACTTTTTGAAGTGTGATTAGGAAAAATGACACCCTCGTAGCTGTAATTGTAAAAATAACGCTCTCATCCGCGCACGATGAAGCCATGGGACGACACGTGACGGTAAAGCGCACAATCACCGTGCGGTTTTAGCCATGAGGCGACACGTGACGGGTAAACAGCACGATGACCGTGCGGTTTAGCCACGGGGTGACACGTGGCGACTAAACCGCACGGTCACAGTGCAACGTGTCGTCCTGTGGCTAAATCGTAGGACGAGAGTGCTATTTTTGCAATTGAAACTGTAAAGACATCATTTGTACTAATCACGCTTCAAAAAATGTCATTTCGACTGAAGATTCGGGAGGGGAGCCCATACCACGCGAGAGACTGAAAGCATCTAGGCCCCTAAAAAGTGTTTTGATAATTAATGATAACATGTGAACATGGGATTAACGGTTTATTGAGTATTTACAAGGTTGAGTCTCATTGGTGAGTTTGATGACTTGAAGATGCATGCTAAAGGACAACATGAAAATCTACATGGCTCAAAGACAAGGTACAAGTAGTCTAGGATTCTTTCGTGTTTTACCGGTCTTAGAAGAAATTGTTGGAAGACCGGATTATAGGTTAAATGCCGTACTATTAAGCGGAATCGTGACTAGTAGCTTGATAGCATGTTCTTGTGCCATTTGGATCAATTTAGGATCATGCATGCATTTTAATTTGATGTGGAAAGCCATCTGTGAAATTGATAGGACAAACGGTAGTACCAGAGAATTCATGGTGGAACTACCGTTTAGTGGTATGACCGCATTTCCTTTGGCGGTACTACCGGGGGACGTTCGGACCGTCCGAACACGACACAATCATGCGGTTAAGACCTGTGGTCCGAACGGCCCAATGCATCTGAGCCGTTGAACAAGTCCACAAGGTTTGTAAAGCAAAATGGTAAGTATTGTCATAAGTGCCGGGAAATAGGACATGTGCAACAAGCTTGTCCTATTGGTAAGACTCCATCTCTTGGTATATATGATTCATGCTATATGCTTAGAAAAACTAAGGACGGTAAAGTCGTTGCTAGATTTGTTGGCACTTCAATTTTAGGCGCTAAAAAATGCTATTTGGGTGCCTAAATCCTTGGTCACTAATCTCCAAGGACCAAAACAAATTTGGGTACCTAAAAGAACTTGATTTTTGTTTTGTAGGTGAACTATAAAACCGGTGGAAAACATTGGGTGCTTGATAGTGGATGCACTCAACACATGACCGGTGATAGAAAGATGTTCACCGCATTCGCGAATGGTAAAGGAGTTGACATGATCATATTTTGTGATAATAGCAAAGGAAAGGTAATAGGATTGGGTAAAATCGCTATCTCAAATGACCTTTCTATTTCCAATGTATCTTTAGTAGAATCATTAAATTTTAATTTGCTATTCGTTGCTCAAATTTGTGATCTTGGCTTAATTTACTCATTCTCTAATGAAGGTGTTACAATTTCAAATGCAAAAGATAGCTCTTTAGTTTTCAAATGTTTTAGATTTGAAAATATTTATTTGGTTGATTTTATTTCAAATGAATCATGCTTAAAAACTTATTTAATTGCAAAAACCTCATTGGGTTGGCTTTGACATAGAAGGCTAGCTCATGTTGGAATGATTCAACTCAAAAAGCTTTTCAAACATGATTTAGTTGTTGGCTTGAAAGATGTGAAGTTTGAGAAAAATAGACTTTGTAGTGCTTGTCAAGCCGGTAAACAAGTCGCTAATTCTCATCCTTCCAAGAGTATCATGTCAACTTCTAGACCATTGGAACTCTTACATATGGATTTGTTCGGGCCAACAACCTATAAGAGTATGGGGGGTAATAGCTATTGTTTAGTCATTGTGGATGATTACTCTAGATATACATGGGTATTCTTCTAGATGATAAAGGTGAAACCTCCAGCATTTTCAAAAGTTTTGCAAAAAGGGTTTAAAATGAATTTGATTTCAAAATTAAGAAAATCTGTAGTGATAATGGTTCCAAGTTCAAAAATACTAAAGTTTAAGACTTTTTGTGATGAACTTGGAATAAAGCACGAACTTTCCACAACCTACACTCCGGAGCAAAATAGAGTTGTAAAAAGGAAAAATCGTACATTAATTGTGTTGGACCGGAAAGGCGACTAGAGGGGGGTGAATAGGAGCACGCTCACTTTTTCACTTTGATTTGGATTCAACACCAATGTCACTCCGATAGCTATGAAAGCTATGAAGATCAATATACAATTATAGCAGAAGCCTTGTATTGAATCCTAATCAAAAACCCCAAACATAGCAATCAACAGACACAAAGATAGGCTGAAGAAAGCAAAATCGGTTCAACCACAGTTATATGGGCAGTTGAACCAATGATCGGTACAACCGCAGGCAAACGAGCGGTTCAACCAATGATCGGTTCAACCACAGTTATAAGGGCGGTTGAACTGATTTCCCTGGAACAGCCCGACAACGAAAACTAAAAGTGGCACAACTTTTGATCCACTTAGCCAAACTCCACGAAATTTGAACCACACCTTTCTAAAGATATTAGGAACCTATTCCAATCAAAGATCACAGAGATCCATGCCAAAGTTCCTATCTTTTTCAAATTGAACGAAAGTGCTTCAAAAACTGAGCCAAATGCAAAATATGATCTAGAGACTTGCTCGTGGGTGGTTGATGATCAAAATGATCCTAATGGGTTCCCACATGTCACAGCAAGTTAGATCACGGCAAGAAACCAAGCAAAAATCACAGGATCAAGGAAGCACTCAAAATCATCAAAAGAAAAGGAATAACACAAGAAGACTCATCTTTGAATAATCATCCATAGATTGATTCAAGATTGGTTGCTGGTTATAGCCACTCCCTCAAGGAGGACAAGAGCTCAATCCATGAGCACACACTCAACTCATCTCTCTGGAGCCTAAGCCTCTCCTCTCCTCTCTAATCCCTAAGACAAACTAGGGTTTCTCCAAATGAAGTACTTAGAGCTGCTGTGAACAGCACCCCTCCTATTTATATGAGGCTTAGACCTTCTAGAAGACAAGCCCTAATGGGCTCCCGTTAAGACCCAATACAAACGGGTCACACACGCACGTATTTTAAAGCGTCGTTTTCACTTCCGCTTGACCTAAACCACTTCACAATGCGTCGACCCACGCCGCGGTTTAGCAAAGAGTCACAAAGGCGGTATTTGGTGAAATTACCAAAATACCCCTTCTCGATCCTTCTCCGTGGACCGAGTCCAATCCTGTCGAAGCAATTGCCTGCTTCGCCACGTGTAGGTTGATCAACGGCTCTCATCATGTCGCAAGTCTCTTCCGTCCGAATCTCATCAGAACCTCCAAGGCACTTGCACCGACCCCTGCGCCACTTGATCCAACCAGCTGCATCGAACTGCCCGTTCGATCCTCCTTGTCCAATCCTGCGCCATGCTTGAGTCACTTGACCTCAACCGGCATCCACGATCGTTCTGGACCTCAGCTCTCTAAGCTTAGTCCCGATCCTCCTCGTCGTTGACCGTCGTTGACCTGCAAGCCACCTGCACAGCAATAGACCAAAAAATCCTCTCTGGGAACAAGTTCTTCACAACTTGACCCACGTTAACCAAAACATGCAATATGCAACACATATACAAAGATAAACATGGATATGACTTATCCCAAAATCAATTTGCCAATTATATCAACATTAAGCACAAAACCGGTCAAACCGTCGTTCAAAGGCGGTCGACCACCCAGTGATCGGCTCGACCGCTCTCAACACAATGATCGACCGCTTATGACTGACAAACCTTTCTAACCGCATAAGCGTGTGAAACTTCAAACCAAAAGCAACATTGCCAATTGTTTCATCATCCTAAGATCATAGGCATATTCCCATGATATCCACAAATTGAAATGGCTAGGACAATGCTTGATGAGTATAATATTTCTGATAGTTTTTGGGCGGAAGCAATTAACACCGCTTGTCATACCATAAATCGTCTTTATTTGCATCGGCTTTTGAAAAAAACTTCTTATGAGCTTCTTGTTGGAAGAAAATCGAACATCTCTTACTTTTGTGTTTTTTGTTGCAAGTGTTATATTTTGAAAAAGGTGTTCGTCTTTCAAATTTTGATAGTCGTTGTGATGTTGGTTTCTTGCTTGGTTATTCTTCAAATAGAAAAGTCTATCATGTCTTTAACAAAAACTCTAGTTTAGTTAAAAAAAAAGGCACGATGTGCAATTTGATAAAACTAATGGCTCTCAAGAAGAGTATGAGAATTTGGATAATGTAGGTAATGAAGCCTTAAGAAAAGCAATGGAGTATATGTAAATAGGTGATATCAAGCCCGAAGACAATCCATCATCTTCCATTCAAGTTGAACCTCCTACCTCTTCCACAAATCAAGTCCAAATTGATGAAGAGGATAACAAGGAAGATGATGAACCATCCAACCTACCACTAAGAATTCACAATACAATTGCAAAAGACCATCCAATAGACCAAATATTGGGTGACGTAAGTAAAGGTGTCCAAACTCGCTCTCGTGTCGCTTCTTTTTTTGAATATTACTCCTTTGTCCCTTCTATTGAGCCAAAGCATGTAGAAAAAGCACTTGATGATCCGGATTGGGTGAATGCAATGCATGAAGAACTCAAAAACTTCACCTGGAATGAAGTTTGGACATTGGTGGATCGAATCAAGGAACACAATGTTATTGGTACAAAATGGGTCTTTAGGAACAAGCAAGATGAGAATGGTATGGTTGTAAGAAACAAAGTAAGATTAGTCTCTCAAAGTTACTCACAAGTCGAATGTTTGGATTTTGGTGAAACATTTGCTCCCGTAGCTAGGCTTGAGTCAATTCGGATATTACTTATTTTTGCATCTTGCTTTGATATTAAATTATTTCAAATGGATGTTAAAAGTGCTTTCCTAAATGGTAAAATATCCGAGCTTGTCTTTGTTGAATAACCTCTCGGTTTTAAAGATCCTAAAAATTCAAATCATGTCTATAAACTCTCCAAGGCGCTCTATGGTCTTAAACAAGCTCCGAGAGCATAATATGAACGCCTTAGAGATTTTCTAGTCTCAAAAGGATTAAAAATCGAGAAAATTGATTCAACTTTATTTACTAAAGTCATGAATGATTATTTCTTTGTTTGTCAAATTTACATTGATGATATCATTTTCGGGTCTACTAATCAAGATTTTTGTGAAGAATTTGGTGATATGATGTCTAGAGAATTTAAAATGTCCATGATCGGAGAATTAAGCTATTTCTTTGGACTTCAAATCAAGTAACTCAAAGATGGAACCTTTGTGAGCCAAACAAAGTATGCAAAAGATTTGATCAAGAAGTTTAACATGTAGGATGCAAAACCCATCAAGACTCCCATGGCAACCAACGGTCATCTCGACTTAAATGAGGGAGATAAATCGGTAGATTTAAAGATTTATAGGTCTATGATTGGTAGTTTGCTTTATCTTACCGCATCTAGGCCCGACATTATGTTTAGTGTTTGCGCGTGTGCATGCTTTCAAGCAACTCCAAAAGAGTGTCATTTGATGGCCGTAAAAAGAATACTAAGATATTTAAAGCATTCCTCTAGCATTGGCCTATGGTTCCCCAAAGATGCTAAATTTGATTTAATTGGATATTCGAATTCCGATTATGCGGGTTGTAAAGTGGATAGAAAAAGCATCTCAAGTAGTTGTTAATTCTTAGGAAGATCTTTAGTATCATTGTCATCCAAGAAATAAAACTCTGTAGCATTATCTACTGCCGAAGCTAAATATGTTTCCGTGGGTAGTTGTTGTGCTCAATTACTATGGATGAGGCAAACTTTGATGGATTATAGAATTAAATTTGATAAAATGCCTTGTTTGTGTGATAATGATAGTGCGGTGAAAATTGCCAATAATCATGTCCAACACTCAAGAACCAAGCATATAGATATTCGCCACCATTTCTTCAGAGATCATGTGAGCAAGGGAGATATTGAAATTAGCCACATCCGGACCGAAGACCAATTAGCGGATATTTTCACCAAACCTTTAGATGAAGGCCGCTTTTGCAAATTGAGGAATGAATTAAATGTCATAGACTATTCAAATATTGGTTGAACTCTTTTGGTGTTACTTGAGCTCTCTGGAGCTATCTCTTTCCTTCTCTGTTAGTTCTGCCCTCCTCTTAGCTCAGCCCTTTCTTTCCAGACCTCCCTCTTGTTTGACCTCACCGGACCTCCCCTCGCATTGTGTTCGAATTCCTTTATTTCAGACCACATCTTTGTTGGCTTGAATCTCCTTGGTCTAGACCTCCTTAGGTCTAGACCCCCTCTCTAGTTTCTCTTCGGTTTTGACCTCTCATTCCGGTCATAATTACCCCTGAGATGTCCTAAGCTCAGGTTTGTGTTTCAAATATCTTTGATCTCTGAAATCTAAACTTTGGATTGAACTCCCCCTTCTGGACATCTCTCTTGTTTGGGCATTCCTTTATGCCCAGATCTCCCTCTTGCTTGGCCATCTCTTGGAGCCCAGATCCCCCTATGTCTGGAACTCTCTTGTGTGTCTAGACCGCTTGTGTGTCTAGACTACCCTTGTATTTGGACCACCTCTTTGTTGGTTTGAATCTCTTTAAGGTTTAGATCTTCTTGCTACCTGAGCATTTCTGTTATGTCCAGACCCCTCCCTTGCTTGGACACTCCTTTGTGCCCAGACCTCTCTCGTGTTCATTTCGACCTCCCTGTGTCCACTTGAACTTCCCTCTTGTTCATGTAGACCTCCTGTGTCCACCTAAACTTTTTTGCATGTTCCTTTGGACCTCCCTGTGTTCATTGGAATCCCTTCCATATTAATTTGAACCTCCTTTGTGTTCATTTGAATCTCCTTGTATCCCCTGCCCCTTTCTATGTTCTTTTGGACCTCCCCGGGTCCCTAAGGACCTCCTTGGTCCTTCATCTTGGCAGTCAGGACCTTCCCGGGTTCATCCTGACCGCCAAGACCTTCTTCGGTTCTATCTTGACCATTGAGACCTCCCCTAGGTTGATCTTGACCGTCGAGATCTTCTTTGATTTCATCTTGATCGTCAGGATCTCCCTTGAGTTCATCCTGACCGTCAGGGCCTTCATTGATTTCCATCTTAACCGTCAAGACCTCCTTCGAGTTCATCTTGACCGTTGAGATCTCCTTGATCTCCTCTTCATCGTCGGGATCTCTTTTGAGTTCATCCTGATCGTCAAGACCTCCTTTGGACCACTTTCTGTGGATCTCCTCCGTTGGATCCCTCTCCGTTTGAAACCCCTCCGTCCAGACCTCCCTTCGTTTGGATCTAAGGGTCTAGACCTCCCTTCGTTTGGATCTGATGGTCTAGACCTCCCTTCGTTTGGATTTGAGGGTCCAGACCTCCCCGAGGGTTAGACCTCCTTTCAGTCTATGACCCCCTCGCGCAGCTCAGCTCCGCGCCTTCGTGGGAACCATCCGATCTGTATCGGACGGCCCGCCCTTGTTGGCACGTTCGGCTGATCCGAACGTCCCATCCCTTTCGAGACCTCCTTTGATCTCATCTTGACCATCAGACCTCTCTCGGAGTTGATCTGACCGTCAGGACCTCCCTTTGAGTTGATCTTGACCATTAGGACCTCGTGGTCTTTTTGAAAAGACCACCTTTGCGGGATTCCCTAGGACCTCCTTGTCCTCCCGACCTCTGGTCTTTTTTATAAAAACCACCCCTTGTGGTCTTTTTTGTGAAGACCACCCTCCTGATCATGACCACCCCTTGTGGTCAGGACCTCCCTCTTGGCCGCGACCTCTTTTGTCCTTTAGCCGTGACCTCCTCTCTTTTGTCTTTAGCGGCGATCTCCCCTTGAGGCCGCGACCTCCTCCTCTTTTGTCATTTTGCCATGACCTCCTTTGGTCATGATCACCCCATTGGTTTGACCACCTCATCCGTGTAGTTGACTGGTCCCACCTGTCAGCTCAGCTCGTTTCCTCCTCCTCCCCACCACAGAAGTTTGTGCGCATTGAATGCGGTCACTGCTGTGGTACCGTGTGTTCCCCTTTCTGTCTTTTCCTTTACCTGCTCCCATCTTTTCCTCCACTTACTTTTGGGACACGCGTGTGCCTTGAAACTCACAGAAGCTCTGGCTATAAATAGCCTGAGCAGCCCTCCTCTCCTCACCTTTAGCCACTTAGCTCTCCAACTCTTTTCCATATTGCTGAGTGCTTGAAGCTTTGCCAAGGAATCTATCGAGGCGGTGACGTCGCCTCCTCGTCGATAAGGAGCTCGCCGGAGTTTGCGCCGCCACTTCGCCACCAAAGGAGTTCGCCGGAGCGCCGCACCGTCCTCAACCATCGCCGCCGAGCCCTCGACCTCCTCCCCCTCCCCTTCTATCCCCCTCCCGGCTGTGGTGAGTACCTCCGTATCCTCTTTACATTCCTTGCCTGACTATGTTGCGTAGTCGTGTTTGCCTTACAACCACGCAGCATGGTTATGTCCTTTGTTGAACCTCCTCCTTTGGATCTCGCGAGGATCTCCTCCTTGCAAAGATGACCATCTTGGTCATTTTGCAAAGACGACCCTCTGAGGACCTCCCGAGGATCTCTTCTTCAAGACCTCCTTGACCTCATCGGGACATCATCCTCAGGACGTCCTATGAGTTCCTCAAGACCTCCCTTGGCAGAGATCAACCTCTCGGTCTTTGCTGGTCTTTTTGCAAAGACCACCCTCCCGGCCTTTGCAGGTCTCTTCGCAAAGATGACCCTCTCGGTCTTTTTGCGAAGACGACCCTCTTGGGTCCCCCTCCGGACCTCCTCCTCTGAGACCTCCCTTTTGCCCTATCGGGACTCTCTCAGGACCTCCCTTTTTGCAAAAGACCACCTTCTTGGACTTTGTCGCCCTCTTTGGTCTTTTGCCAAGACCACCCTTTGCCGAGGACTTTCCCCAACACGTTGGACCTCCCTTCAACCTCTTGGACCTCCTCCTGAGAGCCCTTCTTAGTTCATTCGGTTCTGTTCTTTGTTGTGTGGATTTGTTTGGAGTTCATTTGGATCTTATTGGCTGTTATTTGATTTTGCTTGCTTTGTCTCGTGTAGATTGAGACTCTTCGGGGAGCCCGAATTCTCCCAGTTAGTTCCTCAAGCTTTCGGTCCAAACAAGTTACACTCTTGATCATGTTGCGCCCAGTATCTCAAATTATTTAAGTTCTATTTCAAAATTACTGCATGCTTATTTATGCTAAGTATTTCAATACCTATTTTAAATTCATAGCTATGTCGAATCCTTTGTATGACCCATGTTGATTTTGAATCCCCTCTGTTGTCACCTTAGTTAAAATCTGGTTGATGCAATAGTGTGAACCAGGATCTCTTGAAAAATGTATGCTTAGTCATGCTTAGACCAAAATCTTGTTTTGGGAGTTTTTACTGCCAAAAGACCAATGTTGGCTAAAATGTTTTAATCCATGACATTGGGTTGTCGTGGTAGCATGTAAATGTTTTTGAAAATTAAAGGAAACAGAAAATGGTTTGGACTTGGGCGAATCTGGTTGTTTGGATGGGTGCATGTTCATGCACGAGATCGTTCCATTTCTATGGACGAGGCCCAAGGTTCAGTGGAAGTCACCCAGGTCAGTTAAGGACCAGTCTGCGAGCGATCCTTTGCTATGCCTATAATGGGCTATGCCTCACCGTGCAACCCCATGTCTCCAGAATGGGGTGTGGGACCTGACCCACTAATTTGCAAAGTTCCATCGCGGTTGATCCTGTTTGTACGTGGGCGGTCTTTCATGGCCATTTCTTTTGACAAAGTCTTTCATGACTGTTATTCCCACCTGGCATAAGAGGGGGCACCCATTAACCCGGTGGGTTTCTATCCAAAGAGGGATTTATAAAACCTTAATGAGGACTGCGATGGAATAATGTATTGTAAAGGCCTTGTCATGAACTCTAGACCACTTACCTTCGGTAGTGAGTGGTGGCATTGCCGGTCGCCAAACAAACTAGAGTAATCATGTCATGTGGGTAAAGTGTACAACCTCTGCAGAGTGTAAAACTATTCGAATAGCCGTGTCCATGGTCATGGACGTGCTGGCAAAGCCTCTCACAGTTAGATGTTGGTTTTGGTTTCCAAAAGGACTTTTGTAAACTGTTTTGGATCTCTATCCAATTGGGATCTGGCGGGGAGCCTTGTGACAGGAGGGTATCCTTCACCACTTGTTGATGAATGTTATCCAACTGAAAACCGAAATTTAGAAAAAGAATTTTAATTATTGTTATCTGCCTTGGAACTTAGTAATGGTATTTGAAATAAACTTGGCTTTATGCAAATCAACCATATTATGCCTTCCTTTGAGATATCCATTTATGCATGTCATTCTGTTATTTGATGGGTGTAACTTGCGAACACGGTTGTTGTGCTCACTCTTGCTTGATAACTGTTTTGAGCAGAAAAGAAAGCTTGAGGAGGTCTTCGCAGTGGACCTAGAGGTCCTGGCCGATTAGGATGCGTCCTCCAGCCGATTGCCTGTGGTGTATCGGGTGGTCTACTCATTTATCTTTCGCTGTATTTTGTTTGCTGGTGTAAGACCAAGAGGTTTTTGGTCATGATATTTGATGATGAATACATTGCCAACAATGAAGACTTAGTCTTGATGCTTAAAGTTCAATACATTGTCTCTGGAACATGCTTTTGATCGTTTCTTGACTTGCTTTTGAGCTCTGTTGAATTCATCGAAAATCGGCTTTTGTCGGGATTATCGGTAATACCGCTTGTATTGTGCGGAACTACGGATTGCGGTATGACAGCGGGTGTCTGTGATAGTACCGCAAGTCTTTTCCTCGATGCGTTTTGCTCGGTTCGTTAGATCTTGATCTAACGGCTGCTATTGAGTTATAGCGTTAGGACCGTCGAATCGCTTAAAGACTTTGAGCCGTTGGATTGAAATCTAACGGATGACATCAAGTGGGTCGTTCGGACCTTCTCTGTCTTCTAAATCAGCAGTGAGACCCATGGTCCGATCGGCCCATGGATCGGAAGCGTCCACATGGCAAAGGACGCTGCGAGGACTTTGCGAACTTACAGAGCGGTAGTCTGCGAGTTGAATGGCGGTAGTACCTAAATTTGGTAGTACCGTTGTTTTAATAACGGTAGTACCGCTTTTGTTTTCCTTTGAGAAAGAGGTTCGACATACCTTTGTTTGCTCTTTTAAGTGGTGCGGTAGTACCATTTGATTTTCTTGATAGTACCGCATATAGGTAATATCTGTTGTGTGTTTGGCGGTATGGAAAACCATAACACTTGTTTTTCTTGGACATTGCATTTCTTCTTTGAGCGGTATGACCGCGTCATGCTGGCGGTAGTACCGCGCTTGGTTTTTCGAAAGAAAGAATCTCGACATGAGCAGTTAAATGAAAATCGGATGGTGCAGGTCTTAGGCGAACGGCGGTGGCGGTATTTCCGCGGCTTGAGCGGCGGTAGTACCGCTGCGATATGACCGCGAGGTTGCGGCATGGTTTTTCGAAGCGATGTTTTGGAAGTTTTGAAGTTCTTGAGAATCGGTAGTACCGGTGTGTTTGGGCTGATGCGACGGCGTGTCTTGATAATCTGGGACCTACAATGGCGGTAGTACCGATTGTACTCTGAAAGTCATTGCTCGTTAATTGATTATTGCGGTTTGTTGAATTCGTAAGCTATATCTTGTTGCATGATGCATGATAGTGTTTATGGGTGTGAGTGAGCTAATGGATGGTCAAGTTGGAGAACTTGTGCCAAGATTTGGGGTTTCTTTGATCTTTGCATGTGCGAGGTTGAGGCGTGAGGACGAATCACACCGGTGACGGGATTGACTCGGACTAGGATGAGGAATCGAGGTCTTGGAAGTCGTGGATGTCAAGAGGTGGTTTGGATCACGCCGAGCACGTGGAGATCAAAGGGATCACGTTTAAGCTACGGGAGGTGGTGTCACGGAGGCTTCTGACGTGAGAGGGTGGAAAGACAGATTTGGAAGGAGTTCCAAATCTGGTTGGTTTGAGTTAGAATCCGTATTGGTGTCGTGTTGGACATGGATAGAACTCTAGGCTATAAGAGAAGGCGGTAGGGTGCGGCACCGAGGGGATTTTTTTGAGGGTTACGTGTTTTCTTTGGGTTTTGGTGTAGCTTTCTTGTTGTTTATGCTACGGTTGTAAGGTCCTTTGAATTAGGGTTTTGAGTGGTGCTTGCTAAGCTCTCTGTGAGACACAAATCAAGTTTGATATATAAAGTTCAGATTCGTTCTACTTTGATTCTTGATTTGATGTTCTTCCCTGCACTGAGGAGGTCTCGGTTGTGAAGTTTTTTCAAGTCAACAGAGAAGTTCTTTGGAATTCTTGATAACAAGAAGAAGTTAGAATTTGGGGTCAATTCACGCAATCATTCAACCCCCTTCGATTGTCATTACGATCCTACAAGTGGTATCGAGCAAGGTTGCAATGGCATCGAATCGAGATCGATTCTCGGGTAAGCCACCATATTTCGATGGATCGGACTATATCTATTGGAAGACACGCATGGAGGTCTTTACGCAAGCACAAGGTAATGTCATCGGCAAAAGTTGAAAATCCTTATAAGGTGCTGCTTTGTGATTACCAACAATAATATTCTTGATGTTGAAGCTAATGCTAAGGCTAGAAATATTTTGTTGCAAGGCTTGAGTAGAAACGAGTTTGTTAGAATCGCTAATATTAAATCTGCTAACAAAATTTGGACAACACTTGCGATTATCATGAAGGTTCAAAATCATTTAAAGGTGTTAAGTCAAAACCAATTTAAAAGGAGTACTCTAAATTTGAGATGAAACCGGTGAATCCGTAGATGCTCTTTTGATCGCTTCAATAAAATTGTTAGTGATTTGCAATCGAGTTGATGTTATATATTACGATTCGACAATGCTCGACAAATTTTGAATGCTATGGATATGTACATTTGGGAGGTCCTAGTCACTACTATCAATCACTCTGTTAATATGGAAACACTCACATTAAATGATCTTTATTCCAAGATGAAAACTCATGAGATTGATATTTTGGCGAGAATAAATAAGTCAAATTCTTTGGGTTTAGTGACTAACCAAACTGACAGTTCATCAAGTTCTTCTAGTTTCTCCTTGAGTGCTATTTCGGATGAACAATTAGAGGAGATCTCGGAAGAACGACTTGTACTCTTCTCAAATAGGGTGACTAAAGCAATCAATAATGTCGAGCAAGGAGAAGAGGAGGTCCAATCGGATGCTTTGAATGTGGTGAGCCAAACCACATAAAAGTAAATTGTCCCAAGTGAGAGGAAAAAAAGCCAAGGAGGACAAAGCACCGATTCGGTGTTCAAAATTCAAATTTGATTCAAGCAAAAAGCAAAATTATCGTAAAAGTCACAACAAGGTGCTTTCGACTCTTGAGGAGATTGGGCTAAGTGATGTTGATTCGAGGCAAATGACAACGAGGATGACCACAAGAAAGCAAAAGAGGTGATTTCACGAGGATGTGCTTTATGGCAAGTAGTGAAGAAATTAATGATGATGATGACCTCTCTGATGATCCCGATGAGGTAAAGCCTTCTTATCTTGATTTATCTCGTCTTTGTCTTTGAAATTGACAAATGAGCTTAAAAATACAAAAAGAAAGCAAAGAAACATGACCTTGTTGTTGATAGCTTGAATTCAAAATTGATAGACTTAAAATTTGCTATTCGATGATGAATCATGTGAATCATGTCAAGTCTTGCATTCGAATTGAAAGTTGCTAGATCATTACATGCTGAATTTGAAAAACTGAAACTTGCTCATGATTCATGTGATGATAAACCGATACTTGCACATCTTGAAATTGAAAAAGCTGAAGTCTAGCTCAATTTGTTTAGAGACAAGTACTGTGAATGTGCAAAATAAGTCTTGTTCAAATTGTGAACTGCTAGAAGCTAGATTAAAGACATCTCAGGATTCTATACAACAAATGCTTTACCATGAGACACTTTCTTGCACAAATTGTCCTAAACTTACAACTGAAATTAATGTTTTGACTAGACAATTAAGTGAGTTTGCTGAAAAAGAAAAGATGGCTCAGTCTGTTGCTTCTAAGAAAATCTTGAATAGTTTTGTTAAGTGCACAACTTGTCCTGAATTGGCTAAAGAGAATGAATATCTTAAAGACACTTTGGAGAGGTTCTCTTTTGGCAAGAAAAATCTGAACATGATTCTAGACAGATCAAGAGTGAGTTCTAAAAAACAAGGTCTAGGTTTTAATTCTGCTGTTCATGCCAAGAATCACCCTCCCAAAGTTCTTAAGCTTCTAGAACCTGGAAAATTCGAAATTGAATCTGAACCTAAACATGTTGTGTTTAAATCTGCTGGTTTTGCAAAGGATCCTATTACCAAAGTAAGCCTTTGTGAAGAGAAAACTGAGATTTCTTATCAAGAAAAGTATCGATGCACTTCTTGTGGTAAAGAAGGTCATTTAGTTCAGATTCTGCTTTCAAAAGCCAAGAAAGAAAAGAGATAAGTTAAGAAAAGTTTTTCAAGCTCCTTATGTTTCCACTAAACAAGCAGCTGCAGGATTAGGAGTTTACGCACAATCGACCAATGGTATACTCAAAAGCAAAATGCTTTTGTTGCTCCTACTGTCGTGTGTCACAATGTTGGGTCCCTAAATCATGTCTTTCTAACCCCAATATTGTGAGATCGATACTTGCTTAATGTAGGTACAATGAGCTTGAGGAAGGGAACATTTGGCTAGTTGATTCGGGATGTTCAAGACACATGACGGTGATTCAAAGTGGTTCTCCTCCTCACTAAGGCATCCAATGATGAATTGATTACTTTTAGGATTCTTCAACCTGGAATTGTGATGGCAAAAGGTTGTCTTGGCGTAAATGACAAGTTCATTCTTAAAGATGTTGCCTTGGTAAGTAAATTGAAGTACAATCGCTTCTGTTTCACAATTGATTGAAGAAAATCTTGAGGTAAGCTTTAAGAAACATGCTTGTAGGGTTTTAGATGCTTCGGTGATCTTGTTTTAACATCTCTAGCCTAGGGAAAGTTTTTAAAGTGATTTCAATCATTCTTTTCACCTAATGTTAGATGTTTGGTAACCACAATCTAGTGATCTTTTCTTTTGGCATCGTAGATTAGGATATATTGGTTTTGATCATCTTGTTGAATTAGTGGGCCCGATCTCATTAGGGGGCCAAATTGAAAGGTGAAAAAGATTTGGTTTGTTCTCCCTGTCGACACGGTAAGATGGTTGCTTTGCTCCTCATTTTCCTATTTCAGTAATTATCACAGATGGCCCTGGACAATTGTTGCATATGGACACTGTAGGTCCCTCAAGAGTTCAATCCGTTGGTGGTAAGTGGTATATTCTTGTGATTGTTGATGATTACTCTAGGTACTCTTGGGTGTACTTCATGGTGTCTAAGGATGAAGCGTTTGGTCATTTCAAAGATTTATTTCTCAGACTAAATAATGAATTGAATGGTGCTGTAAAAGTTATAAGGAGTGATAATGGTACTGAGTTTAAGAATTCACTATTTGCTTCCTTTTGCTCTGAACAAGGTTTGGAACATCAATTTTCCTCTCCACGTGTTCCTCAACAGAATGGTGTAGTTGAGAGGAAAAATAGAACCTTGGTTGAGATGGCAAGGACCATGCTTGATGAACATGCCACTCCTAGGAAGTATTGGGCAGAGGCAATCTCAAGCGCTTGTCATGTCTCAAGCAGTATTTTTGAGAGCCTCTTTGCACAAGACTTCTTATGAGCCGAGATTTGGCAAAAGGCCTAGTGTCTCTCACTTGAGTTTTTGGTTGCAAATATTTTATTCTTAAACATGGTAATCTGGACAAATTTGAATCTAGATCAAGTGATGGTATTTTACTTGGATATCCCCTTCATTCTCGTGGCTATCGAGTGCTTAATCTTGAAACAAACAAAATTATTGAGACTTGTGAGGTTACCTTCGATGAGGTCAGTCCCTGTTCTAGAACTGACATTTCAGGTATACAAGTTCAGGGGGAGTCTGAAAGCATATTTCTTGATCAAGAAGATGGTTTTGATATTGGTAATGATATTTCTCCCATGACATCATGTCTTGATCATACACCTCTGTGGCGCCATCATCAAGTGATATAACGACCATTGAAGTTGTTCAAAATGGCGAAACAAATTCGAACCTTCGCACCTTTGAGGATCTGTGAGTTCATCCTCCGTAAGCGATGATTGGTGACATTCATGAAAGGGTAACACATTCTAAGTTTACTTCTCTGACTCACATGCTCATTACGCTTTTGTTGCCTCTTTTGAGCCTAATGATGTAAGTCACGCTTTATCTGATGAGTCTTGGATCAATGCCATGCATGAAGAATTAGAAAACTTTGGGCGAAACAAAGTCTGGACCTTAGTTGAACCTCTTCATGGACATAATGTAATTAGAACAAAATGAGTTTTTAAAAATAAACAAAGTGAGGATGGTATTGTTGTGAGAAATAAGGCTAGACTTGTTGCTCAAGGATTTTCACAGTGGAGGTCTAGATTTTGGTGAAACTTTTGCCCTCAGTGGCGGACTTGAAGCAATTAGAATTCTTTTAGCCTTTGCTGCATCTAAAGGATTCAAATTGTTTCAAATGGATGTTAAAAGTGCTTTTCTAAATGGCTACATTGAGGAAGAAGTTTATGTTAAGCAACCACCGGTTTTGAAAATCCTAAGTTTCCTAATCATGTCTACAAACTCTCAAAAGCCTTGTATGGTTTGAAGCAAGCTCCTCGGGCTTGGTATGAGAGACTTAAAATTTGTTTTTGCTAAAAATAATTTTCAAATGAGCAAGGTAGACAAAACTCTTTTCACTTTGAAACATGGCAATGATCTATTACTTATTGATTTATGTGGATGATATCATCTTTGGGGGCTCCTCTCATGCTTTGGTTTCCAAGTTTTGAGATACTATGAGCGGGGAGTTTGAGATGAGTATGATGGGGAGCTAACTTACTTCTTAGGATTGCAAGTAAAACAGACCAAGCAAGGCAATTTCATTCATCAAACCAAATATACAAAAGACTTGCTTAGGCGCTTTGACATGGCAACATGCAAACCAATCTCTACACCAATGGGGTCTACATCATTCTTGACCACGATGAAGAAGGTGAAGCGATGGATCAAAAGATTACGAGAGTATGATTGGATCTCTACTCTATTTGATGCTTCAAGGCGGGATATACACTTTCTTTGTATGCTTATGTGCTCGATTTCAAGCATCACCTCGTGCATCTCATCGACAATTTGTGAAAAGAATTCTCGGTATCTCCAATCAACCTTAGAATTTGGTCTTTTCTATTCATCTTCATCTGTCTTACTTTAAGTGCATACTCGATAGTGATTTTATGGGTGTAGGATTGATAGAAAAGCACATCGGCACTTGTCACTTTTAGGCACTTCTTTAGTGTCTTGGTCCTCTCGAAAACAATCTTCATTGCTCAATCAAGCTACTCAAGCCGAGTATGTTCTTCTTTGCTTTGCTAGTTGCTCTCAAGTTCTTTGGATTTACTACTCTCAAAGATTTTGGTTTAGATTTGGGCCTTTGTTCCTCTTTATTGTGACAACACTAGTGCTATTCACATTGCTAAAAATCCAGTGCAACATTCTAGAACCAAACACATTGATATCAGATTTCATTTTCTCAGAGATCATGTTGAAAAAGGTGATATTGTTCTCCACTTTGTTGAAACTGATTTTCAAATTGTCGATATTTTCACTAAGCCGCTTGATACTTCTCGATTTGTTAAATCTCGAGGAGTGAATTGGGTGTTGTTCATCCTATGGGCTTATTTTGAGGGGGAGCTGTTGGTCAAAATTTCAGAAGCTTTGATGTTTCATTTAGTCCAAGCCATTGAAATAAATAGAGCTATCTTTATCATATTTATTCATGTGCTATGTAGTCTTCATCTGGACTGGTTTAATAAACTTGCTACATAAATAACTAAAGCATGACATAGCTGAAATCTTTGACTAG
The DNA here is from genome assembly GCA_036346405.1 of Phyllostachys edulis. Classification (NCBI taxonomy): domain Eukaryota; kingdom Viridiplantae; phylum Streptophyta; class Magnoliopsida; order Poales; family Poaceae; genus Phyllostachys; species Phyllostachys edulis. The sequence goes on from CM070545.1 coordinate 17,481,069, forward strand.
TTTGATTATTGGAATCACTTTGTGTTGTTTATTAAAAAGGATAAGCTGATTTGTGAGTCCTATTTTAAGTCTTGGATTTGAAGCAAAAAGGTCCTTCTTTTCAGTCCTGTATTGCTCACTCAATTTGGCATGTTTTAAAAGATAAAAGGGTTGAGAAAAAGAATATGAAAAGAAGTGTGCTTCAAGCTTGCCATGCATAGCTGGGTATCAAAAAGAAAAAAAAGGAGAAATACATAACAGTGCTCAAATGACAAGAAGTGTGCTTCAAGCATGCCATACCTAGCTATGTATTTTTGAAATATAATTAAAACAGAAAAATGCACAAAAAGTGCTCCATCAAAAGAAGTATGCTTCAAGCATGCCACCCTGGAAAAGATGTATGCTCCAAGCATGCCACATGCACATAAAAAATTGAAAGTGAAGCAAAAGGATGATTCATGAGGCCGTAGCTCATCCAGTTTTTAAAGTTTGTCTCCTTTGTTAGGTTTTCACTTTTGATGACTTCTATTTGTGATATTATAATCTTTTTAGTCATTGTAAATGCTTGTCATGAATCTAAATTGATTTACCACTTTGAAATACTTATGCGGATATTGCTATGTGGTATATGCATTTATATGATCTTGTTAGCTCTACTCACCTAATTGGCTTGATTAATCCATAAAAATGACTTACTTAAAGCTTCGGACTTTTGGCTCCTCTCTTTTGAAATTTGAAGCTCTTGATGATCACATTGCCAAAGGGAGAAATCTGAATGTGCAATTTTTTAAAATTGAAAAAGGGGAGAAATCTGTTGCTTGGTTCTTTTGAGCAGTTTTGGAATTTTGACACTTCGCTCTCTCATGCTCTTTTAAGCTGTTTGTGTTGTCAATGTATTCATCAAGGGGAGATTGTAAGACCAAGAGGTTTTTGGTCATGATATTTGATGATGAATACATTGCCAACAATGAAGACTTAGTCTTGATGCTTAAAGTTCAATACATTGTCTCGAACATGCTTTTGATCGTTTTTTGACTTGCTTTTGAGCTCTGTTGAATTCATCGAAAATCGCTTTTTGTCGATTTATCGGTAGTCTGAAGCTTGTATTGTCTTGGAACTACGGATTGCGGTATGACCGCGGGTGTCAGCCGTAGTACCGCAAGTCTTTTCCTCTGATGCGTTTTGCTCGGTTCGTTAGATCTTGATCTAACGGCTGCTATTGAGTTGTAACGTTCGGACCGTCGGAACTGCTCAAAGACTTTGAGCCGTTGGATTGAAATCTAACGGATGACATCAAGTGGGTCGTTCGGACCTTCTACAGTGCTTCTAAATCCAACGGCTGAGACCCATGGTCCGATCGGCCCATGGATCTGGAGCGTCCACGTGGCAAAGGACGCTGTTCTGAGGACTTTGCGAACTTACCTGGAACGGTAGTACCGCAGGTTGAATGGCGGTAGTACCTAAATTTCGGTAGTACCGTTGTTTTAATAACGGTAGTACCGCTTTTGTTTTCCTTTGAGAAAGAGGTTCGACATACCTTTGTTTGCTCTTTTAAGTGGTGCGGTAGTACCATTTGATTTTGCGATAGTACCGCATATAGGTAATACCTGTTGTGTGTTTGGCGGTATGGAAAAACGTAACACTTGTTTTTCTTGGACATTGCATTTCTTCTTTGGCGGTATGACCGCGTCATGCTGGGCGGTAGTACCGCACTTGGTTTTTCGAAAAGAAAGAATCTCGACATGAGCAGTTAAATGAAAATCGGATGGTGCAGTCTTGGAGCGGAACGGTGGTGGCGGTATTTCCGCGGCTTGAACGGCGGTAGTCCGACAACGATATGACCGCAGGTTGCGGCATGGTTTTTCGAAGCGATGTTTTGGAAGTTTTGAAGTTCTTGAGAATCGGTAGTACCGGTGTGTTTGGAAGCGATGCGACCGTGTCTTGATAATCTGGGACCTACAATGGCGGTACCGATTGTACTCTGAAAGTCGTTACGGGGAATTGATCATGGATTTGTTGAATTCGTAAGCTATATCTTGTTGCATGATGCATGATAGTGTTTATGGGTGTGAGTGAGCTAATGGATGGTCAAGTTGGAGAACTTGTGCCAAGATTTGGGGTTTCTTTGATCTTTGCATGTGCAGGTTGAGACGTGAGGACGAATCACAATCGGTGACGGGATTGACTCGGACTAGGATGAGGAATCTGAGGTCTTGGAAGTCGTGGATGTCAAGAGGTGATTTGGATCACTTATTTGAGCACGTGGAGATCAAAGGGGATCACGTTTAAGCTACGGAGGTGGTGTCACGGAGGCTTCGACGTGAGAGAATTGAAAGACAGATTTGGAAGGAGTTCCAAATCTGGTTGGTTGAGTTAGAATCCGTATTGGTGTCGTGTTGGACATGGATAGAACTCTAGGCTATAAGAGAAGGCGAGGGTACGGCACGGAGGATTTTTTTGAGGGTTACGTGCTTTTCTTTGGGTTTTGGTGTAGCTTTCTTGTTGTTTATGCTATGGTTGTAAGGTCCTTTGAATTAGGGTTTTGAGTGGTGCTTGCTAAGCTCTCTCAGAGACACAAATCAAGTTTGATATATAAAGTTCAGATTCGTTCTACTTTGATTCTTGATTTGATGTTCTTCACATGCACGTGAGGAGGTCTCGGTTGTGAAGTTTTTTTTCAAGTCAACAGAGAAGTTCTTTGGAATTCTTGATAACAAGAAGAAGTTAGAATTTGGGGTCAATTCACGCAATCATTCAACCCCCTTCGATTGTCATTACGATCCTACAAGTGGTATCGAGCAAGGTTGCAATGGCATCGGGGCCGAGATCGATTCTCGGGTAAGCCACCATATTTCGATGGATCGGACTATATCTATTGGAAGACACGCATGGAGGTCTTTTCGCAAGCACAAGGTAATATCATCGGCAAAAGTTGAAAATCCTTATGAGGTGCTGCTTGTGATTACCAACAATAATCTGCGATGTTGAAGCTAATGCTAAGGCTAGAAATATTTTGTTGCAAAGCTTGAGTAGAAACGAGTTTGTTAGAATTGCTAATATTAAATCTGCTAACAAAATTTGGACAACACTTGCCGATTATCATGAAGGTTCAAAATCTGTTAAAGGTGTTCGTCAAAACCAATTTAAAAGGAGTACTCTAAATTTGAGATGAAACCGGTGAATCCGTAGATGCTCTTTTGATCGCTTCAATAAAATTGTTAGTGATTTGCAATCAGTTGATGTTATATATTCTGATTCTGACAATGCTCGACAAATTTTGAATGCTATGGATATGTCTGTTTGGGAGGTCCTAGTCACTACTATCAATCACTCTGTTAATATGGAAACACTCATATTAAATGATCTTTATTCCAAGATGAAAACTCATGTGATTGATATTTTGGCCAGAATAAATAAGTCAAATTCTTTGGGTTTAGTGACTAACCAAACTGACAGTTCATCAAGTTCTTCTAGTTTCTCCTTGAGTGCTATTTCAGATGAACAATTAGAGGAGATCTCAGAAGAACAGCTTGTACTCTTCTCAAATAGGGTGACTAAAGCAATCAATAATGTCAGAGCAAGGAGAAGAGGAGGTCCAATCAGATGCTTTGAATGTGGTGAGCCAAACCACATAAAAGTAAATTGTCCCAAGTCGAGAGGAAAAGAAACCAAGGAGGACAAAGCACCGGTTCGGCGTTCAAAATTCAAATTTGATTCAAGCAAAAAGCAAAATTATCGTAAAAGTCACAACAAGGTGCTTTCACTCTTGAGGAGATTGGGCTAAGTGATGTTGATTCGACATAAATGACAACGAGGATGACCACAAGAAAGCAAAAGAGGCCGATTTCACAGGATGTGCTTTATGGCAAGTAGTGAAGAAATTAATGATGATGATGACCTCTACAGTGATCCCGATGAGGTAAAGCCTTCTTATGCTGATTTATCTCGTGCTGTGCTAAAATTGACAAATGAGCTTAAAAATACAAAAAGAAAGCAAAGAAACATGACCTTGTTGTTGATAGCTTGAATTCTGAAATTGATAGACTTAAGGCCGCTATTCCTCGATGATAAATCATGTGAATCATGTCAAGTCTTGCATTCAATTGAAAGTTGCTAGATCATTACATGCTGAATTTGAAAAACTGAAACTTGCTCATGATTCATGTGATGATAAACCGATACTTGCACATCTTTGAAATTGAAAAAGCAAGTCTAGCTCAATTTGTTTAGAGACAAATCTTGTGAATGTGCAAAATAAGTCTTGTTCAAATTGTGAATCGCTAGAAGCTAGATTAAAGACATCTCGGGATTCTATACAACAAATGCTTTACCATGAGACACTTTCTTGCACAAATTGTCCTAAACTCACAACTGAAATTAATGCTTTGACTTGACAATTAAGTGAGTTTGCTGAAAAAGAAAAGATGGCTCTTCCCGTCTTCTCTCTTCACTCCTCGCGAGCCCATGTCGCCGCTACCATGAGATTGTTGGACCTTGGATGTTTAATATCTAAAATCTCCGGCTGTATCATACTAGTCTCATAATCAGTGGCTAATACACACATCCACAACATTGGCATACACATCTATACAGAATTATATACAACCTGAAACAAATACGGTATAAACTTAGACGAATACACAGTTTACAGCACAAAGGCCGATCGACCAAATAAAAGTTTAAGTATTAGAAGTAGCAGCGAAAATTTAGTAAATTTAGCAAAGTCCAACAGCATGTCCATCCAAACACTCAAGCAACTGACAAGGAGTAAATCCTAGAAAGACCCGTCCACGTACCTCCGGTACCGGAATCGAAGAAAGCGTCGTCCGGCGTGTGGTCATCCTTATACTCTGAACAACAATTTAAGCAAGATTGAGTATATTGCGTACTTAGCAAGACTTGTAGTGTATCACAAAATTTATATATATGCATGACTAATAAGGGAGGAGGCTCTATACTACAAGTTATTTTATTTGCAATATCGATACATAGTATTTTGTAACGGGAGTTTAAAGAGCAATTAATTGAATATGGAACAACAAGTAAGAAACTTAATAAGTAATAAATCATAACCCTCTTTGGCTATGATCAACATCTTATTTTCAGCCATAGACGTGGCAATGAAATTAATCAACAACAAAATATCCATCCCATCATTTTTCCAACAAATCGTTTTTTAAAAACAAGACTATACACGGCAATACTACACTTAGCGCGCTCATCACCGCGAGCACGGCTATTTAAATAGATTTACACTTTGCAGAGGTATACAACTTTACTCACAGTATACGAACTCTCTAGTTTATCTGGCATCCGTTGATACCACCGCTCACGATCTTTTAGTAAGCAGTCTAGAGCACGTAACAAGCCTTTACATCACCTAGTTCTAACCTTGCACTAGCCCGACAATGACAACCCCACTTCAATCTCGGGTACCTTCCTTCAAAGTGAGGCATTAACCGTTGTGTCGGAAAGTTTTGGTCCCAACGCCTCGGTGAAGGGAGCCCCTTTGAGCAATCACACATATGCTCACACTATTACTGCCTACCAACATGCAACGCTAGTTTTCGATAACCTAATTAGCTAAGGCCTTCTCATACCGGCACATGTGGTTGTAGGTTTACGCTTAGGTTGGATGTACCGGTGTTCAGTCCTTAATTAACCCGGGCGAGCATCTCCCCTATCTATATGCGAGAAACCCTCTCACATTCATCAGTTCATAATATAACTCACAAGCACTGAAATCTAGGTTTTTCATTTTCATTTTTATACAAAATTAATAGAGGTAACCCCTTTGGACCATTATTTCGAAATTTTCCAGATCATATTCAATATTTCGTCTACTCTTAAATTTTAGTAAAGACTAGAGCCCGACTAAGCTTTTATGCAATATTCGCATTGCAAATAGAAGTACAATAATTGAAATAGTAGGATCAACATGGTCAAAGGGGGCGATTGCCTTGCTCTGGTATTTCAGAGTATGAGGATGGAGGAACATTGTAAATTTCGTTCGAAGTATCAATGTCTATTAAAAAAAGAGCCGATAGCAAATTAATTATAGAAAAATAATTTCAACAGCAAAAAAAAATCCAAATATTTTTGCATATTCTGACAGAGTAATGAATTTAGAAAAAGAATCATTCAATTTGGAGTTCGTATGCAAAAGTTATTAACATTTTAATTTCCATCATTTTGAAAAAGCTAGAAATTAATGAAAAGGTGACGTAGAAAGTTTTTTTATCTGATGTTTACGCTTTCTAACATAGAAAACGTATTTTCCTCTAAGTTCTTCTCAAGTTTACGCTTTTCTCATTTTTCTATTTTTTCGTATTTTATTAACTTATATGTGGGACCTACTTGTCAACGACTCATATTTTCTTTATTTTATTTATAAAAATAGAGGCGGTCCCACATGTCATAGACTCGTTAACTATTAACTAAATGATTAAACCTATTTTTGATTTAACCTATTGACAACTGGGGTCCACATGTTAGTCTCTCGTGTTTTAAAACTAAGAATAGTGTGTGGTCCACACACATCCTTAATACATTTTGAATTAGATTTCTGTTAAACTTTTTCACCCGATCCCACACGTCATACACTTATTAACCTTAGCCTCTGTTACTTAACATTAATCAAATCTTAATCGTATGGGCCCACTGGCAGAGAGAGAAGAGAAGCAATAGAGCTGCACATAGCCGAGGGCCATGGCGAGCTCATCGACGGCGAACGGCGCAGCGACTTGGCTCAAGGTTGGGAAAAATAGGTTTCCCTCTCGACAGTGATCCCACCGGGTGGTGGTGGAGGCCAGAGAGATGGATGGAGACGACGCTATGCCGACGAGGAGCGGCAGAGTGCCTCGGATCCGAAATGGCTTTCGCGCATGGAGCATATTAGCGGCGAAAGATGGTGCACAAAGGCTCTAAATGGTAACTATGATGCTGCAGGCAGCGACTCGAGCACCAATGGTCACCGAAGCGATGGCGACATTGTCTCCCACCGCGGCGCCATGATTGGCGACCACCATTCCTAGGCTATGATGTCTAATCTACCGTTCTAACGAACATAGAAGCACTAGGGGACTACTAGAAATCAAGACGGTTGATGGTGTCGGAGGATGGCTAGAGTGGCATGGCAACGTTGAACAGTGGCTGTGCAGAGGAGGCTCTCGGAGCTGGCACTCTACTGCGATGGAGGTGATGTTTTCTTGTGTAAAATTTTATGGATTTTATCTGTTCTGTGATTTTCTCGAAAATTCTTTCAATATGTTGTTTGCATGAAACTTTACTATTGGATTTATGCAAAAGTTCAAAATCATGCTAAAAATAGTTTTACCACATATAAATGTGCTCAAAATTATTCCCCTAATTATTTTCATTATATTTTCCCAAAAATAGCATTTTTGGATGTTACAGAGACCCTGCCAGCTCCACCACCTCCTTACCGCAAGCCAACGCCGGCTCCAGTGTTGTCGTCCTCGGTGCCAACGAGACGCAGTAACACCGATGAACCGGATCCGGCCATCCCCGGTGCACTCTTCGTCCCCTATGTCGCCGACGTCGTATCCACCGTCCTTGACGCCACTGCTGCAGATCCGACCGTCCTTCACCCCGCGGGCAACCGGATCCAGGTGTCCTCGACTCCACCACCGCGGATCCGGCCGTCCTCCACCCTGCGGGCCACCTGACCCGGTGTCCTTGACACCACCACGTAGATCTAACTATCCTCCACCCCGTTCAAGCTTTTGCTTCAAGTTTTGTGTTGAATGTTACAGCCTGGTCATTTTTATTTTTTCTCTCTGAAGAACATGCTCATGTTTGATTAATTAATTTTTTTTGTTAGCTTGGATCCGAAATGTTACAAAGTTTGTCCATTTTCTTGCACTTTTTTGAAGATGGAAAACCAAAATGCAACATTTAATTTTTGAATCCAAAAATCTGGTTCATGGGAGTGAATGATTGGCTGATGCAAGTTCTTGGTTTGTGCAAAATCAGAGCATTGGAACTTATTTGACAGTGCACGTGGGAGGAAACACACGAATCTTGCAGCATAACAAACGGCCATGATAGTGCATGTGGTTTTGATTTTTCCAGAAAAGGGCATTGGAACTTACTTTTTGTGAGAAGCTCCACAAGTTACATTATGTTTGGAGGGTTGAAACCTAATGGATACTCCATCGAGTGATGCCAACTGATCATTTGGATTGTTAAACACATATACGCTATTAGAACCTTAGGCGAGCCTGAAAATGTGAACAATGACTCATACATTAATAAGAGGCTAAAAACAACTAGCAGGATTGCCCACGCATTTGCGCCGCTAGATTTATTTCAAAGTTTGTAGTATCAAATGTGTCGGTGTTTTAGAACCGATCTTACGTAAAGATTGTTTGATTCGGGGGGTCTCCTAGAATAGAATCACGCAGAGAGATTGACACGGGTATTTTTATACAGGTTCAGGCCTTCTCCGGAAAGAATAACAACCCTACTCCTGTGTGTGTATGGTATTGAGTGTATTCTGAACAATCAGGAGAAAAACTAAGACTATTACAGAGGATAGTACTTGTCTTCCTGATAGCCCTCGATAGTGTGTGTATACGCCTTGATTGCCTTCCTCCTTTTCCTCTCTGACCGTTGTCTTTATATAGTCGTGGAGGAATAGCCGTTTTCCCCTGCTGAAGAGACGCCTCATCAAATCCATGAATGAAGACGTTTGCGAGAATCATCGGGCTGGTAACTCCTTCACGCCGCCTGGCAATTACTAGTCAGAGATAATGGGGTATTGCGTGTTTTTATTTCGTATAATAACAGCGTATATTGACTGTTTGGATTCCTTAATCAATTGGATCCACTTGCCTGTAGGTTTTATTGATCATAAGGTGGTCGAGTGGTGACACGGTCGTAGAAGAACTTACAACCATAAGATAGTCGTGGCAAGACTTACGACTATGAGGTAATCGTAGAATATCTTACGACTGGGTAATGATCGTAGAAGAACTTACGACCATAAGGTAGTCGTAGCAAGACTTACGACTATGGAGGTGGTCGTAGAAGAACTTACGACCACCTAGTAGGCTTCTCCCTTATAAAATTAAGGGGTATACCCAGGGACCATATGACGTCATATTTACTTATAATAAGAATTATAGATAAAAGATCAAATGAGGATTATTAGATCCTTGTCATCTAGCCCCCCAGCTTCAAGTGAAAGTAACTAACTTGGTGAAGGTGTTATAGATGGTCTTACGGCCACGAGAGGGTTGTAGAAAGATGGTCGAAGGAAAAACTCTTCGACATTTATGTACTACTTTGACCAGAAATATGCTTGGTCAAGAAGGTTGCTTACGACTATCAAATAGCCGTAGAAAACTCCTACGATCACGAGGTGGTCGTAGTTTGGTGATCAGAAGAAAAACCTTTCCGATTAATATTTCATTTGGTTAAAAAGATCTGACCAAGGAAGTAATTTCGCTTGAGGTGTAAAAACGAACCTGATTTTCTTGAACGGACAAGTTAGAGAATCGCAAACGACTCCCACAAGTCTGTCCGTTGGAGCGGTTCCCAAAGCGGTGGCAACATTTGGAATGCCACGCCTTCAACCCAAGGCACACGGTTATAAATACTTACCAGGGGTAAAACCTAGATTTATACTTTTCCCTAAATTGCTCCCGCTGTTCATTGAGTTCTTGTCTTCTCTGCTACCAACTCAATCGAAAATCTCCCCTTTCTGAGAGAAATGGCTGGGAGAGTTTCTGAGTGGGCTGAGTCGGAGATGGATGCGGTGAAGATTCAAGCTCTGGTCGACGCCGGGAAGATTTCAGAGAAAATTCTCGTGAAGTGGTTTACGGCGTCTGGACAGCATTGGCCGTCGGGGGAGACTGAGCAAATCCCCGTCTTCCAGGCATATTGTGAGTGTGGCCTTTGATTGCCTACTCACCCCTTTCTCACACTTGTACTTGAGCATTTTGGGGTGGAATTGGTGAACCTCGGTCCTAATTCCATCACAATGCTAAGTGTATTTGTGTATCTATGTGAGGCATACTTGGGAATTCCAGCGGACCTTGAGCTCTTTCAATATTTCTATGGAATGGCTCGACAAACTGGAATAGCTGGAAGTTGTGGTCTGAAGCTCCATGACGAGAAGTCGAAGGAGTATATTCAGATGTTTACTAGATCTTCGTGGCCGGGATGGAGGAAGATGTGGTTTCTTGAAAATCACCTCGGAAAACTGACCTTACTTTCGAGGAAAGGTCATTAAAAGAAATCTTCATGGGATTCGACTCCCAAGGATATCAAATTTAATTGCCCCTATATTCAAGCCATAAAGGACTTGAGAGAGGAGGGGTTAACCGGATGGCATGTGGTGAAGGATTTCATCACACGTCGAATTAGCCCTTTGAAGAAACGAGTACCTCCTATGTGGAGGTACACGGGGCCAAAAGACCCGACCAGGGACTACGAGGAGGGTAAGTAGTTTTTTTGACTTAAGTCTCGGTTTGGTCTTCTTCAAAATTGTCTAATGAATATTTTTATCTGCTTTTACATGATCTTTCACGAGCAAAGATTGACGCTCGATTCGACTTCGTTTGAGAAGTCTCGCCACTCGAGTGGCAGTTCCTCAAATCCTTGCGGTTTTATCCAAAAGGAAAAGACGGGCGCCTAAAGGTAATCAAAAGTTGATTCTATCCTTAGGACTTCATAGTCGTAGAAAGAACTTACGACTAGGTAAAGGTCGTAGAAAATCTTACGATCAAGGAAATATCGTAGAAAAGCTTACGACTGGATACTGGTTGTAGAAAATCTTACGACTGGTCAGTGATTCTTCTTTTTCTGTTTTTCTTTACAGAAAGTAGGTATGGAAAATCGTCAGGACGACGAAGAGGCCGAACTGATAACCATCGACGCAGGGATGATAATGGACGAGGGCTCAGCTCCTCCGACTAAAAAGCGTCGACTCACGAAAGTTGCCGACAAGGGAGGAGCAAGCTCGAGTTCCTTTATTTCGACCAGGTCCTCGGCAAAGTCTGCGACACACACGGTTGCAACAGAAGCCGAGGTTGAAACAGCTGAAGCTGAGGAGGCTGAAGAACCTCTTAGGCGTAAAGCCCGCAAGGCCAAGGATACGGTTGTAACAGAAGCCGAGGTTGAAGCCGCTGAAGCTGAGGAGGTCGAAGAACCTCTTAGGCGCAAAGCCCGCAAGGCCAAGGTACCTTTTTATTATGATGAGAAAACTTTCACAGTTTCTGCCACTCCTAGTTTTGTCAAGCAACTAGAAAAGGAGAACTGGAAGGACTTTATGTCTTTTGTGAAGGATAATGCTGATCCAGCAGAGCTTACAATTGAGGGTAGCGCTGCTCTTGGAGTGGTCGAGACTGGTCTCGGCCATCCGGAAAGTCAGGAGACCAGAGAGATGGTTCTTGTTAAAGATCCACGACCAGACGTGGTCGTGGCTGAGCCTATTCTTCAACTTGAACTCCGACCAGACGTGGTCGTAGAAAAGAAGTCGAAGAAATCTTCCGTCAGGAAGATAACTCCTAAGTTCTTAGTCAGGTCCAGGATGCAGAGGTATGTGAAATGAACTAAAGTGTAAGAACAGCATTTACCTTTTTGCTTTTCACAACCTAACTTGCTCTCCTTTTGTTGACTTTAGCCCGACTCCTTCAGCCCCCGAGGACGCTTCTATCGAGAAGCCTGTTGCCGTCTCTCCAGCGGTTGGAGAGATGACAGCGGAAGTGGTCGAAGGATCATCCACAGCCCGGGTAGTGGAGGAAGTCGTGGCTCCTGAAGAGGTTACCACAACCACTGAGGTAGTAGCTATGACTACTGAGGTGGTCGTGGAGGCAGCAGAGGCAGTCGTAGAAGCCTCTGGCCAAGGTGGTGATGTACTTGACCACCGTGCTGGAAAGGAAGTCGTTGAAGACGTTCCTCCCGGTACCCAAAGAGAAACTGCAGTTACAGAATCAGAAGACGAGGAATATTTCAACTTATGTGCTGATTTCTTTGGGCTGCTTCCATCGTGAGGGTCTTGACTTTTAGATCTCGCGATCGAGTCCTCATCCCAAAGATATTCCCAACAGAGGGGAAACTTTTGACAATGGCGTCTTGAGAAGGTTTGGTGGGATCAAGTCGTGAAGATTGACAAAATCAAGAGTCCGTCATTGGTTTACTCGATGTTTGCTCGATTGACCATGAATGTAAGTAGTTAAGGATACTATATATATATATATATATATATATATATATATATATATATATATATATATATATATATATATATATATATATATATATCTTCCTTGCTTTTTGCCTTTCCTTTTGCGTAAAGCTCGGAACAAATTGCCCTTTGTTGGTGAATATCATCGACAACTCATAGAGCTCTGACAGAAAAAGCGGAACTCTGTGAACAGGCAAAGAGGTGGTAAGTCACTGTTTTTCGTAGTCGTTTCAGGGTTTGACTACTTATACAGTGCTCATGAGACTTGTCGTGGAAAAACTCACGATTAGGTGCTAGTCGTAGAAAGACTTACGACTAGTTAAATAGTGTTCATATCTACTTTTAACCTTTACAGGCTAAATAGCGACGAAAAGACCCTGGCCGACTCACTCGATTATGAAAAACAGGAGTCGAGAAAACTAGGGGAAAAGGTTGGAGACCTCTTGAAGAAGCTTCAAGAGGTGACTCTGCAAGAATCAAAAAATGCAGAAGAGCTAAGCGATGAAGTCTTGAACTTAAGACCTGCTTTATGTTGTTGATCTTTACCTAACTCTTGCTTCTTTTCAGAAAAAGAAGATGACATGAGAAAGCTTCAAAATGAAGTCAAAGATAAAACCATGGTTATTCACGAGATTTCTCGTATAGCCAAAGATAAAGATCAAGAAATTGAGAGGCTGAGATCTCGCCGAGCAGGTAAGCAATTCTTTACCTGTAGTCCTTTACGAGTTCTTTCCCTTTTCTAACTCCCATTTCTTTTTCAGAAATTGAGCTCGAATTGGGAAGGCTCGAAACTAGGGATCAGGAAAAATCCATGATCCTTGAAGAGATTGTCCACATTGCTAGGGAAAATACAAAGGACATCAAGTTATGGAAGAAGCGGCATGCTGAGACCATTGCTTCCCATAATGAAGAAATCAAGAAGTTAGATTCTCAATTAGTAGGTAAGGAATTTTTTTACCTGTCATTATTTTTGTTTTCCCCTCTAGAAGTTTATTTTTGCTTGACCAGTCTTATTCTTTGCAGAGCAAGTGGTCGAAAATAAACAACTCCGTGAGGCTTCGACTCGTAACCAACAGGAGATGAAGTCGATGAAGATTAATCTTCAAGAGAACATCATGCTCCTGAACAATATACTTGGTGAGCTATGTAGTGAGGGAAAAACTCCTCAAGATGATACAATAGCTGCTCACATAAGTACTATCGGGGAACAAGTCGGGACTTTGCAAGATTTGGTGACCACTCTGAAGCCTAACCAAGCTGAGTCAATCAAGGAGGCGGTCGAAGGTGCAGTAAGCTATGCATTGGCAAAACTTAAAGCTCGTGACCCCAACCTTAATGTACAGCCAATTGAAGTTGACTTCGATCGCTTACGAGGCATAAGCAAATCGTCTTATAGAAGAAATGCAAGCTGTTGGCAGGAAGGTTTTGGAGGAGATGCGACTGGGCTCTCCCTCTTCAGAGTAGCTTGTAAAAAACCTGTGAAAAACAAGCTTTTGTTGATGTATTATATTATCCATCTTGTTTCCTGCAAACCATCTTGTCGAGTAGTTAGTAACTCAAAAGATAATTAACGAAAGAAAGACTAAGAGTTGAAGTCAGGTTAATAACTTTATCCTAGCCCCCGATTATTTGCTTAGTTTGTTTAGACAAACTAAGTAAATAGGGTTAAAAAGGGTTTCTGAAAACAGAGATGTTGGGTTAACTTGTAGTTTTTGGTCACGATTGTCACGCACTGGTCGGAAAAGTGGGAACGAATCGACACTAGAAAGTTCCTTCTAGTGGGCAGGACAACGTGTAGAGAGGAAAGTCTTCGACTAGGTGATGTTACCATCTCCGACTAGATTAATTAAATCGAGAACAGCAACTTGAGTTAAGCAAACATCCAAAGGACTTCAACAAATTCGTTCGCCCTTCTTTGGTGGACTTGATAAGTCTGTCCTGGTAGCAAAAGTAGGAAACTGAACAATGCTAGGAAGTTCCTTCTAGTGGGCAGGACCACGTGCAGAGAGGAGAGACTTCGACTAGATGTGTTTCTTCCTCCAACTTAGTTGAGACGGCTCGAATACTCCAAAGGCAGTTGAATAAATCTAAAAAAGTGCACTCTGCTTAGAATACTTTTCAAAAGAATTGAAGAAATAATCTAAGGTGAAAAAAGTTGGCTTTTAAAAATATTTCGACCAGAAAAAAACCCGAGCTCTTTGTATTGATGGCAAAAGTGAGTAACGAGTCGACACTATGAAGTTCCTTCTAGTGGACAGGACCACGTGTAGAGAGGAGAGACTTCGACTAGGTGATGTTACCTTCCTTTCGACCAGTGTAAAGAAAAATAGGTGTTTGGAATGTAGTCAAAAGATTATGAAAGCACTGCTCAAAAGTAAGACAAAAAGAGGTAGAAAGAACCTGAGTCTTTATTGTCTGAATGGTTAGTTACACATAAAACTTGCGTGAATCGGGTCGATGTTCCAAGAATTCGAGAGAACTGACCGTCTTCCATTGCCAATCAGATTGACCTCGCCGAGTAACCCGACCATTGTGTAAGGACCTTCCCACTTGGGAGAAAGTTTGTTCCGATTAGACTTGGATTGGCGAGCCTCAATACCAAGTCACCTACAACAAAGGTGCGAGGTTGGACCTTACGATCGTAATATCTGCGCAGGGCTTGTTGGTAGACTGCTGAACGGATTAAGGCTTGGTTTCTCCTTTCTTCGAGTAGATTAATGTCATCCGCTCGAAGTTGTTTCTGGTTGGAGTCATTGAAAGTTTCGACTCGTGTTGACCGTATCTTTAGTTCCGGAGGAAGCATGGCTTCAGCTCCGAAAACCAGAAAAAATAGTGTTTCACCTGTAGCCCGACTAGTAGTCGTACGAACTGCCCATAATACAGAGGGTAATTCTTGTACCCAAGCCCCCGAGCGCTTGATGAGCTGGTCGAAGACTCGGGTCTTAATTCCTCTCATTATTTGGTCGTTTGCACGTTCGACTGCTCCATTGCTTTGGGGATGGGCCACAGAAGCATAACATAGCTTGGTACCCAACTCGTTGCAAAATTCCTAAAATTTTGCGCTCGAAAATTGCTTACCATTATCTGTAATTATTCGACTCGGTACTCCAAATCGAGTAATCACACATCTCATCATGAACCGTTTTGCCGCTTAGTTGTTATCCCAGCTGAGTTCGCTTCAATCCATTTTGTGAACGTATCAATAGCCACAAAAGGAACTCAAACCTCCACGGAGCTTTGGGGAACGGTCCTAGGATATCGAGACCCCAAGTCATAAAAGGCCAAGATAGAGGTATCGTTTATAATGCCCGAGCTTGGTTGGTGTATTTGCTCGCTATGAAATTGGCATTGGACACACTTTTAACCAACTCTTTAGCATCGACAGTTGTTGGCGGTAAAAGAAAACCTTGTCGAAAGGCCTTCCGACCGGCGTTCTATAGGAAGCATGATTTCCATAGATGCCACCGTGTATGTCGTGAAGGAGTGTTAATCCTTGATGCGTGGAATGCATCGCATGAGCACCCTTAAGTACCTCGTTTATAAAGGACTCCTTCAACCAAAGTATACATTTTGGCTTTTCGGGATAAGCGATGCGCCTCGGGATCGTCTTGGTCACGAACCCTTCGAAGATATTCATAGATGGGAGCCATCCGGTATCCTCGTATTCTAGAGAGGCCGTCTCAATAGGAGGTGTTTACGGTTCTTCGACCGAGACGGCTTCCAGAGTTGTTCAAGAAGACTCCTTTTGGTACTCTGATCGGGAAGAAGCTATTCGAGCAAGTCGATCTGCGAGGAAATTATCCTTCGAGGATGAATTGTGCCTCGAAACCTAAAAAAATGCTTTTCTAGCTTACGACTTCCGATAAATCACGAGACATTGCTCGGGTTAGAGCACCGGTACTCTTTCCGACTTGATTCACGACTAGTTGAGAGTCTCCTCTCACGAGTAGTCGGCGAATCGAGAGCGCTTCGCACTCGTATGCCGCCTAGCAAACCTTCAGATTCTCGCCACGTTGTTAGTGGCCCGAAAGTTTAATTGTATGGCATACTTTAAGGTCTCTCCTTAGGAGATACGAGACCACCCCCACCCGAGCCACTTAAAGTGGCGACCGTCAGCGTACATCGTCCATCGGTCGTGGGAATCGTGATGGGATCTGAGCGAGTTCGAGATTTGTCCATTCGGCGACAAAATCTGCCAAGATCTGGGATTTAACGGCCGTTCGGGACACGAAATGGATGTCGAACTCCCAAGTTCGACCGACCATTTTGCCATGCGTCCCATTGTTTTCCTATTCTAGAGGATCGCTCCCAAGGAAACTCGGGCAGCCTGACTATTTTGTGCGCTGAAAATAATGCCGCAGATTTCCTCAAAGACATGAGGAGGGCATCTGAAGCTTTTGGACCGAGGGTAACGCCCTTAGGCCGTGTAAACTTCACTTATGTAGTAAACCGGTCGGTTATGCGTTTTCACGTTCTCGACCAAGATCTGCGCTTTTGCCTATGGTGTGGCGACTAGGTAAATTAAGATCGTTTCTTACGGCCTTGGAGAGACCGAATAGGAGCACTCAGAAGGTACCTCTTGACATCCTCAAAGGCGGCGTTGCCTCTTTCGACCACTCAAAACCTTCGTGTTTCCTTAGAAGCTTAAAGAAAGATAGTCCCTTTTCTCCTAGTCGTGCGATGAAACGACTTAAAGCCGCCATGCACCCTGTGAGTTTCTGAACTTCTTTCCTTGTGGTTGGACGGCGTATTTGGAGAATGGCCTTTATCTTTTCGGGATTTGCTTCGATTCCTCGTATAGATACTAGGAATCCAAGCAATTTTCCTGAAGAGATTCCGAACACACACTTCTTAGTATTAAGTTTTAAGCGATGTTTTCTGAGGTTGTCGAATGTTTCTTGTAAGTTAGTGATATGATTAAGTCTCTTCATGCTTTTAACGACTAGATCATCAACATAGGCCTCTAGATTTCGGCCTAGTTGAGATGAAAAAGTCGATTGCATCAAGCGTTGAAAAGAAGCGCCGGCATTTTTTTTAGACCAAATGGCATTTTGACATAGCAAAATATACCAAATGGTGTAATAAATGTGGTCTTTTCTTCATCGTCTAGACACATATTGATCTGGTGGTATCCAGAATATGCATCTAAAAAACTTAACATTTTACAACCTGCAGTAGAATCAACCAACTGATCGATGCGAGGTAAAGGAAAATCGTCTTTTGGACAAGCTTTATTATGATCAGTAAAGTCTACGCACATACGCCATTTGCCGTTTGACTTTCTAACCATAACAGGATTAGCCAACCATTCTGGGTGGTTGACCTCTCTTATAAAGCCTGCTTTAAGTAGCTTATCCAATTCTGATTTGATAGCATATCATCGATCAGGGGCAAATCTCCATAATTTTTGTTTTACGGGTACTTTGTCAGGCCGTAAAGCTAGCCTGTGCTCGATCACCTCCCTGAGGACTCTGGGCATGTCGAATGCTTGCCACGCGAAGACATCTGTGTTAGCTCGGAGGAAGGTGATGAGTGCGTCTTCCTACTTGGGGTCGGAAGTATCCCGTCTGAAACGATCTTGAGGCTCCCTCGCATCGAGAGGAACCTCTTTGACATTGTCGTTCGGCTTTGGTGCGACTTTGAGGCCGACTTCTTTGGTTGAAGGTGACTTTCTTCTCGAGTTGGTATTTGTCCAACCATCTCGAGGATCGACGATCGCGGTGTCGCCATCTTCTTGTCACAATGAATTGTGATTACTCCTTTGGGATCTGGCATCTTAATACATTGATACCCGTGATGAGTAGCCATTAAGAATTTTGCCAAAGTTGGTCGTCCGAGTATGGCGTTATATGCCGTATCGAAATCGACCACATCAAAGGAGATTTTCTCTGTCCTGAAATTACTTGGTGAACCAAATGTTAAAGGAAGAGAAACTTGGCCAATTGGTTTGGCTGAAGATCTCGGTACGATCCCATGGAAAGAGTGTCGTACCGGTCTTACCTTAGTCCTGGGTACTTGCATCTCGTCCAGGGCACTCGTAAACAAGATGTTTAACGAGCTGCCACCATCAACCAAAACTCGATTGACCCGACAATTGTTGATGGTGGGTTCGACCATGATCGGATACCGACCTGGTCGAGTCGAAGGAATCGGGCAGTCACCCTTCTCAAAGGAGATGGTGACTTCCAACCACTTCGGTAATTTATTGACGAGAGGAGGATCTATGGAGTTTACCTCACGTTCAGCAGCTTTAAGCTGTCGCTTTGATTCGTATGCCGATGATCCTCCGTAAATGTGCTCGACGGTATGTTGCAGATCCTGGAATGACATCTCCTCCTCCTCGTCTGACGACTTATGACCACTCGTTTGTCCTACCTGCTCGAGAGTGGGAAGTGGTCCTTTGCCGTTGTAGTAGTCTTCAAGCTTTCGTTGAAAGACCCGGCAGTTGCGAAGGTCATGTCCTTCCTTTTTATGGAAAGGACACCACCTAGGCTTATCATTTTTTCGATCGGAGCGCTTACCTTTGCCTCAGTCAGAGTGCGGCTTGGAGGTGCGTGGCTCTTTATCATTTACAACCAAAACACCTTGGAACCGCGGCTTGGAGTTTTTGACCCTTCGCCTTGTTCTTGGACTTTTTTGCTTTCTTATCTTTCTTCTTACCAATGTCGCCTGGCTCTCGAGAGGTATTGTCTTCTCGATCGATTGTGTTGTTCCACTCGACCGCCTCAGAGGCAGTAGCATACCGATCAGCCATCTCAAAGAGTTCGGTGACAGTGGTAGGAGGATTTAAAGCAATATCTTCTGTTATCCTTCTACTACGGACTCCTTGCTTGAAAGCCCTGATGACAGATGAGTTAGAAACTTCCGGAATTGAATTACGAACCTGACTAAAGCGCTTGATGAATTGGCGCAAGGTCTTGTTGTCGTTCTGTCTCATCCGGTGCAAGTCGTCCTCCTTCCTAGGGCGATTGTAGGTGCCTTAGAAGTTCGCCAGTAAAAGATCGCAGAGGTGTTGCCAAGAATAGATCGACTCGAGTGGTTGGTTCAGTAACCACGATCGAGCAGACCCTTCGAGCACAGTTGGAAGGTAATTTGCCATCACATGTTCTCCTCCTCCTGGTGCTCGGACAACTGTTGTATAGATTTGAAAGAATTCGATGGGATTTTGGGATCCATCGAACTTTTCCATATTCCTTTGGTCGAAAACGGCGGTGGCGGCTCGGAGATCGGCGAAAATGCCCGACATCCAGTAATAACTTCTTGGCGCCTTCTTTGCAGGAAAGAAGGGTTGATATCACCAGGCGGTCGTACTCGACGATACCCGATGTGAGTTGACTGACTGTAATAGGTCTCGGTCCTCGAGGGAATACTCCTCGTAGTTCATCTCTTCTTTGTAGGTTTCCATCTTTGGAATGATGAGCGATCACCTCTCAGGGGTTTGTTGATCATCGGTCGTTTGAAAGACATTTCTCGAGTAGGAGATCAATGCGACTTCTTTATTGCGTCGATTTCTCCGTGGTGATATGTTTGATCGATCAGTAGTGAAGAAGTCGTGTTACTCGACTTCTGAATGATGTCGGCGAGGTGCTTCGATCTTGCCATCGTGGACCGAAGCCTTTGGGCAATCTCCTCGACGAAGAGATCGTATCCAGGCGCTCGGGCGAGTTCTCGAGTTGGATTCTCGAGCAAGTCATTGATGTCTTTGGAGTTCTTGAGCTTCCTCTGATTGATATTGGATGCGCCCAGGCAAATTCTTCTGGGTTGCAATCTTCTTTCGTCGAATAGCCTCAAGATCTTCCATGTCAGACTCTTGAGACTGCCTCAATGGAGTGCGAGTATGTCGAGGATTTCCTCGCGTTCATGAAGGTGTTGGTCCCGTCCGCCATCGGTGGTGCCCTTGCCATTATCACGAGGAGGCAATGCGTGATCTTGGGAGTGTTCCTAGCTTCGGTCTCTAGAAGAGTAACCTTGATCGAGGAAGGACGAAGACCTCCGTGATGATTCTCACTTGCGCCGAGGCCTCCCGCTTGAGGAGTAGTCGAGACACCATCTAGCGACTTGGAGCAATACCCTCCGTAGGGAACTCGGGTTATAATCGTCTCCATCCGCAGTGTGATCTGCGGAGAGATGGTCGAATTTGCAGGAAAAGCATGCTTGATCCCGCTCTCTCTGGCGTCATCCGGAGAGAGAGGATCACCAGATGCTGGTGAAGTCCTGGAATTGTGGCTTCCAGAACTTGTCTCACCAAGTCGAACCGCCTTAGGGGGACTCGGACACTTGGAGGAAAAACTCTCGTCGTGTTGTGAGTCCGCCTAGGTATAGTCCTGGTCAGAGTGACCCTTGTCCTTTGAGAGGGTAGATTCCTCCCTTGGACGTACTGTTGTGGGGGATAGGGATCCCTCCTCAACTCCATCAGCGGCATTGTCTCCTGAATCTGCGGGAAGATCCCCGGAGGCAGCAATACCATCGGATGAGTCAATACTCGGCTCGTAATCGAAACCGGCATCCATGTCGACGTCTGCGTAATCTGCCAAGTCAAACCAGTTCTCCTCGTTCCATTCTCCTGCCATGAGTGCATGAGATTTGGAAAAAAGAGAGTATGTTGACAAGAGATTACCGGAAGATCCCCACGGATGGCGCCAACTGTTGGTGTTTTAGAACCGATCTTACGTAAAGATTGTTTGATTCGGGGGGTCTCCTAGAATAGAATCACGTAGAGAGATTGACACGGGTATTTTTATACAGGTTCAGGCCTTCTCCGGAGAGAATAACAACCCTACTCCTGTGTGTGTATGGTATTGAGTGTATTCTGAACAATCAGGAGAAAAACTAAGACTATTATAGAGGATAGTACTTGTCTTCCTGATAGCCCTCGATAGCGTGTGTATACGCCTTGATTGCCTTCCTTATTTTCCTCTCTGACCGTTGTCTTTATATAGTCATGAAGGAATAGCCGTTTTCCCCTGCTAAAGAGACGCCTCATCAAATCCAGTAACGGACGCACGTTTGCAATAATCATCGGGCTGGTAACTCCTTCACGCCGCCTGGCAATTACTAGTCAGAGATAATGGGGTATTGCGTGTTATTATTTCGCATAATAACAGCGTATATTGACTGTTTGGATTCCTTAATCAATTGGACCCACTTGCCTGTAGGTTTTATTGATCATAAGGTGGTCGTAGCTGACCTGGTCGTAGAAGAACTTACGACCATAAGATAGTCGTAGCAAGACTTACGACTATGAGGTAATCGTAGAATATCTTACGACTGGGTAGTGATCGTAGAAGAACTTACGACCATAAAGTAGTCGTAGCAAGACTTACGACTATGGGGGTGGTCGTAGAAGAACTTACGACCACCTAGTAGGCTTCTCCCTTATAAAATTAAGGGGTATACCCAGGGACCATATGACGTCATATTTACTTATAATAAGAATTATAGATAAAAGATAAAATAAGGATTATTAGATCCTCATCAAAATGGTATAAATTAGACGTTTGAGAATATATGTTACATATCTTGTGAGTTATTTATATTTTTAAAGACATCATAAATATTTAAAATGACAATAGAACCTTGAAGAAAAATACAACTTAATTAACATAATTGAAGTATGAACTTTGATGAAAGAAAATTATTGAGTATAATAAGTTGTTGGGATTCTTAGAAATGTAACCACTCTCCATCATGCATGGATCATATAGCTGCATGCCTCTATTCTTCTTCCGTTAGTAACTCTTTTCCAAAAATATATGCATACACATGTACCTTTATTTTTAATGTCAAGTAATACGTTGATTATGTGTGTGGTAAATTATCTTATTAGTTTACATGCATGGTATTAGAGTACCTTGCTCACGCATACACCGATGTACCATGGACAACTTACCTTGAACTTATCTTCCCTCATGTGCTGGTACTTGGAGAAGCATTGGAGTTTTGGCTCACTCATAAAGAGGTGGATTCCATCATATGCAAAATATGGAGCCAAGCTTGAGGAAGATCAATTCATATCATAAACCAATGCTATTTCGGTAACAAGTATTTACATTGAAGTATCTAGCCCTTATGCCTTGTGTAGGTTGCATTCATGTAAAATCTTAAAAATGGTGTTCTTGCTCTTGTGCTAAATTTTATTTATTAATTTCTTGAGCAAGACAGTTGTGGCACATTAAGGGGGAGTGCTAAATCATAAGCATGTATATCACATCTCTAAATGTGCCCAAATAAATTAAAGTGCTAGTATTGTTTTTGAAAATTGAGCCTTTTAGCCAAAAGTCAAAAATTTCTTAACTATTAGTAATCCTTTGAAAAATTAGTTGCAAAATGTATACAAATGTTTTTCAAAGGATTCCCAAAGGTTTTGGCTCAAGAAAAACTTATTTTAAGTGAAAATGAGTTTCTAACCAAAATTGTAGATCATAGTATCTTGTTTTTTACCTAAACTAGATCTTTATGTAAAAGCTATTCTAAAAGGAATTTGAAAATGATTCCAAAAGGAAAAACCTAGAGTTTACCATTCTAAACACTTTTGGTATTCAAAAGTTTCTCACAAGGCCAACCTAGAAAAAGTTATTTGATTTTGAAATTCACCCAAAATTCTAGTTTGACCTAAATGGTCACTTTCTAGCACTTAAGTGAGTTTTTGCCATTTAAGCCAAATTTATTCATATGAATAGGTCCATAATGGTATTAATGACTCATACATGCAATTGATTGCTTTAAATATCTTTAATTGCTCAATTTGGATCTTTTGGAGCAAGTTCTTGAAAATAAGATTTCATTTGCGAAAATAAAAGATTAATTCATAAAAATTATTTAATATTTGGGTTTTGAAGGGCTATATTAGTTGGAAATGCTCCAAAGATGTTTGTTTAATTGATTGTGTGAAAATTTGGAGCAAAGTACAACATTTCAATCAATTCCCAAAATCTTGTGCTGAAATCTGTTGTCAGATTCAGACAAAAACGGTATGACCGGCCATATCGACGGTCTAACCGCCAGCCTTTCGGTCTGACCGCCGTGCCCAACGGTCTGACCGATTTTGCGTAAGGGTTCCTTTAACTTTCAGCCCGAAGCGTTTTTCTCTCACTTGCTCTCTCTCAACTCGAAAGCACCCGTGTCTCTCTTATCCTCTCGACCGCCTCTCCTATCTCCGGCCCAGATCTCTCTCTCCGGCCAACCCCTTTGTGCTCCGAGGTAATCTTTGTGCTCTCCTTGAAAGCATCTAGGCCCCTAAAAATTGTTTTGGTAATTAATGATAATATGTGAATATGGGATTAACGTGTTTATTGAGTATTTACAAGGTTAAGTCCCATTGGTGAACTTATTGACGCAAAGTTGCATGCAAATGGACTACATGAAGATCTTTTGGCTTAAAGACAAGGTACAAGTAGTCTAGGTTCCTTTTTCTATTTTACCGGTCTTAGGAGTTTTGGTTGGAAGACCGGATTATAGGATAAATGCCGTACTATTAAGAGGGATCATGGCTAGTAGCTTGATAGCATGTTCTTGTGCCATATGGATCAATTTAGGATCATGCATGCATTTGAATTTGAACTTAAAATTGAATTTGAAAGCTTTTAGTGCTTCTGTCCAAAATCGGTAGTACTGCGATTATAATTAACGGTCGTGCTCATTAGTCTTGATATGACCGGGACCTTACTTGGCGGTAGTACCGTATTTTCAAGGGAACAACCAATTGAGCGCACATGCGGAACGACCGGCTCTTTGAGCGGTACTACCGCATTGCAGTCATTCCGTTTTTTAGTTGGCGGTTCAAGAAAACCAGAAGCGATGCATTTTGCCTCAGAGCTGATCATGAAAATCGGTCGTACCGCTCGTGAGAATCGGTCGTACCGATGTGCGGTCGTACCAAATTTTATGAGGCGGTTCAATAAAAACAGAACAACTGTAAATTTGCTCAAAAACTCTTTCTGGAAATCGGACGTTACGCGCTTAGAAACGGTTGTACCGCTCTGCGGTCATTCCA
The DNA here is from genome assembly GCA_036346405.1 of Phyllostachys edulis. Lineage (NCBI taxonomy): Eukaryota > Viridiplantae > Streptophyta > Magnoliopsida > Poales > Poaceae > Phyllostachys > Phyllostachys edulis. Next base: position 17,505,254 of record CM070545.1, read on the forward strand.
ATTTTTACATGGCGGTATGAAAATTCCAGAACGCTTGTAATCTTCAGCGAATTGTGAAACCCTACGATCGGTTGTACCGCTCGTAAGTCTTGACCTAACCGGGCGTTATGGACGTATCGCACCTTGACCTCTGACCGTTCATTGGGATTTCCAACGGTTATATTGTGTATTTTTAGTAACTGTTCTAGCCGTTGGTATCGCTCGGTCGAAGTCGCGTTGTACCGCTCATTACCTTCTTGATCGTTCGATTTTATTTGAGAGTTGGGGTTTGGTCTAGCGGTCATAATTATTAGTGGGGTTATAAATACCCCCCAACTGCTCTAGTAAAGGCTGCTAGTGCCCATTTAACATCTATAGAGACTTGAGAGCTTTGTGCATTCACTCAACACTCAAAAACACTCTTGTGCATTCATTGTGAGCATGTTGAGATTCATTCAAGTGCATTCATAATCCTAGTTGATCCATTTGCACTTGAGTGCCGTCAAGTGAAGACCGTTGGTCTATTACTCTTGGAGTGTTGCCGCACTCCTAAACGGTTTGGTGGTGGAGTACGGTGATCTCTTCAAAGAAGATTGTGAAGAGGCCCGGTGCAAGCTTGTAAGTGGTTCGGTGTTCACCATATCCGGAGCGGAGGAAGAACAACCGTAGTGAATCGAGGGAAGGCTTAATTCGTGGAGCCGGCTTGAGGTGTCAAGCTTTCTCAACGTGGACTAGTGAAGACCGGCAAGTCTTCGATACCACGAAAAAAACATCGTTGTGTCTTTGTGGTTATCTCTAGTCTTTACTTTCCGTATTTATATTTCTAGCTTGTTTATTGTGATTGAATTGCTTAGCTAGAAGTGTAACTTGTTTAGACTAAGTTATTAATTGGCTAAAATTATCAAATTGTTAAAAATTTAAAAACCTCCTATTCACCCCCCCTCTAGTCGGTTATCCTTGATCCTACACTCCTTAACCTCCTCTCTCCATTCCTCCAATTGGTTTGTGTTTTGGTTGTCTAATCTCTTCAAACCGTGGAACCCTAGGTGAGGGAGTCTTGTCAAAATCCGGCATATTTGATCTCTATTTGCTTCGAGGTTTCATCTCCTCGGATTCACCTTGTCATATTGCTGGTAATTCCTCATTTCTCCACTTGATATCTTCCCACATTGTGATTTGCCCAAAATTCTAGGGTTTGCCATGAAATCCTAGTTTCAGTTCATTTTTTAGGGCAAATATTTTTCATACAAGTGGATTAGGAGTGTAAGAACATGTATTCACTATGCCATTGCACCTACATTGTAAATTTTGGGTTCTCCCAAAAGCAGTATGTTCCTCTGTTAGTGGCGGTCTGACCGCCCATCCTGGCGTTCTGACCGCCTGTGACAGAGAAATGAAAAATGGCAAATTGAGTATTTTGTTAATTCATTTCTTTAATTCCTTTGACAATTCTTGTAATTCTTTTCAGCAACCATCCGCGCAAGATAACCGTTGGTCGACCGTCCCATCCTCCTCATTCTAAAGAAAAATCCCCTATTGAGGATGATCCTGAACGAGAAGAAGACGAACAAATGCAAGATGCTGAAGAGGAAAGAACAGCGAGCGACAACGATAACAGTGGCAGCAATGAGAATTTTGAAGGGACTGATAATAATGATGAGAATGAGGATGAGGAGGTTGCTCCAGATCCAACCCCCTTCATTGGATTGGATGTGTCTAAAATCAAGAGTGAAAGGTATATTGTCTTAAGACACATTAACCAATTTAGATTTCCAAGGGATGCCACCATGGGGATGTTCCACACTATGTTTCAGCAAAACGTTTATCATATTATCTACGCTCAGAAGAAATTTGCTAATCATAGATTTGTGAAGTGGAGTTACCTTGGGCAGAATCAAGTCTACAATGGTTTATTTCGTCTATTCAGAAGAGTAGGCTTAGATTCTTTGGTCTCCTTGAGTTGCAACTTTCATGCCAAGGTCATTAAGCAATTTTATGCGACTGTCTTTGTATCTCCTGAGCATGATCATCTCATTTGGATGACTGGTCATCAGCAGTTTGAAGCCACCAAGAATGACTTTATGATAGCATTGAATTTAAAGGAGTCAGATGGGATAAATATATATATGTTCAAGAATGCTTAGTTCTCACTCAAGTAGATGAATATTATGATCAGAACTATCCTTATACAGTTGGGAAGGTGACTGGGCTGCTCCCTCTGCCCAGCATTGTTAATAGGATCATGAGAGCTACCTTCTTCCCTAGGAGTGGGAACAATAATGAGATTCATGGGAGGGCTTGGAATATGGTAAAGTGCATTATGGATGGCACTAAATTTGATATCATGGATCTTATTATCAGGGAGATTGCTACCTCCAAGGGAGATAAGAACAAGACTATTTATTTTGCTCCCTACATTATGAAGCTCATTAAGAAAATGACTACTTTTGATCTTCCTCTTGACACGGAGCATAAGGAGTATAGACCGAGAGATCCTCTACCTCAGGCTCCTCCTCCACCTCAGGTGCCTCCTCCAGCTCCTCTTCAGTCTCAGGGACAGGGATCATCCTCCCATCCAGCTCAACAGGCTCCTCAGGAGCAGGATGCAGTCTTGGCAGCTCTTGCTCGCCTTCAGTCCAGTGTAGACAGCTTGCATGCAGAATCTATTCAGAGACATACAGAGTCTATTCAGAGGCATGCAGAGACTAGGACTTTGATTGAGGATCTGAATGTGAGGGTGACTCACATGGATGAGCGACTGACGGAGTTTCAGCAGCAGCGAGTGCCTTTTACCTATCAGAGATTCGGTAGTGGTCAGCGCCCTCAGCAGGGAGATCACCCATCATCTTCGTCGGGCACTCCTCCCTCCTAGATATTTTAGCTTTCATATTTAGGTCGATAGACCTTGTTTTGTAAGGATAATCTTATGTGTTATTCTTGTAATATCTTGTGTAAGCTTATTAAACCTTGGATATTTTATTGCTTTTAATCTCATTTTAGACGATGGAATGATTAATGTCTTATGCTATGAGTTATGCAATCTCTTGTTTATCGTCCAAGACTTGTGTATGTTGAATGGTTGAATGATCATGTTATGGATTATGCTTCATTGAATATCTTTGTCCATATTGTAATTATAATTGAATTCTGTTGATGTTGCATGCTATTCATATCTCAATTATCTATTGTCATGCTCATTGGATCAATTATTTAGAGGAAACTCTGCCAAAATTTATTGAAATTTTCTTCTCAATGGTTCTTACTTGCAAAAACTCAAAATCTTTAGAAAACTCAGTTTGTGGACCTCTTTTAGACTTGATTTGGAAAGGATTTAATTGTATGTCTACATGCTGAAATTTCAGAATCTTACATTGCTTTGAGCTGATTTGTGAATTTTATTTCTCCAAATAGATTCATAATCTGAGGAAGACATAATGATGACTTTTGATCATCTATAGTTGGCCTTCATTGTCAAATTTTATCAGATTTATTGGATCTATTTCAATTAGTTTTCCAGCCTTGTTTTCAAGTCTAATTGTTTCTAAAAACCTGGAATATCTTCCAAAAGGAAAGGTTATTTGGATGTGTTTCAAATATAATCTCTTCTATTTTAAACTCCTAGTTGGCCTGTTTTCAACTTGTTTTACCCTTTTAGGCCATAAAAGAAGAGTTTGTGCCATTAGTTCTTGACCAAAAATGATATATAATCAAGACTGTTCTTTGGTCACCAACGGTCTGACCGGCCATTATGGCGGTCCAACCGGCCAGGGAAGCGGTCTGACCACCTGTGACAGTATTGGCACAAAGAAAATATAATATGTCCAAAATAAAATGAGTTCATTTGCCAAGCTCCTTCCTTTTACAATATCTTTATATTGGCTTGAATTTATTTTGGATTTTTGGTGTTTAATGCCAAAAGGGGGAGAATTTGTATAAGCTACATTTGGATGTTTGATTTATTTGTGATTCTCTCTTGTGTTGCCAAAAAGGGGGGAGTTTACCAAAAAGGGAATATTCTCTTGTGATTTCAATGCATGCATATAGTCAAATAGCTTAAATTGATTATCTTAGATTGACTTATATCCAAATGTTGTCATTTATATAGGATTTGTCATTAATCACCAAAAAGGGGGAGATTGAAGAATCTAGACCCACCATTATATGTTAATAGAGTGTTTTGGTGATTAATGATAAATCCATTTGTGAGACTAACACTCTTATTGATATACTTATTGTTTAGTCTCGGTTTGGATATAAAAAGAAAAATCCAATCAGGTATGCATTCATTTTGATAAATCTATTTGTGAGACTAACTCTTTTATTGCTATATCTCTTGATTAGTCTCAATTGGATATAAAGGTAGAAATCAAAGAGGTATATTTTCGACATCATACTTGTATATCTTGTTGCATTCCTCGGATCCAAAATATAGGTTGAACTTCACCAAAAGGTTATCTTGAATATGTGCATATGTTTCCATTACACATTCGTGTATGCACACATATAGGGGGAGTTCATTCTATATTTTGAGGTATCTTTAGTATTGGTCCATATTCATGTTTCTACATATATTTGGGATCTTTACTTTGAAACATATCAATTGAATATATTTAACTTGCGTAGTTAATATATTCATATGAGTATATAAGACTTGTGTAGTCTAAATATACTTATATGTGAGTACAACATAACTTGTGTAACTCATGTGTACTCACATATCCTTGAATATATAACTTGTATAGTTAATATATTCATTTGAGTATATATAACTTGTATAGTTCTCATATACTCATACCAATCTATTCATTTACTTGCAATTGAAGTGATTATCATCAATTACCAAAGAGGGAAAGATTGTGGTATCTTGTCCCACCATTATGAGTTAATGGTATGTCATGGTGATTAATGATAATCATATTATAGAACTAACATTTTCCGTGAGTTGGATGAATATGTTGAGTTCTATAGTTGGAGACTTTAGAAGATCATCATGTGTTGATGATATTGAAGTCAAGAGCTTGGAGTAAAGGATGCATCATGTGTTGATGTGTATCAAGTTCAAGAAGAGGAGATGATCATGAGTTGATCATCAAGTCAAAAGAAGACCCATCATGTGTTGATGGAAGTCAAGTGAAGGATGCATCATGAGTTGATGCATATCAAATCAATGACCCGGACTTGAAGCGAAGATGTGCGTCATCAAGCTTCAAGTGGTTGCGAAAGGCAAAGATATGACTAGCTAGGGCTAAGGATTTGTTCCTAGTCTTTTACCGGTCTTGGTGTTTGGTTGGAAGACCAGATTGCTAGTATAGGTTGTCGTACTATTAAGAGGGGTCTTTTACTAGTAGCTTGAGTTAGTCATGTGTTGATAGCTCATTGTGTTTGCTCTAGCTCTCTCTAGCATGATGCTATTATTTGCGAATGTGTTTTGCAAATAGTTGAGACTCATGCATAATCCTTGTAGCATGTGACTTTAGTTTGCGGATGTGTTTTGCAAACGGGTTTAGTCCATGTACCTTATTCCCTGTGGTATTGATTCTAAAAGTCGGCAAATGTGTTTTGCAACTTGTTGAGAATCTTGCTTTTAACCTTGTGTGCATCTTGCATCAAATCAGCAAAATGTGTTTTCGCAAATTAAGTTGATGCAAAGATCAAAACCGCTTTTTTAGCTTGCTGGCTGCTAGCGGTCTGACCGGCCGCATGTCATCGCAAGGCTGTGCGGTTGTACCGTGCTTATTTTCGGTACAACCGATTGTGCGGTTGTTCTGATTTCTCTGTGACGGTTTGTTTTTTCCAGAAGAGATGTTTCTGGTCCTTAGCCATTTCTATGGAGCTTTTCTGGAGCGGTCAGACCGGCGTTTATTGGGCGGTTTGACCGGCCATTAGTTGGCGGCCAGACCGTAGTGAGCTCAATGGCTAGTTTTATAACCGTTGGAGCTGGGGGCGGCCAGACCGGCCATTAGTTGGCGGCCCAACCGATTTCGTCCAGATCCTCTGGAATCTTCCCCCAACGGCTAGTTTTTTAGTGTGGGCTATAAATACCCATCTTGACTGGTTGTGGGATGGTCGCTGGTTCCATTATACAATCCCTCGAGCTAAGAGCAAGCCTTCTACTCTCATTTGTGCATGTGTTTCACTTGGTGAGCTTTGAGAGGCAAACCCTAAGTGCATGTGTTGCCTTAGGTAGTGGATTGAGTATCCACTTGAGCTTAGACACTTGATTAGTTCAAATAAGAGTTCTAGACTTGTTACTCTTAGTGTTTGCCGACACCTAGATGGCGTGGTGGCGTCGTGCGTCGGTGATCTTCTCAAAGAAACTTGTGAGAAGACCCGGGCAGTTTGTGAGTTGTGTGGTGCTCGCCATCTCCGGAGTGAAGAAAAGAGCAACTCTAGTGGAGCGAGGTGTTGGTTTGGTTTGGAACCGATCCAAGTGGTTTGACTTACCACGGAGAGGGTTTGGCTTAATTCGTGGAGCCGGTCCAATTGATTTTGGGTTTACCTTAATGTGGATTAGGGAGATCGGCAAGTCTTCGATCACCACGGTAAAACATTGTTGTGTCATTGTGGTTTGATTATTTGTGCTTTACATGGTTCCAACGGCTTATATCGTATGAAGAGGACGGACGATGGTAAACTTCTTTTAAATAGTAAAGATAACAGATAGGTATATGGGCCAACGGTGGCAGAGAATGAAAAGAAACGAAAAACCAAAGTTCTTCTTCACTAACCCAAAGACGAAGATCACCACTAGAGAGTACAAACTACAAAGGCTCAGAGTAATAAACCTTTTCTACCAGCAACACGCACACATACACAACCAGTTTGTACAAAGACTTATTTTTAGCACGACGTTAAGGTCTAAAGCCCGCGTCATCCACAGGAAGCGGTTCATGGCGGCCGGACCATGAACACGCTCTCGTGAACCAGCCGACAAGCGGCCCACCGATCAATGGCCGACCCAAGACATCTAGTGGTTGGCCCACTCCCGTGGCGAGAGCGGGACCGAAGGAGCGGGCGGGTTCATGGACGCTTGCGGAGAAGGGCCCGCCGGCCAGATGTTGGCGCCGACAACCGAGCCCACCAAAGCCAGGGGCCGAGGTACCGACGCTCCACCGGCCGGGTCCACGACGGTCGCAGACACCGAGAAGAGCAGAGAGAAGGTGAGCACCATCTCCATGAGGACCCCAGACGGCGCCCCCCCCGCCGGCGCGTGCCGGCGTCGCCTCCGCCGCCGGTGAGGAAGGTGAGGAGGAGGCGAAAGCGAGGAGGAGCCGAGCAACTGCGCGAGCGCGAGCGCTGCGAAGAGCGTGATGTGGCCGCGACAATGAGGCCGAGCGTGACGGCCGGGTTGATGTGGCCGGAGACGTGGAGCCCGCCGAGACCATGACAAGAACCACCGGTAGCGTGGGCAGCGCCACCATTGCCGTGCCCATGATCGTGTCGGTCTTGCGGCTAGCTCGCCTGCATGCGATTAGTTTCATACATGGGCATTAGTATATTCATCACTACATCGTGAGTGGAGATGAAATAAAACGCGACGCACTGCGGCCATGGCGGAGCCGACGCCGGAGAAGACGAAGAGGAAGGTGAGCACGAGCTCGGCGAGCACAAATATGGACGCAGCCGCCCTCGGTGGCCTCGCGGTGGTGGCCGAGAGCGAGCCGCCATGTCGGCTCTCTATCTACGTGATGTCTCTACGGTCGGCGTGCTTGTGCGTCGTTGTCGCCGATATGTCGCCACAAATGATCACACCGAGTATCTAGTATTTGTTTGGCCTTGAAAGGGAAGCGGCGCCTAGGTGACCCGATAAGTTTTGATTGGATCGGATATCTGCTCTCATTCGTTCGCAATTACAACCGATGCGCACGTATGGCTCTTGGTTTGGCAATCGAAAATCAATAGGCAGAACACGACACATATTAACCCAGACAAGTGAACCCTACGATAAGATGCTACGCTGATGTTTGTTTAGACTTAGGTTTTTTAGCTTATAGCTTAAAGCTAGGTTTTTTTTTTTGCTTAATCAGTTTATAGTCTCAGAGCTTTTAAGCCAAGTTGTGGTGTTTGATAATCTGGCTTTTTATAGGATGTTGGCTTATTGAGTTGTGTATGGAGGATAAAAAGTCTAAATCACCCTAGAGTGTTTAAAGGATCTTGTTAAGCATGTATTTAAACTTATTTTTGCATAGGATTTGAAAATACGACGATATGTGCAAGTATACATATGAAACAAAATAAATTTCGCTTATACGTGCATGTGTCTGTGTACCATGACATATCCAAATAAATTGCAAATCTCGACATCTATTAGAGATGTATATGTAAGAAGACCGGAGTATTCATAGCAAGATATCGCTAGTACGTACATGCATGTATTTATTTTGGACATTGCGTAACGATAAAATTAATATAGAAATGCAAATATTAGCCAACCGAACAAAATAACACAGTAAAAAAATATTATTCGATCATATATGACACAATTATCTTGTTACTGCAAGATGTACATAGTCACTGTAGAGATGACAGTTTCAGAGTGACAAACAAAAAGAAAAGCTCCCTTCCTCACGGTACTATGAACTTCGACAATAGCATAAAACTCAACTATCTTCAAAACTTTTAGTCATCTCAACAACAGATGCTCCTTCCAGTCGACGCACGCCAACGCTCCAGCCTCTGGTTTTGTCAAAACACCTCCTTCACCACACAGTGCAAAGCCTTGGTCCCTTGCTGAAGAAGATCTTGATCTGCAGGTTTATGAAGCGAAGCCCAGAATTCAAGCCAATAACATACATTGAAAATGAAAACATTAGGGTTTTAAGGAAAAATGTTGTTGAAACATGCAAGATTTCTGTCTTTCCAAAATGACCACATAACTGCTGCAAATACTTAGTCGACGTTTAGATTTTCATAATTGTGCAATCCAAACACCTAAGAGATGCTGGACATTAACTGGAGTCGACTGAAAATTGAAGTGCAAGCCCACACATTCCAAATGTATTTTGCCAGCAGACAAGACAAAAAAATTTTTTGTTCAATTGTCTCCTCCCTTCTACAAAATTGACATTGTTTGGAACCATGCCATCCTCTTTTCAACATATTGTCTTTTGTGAGAATAGAATTCCTTAAAACCAACCCAAAAAAAACTTTGATTTTCAAAGGAAATTTCACCTTGCAGAGAAATCTGTGTGGATAGATGCTTTCTTGCAATTTCAAAGCACAGTACAAGGAATGTACAGAGAAAGTGCTCTTAGGCCCTATCAACCAAACCAATCTATCAGTGTCCTGATTCAGGCTAACTTTACACAGATTTTGGAGGCTTTGCAACATTTGCAAGGTTCCAGGCTAAGTATTGAGCTACCAACTGCAAGTCAACACCATAATGTCACTACTAAATCAAACCCCATTCTTTCTGTACTTAGTTACGTATACCCCCATTGCAAACCATGATCAAGCCAACATTTTCAATTTGGAGTACAATGCAAATGCTATACTGGTCTTAATTCTTTTGGTATTTTCAAGTTGGGATCCATCCCAACTGGTTCAGAACTTCCAGACCATGGCTTGTTCATAAAAGTTTCAGATTCATCGCACTCGATATATGTTTCTTTATCAAAGGAGGACAATGAACTCATTTTATCAAACAAACTACAACTTGGCCAATTTATATATGTCAAAACAGTTCAATCTAGTATCCCTGTTCCGGTTCTTGTTGGGGTCAGACTAGTTCCAGGAAGAAACCCTTGCATTGGGAACCCGAAGGATTTGAGGCAAACGTCAAATCCATCTAATGCGAATGAGAACTCTCATTTGCTTGATGTGCATAAGCATGACATGGAAACTAAAAAGGAGATGTGCAGAACGCTACACATGGTTTGCTTTGCCGAATTGTCTGAGAGTGAAAAGGGGTCACCTTGATCTAGGAGGGAAGGCGGCATCGTCCGAGAGCAGGAAAGGCGGCGGCGGCGGCTGATGGAGGGATCTTGGCGCCGCGCCCGAGGAGGAGGTGGCGGTGTTGGGGATTGGGAGGTGAGGGGTGGGGAGGCGATGTCTTTGGGGGAGGAGAGGGGAGGCGGTGGGTGTGGACCCGAACGGGAGTGGAGGGGATTGGAGGCGTCGGGGTGGGAGCCGAACAGGAGGAAACAAAGGAAGCGAGAGAGAAAAATGAGAGGGTTTGCATTTATATACAAATGACATTTTGAGAGTAATTTTAATGAAGTTCAGTGGCAAAGGAATATTTCATTCCGCAAAAGCCAAAAAAAAGCACCTATCTCCTGGTTTATAGCTTTTAGGTTTAAAATGGGTTAAGTTTTTTTTAAGCTGGATAAAAAAAACCATCTTTTTTGTTTAGGCTTAGACTTTTTTACTTTTAAACTAGACAAAAAGCCTAAACAAACAGGGTCCATATATCCTACCATTCTTAGCACCTATAGGATCGGAAAAACTCCTGCGCTCCAAACCTAGAATGCAGTCGGTGAGGTACGCATCAGTCGTAGAGTAGACTTGTTCAAATCTTGGGCGGGCTTGAAAAGCTTGACCAAAAATCATCAGCGTTCAAATCAAATGACCCGAAAAACCGAATTTCCTGTTTAAAAAGTATTATTTCAATCATTTTTTGGAATAAAAAACTAATATTTAACTCATTTCCAGCATTAAATAAATAGATTTTCGCTTTTTAATTGTTTTTTAGCGGGATTTCGGGCTGGGCCGGGTTTCTGTCGGGCCGGATTTCCAGTCCCAAACCCGACAAGGACAGTGTCGGGCTCGGGCCAAGCCGGCGGGCCGAGCCGTCCGTGAACAGATCTAACGTAGAGGGGGCCAGCGGGCCGAGTCGTCCGTGAACAGGTCTAACGTAGAGGCAGACATATAGCACCCCCTGCCGTCAGATCAAATCCCTGGAATTTGTGCCATCGCAAGATCACAGCTCCTGAACACCAAAAAGTGGGAGAAAAGGCAGCCCTATCTGGAAAGGAAGTAGGAGCGGAAAGCAGCGCAGCATCGGTGAAGCACTTTCTTCTTCTTTCTCCATGATTAGGCTGCGGCACAGTGCCAAAGTGGACTTCAACTCCATCACATGACATGCCTCTCCCCAAACCAACTCGCCAATCGATCATCGCGTCGCGTCGCATCCCTCTCGCTGTTTTCGGTGGCCTGAGCTTTTCCATCCGCTTGCGATTTGTGACTCATGGCAGCACCATTTCGTAGTCGGGCAGCAGGCACCGTCCGTCACCAGGCGCAGCTACAACGGAACGGCATAAAAACTTGCAATCCCGACCGTCTGGTTAGCGTAGCGACGACAGTAGCCGTACAAGTCTCGATGGTTGGAATGATACGGGAGTGGTCGCACGAGATGCTACTTGCCTAGTGAGGCTGACTGCACGAGATGGCATCGTCCACGTTGTGTGGTGCACATTCGTTTGGTCAGCGATGCCCTCTGGGCCAAACAAGAAAAGCGGCTTTGCTTTTCGCGTGGGAGCACACATCTTGAGCAGTCTTTAGATGTAGGGAGCAACTAAGGCACACTATACCATTAGAAGTCCTCCAGTTTTATGCAGTCTCATAAAGTATCATCGTGTTTTATTCAGTTTCACTCAGATTCATGCTAATGTTTGAAGTGTTTCATAGAGTTTTATCGTGTTTCAAGTCTCATGGAGTATCATCGCGTTTCATGAAGTCTCATGGAGTTTCATCAAGTTTCATATAGTTTGATCCCAAAATACCATTGTTTCATCACAAGTCTCATGGAGTTTCATCGTGTTTTATCAAGTTTCATATAGTTTCATCCCAAAGTACCATTGTTTCATCTTAAGTCTCATGGAGTATCATCGTGTTTCATAAAATCTCATGGAGTATCATCGTGTTTCATAAAGTCTCATGGAGTTTCATCATGTTTCATATAGTTTGACCCCCAAAGTACCATTGTTTCATCCTAAGTCTCATAGAGTTTCATCGTGTTTCATCCCAAGTCACATGGAGGAAGGTGAGCGAGAAGATCATGGTGAAGATGCCGACGACGATGGCGATGCTCGGTCGGAACGAGACCTTGATGCCAACTCCCGCCGGCATCTCCGGAGCAGCCTCGCGGTGGCCGGTTGCGCCACGGCGACACACACCATTGCGGAGAGGAGGACGGCGAGGAGATGGAGGCATGCTATGCTCATCGCACCAACTCTAACTATCCCAGTCCTCAAAAGCACCGGGAGGAGATTCACACAGGATGGCCTTCGTGGTGAAGAGGATTGGGATGGGAGAGAGCATGCAGATGGAGAGTGAGGGAGCCTCAAAGGAAAATGAGTGGAAGAAGATCACTCAAGTGGATAAACATTTAAAGATGTAAAGCGACTGGGGGAGAATATCGAACGACGGATTGCTATCTCGTTGGTTCCGAAAGAAACACTATAGTATTTTTTTTAGCTTGTTCCCCTACTGTATTTATGGATGCTCCAAAATAAAGAAGCAATCCACAGGCCTGCACATGTATGCTCCACATGCCTATACATGGACGCATGGTAAGATCACATCGATCAGACACAGAAATATCCCATTCTTCAGGATGTCGTCGTCGTCGAGCAACAAGATCACACTCCTCTCACTGCTCACGGTGCCACTCCTGTGCGCACTCGCCAACGACCACCCGCCTTCCAAGCCCATACTGACCCGTCTCGCCAAGGACCCCTCCACCTCCCTCTACACCACCTCCGTCAAGAACGGTGCACCGCTCGTCCTCGACCTCGCCGGCCCGCTCATCTGGTCAACGTGCCAGTCCCCGCACCGCACGATCCCTTGCAGCTCAAGCGTGTGCAGAGTCGCGAAACGGAACCACCCCCCGTCCACGGACGGCGGACGGCCAGGCTCCGGCGACGAGCACTGCACCTGCACCTGCACCGCCTACCCGTACATCCCGGTTAGCGGTCAATGCGGGTCTGGCGACCTCACCGTGGTGGCCTTGTCGGCGAACGCCACCGACGGCAAGAACCCGCTGTTCCCGATGTCGTTCTCCGCCATCGCGTCGTGCGCACCGGGCGGGCTATTTACGTCGCTCCCCTCGGGTGCCGCCGGTGTCGCGGGTCTGTCACGGAACCCCTGTCGCTGTCATTGTTTCAGTTGTTGGATTCGGATCGAACGGCTAAAAGATATCTTGTTGATTTTGCTTCCAGCTATAGCGTTTTGTAGCTTTTTCCTTAGATGTATTAGTAATATCTGCGTTTTCCTGCCACACCTGGTCACCGTTTAGAATGCGAGAATTCTACTGAAATTGAACTGTTTTATGTAAAATTCTTATGTTATATTGAAGTTTGACATCTTGTTTGGATGCATTCAGATCACGGATTCACCACCACAGTTGTGATGCACCGTAACTTTTTTAACGCTATAGACCAGTCGATGCTGCACTGCGAGTGCCTCAATGGTGTCTTTCAGTGTTGACTAGGCGTGTATCATCTATAGTTGTCAATTTTATTTCGAAAGTCATTCTGGTTTACCTCTTAGTATGGAGTTTGCCTCTTAGTACAGAATGTATCAGTCTATTTTGGGGTACTATTCCAGATTTTATTATAATAATATTTATTTATTTATAAATATATATGCAATTATATGCAAAAATAATTTCACTTGGAATCTCGCTTTAATACATAACCATACAATAAAAATGACATATAATTCTGTGACTTCATATATACAAAGGTCATGCGTAGTTAAATAATACAACACAGGTTGTACATATTAGGGATGTCACATTCATTGCCATGCAAAAGACCAATACAAGGCCTAGAAACTGTACATACTAGGGATGTCGCACTCATTGCCATGCAAAATGTTCAGAACAATAGAAGCAAACCACACGGCGAAAATTATCGATCAATAGCAGTTCCCACGGGCATAAGATTTATGAACTTACAGACCTTACTCCGTTTGCATCTCCTCGGGCAAGGGAATTGAAGAGCAGCAATGGTAGTATCCACTATCGTCAAACTTATATATCTGAGAAAGGTGCACCTCAGAAATTGGATATTCACCCCATTCCTGTTCCCCGTATTTTCTGAATATATTCCGAGCATCAAATGAATCGTTTCTTTGGTTCCATTTCTTGCTGCAGTGAAACAAAGCAGTCAAGATAAGCGAAAAGTATGTGGACAGCACATTGCCAAGATGCAGAAAAAAGGTTTGTTGCTTTCACCTCTTCCTGTACCTCACATTCATTATGGTTGCGTGCAACTGCAGTTGCAAAAGGAAAATGCAATTTTAGAACCATATATTAAAAAAGGGGTCCAGACTCACATTCATGGAGTGTTGAATTTAAACCATGGGGAAAAATTATCAACAATTATTTATGAAAATAGAAATGCAATAAAAAGTTTATTTTACAAGCAGATGCTATCTGCAATTTCAGTATGTTTTGGCAGGCAATACTGCTGCCTAAAATGGGCAAAATAATTATATATCGCTCTCAAGTAAATAGGCAAAAATGTAAAAGCTAAAGAGACCAAAAGAAAACTACTTTCACATATATATACTCACCTTCAATTCTTGTCTGGCATCTCTTTCAAGAACTAGGTCTGACTTGATGAAGGCGTCAATTATGACTTCTGATAAAGTGGAAGTGAGGAAGCAACATTTGCATAAAGATGGTTTATTTTATCATAGTAATAACTAATAAACAACTACTGAGAATGACAACGGTAAATGCACAGATTGCTTCTTGGGAAATTCCAAAGGACTAACAATAAATACATATTGCATACTAGTTATCAGAAATTCCAAAGGATACTGCAAGCACGCGCCAGGCGCCCTTCTCCACCAACTTCCAGTACTGGAGCATATACCACCCGGGCCCTAGCTGGTGAGCCTTTCATGCATGTCTGAAATGAAATATTCATAGGAACTTTGAATCATCTTGGAATTATAGGCAAGTGTCATAATGCCTCTGACATCAAATTTCCCTGTTGGTAAAACCATAAAAATAGTACTGTAAAGGTGTCTAGAAAGTAGAAATGAATGCTCTGTTTTTTTTTTTTTTGCTCAAATTTTATTTGTCCAACTATCATGTATAAATCAGCTTCCGATGCAGATACTAACCACAAATATTTAAGAATGGCATCTTCCAACTCAAAAGGAGACTTACCAGACCTTTAAGCTGTATGGAGATAGGTCGGTTTTCCAAAGCTTCATTTACTTGGGAAGATATTGACTGCATTGGCAAGGCAGTGCATTAAATTCCTTGCTATTGTCAGCAAATAAAACCGTGTCGTCCTAAAATGACAATACCTGGAGCACATCAGAAGCCTTAGCTATACGTTCCTTGTTCCACAACTTCAACATAAGAACCGTTAGGTGAAGCGTTTTGGGTTCAATAAATATTGACTTGTCAATGCCGAAATCTGCAGGTGATAAATAAGAGTAGTTCATTGCCTGAAGGGAACAAAACCATTGTAATTTAGAAATGCATAGAACAATAATAATAACATGCAGTATCACCAGGATAGCACTAGCATACAACAAAATACTGCATCTCATTATTAAACAGTGAGCTACTAGTTTAATATTCAATGTAGCTTCTGCCGATGATAGCTCCCAAGAGTCATGACAAAAATAAACTGTGTAGCATGCCAGCAGAAACAAAAACAACTTCATAGAATTTCATAATACATATAGGCCTTTTTTTATGTCATTCTTTCTTCACCCTGCAATGATGCTATGTGCATTTCATGGAACATTCCTACTGATCTAGATCATAAGTTTTAAACATGCATATTTTAGGTAGAGATTCATGCAACTCTTTTAAACATACACATAGATCTAGAATCAAAGTTCCATAAGAAAAGTTGGTAGTGTTGACTGTAGGAATAACTCCAAGAAGGAGCATTTTGCACTTGGAAAAAAAAAATCAGCAAAGCTTTTAGACCTGGCTGGGAGCCTTTAATATCAATTTTCACTCTGACAGACTCTTCTTCTTGGACTCGCAGCTTCATTGAAACACTTGGGCCCTCTGCATGATCAATTTCATCAATAGAACCTTCACTTGTGTTCTCATCCTTATCATTATCTACATTAGAAGCTGAAGCCCCGAGGATCGAGCTCTGGAAGTGGTTCAACTTCTCGACAAGATCCGGATGGATTGCCAACGGAAGCGATATGAAATGAGAGTAATCTAGCATTGGACTTTTAACAGCCTGAAACATAGGATAAGTTCAGCAGTACAGAGTGATTATTATTAGTAAATGTAATAAATTATAAATAGAAGCAGGAATATGACAAAACAGGTGGTCGCAGATTGCGGACTTTGAAGTTTTGAGTTGCCCAATGGTAATGGATGCTTCAAATTCCTACAATGACAGTACTACTTTTGACAACTTTAGGCAAGGAAATGAGCAGGATATAAAATAATAGCTAGTAGACAGTAGCACCATCACTTCTACATGACGTGTTTGATAATTGGCACTAATGCTTCTGCAACAGATATAGGAGCTATGTTGGTTCTGCACTTGCACTTTGATATATTACAGAGTTAACTAGTTAACACTTAACTTGTTTAACTTATGTATTTGATAAGTAAGCTAGCTTGTGATTTACATAAAATGATAATGGACTAATGGAGGGTATCGATAGGAGCTTAAGTGTTACAAACATCATGAAAATAGTATGTAAAATCAAACATAACGAATTATGATACTTCAACAGTATGGCAACAAAGACAAAATGAACATGTGCAATGATTCAGTGAATGACATAGCACACAGTAATCATCTATTGCAGCAGTGCGTTGAATATCTACCTCTTCAAGGACCTTTGCAATTCTCTCTGATGCTTTTCTAATACTTTCAGCACTTTTGCCTTCCAGGCCTGAATATTCCATGTAGTATCATAAAGTAACGTCTGAAAACAACTAACAGCTTACTTCATGGAACATAATTTCAATAAAGAAAGACGGGCATATTTTTACCAACAAGTGTTTCCTCCTTTGAAGATGGACAAATAATTTTGACTCCGGTCTCCTGTTCAATCTGCTTCTGCATAGATCCACTAAAAACCAAAGAATACAAATTATGCTCATAGATAAAGGCCAAGCATTGTCCCCAACTAAGAATGGTACACATATGAAAAATGTTCAAGAGATCAATACCCCTTTCCTTTCAGAAAACACATCAGAGGAGCATCTACCTGAAAAAGAACAACTGAACCTATGAACAGTGTTCAAAATACTGTACTTGTAAAGGTCACTCATATATCAAGCTTGTAGAAGAAAAAAAATATAGCTTAGTTGAAAAATCAAAATAATTAGATGCATCTGTATGGCATACCTCAAGAGAAGAGGAATATTTTTTGGAGATATTGGACCCATCTAGATCCTTATTGAAGCCAGTTATCTCTGTACTGTCTTCTATAACTACTTTAGTTGTACTGGAACCGATTTTTTTTTCTGATGACGAAGCATTATTGGCGATTACTTCAATGACAACATCAGTTGTTCCATCTGAGGCCAAATTCTCACTACCAGTAATGAAATTCTCAACCACTTGCTTGCTTCCAGAATTTGATGTCTCTTCAAGGTCAGCTGCATCATGTGGAAATACAAGATTAGTCCAAAATGACCACACACACACACACACACAAACAAGTAAAATGAGAGAGGAATGGAAGTAAAACAGGAAGGTAAGGATAAGTCTTGGGGGAAAAAGTAACTAGAGCAGTCAGCTTCTGAAATTACTTTTGAAGCTTTGTGCATTAATTCACAATTATTGTTGGCTTGCAGTTATCAAATAAGTAATTACAAAATGACAGGAAGATTAGAAAATAAAAGAGAAATTTAAAGCCAGCTTGCCAAAGGGTTGAGCTCCTAAACTGGGCTGCATATCAGGTGCACAAGCACCATTTGGTACACATATGAAAAACTTTTTGTTTGGGTATCAAATTAGCATAAAAAAATTCTGAAAAAAATTCTAGATGTAATTTATGGTGTTTTGTTCCACCCTTTAAAATTTTAAGTTCAAACTCAAAGTATGTTAGAAGATACAAAAAAGAGAAATTCTGACAGATGATAGATCAAAGGATGCTGGAAAAAAAAACAGGCAAATGTTACTATTCACAGTAAACTTCTCTTTTTTGTATCTTCTAACATACTTTGAGTTTGAACTTTAAATTTTAAAGGGTGGAACAAAACACCATAAATTACATCTAGATTTTTTTTCAGAATTTTTTATGCTAATTTGATACCCAAACAAAAAGTTTTTCATATGTGCACCAAATGGTGCTTGTGCACCTGATATGCACTCCCTAAACTGATGTCCATAATATGTCATTCGTCTGACTAGCAAGTACGCAATGTTCTTTAAGAACGCCATTGATTTGCTAATACCACATATGTATTACGTTTTATTCATATTTGTTTAGTTGAACCTAAAACTCTATGCGCACGGCCATCGCAAAAAGTATAACTCATGAAAAAAGGCCCATAGCCCTAGGACTATTACTTCAATTTGAAAAGATTTGGACATTATTTCAACATGAAAGGTACCTTTTCAAGAATCACTATTCTATGCATTCCTACAATATTAATATAGAATTATTGTCGACCGCAATTATTAATGTCCAATTTGGCATTATGGAAGAATTTTCAGCTGGTTCCAGCACTCCAGGGCCTTCTCATTTCACCTAGTATGCAACATTTACTTTAACTTCTGGAACAAATCCACGCTCCTTGACCAGTAGGTAATCGAAAGAACCCAGTTTTACACATTTAAGTTTACTATATGTTGAAAAGGATCAGTTTATAAAATGAACACTTGAACAGTTCATAGAAAGGTTGATGAGAGTGTACTGACATAGGATATCTGCACATACTAGCAATCGATCAGAATTAGGACGCACGACCAGGTTGAAATACTCTTGTTGACCCTGACTCAAATTGCGAAATAAAACAACAGGTAACAAATGGGGTATACCTTTTTGGGGAACTGCTTGTGTTGAGACTGGCCTCCATCTCTGCACAGGAGACCTTCTTTTCTTGTGTTTAGCCGCATTATTTGAGGCTCCTCGTGCCCCTTCCATTACAAATGAGGGGAAAATATTTTGACCAACTGATCCCTGCCATGGTAAAAGCACTACCATGTGAAACAAAGAAGCGGATAAATCAAAGAATGAATGACAAGGCGAGGCGCCAAAGTTCACCGAGTACAAAGCTCTCTCGGTATCCTGACCTAATTCTAGCACTCGATTTGTCGGTCCAGCAGTCCAAGGCCTACCACCCAAGTACTAAAAGAACATTGTTAAGCACGGGATGTCCAGCATCACAGACCACAACAGATTGTACATGAAAAACTGAGGCATGTAATCAACTGGTAACCCCCCAAAAGGTTACAAATTTCCCAGTGGCGCCATCTGCCCCAGCCGGAACCCTCACTATTTTCCCCTTAACTAACATGCTAACAGAACGAGAAGCTTACAGAATCACTAAATTCGTAACAGAAATTAACAGCGGGAAGCATATGAGGGAAAAAAAGATTGTTGGGGCCAGAGGAAGTAACCACCAACCTGCAAGTATCGAAGCGGGGAGCCAGCGGCAGCGCCAGCGCCGAACGGGGGCCGAGCGAGCCGACTAAACCTAGCAAGAATGGGGCGGAAATCAGGAGACCGTCAGGAGGTACGCGCGAGTAATCCTTCTATATAAAAAGGAGGCCACGTGTGTGTGTTTTTTTTTGTGAACTGTTCTATTGTGCTCTGGTTTCTTCTCCTTCGTTTGATCATGGGCAGCATTGTTGTCGCGTCTCGGTTCCGCGAGGGCGAGCTATTCGATTTTGTTTTCTTGTTTGGAATTAGGACGCACGATCAGATCTTAATACTCTGATAGATGTAGTAAACATTTTGTTTCAATAATTATAACTATCGTCCATATCTTCGTGCCTTTTGTTACCAACGGTTTCTTAGTCTTGATTGCAATCTCACATCTTCGATTCCGCGTGCCAAGGCGCACGAGGCGTTCTAATCTCGGGTGATTTATGAGCTTGGAGCGAGAGGCCACGACCTAGCGATTCGACTACGCTCTCTGCGCTTCGATTGGGAGGGAAAAGTTCAGATTTTTTTACTGGTTGAATTCCGAGGAGATCCCTATTTGCTATTGCTGGAGGAGTGGAGGGTGGGGAGGAGTTTTTGGCCGAAACGATACTATTTGAAGTGTGATTAGGAAAAATGACACCCTCGTAGCCGCAATTGTAAAAATGACGCTCTCGTCCGCGCATGGTCAAGCCACGGGACGACACGTGATGGTAAACCGCACAGTCACCGTGCGGTTTTAGCCATGGAACGACACGATGACCGTGCGGTTTAGCCACGGGGCGACCTGTGACAACTAAACCGTACGGTTACGGTGCCACGTGTCGTCTCGTGTCTAAATCGTATTGTGGCCGTACGGACGAGATTGCTATTTTTGCAATTAAAACTGTAAAGACATCATTTTTATTAATCACGCTTCAAATAATGTCGTTTCGACCGAAGATTCGGGAGGAGAGCCCATACCACGCGAGAGACCTGTAAGCGAACTGATGGGCCGAGATAGGAGGGGGACTGATTTATTGATCTCTAGCTTTTCGTGGGGCCGCCTTGTAGTGGTATGCACGGCACGGCACACGCGGCGCAGCGGCAGCGGCTACTGCTCCCGACTCCCGTCGTTGGGGTGGACCGGATAGCCAGATACTGTTCGTGATGAGGTTTCTGTGTGGCAGTGGAAGTTGATTACAATTTAGTAGATAACTGCCATCTAGACTAACGCAGAGGCATGTGAGATCCATTTTCAGCTCGTTTGGCCATGGTAAAATCGTATATGCACTTCCCACACAACTCAAAAACGTTTGTTATTGATTGCTTAGTTTCTTGACATTTACAAGGCGATGTTCATGTTATCGCGGCGGTTCAGCATCTCCGTTATGCCCTGAACCCACTTATGCTGGTCATACTTGTTCCTGCACTCGAATTCGATCACCCTTTCAACCGTCTTGATGCCGAAGTAGCCTCTCATGTGGCTTCCATCGTCAAGCTCCCTCCCCGCCCATGCCGGTATCTCAGAGCAGACATCAAGGACAACACCTGAAATGAAACAGCACATGTCAATAATGTCAGTCTCGTACACTTTCCCTGATGATGATGATATGTCTCGTATCAAGGTATGTAACAAAACATGTCAGAGCCTTACACTTTTTGGTTTTGATGAAGGTGCCGGCCATATGTGCGCTCCTCATTTTGATGACCACCTGTAAATTCAGATTGTGTTTGGTTGATAACTTTACAACAACATTGATGGATTGATGATAGCTGCTCATACCTGGAAGTGCAGTGTTTTTTGTTTGTCAGATGGTTCTGCTCATACCTGGAAGTTGGAGTTTATGTACACTGTGACTAGCTTCCAGTGGAGTATACCTGCAATGCATGCATGTCACTCAGCTTAGATTATATCAAATGCTCTGTGAATTGTATTACGCAGTTTATATGTCGATCATACCTTGTCTCGTGCGCTTAAGAAGCTCGCCGCCTCTGGAGACGAAGATCAATGGCGATATATCCCTCTCCGACTCTCCGCTGTCTCCAGGCAAAGCCGTGGCCCTAATCTCCTTGTGAAGCCTCGCCCTCAGCGTCGCCGCCCCGCGCAAAGCTGCACCCATTCATCCATGCATGATTCATGGCTTGCTTCAGTACTGTTTCTTTCTTGCTGTGTAATTTTCAAGCTCAATTTCTTGGGTTAATTTCGTTTGGTTGGCATTTATCAGTGCGCGTGTATATATACCTGTTGCTGCACCGGCGGTGAGTGCCATGACGTCGCCGCTCGTCCGCGCGTTCACGGCGGAGTGGATAGAAGCCAGGATCTGGTCGTGGCTCGCGCCGATCGCCTGCGCCATCTCGACGCAGTGTGACGCCACCAGCGCGGCGGCTGACGCGATCGCCGCCACCGTCTTCGTGCCCGTGGCGCCGGCGCCACCCCCGTTCTTGGGGCGCTCCTTTGGAGGCGAGGAGGAGAACACCGCTCCGGCGACCAGCGCGGCCACCGCCGCCGCGACACCGGCCACGGACGTCGCCGCGTAGGCCTGAGCGTTGCGGGACCGGGCCTCGGCGCGCTTCTTCTCCTTCTGCTCCTTGATCCACATGCTCATAGTCTTCCCACCTCTCCCCGCAGCAGCTCGGAGAAGGTTCACGTCCAGGTTGACCCTAGGGGAGATGGGCGGGCTCGTTGCCCCTCCTCCTGCCTCACCTGCCTGCGGCGCCGCCATTGACGCGTCAAGTGGTGGTGGTGATCTCTGCTCCTTCCTAGCTCCCGCGACGGCGGCGTCGGGGATGTCGGAGACACCCTTGCTGCTGAGAACCTTGAGGGCCTTTGAGATCTCCGCAGCCGACAGGCTCCATGACCTTGCGAGGAACTCCATCGTCTCCGTTGGGGTCTCCGGTGGCCTGACCGTCGTCGGAGGCCACTTCTCGGCCGGGCCGCCTTCTTCCTCGATGCCCTCGAGCCTCTGGAGCTGCCCATTGCTGTGCTGCTGCTGCTGCTGAAGGCATTGCTCCATTGCCTGAGAGGAACCAAAGGTTAGCTCTGATTGAAGAACACACGTTGAGCTACATGTTTGAGCCTTGTTAGAACTTGAACAATGGGAGGGAAACAGACATAGAACAATGTCAGTAGTTTGTAGCCTTTGTGTCTGATGATTATAGCTTAATTATTAGAACTAGAGAGTGAGTGATCCTAGGATGGAGCTTAGCATCGACTTACAATCTCTCCTTTGTCAGAAGCAATTCAAACTTCAGAGTTCAAACAAGTACACAGGGAGGACATTGTCAGGTTTGTCCTATATATGGAAGCTAGGAATGGACAAGGTAGGTGTTGTTGTTAATTATTATGCTTAGGGCTCATGTTGTTAGTGGGTGCTAATTTTAAGTCTCATCAAGTGTCATTTCTTTCATTCCCATGGCCTCTCCATAAAGGAGCACAAAATTTGCTTTTGCAAGTAATGGAGTAGTGACTAGCGAGAATGATCTTTTGGTAGTGTGCTCTTCTGTGGAGCCCTAAGCCCTTCATGTCTGATGCCTTTGGTTTGAGAATTGAAGTCTTGTTTTCCTTTTCTCTCACAGGAATAATCAAGCAATTTAGGGAGATGTGTGATCTATGGTCAGAAGAACGATGCCATTGTGATCATGCATCATTTCATACAAAGGTGATGCATCTCTGACAGAACCGAGCAGTTTTGCTAAGCCATTTGGCAGTCTTGCGATACTTTTATTTGCATTGTGGCCACTGTCTTCGTTTGGATGCTTGTGTTTACCTTGGCTTAAATGTTGGTATCTGAAGAAACTAAGGGTGCGTTTGGTACGTGTAATCTCATATTCCCCTGTAATCTAATATTCCCCTCAATCTGGTTACTAGTAAACACATTACCAGTAATCTAAGATTCCAATGTTTGGTTGATTTGAAGGAAACTACATATTAGTCTTTATCATAATTTCGAACCATGAAGGATAACATCTATAAATTTTGAATTTTACAATTTAAAATTCCAACATTTAGAATTTCATTTTTTTATGATTCAAAAGTTCAAATTTTGGATTTTGAAAATTTAAATTTTAAAATTTGAGTTTTGGAGTTTAAATTCTCAGTATTTAAAATTCTGAAAGTCAAAATTAAAACTTTCAAAATTCGGATTTATAAAATTTAATTCTCGGAATTTGAATATCTAAAATCTAGAATTCGAAATTTGAAAGAAAGAAAAAAAAAATTTCGAAAACCAACCTCAAAAACTTTCAAATTTAAATTGTCTGAATTTAAGATTCCAAAGTTTAGGATTCAAATTTTTTATATTTTGGTTTCGAAATTCATATTTTGAAAAAATGATTTTAAAATTCCATAATTCAGATATTCGAATGTTAGAATAAATCATAATTTGGATTTTGAATTCTGAAAGTTCAAAATTTGACTGTGATGAATCAAAATTACATGATAAAAAAACACAATAACAAAGATTACTTTCCCTTGGTAATCTAAGATAGCCACCCTTTTCTACGGGAAAGAGATTCCTGGAATTGATGGTAATCTGATTCCCAAGGTAATCCTAGATTTCTGGTTCAGATTCCTAGATATTTTACCAAACAAGGCAATCTTATAGGATTACTAGAGGATTCCTGGTAATCCTCGGAGGATTCCGCCAACCAAACGCACCCTAAAGGCCAACCTGCTTTAATCCTTTCACAGACCTCCGCAAGTAGAAACATTATACTGGAGGGGAAACATTCATTTATCCTGACTTTTCAGGCCTCGCCAAACATTTAACATGAGATACTGTACTGCTACTTTAATTGGGTGATGATGTTCCTACGTGTGCGTGATCTTGTAACAGCCCGTTTTTCGGTTCTTGAGCAGTAATTTCAGTTGGTCAATTTGATTTGAAAATTTAGTTTTGGTCTCAAAAGTTCTTATTCAAACCTCAGTTCAAAATCCCATTTCCGTTTTCTCCATGGGCTCGCCGGTGTTTCCCCAGCCCCTTCCTCCTCTGGCCCGGCCCAGCTAGCCCCCTTGCCACCCTAGTCCCAAGCCACACGTCTTTGAGCACGCCGCCGCGCCATCTTGCGCCTCTGGGCAGCGCCAAGATGGCGTCCTCGCCACACGCCCACATGGCGCCGCTCCCTCGCGCCCAGCCCACATGGCGCCGCTCCCTCGCGCCCAGCCAAGCCTCCCCGGAACCTCCTCCCCGGCTATAAGAGGCCCCTACCTCCCTTCTCCCTCCCCACCATCCCCCTCCTTCCACAAGCAAAGAAGGTCAAGCTCAAGAGAGTCGGCTCCGTCGGCGGCATGCCCTGCTGCCAAACCGCCCCCTCGGTGAGCTTTTGCCCAACACACCGCGTCACCCCACACCTCCCATGGTCCTCAACCTTTCCCCCACCTCCCCTCTTCCTCCCTGCTGCCGAGAAGCACTGCCGCCATAGCTAGAGGCGGATCTACAGTATCCTAGCAGGGTGCACAGGACACCAGATCTAAAAATCAATTTTCATTAGATATAATCATGTATATGTAGTGTGGATACCTCTAGTCCAACATGAGGGGACACCCTAAGCCACAGTCTAACCGAACGTAGCCCATCTTGCCTCAGGGGCCCCCGGTCATTTTCGTTCTAGATCCGCCACTGGCCATGGCCCTTCCTCCTCCGCCTCCGACCACCGCCACCACAGCCGCCCCCAAGCTCCCCCGACCTCTCCTCTAGCCCCTCCCCCCCTCGGCGCAGCCCGCAAGCTTCCGCCCACCTCCTCGCTACCCGCTCGCTAGCGCCACAAGATGGCCCGTCTTGCGCCAGCAGCTTGCCCCCATCGTTTTACCGCTCCGATGGGCTTCATCCCCGGCCACCACTGCCATCATGTGTCCCGGTGACCAAGGAAGCTCCCCCAAGTCGATTTGTCTTTAGTCCGCCGACGCCGCCGTATTTGGCCTCCTCCTTTGCCTCCGGCCGCTACCTTTTCTCCCGCCGTTCGCCATGCTCCGACCACCTCTGGCCTCCTCGCTTGGCTCTACACCTCCCCCCCTCTCCGTGCTCTTGCTAATGCTCCCCTTCCTCAACTTCATGCGCCACCGATTCACCCGTTCCGCTGTGGCTGTGCCGCCGCCACACTGGTGCGCAACCGACCGTGTCGCCGCCTCCCCTAGGGCTGCCACCCTCCGGGCACCCCATTCCAGTCCTTGCCCGGCACCGCCGCGCCCTCCTTCGCCGGTGGCGAGCTGGAGCCACACGCACCTGTGGCTTGTCTAAACTCCAGACCAACACTATAGCCTCATTAATCCACCATAGTCTCTGTCCTTAGGGTTAGCCATTAATTAAAACCGATTTAATTGCTTCCTTGTCTCAATGCCATGTGGACCCGGCAGTAAGTTAATGAGGTTTTAACTCTATTTTCCCTAATTACTCTATGACGTATGGGCCCGAAGGGTAAATGCACAGTCAAAGCCTCTTGGACCCGTGAACCAGCACCCGTGGGCTCGGTCCACGCGCTGTGGTCGTGAGCCAAGTCCCTATACGCTGGACCCCACCCATCAGAGAAACAATTTCTCTCTCCCTTCTTATTTTATCTGATTTATTCAAACGCGAACTTCGGAAGCTCCGATCTCCTTCGTTTTAAGTCCAATTCGAGTGAAATTTATTTCTAAAAATTTCTAAAATCAGTAGCTTTCTAATGGCAGAGGTTTTGTTTATTTTGGAGTTTATTTCATACTTCTCTTGTATTTATTTGTTTTGGTTGTCTGTTGTTTCTTTTTCTGACGCAATCGTCCAAGTAGAGTTCGAGAACGCGAAAGAGCCCCGGATCGATCAAGACCAAGACTATCAAGACCCTCTTGTCTTAGACCCAGGCGAGTCAACACTTTGACCATATTCAACCTATATTTTATGCAAATTATATCCTTTTAAAATATCAACATGCATGCTTAATTCATTATGCAAATATATTTCAAACCCTTACGGTAGTTAAATACCAACTTGATAATTAAATAATTATCATACCATCATTTGACAATTGAAATACTTAATCATTGTCATCCTAGTAATTATGTGGTAACTATACTAGCTATAGGTTGTACTTGAGCGATATGTTTGTCTTGCTTAAGTACCGGGGTATTTATTTGCCCCAACCATCATTTTTAAAACATGAAATGTGTTTTGGGTAGTCATTGGAGGTAAATAACTAAAGTATTTGGGAATAAATTAATTTGATGCTTCTTAAAACCCTAATAACTTGTTGTTACCACATCTGGATAGATGGTATGATGGTTGGTGTGGATGTAGCATGAGAAACGGTGGCATGTGGTATGAACCGCCTAGATGACTTTAAAGACTTAATCCTGTAATGACCTCCTAATGTAAAACTGTACAACCACAAGTCTATAATGGTGTCGATCTAGCTAAATAATTTGTGTCCATCAGTACGAGTTGCACCATTGGAGGACCCGCTATGCCGTAAGCCTTCATGGTTACGGGTTGGGTGTACGACTTACAGGTCTGTGTGAGCATATGCCGTATGACACAAGAGGGGGTCTGGGTAAGGGTTGACGGGTCTGGGTGAGCGTAACCCTTCTCAGGTGAAACCATAGCGGGTGTAACAAATACTGAGGGATGCATTGTAAAGGCCTTGTAGTAATCGCCCTTGATTTACATGTCTAAGGAAATGTGTGTACACATCAAGACGATTATCTCTTGTGGGTAAAGTGTACAGTCTCTGCAGAGTATAAGCTGTTCGAACAACCGTGCCACTACTACAGAAAAGGTCATCACAGACAGTTCAAAATTGTGATCATAGACGGTTTTTTGAACCATCTGTCTTTATGTGTCTGTGATATATGAGGTCATCACAGATGGTTTTCGAATCGTCTATGAAAAAGCTATCACATACGGTTCTAAACAATAACCGTTTGTGAAAAAAAAAACTATTACAGACGGTTCTGAACAAGAACCGTCTATGATAATCAATTATCATAGATGGTTCTGAACAAGAACCATCTATAGTTTTTTTTTCACAAACAATTATTGTTTAGAAATTATTATAGACGATTCTTGTTCAGAACCATCTGTGATAGTTTTTTTCACAAACGGTTATTGTTTAGAACCGTCTGTGATAGTTTTTCTATTGAAGAAAAATCGAAATTTGAGACAAACTAATCAATTGCTAGACAGTTGGACTTGAGTATTTACATATGGTTGATTATACAATTTGGAATGAAAGAAAACTCAAACTGAACAGCGAACGAATGGCGAAAACGGGTGCTAAAACTTCGGAGGCAGTTTTAAAGCCCTAAACGACCTTAGGTTTTCACTTTTTTGGGGCCTCACAAAGATAATCTTACCTCAATTTTATGGATTTTCGGATTGAACTTTTCGTTAGTTTTCCAACGAGCCAAAAAACATCGCAATCCGAGTTCGTATGCAAAAGTTATGGCTGTTTTACCATACAGTGCGCGAAATCAAAATCTATTCGGGGTTTGGATTTGTGGCCGAGGAGGAAAACGAATCCGAGACGAAGAGATAGACGATGGCCTGGTACTCAGAGTCAGGGATGCCCAGGTGCTCGCTGTCGATGTCCATGAGCTTCATCTCAAAATCTGTATTCTTGTCTTAATCTATTCATTCACAAGAAAACCACGGTCACCACTGAGAGCCACCAAAAGCAACAAGGTAGGGGAAGGCGACAAGCGATTGATTACTTACTGGCATGGTAGATATCAACAAGGAAGAGAGGGGAAGGGTTCGGATGGGGGATATCATCAGCAATGAAGGAGAGACGGCAACAGCGTCACCGTTGTGTCACGATAGTGACACTGCACAAGACACTCTTACGACAAGAGTGCCTTGTGCAGTGAACCATGGTGTCACAACCGGAGACGAAGGAGCTCACGACGGTAGTCGGCGTCGTCAGGGGGACGGTTTACCGCTTCGATCGGGATTGTGCATCCCTCCTCCTCCTCCTCATCGGTTGCGTCTCCTCACCGAACCACGCCGGGGAATCAAGGGGAGAGGAGAGGGAGAGACTGATGGAAGACAAGACAGGGGTGGCTATAATATAAAAGGATAGAGCCAAAATATTTCGCCTCCCACGCACGCGTTCAAAAAATTTCGCCATCCCGCGCTGCGAATCACATACGATTTCAAACAAAAACCGTTTGTGATGACCATAATATCACATACGGTTCATGTTAAGAACCGTCTGTGAAGTATCACATAAGGTTATAATTAAAAACTGTTTGTGATAATTGCAATTATCACATACGGTTCGTGTTAAGAACCGTCTGTGATACTTCACAAACGATTATAATTAAAAAAAACCATCTGTGATAATTGCAATTATCACAAACGGTTCTACTTCACAGACGGTTCTTAACAAGAATCGTATGTGATAATAATGTATCACACACGATTCTAGCCAGAGCTAGTAACATAGACGATCACGCTTGTAAAACTGTATGTGATAATTACAACACTGACGGTTTCCTGAAACTGTCTGTGATGAGGCGTCCAGTATAAGCATGTTTTGTAGTAGTGTGCCCACGGTCAAGAGCAGACATAGGAACTTGCAAGAGTTAGTTCTATTTCAAAAATCTTTGTGGGTGGGATGAAAAACATGTCGGGCTGACGTAACCCTGAATTTGGATTTCTTTGGGTGGAAGTACGCCCAGTGTTGTTAATAGGTGGATATAACCCCAATAAAAAATAAGCATCAGGTGGAGGTAATCTCTGCTGTTATAAATATTGCACAACTAATCTCTTTAATAAAATGTGATTTTGTTAAACTGCTAAGTGATAAGAATTTATATCTATGGTAATTGAAAATGTTGCTTTAGCAAATAAAAGAACCCGAGCCATCCTTGATAAAGCCTTACATGTATAAATATTGTATTGTGTATTGACTCGCGAGCACGAAAGTTGTGTTCATCCTCGTTCTTTCCCTCAAACCTTCAGAAGTCGTGGATCAAGGATATTATGCATACTACGAGGATCTAGACATTGAAAGCCAAGGAACTGATGAAGAGCAGTTTAGTCTGTAGTTAATCTAGCCTTGCCCCCAGTTTAGCTGACTCCGTCAGTACTCGTGTATTACCAATATTACCCAAGCCTTTGAATAATATCGGTTGTACATTGGCTTGCCCAGTTGCTTGCCTGTAGTGAGATGTGCTCTACTCCTTTTGCTTCCGCTGTCGCTTCGTTTTTATGTAATGTAATCATTTCGTCTGTTCGGCCCTACTGTAAGACGCGACCCGATGTGATCTATGTAAACTCTAATATTGTTTAATTAATACAAGGTTTGGTCTACGTTATGCATGGAATGATTCAGTGATGTATTCTGTGAGCGCTGTCTACTAATCCAAGAAATAACACAGTATTAATCACATAAGATTCTAGATTGCGAAATCCGGATCCGACAGATGTGAATCAATGATTCATTGGTAGCAACAAAGAGAATAAAGTGCGGCGTCCATGATACTGATGTAAATAAGTACTCGTGTCTAGTAGAACTTACAGAGATGTTTGTCACAGCCCATTTTTCTTTCAATTGAATGGGCAAATCCCAAGGAACTAACAATTAGTGCTCCAATTAGTACTAAGCACTATAATGGTTCACTTAAGAAAACAAACTTGATTCCAGCTCTTGTTTTGGCTGGTCAGAGAAACTGATTCCACTTGCAATCCGGGTTTCCCGCAGTTCGTGTGAAGCATTTTGCTCCTCGAATGGAGAGAACCGATTTTTTTTAAGAGTAGAACGAATTTTGGATTGAAGACACACCGCGGGATATTTCTTTAGAAAAGATTTCTGTAATTTATATAAAGTAATTGCAACATGAGATAGTTATTTCTAAGAACCGAGCGCTGCTCAGTTGGCTTGTAGTGGTATCGATCACCGTGACCACCCCGCCCACCGGGGCGCCCACTCCTTAGAGTGAAGGATAGAGCTCCAAGCCTTTTTTTTTTAAGTTAATTCTAACTTTCTGAAGAGGCTTGTATTACATTCTGCATTTTTTTCGTCCATCCAAATCCGAGCCGGAGCGGACTCAAATCTAGTTGGAATGTTAACCGGTTATGTTTTTTCCCCTCATTTATGCACCATGTATGGGCTAAATGGTCAGAATTCTTTGTTTTTTTATGCAATATGGTCAGGGAAAGACCCACCCACCATAATTAAGGAAACTAGGTTTCAGATTAATCAAGTGAATTTCCTTAAAAAATCACCTTTGTTAGAAACCAAGTGCCTCTAGACTCTTCCAAAAAAGAAAGCGACACAAAGTTTTAAGACACCGAAAAATTCTGGGTAATTGTGGCGATTAAAGAGTTGATAAGCTATGATGCGATGCACTAGGGAATGCTCTGCTTTTCTTTTCATCATTCCTTGGTTTGGCCGTACATGACAGACTAATGGTTTTCGCCGAAGCTAAAGTACCCTTCGAGCAGCAACAGCAACATGGAAATTGAGTACTCTACCGGCGGTTGTCCTTGTCCACCACCCCTGTTTAATTATGTCATCATGTCTGCTGGTGATCAACTGATCATATCCAGTTAGCTAAAAAATAGTGTTAGCATGTTCTTTCTTTTAGTTCGTCGTGGTAAACAAATTATGATGTTTAGTCTATTTAGTGCTTTCTGACATCAAGTGGCATAAGACAAAACTTGCTTTGCATTTAGAGTTTGTAAATATGGTATCCCATGGAAATACTGCTGCTTGTAGTCTTGTAGTGAATTACGTAGCAGTGACACTCCTGGCAAAAGGTTTGTGCTTCCTTTTCTCTTTACATGGCAAAATTAATACTCCCTCCGTTCTTAAATACGTGACGTTTGACCAAGCGTATAGTTAAACCTATATAACTTTGACCTTTACTTTTCATATGATTTTGTTAGTAAAATTATTATATTATGAAAATATTTATCATAACAAATCTAATGATATTATTCACTCATGATCAATCTAAATAGTTTTTCATATATTACTAGTCAAAGTTAGATAAGTTTAACTGCACGTTTGGTCAAACGTCATGTATTTAAAAACAGAGGGAGTAGACAACATAGATTTCATAAAGCAAGCATCGTATTATTGACGTTCTAGATTTCATAAAGCAAGCATCGTATTATTGACGTTCCGCTCGTGTAATAAAAGATAAAAAGTGCTACATAGTGATAAGACGCTTTGTAGTGGAAGGAGCTGTTCGCTCGACAAAACCCTAAAATTTGGGGGACCCAACTCCAGGTGGGGGGTGTGGGGGGAGCAAAGCTTTAACTCAGCCTATTCTGAATTCAGGAAAGGATAAGCACAGACGCATGCAAAAAAATGATATAAGAAAGTAGAGAAATCTCTATCTTATGCTAATCATATTTCAATTGAAGTAAAACAAGAGTTACAAGAGAAAAAAAATAAATAAATAAGAAAGGAGAAAGGAGAAATAGGAAAAGAAAAAGGAGGAGAAGAAGAAAAGAGAAATCGGTAACAACGAAAAGAAAGAAAAGTTACAACAAGAGTTGACTCCACTGACGAATACCATATTGTTACTTGGGTTTCATTCAGTGTATCCAAAGTTTGGTTAAACTATGAATCTGGTGACATAGTGACGTCGCATTATGATCAGAATGTTCCTCGTAATCTATAATGTATGAGCGCAGGCCACAAAACAAATCAGACATATTTTGCGAAAACATTCATCCCCTACCCTTGTCGTTTCCACAAAGTGTAGCATGTTCTGAGACGAGTTTGCTTCCCTTGTGAAGCCTAATTTTCTCCAAAGATTGTCTGCAGGCCTACAACGCAAAATAATGTGATCAATCGTTTCTATTGCAAGGCAGATATCGCAATGTGAGTCGTGAGTCCAATGTTTAATAGTCATGTTGTCTCTGCTATTTAAATGTCTTCTGAAAGCAAGCCAGAAGAAGATTCTGACGATGTAAGGTATTGATCGATTCCAAGTGTAGTCCATCACTGACCATTTTAGTCCATAAAATGACAAGGTTATGTAAAATGTTAACGTCGTTGGGATAGTCATGGTTGAAATAGATATCCTCTGATCCTAGGTATCTGATAGCAGTTGTTGGGTAGACAGGAAATCTTGCAGGATCAGGAGTTCTAAGGCAGCTCGTGAGAGAACTGGCTATAGTGAAATCACCCAATTGTTGTTTCTATGTTGCAATCAAACAGTGCAGTTTGGATGAGTTGCGAAGGTAAATAAGGTTGGTAGGCTGAGTTGAAGTCTTCCCATTGATGTCCATTTGTCTTTCTAGAACATGGAGTCTTGGTTATGAAGTCTGAGATTTCTAAGTGGTTTCTAAGTCCTAGTCCTCCTGTTCTTTCGGTCGTCCATGCAACATGCAACAAGGCAGCAGCCTCCATGTAGTTTTGCATGCTATTAACCAGAGGAGCATATAAAACAGATGAAAGGAATGCGTACAAAAGCACGGAATATACGCACAGCACGGCTGTCCGATCATTTAGCATGGTACTTGGAAATGCTCCGAGGGGCGAGTGACAGAGAACACAAGCAGCATTGAGGAACAAACAACGCTGTCAATACAGTGCATCAGAAACAAAAATTGCAGATGCATTTTACGAACTTATGTCAGGTACTCTGTCCCTGCTGCGCATGTTCTCTTTGGTATAGTGAGAAACTCCACGGCATCGACATGTCAAGTTGCAGTTCAAGAGAGCAAAGGACTGGTGGCACCGAGACAACAAGTTGCAGTTGGTCGTACCAAATGACCGGGTCATTACCAGTCACCAGTAAAAGGTAACACACAAAGTCATGAACGTAGCCCATGTTTGTAGCATGTAAAAACACGGTATTCGCACGATGCGCGCAACAAGGCACTTGGTAGATAGAACGGCTGAAGCTGTGCACATGATACATTGGAGTGATATCTCAAAATACTGACGGGGGTCTTTTCCCCTTTTCGTTTCCCATTTCGATTGAATAAGGAGAAAGGTTTGAATATAGAAGTATCTGGAAGATTATTAATAATGCATAAACAATACTGCTGATATACCCTGGCAGTACTGGTATTGGATACACATCATATAATGCATAAGTTACCGGGCATTGAATCTAATATATATTACATAGCACTATAACTCTATAGGCTGGTTTATCTCCATATCAGAAGTCAGAACCTGTGGTTAATGAATTGATACAGCACTAGAACTAACAAAACCTGGTAAGATTTGACGAAAATGCCAGATTTAGCTGTAGAAAAAGTTACAGACCATGCACCAAATGCTGTAGAAAAAGGGCATCAAAGCTCCTAAGTTACAACAGAAACTAAGTACCAAGTTACAACAACAAACGGAACGAAAACAGAGAAACAAAATTCTCTAATGATCGTAGCAATCTGTTTCCTTGCTTATTAACGGACTCAGATCTACTGATAGAACTCTTCATCAGCAAACTACATATGAGATTTGATTAAATTTGATCAAACTTTCTTCAATTGACTCAAGCCAGCCATAGGTCTGGATTAGACAGCACCCACTTTAATAGTGATTCTCATATTGGAGTATTGTTGAAACTTCTTTGTACGTTATTTTCTCAAATAAGGAGCAAGTATAGACAAGTTCTTAAAATCACATATTGATCTCAAACTTTGGCAGACAGATCAAAGCAAAGTGAACCAAAAAATTATTTGCTAATGGTGAAACCATAGGTAATAGGTTACATAACTTGCTATATACAATAAATGATTATTTACTATAAGAAGGGTGATTAATTCAATGAAAACATAAAAACAAACCACCTCGAAACTCCCTAATCTTTCAACAACCAAATATACAAAGTTATTTTCTGATAAAACAGAATTCATGAAATAGACATAATAGTACAAGGAGTAGATACTTCACCAGAAGGAAATATTGATAACTTACACTGCAAAAAGAGGACTGATAAGAGATTGTACCAGCTCCCACGACTTCATTTAGAAATCTCCCTTTGGTTTTGTTGATACTTGAACTGTTCCCAATATCGGATATCCTGATGCCATCAGTAGAAATTCTGTTGCTTTTTGAATCTTGGCAGCATCATGCACTGATAAATATGAAAGATATCTATGAGCAACACAACATGTCATTCCTATAGTAAATCCGTTAAGTAAAAACTCTCCCAATCATAAATGACCTACTTAAAAATTCCTGGAAAGCTTCATGCAGATAGCCAGATACAATCAACCTAAAATTAGCATACTGTGCTCCTGTTCAGTTCTTGAGCATCTTCAGTACCTAATGCTGAAAATATTTCAGATCACAATGCAAACTTCAAGAAATAATCATACTGCAACAAGTATATTGGATAGATGGCAGACAATGAATGAACCCACACCATCATTATTGCAATATGCCCATGCCATAAATCTATTAACATATAAACAATTTACATGTCATCCAGCACTGTGAAGACAAAATGTTTAAACGGCAGTCTAACAAACTGCTGGAGCATTCATCGCAACAGCGAGCAAACCTTGCATAATTAGCAGGTAGCATAATCACCAAACGCATCTGTAGCCACCTTACTAACATACATTAGGCATCATGATGTTTAAATTGACTTCGTGATACTTGACTCTGAACCACTTGCAAAGAAATGGAGTCTCTTCTAAGCATTTCCTCTTTGCTCCACAAGATAGATGACCTATATAGGAACAGAAATTCATTAAGGATGCCACAGTAAGAACAAGAGTCTAGTGCTATTGTTAGAAGCTTACCTGTCACTTTGCTGGGGCATTGTGCGGGAATGTCGGAAGACGACCACTAGATGAGCCAGTATTGCTGACAAAACCCTGATTTTGAAGAAAAGCATCAAATTGCGCTATTTGTCTTGAACTACCGTCATTTCTCCATTGGGCACCAGGTAGAGCAACAGATGATGCCATATGTGCTTTTCCGGCAGCCTTGTCTTGTTTCTGAAATGATTGACCATCTTATGAATAAAAAGATAAATGCTCAAACAACAAAATTAATATACGGATAGGAAATACAAAAAAATATACTCGCTCCGTTCAAAAATATATGATGTTTTAGAAAGAGTGCAGCTAAACATCTCTAACTTTGACTACTAATATATCAAAAACTATTTAGACTAGTCGTGTGAAAATGTTATCATTACATTTTCCATGCAAAATATATTTTTTACTAACATATTCATATAAAAAGTAATGGTCAAAGTTGCATGTTGGAGACCGTGTCGATGTCCAAAACATCGTATATTCTCGAACAGAGGGAGTAGATCTTTTGTACGAAACAAAGGGTGTTGCACAGACTACAGAATCATATCTTCCTCAAAGTCGATCCTCACAAAACAGTAACTGTGAAATTTGTAGGAAGTCAAAGCACCAATAAATAAAATAACCCCAAAGGGCAATCTAATGTTGCTAGTTCAACACACACAAAACTTGAACAGGGAACTTCCTCAAGGGAGATGGATTAACTTTTTTTATATAAAAAAAAGGTCCAAACGTGGCATGCCCATTTGCAACTAGAGAATAACACGCAGAAACTACAAGAGAAAAATAACAGAGTACCTTATGAGAAACCAGTATCAGGCATTACCTATTTTTTCTAATCAATGACATAGCCTGTAACAGCAGCGAGACTAGTCACATGTACTAGCACTGATAGGTTTTATGTGGTGCTAACCTTGCTGTTCACATGGTGAAATTAATTAGATTTCCTAATTTCACTGCCTTTACCTTAGAAAATGAAATGCATATTATGCACTGGTATGAGGCTACTGAATTGCAGGGTATTCCATGAAAATAAACCTTGATCAGAACAAATTTCTGCCTTGGATTTCTATGAGAATACCATTAAGTATTACACAGTCATGTAGCACTTGAACATATGTAGACTAAAGCTGAAGAATAGCTTATTGTTCTGAGGATTGATGTGAACCAAACAAAGGTAAACTCAGATTGGTCATATTACATTGGGATTGTACCAAGTTTGCAAGGTAATAGAAAAGATACCAAACATTTAACAAACTCACTGGTTCAATCCCAGGCTTTACCCATGGGAAACAAAACCCACAAACCATTCAAGGCACAATTTTATCAGAGGCTATATCCTTAAATAGTTATCAGTTCGTGTCTCAAAAAATTGTATCTCAGTCACACTTCTGCTAATTTTGTTCCTCAGGCATGCAGTGTGCTGTATAAATCCATTATACAGAACAGAAGATAATGATCACATAATACACAATGAATTATTATCATCATCATTCTTGCAGTAACGGTAACGCTGCATTAGTGTTCCACCATTCAGAAAACATTTAAGATTAGCTTTTTTGTATTCAAAATTCACATTTCAACAATGATTTGAAAATAAATAAAAGAAAGTAATTAAATAAATAAATAGTCGTAAAAAACTGGATCTCGTGTGAGTGTCTGAGTGAATAAATATTCAATATTATTATTTTCAAAAGAAAAAAGGCAAGTAATAAGCAACTTGATCTGGTAGGGCTTACATGATTCTCAGTATGATGCATGTCAGGGTAGGGATCTCTCTCAGTTGCCTGTTTCAACTGCAACTGTGCAGGTGGCCCGGCCATATGGCTTGGCCCCATATGCTCCTGGGCTCCATTCTGATGGAAAGCACCATTTACACCTGTTAATCATAACGCCGGCCAAGAAGTATCAATTTTGTGATCAATTCAAACATGTTGCCATATACTTTCTAGTCTGATCTACTTCAACTGCAAACAGCATAATGTAAGTGTAGACACAAGCAAACATTGGGTCTTAATACTTAAGAAAAATGTCACATTACAGTAGACAAAACCATGCCATATCCAATCATTGCGACTCATTTTCAATTTTCAACTATAGCATCAACTATTTAATTTCTCAATCCTATAAACACACTGAAAAAAATAACATGACTAGAAAATTCTATACAAGATAAATGGTTGATCTCATTGATGGCACTCTTGCATGAAATCATAGGTATATGATTGTAAAAAGATGCAAAAGGCTCTGTTACCTGCTCGTTTGTCAAGATCTGCTGGGATTGCTCGAGTAATAGCTGCTCCAGGACCATGCTAGAAATAACCAAATACAAGTGGATTTGTTAAGTAGCCATTAAAGTTGTACCATGCCTGAATAGAGTATGAATTTAATAATTGTTCTGAACCACTGGCAGTTCTGCAGAATGCTTTGTTGAAATGAAATATGCATAAACTAAATCCATTTGTATGAAGGAAATAAAGTGCCATTTGAACATGAGATTGGAATTTTCAGGAAGTGTATTAAATAAAAATAAACAAATGTATGAGTGCCTGCAAAAAGCTAAAAGTTGCTTCTGTATCCTCAATTCCTCAAGAAAAGTGAAATAAATATTTTGTTCTTTAGTAATCATCAGTACATATATGGTGTACATAACCAAAGCAAAGGGAGGACTGGAGAGAGAGGGGAATTCCTGAGGAGGATCATCTGGCATATAACCCTCCTAGCTTGGTATGGCTACTTTTAGCTTATAGGGTTTAGCACATAATATATCCAATTGCAGAAGTTATTGACCACGGACCACCTAATTGATAGTGAAGTAATGAAACACCTGTAGATTGTAGAACTTAACAACACAAGGACATGTTCAATGTTGCAAAACTTGCTATGTTAATAGAGAACATTATGTAAAACCTTTAAAAGTTGTAGATGTCTAACAAAAGTTACAAAACCCCATGTATTCCCCCCACTTGCTTAATGCTACAAATTTTTTGACAACATGAAACTCCCCAGCCTTTATTGAAAGCTAATTAAGAGTTCGTACAGACTGTTACTTATGCTACAATTTGTCCCTAATGGACTAATCTAGTAATCTGTTAGCTTGCCATTAATTTTGACGGTTTTACAATACAGCACTTTATGTGAAAAACTTAAATAGTCATATCATGTATACATGATTAATAATGTGGTAAAGCTGGCCTATATCAACACAGAGAGCTAATCTCTATAATGTGAAGTGACATGTAGGATGTAGGTGCCATGTTAGTGCCCCAGATACACCACGCGTTGATGGCATCACAAAATAGTCAAAATTATCCTCAAAATTAATGGATGGTAGATTTAAGGTAAATTAAAACGTAATGTTAAAAGCACTTGTGATAAATTGAAACTTATTAAATGTAGATAATTGTAACCCGTGATAAGGTACCTGGGGCTTCTGGCCTTGTTTATTTTTCAAAACAGTCCAGTCGAAGACATAATCAAACTCATAACCTGTTAAAAGATGAGCAAAATATTGGATAATAATATGGAAAGTACGAACTCAGATAGAATATGTTGAAATAACAGAACTTTTAACAGTCATTCATAGTAGATAGTACTACTTAATCAGGGAATACCTTGGCGGGTAAACAAGTCGCGAAAAAGGCGCTTCACGAATGCATAATCGGGCCGCTGATCGAATGTCAATGAATGGCAGTAGTGGAAGTAAGATGCGAATTCCACCGGACATGATTTGCATAACACCTAGTAAAAGTATTTTTGGTCAGCAACAAATACAAGAGTACTTGTTCTTTCCGAAGCTTGGTTTATTATGTTTGTGAGAGATAAACCTCAATAGGCGTTGAAAGCTTTTTCTCACATATCTTGTCATACTTCTGCTTCTTTGTTGCAGCTTTTAGTCCCTGCCAAGGGAGACTTCACGCGGCAATACATACCAAAGTAATTAGAATGAAGCAAAGTAAAATAGATAATGATACTTCAAAATTATGAAAGCTTTCATATTACACCTAAACTAATCTGAGGTGGATATCAAACACTATTACTTGAAAGCATGTCACGGGCAAGCCAGAGATTGCTAACAATTTGATGGTGGAACTTGAGAGAATTATTGTGGATTTTCATAAACCAGTTGCACAAATATTCTGCAGGTGTTGATATCACATATATAGTAATCCTTGTCAAATAGTTGCTACTTGCTAATGACAGAACTTACAGATAGAAGTGGGAAGTCTGCTTTGTGATGAGGTTTCATACGTACGGTTTGGTCTGGGGAAATCTTAGTACAAATGCAGCACTAATGGTGCTTGTTGACAAAACTTACAGCTTTATACAATCCTGTGCTATAAAGCTTGTTTTGAGCTTACCAATTTCAGTTCAACATTACAGCTAGAATATCTAAAAATGTGAAGAAAATTCTAGTTGGAACTAGACTAAGGCTGCATTTGGGAT
The DNA here is from genome assembly GCA_036346405.1 of Phyllostachys edulis. Lineage (NCBI taxonomy): Eukaryota > Viridiplantae > Streptophyta > Magnoliopsida > Poales > Poaceae > Phyllostachys > Phyllostachys edulis. The sequence continues at coordinate 17,544,913 of CM070545.1, forward strand.
TGTTAGTTTTTTAAAAGTCGGCTCTTGAAACAGCTTTAGATATGATGTCTATTTAACAATCAAGTATCTAAAAAAAAGTCGACTTGCACTATTATTTCACCAGTGATTTTTAAGCACAATGCAATCCCAGATGCGCCTAGCACACTTCGCCACAAGCAGCATTGTAGTATACTAGTATGCCCTACCAAACAGCAGAAATATAAGCCTACCTCCCTCGGAGAAAATATAGAAGAACATAACCAAGAGATTCCAAATCATCCCGTCGACTTTGTTCTGCCAGTAAATCCAACAACGTACCAAAATCAAATCCATGTGATGATTTGACAGGTAATCAACAGGTCATAACTTACCAATTCCAAGGTGAGTGTTGCAACTTGCATATCGTGCAGTGCCAGTTAAGTTCTTATTTTCTCTACAGCAAAGCAGCAGCTCAATGTTAAATGTCTGAATCAAGGTTCATGAACAAGCAACATTCACAAAAATAAAGAAAAAAAATACTTACTGCAAGGAAGGAAAAAATAAGCATTCTTAATAAGTGGAACAAGGCAAAGATGAGAAACCACATAATTGGACCATAGAAAGAATATAAACGGAAAATTCTGGCATTATATAATTTATCTTGTTTTTTTAGATAGAGGCGGCCACGATATATGATGTAAAGAAATATTTAAACTTGCAAATATTATGATAGCAAAGGCCGTTGATGGAACCTAGAAGACTAAATAAGTAAAATATTGTACTGAATATTCCCAAAAATAATGAAGAACAAAGTAGGTTTGTTCAAGTACCACACACCTATCCTTGATACATAAAATAAGTGAATCACCTATTGTAATTATAGCTATAGGTCATAAGGTGGAGGGCTACATGACACATTACAGGTAAAGCCCAAGTCAGAACACTACCATTGCCGGCTATAAATTTTCATGAAGCCAAAAGGCAAACTAGGAAGTAGAAGAACTAACAATAGATGACGAAGTATAAGGTCAACCAACTGCCTAAATCATTTTTCGCAAAGGAAAAATTATATTTTAGGGGGGGGAGGGGTATGATTGGAATTTAACACTTGTACAAAAGTCAGTGCTCACGAAATCGGCCTAGGCGGCATCTAGGCGCCGGATGGCCGCCACGACTTGGGGCTTAGTCGGGTGCCTAGGTGGCCGCCCGCCTAGGCGACCGGGGTGGTCCAAGGCACGGCGGCGGTGGGCGGATCATGGCGGCCGCCTTGGCAGCTGAGTTAGGGGAGGTGGTCCAAGGCGGCAGGAAAAAGTGATTTGAGGAGAGGATTCCGACTCACCGGTGCCGAATCGACCTCCCTGCCGCTTGATTTGGCCTCCCCCAAAGTGGATTTGGTCCAAGGCGGGCACCGAGGCGGAGTTAAGCGGCGACAGTGGATGGGGAAGGGGCAGAGGAAGAGGGAGAGGGCAGGGAATAGAGGAGGCAAGCGGCGGCGGTGGCTACTAAGAAGTAGCGGTGGCGGTGATCGTGTAGAGAAGACAAAGAGTAGAGGAGGAAAGCAGAAATGGGCCGGCCCAGCTCATCCAGCCCAACACTTAACATATAATGCACCCGAGCTTCTAGGACCGCAGCAGTTACCTCAAGTACAAAATCCAAATCCTCAAGGCGCGGCTGCGGCGAACGGCCGAATCCACCCCGCCGTCGTCGCCGCTGGCCGAATCCACCTCGTCCCTGCCTCCGGCACCTTTGAGAGCAAGCTGCGTTGCCTCCACCTAGAGAGGGAGATGCACCGCCGTGGCCGAGGGAGCTGCGGCATCGCCCTGACCTCCTTCACCACCACCTCGTTGGTGCTAGTTGCTTTGCTTCAAGCCTCCCCGTCACCGGAGGTGCTGCCGTCCCCCCCCCCTCTCTCCCTTGAGTGGACGCCTAGGCACGGGTCTACTGCCCGACTAGCGCGCCTTCATGAACCATGACAAAAGTAAACCTATGGCATCATCTTTTACACCAAAAACAAAATTGTCTTAGAAGTTAGAAATATATATGTACCTGTAAGGAATATGGCGATTTGTAGTAGAATCCCGGTATCGTTTTGCTAGCCCAAAATCAATTATGTATACCTAATAATCACACGCACGGACGTCATTCACAAGATTTTTCGGTAGATTAACATCCTTAATTAGTATGCAGCTTCATCGTATCACACCCAGTACCTGATTTGCTTTCCGACCGAGACCCATCAAAAAATTGTCAGGCTTTATGTCCCTATGCAAGTATCCTTTTGAATGCATAAATTCTACCCTTGTAATCTGTCAGAATTATTTACAGAAAAGTAGCTTTACTGAATCATCAATGGTACTCAATGCATGCATGCAAAAACAAGAAAAACATAGATTTGAGTTGGGACAAGGACAAATGCAGGCAGAAAGTTACGCAACTATATTCTACATGCAAGCTCTAGCATCAAGATTAATTGCAGATTATATGAAATTATGCATATGGATATGAAGCATCTAGAATCAACAAATACAAGGGAATAAGTGAAACTAGTAAAAAATCAAACTAATCAGCAAAAAAAAATACGAGCAAGGGGTGTAAAGTCTATCTGCAGATTATAGATCAATACAACACTTTAAAAGCAAGATAAAGATACACAAGGAAATATGTGAGATTGATGAGCAATAAAAGAAAGGGAAAATGTACAAAGGCAAATACTAGCAAAATTTATCTGCTTTTTCAACCACACCCCTTCCCCAATTCAGAATAAGCAGCCAAAAGACTTTAGTTGTTATGTGCAGCAGTACAGGGGTACTGTTATGCTGTACTGCTCAGCATTTAGGAAAGTTTTATTGATCTTTTCAATCATATTATGATTTGCAAAAAAAAAATTTGTGAAATGAGCAAGACAATAGGGGAGCTCTCCAGACAAATCCTTTAAATAATCCTCATGGATAAACTTTCAATGTTCGGTTATTATCATAAATGAAAATTGTTGCACAAGCAAAGGTTCACAAGTAGTCAAACTTCCTAACAAATGTGACATTTTCCCAAAGGTTTGCGTATTATGCATAAGGTAATGAAATAAACCAAAATAGGCAATGCCCAGTTATTAATTACCATCTGGTCTGCCAACATTAGGACAGTCTTCAGCGTGAACTTCCTGCCGCAATAGACAAACAAGTCCTCTAAGCTCGGCCCCAGCAAATCGATGACGAGAACATTTTCCTCCCCATCTACGCCACACCACTTAACGTTGGCAATGCCACCTGGATGCCAGAATTGCTCCCATCGACTTAATATATTATCTAAATAAGCGCACTATGGCAATGCAGAATTGGAGACATGGCGTACTTCCTCCTTGGAGGGCGTTGTAGAGCTTTGCCTCGTAAAACAGCTGGGGATGCTTCGTCTTGCTACTCTCCTGACAGTGAGGTAGCCAAAATAAGCTTCTCTAGACAGTGCATATAACTATATAAGCCATGAAAGAAGTAAGGGGAAAAAACAGGACAACAGCAGAGCTTTTTACTCATAAAACAAATTTAAATCAAGCAATGCTAAAATTCGGCTCTCGCTCCAATGCTCACTATCACAACTTTTGCTGAAAGGGCAACAATTCAGCTACGCCAAGCGTAATCATGACCAGTCACCACCCGTGTCCATCATCACGCAAGAAAACTAGTAGCCAAATAGCCGTACAATCAAACTAAAAAGATGTAAAGGCCCCGCCTTTGTAACCGCATCATTACCAGCATTTTAATCTCATCGCCATCAACCTAAAACATCGAAGATCAGCAACCCAACATAAAAATTCAGCACATCAATCAAATCATCCGCGCGCACGGAAGCCAGCAATCTATCCCTCCCTCCCCTCTAAATTCCACCACACGCATAACATCTCACGTGATAAACAACAACCCGATCAAACACAACAAACATGGCAGGGCAGAAGAGATAGGACTCACAATCTTCACCGCGACGATCTCGTAGGTGTCCACGTGCGTGGCTGCAACAACAGCAGCAGCAGCATGATCAGACGATACAGTACAAAACCTCCACCCCCACCCCACCATCAATCGCCCATCGGCCGCAACCCTAGCCAAATCCGATCGAGGACCGAGCGATCGCTCACCGAGGTAGATCTCCCCGAAGGAGCCGCAGCCGATCTTCCGGCCGAGCTTGAACTTGCCGCCGACGATGCGATCCATGCGGCCCAATCCTCCGCACCGCGCCGCGTGCGACGAGTCCCTGGGGATTGGGTTATAGAGGAGAAGGCGCCGCGGGAGGGGGTTCCGATTGCTTGGCGCCGACGTCGCTGCTGCGGGTGGAGAATAGACGCGGTGGCAGCCGCGGTGGGGTTCGCGCTGCGTCGCTCGCTTTATTCTGGTCCCGGGTTGCTGCGAGTTGAGCTGAGTGGGGAGGGAGAGAAGTGGAGAAACAAGGAATGAATTATTTGGTGTGTAGCCGCGTAGGTGTAGGTTTCGGTGACGACGGTGGCCGGCTTCGAGCACCGTTTGAAGAGGTATCGGTAAAAATAGTGTCTTTCGAAGCTGTAATTATAAAAATAGCGCTGTTCACCGTTTTTGAGTGACACGAACTATTCTTATGCTACTATATCACTCTTGTTCGTACCACTAGAGGATATAATCCTCTTGTTCGTATCACGTGGTTCCTCGTCTGTATCACCATAAGACGAATAAAGCGCGGCAGGCTATATAGCCCTTCGTCTGTATCAATATAGGACGGATAAAGTGCAGCGGTAGAGAGCGTTATTTTTGTAATTTTAGTTGTGAAGTATTATTTTTGCTAATGCCACTCTAAATAGCACAGTTTATATCAAAAACTCGCTGGCTTTATGGTTTACGGGTTATTATCTGAGGCGACGCTTCACTCGTCGATACGGTATCACCGCCATTTGGATCCTCGTCTCAAAAAAAATTCTATTAGGAAGACCTTGGGAGGGGCCCTCCCGAAGAGGATTTCCTTCCCTCGTCTCGTATCTGCCTGCGTCGCGGGCTCGCGGCTCAATCGATGATCTTTTGCGCCGTGTCGGTGTGTGCGCCGCGGCGTGCCAGGTCACCACTCACCAGTAGCGCTGATCCTAAGTGGGCCTTTACATACAGGGCCTTCTTGAAGACGGGCCTTAGTCTGGATAGCTCGTATGGGAAATGGACTAGGCCTGGCCCAAATTAGTGTTTATGGATGAGAGGTCCGATTCAAACGTTTGTCTCTTCTTGAAAACAAAAAATCAGACATTAGTAGCGCTTATGGCCCATTTTGCGAGAAAAAAGATCTATAAATTCCCCGACTTTGTGAGATGCATATCGATTTATTGTATTTTTCTATCAAAAGAGACACACATGCACACATATCACATGTCACCACGCATGCACAAGTCTAAACAAACGAATGTCATGAATAAATTCACGATTTCACAAAAGTCCTACTAAAACGCACTCACGTGTCTAAGAGCATCTCCAATAATGTATTTATTATCGCCTCTTAGCAATGCCACGTCAACAAAATCCTACGTGAAGAAGAGAGAGCACAGGTTGTCTCTTCGTGAAGAGACTATCGTACACGCGGAATAAGACATGATACATTAGCCTACTCTAGTTGATATGTAGGCTCGTTTTAAAGAAAAATTATAAAATATAAATGTTGGAGAGTGTGATAGAGACTATTTATTGGAGATGTTGTCTCTAAAGATGATATATTATATGTTAGAGACAAGATTATCTCTAACTATTGGAGATGCCCTAATTGATAGACACAGAGATTTGAATCCTAGTGAGTAGAGTCTTACGCCCATAATTTCATCACCCACCTAGAGGTGGTTCCTGTTACCGTTTTGTTAGGAGTCGGTATAGTACCGATTTTCGATTTCCTCGTTGTTTCTTGGGGGAAAAAAAGAAAGAAAACTTAGGCAGAAAAATACACATAGAAAAATATCCCCAGCACGCTAGCTCCCTTTGAACTCGAACTGAACATAAGCTACCTCCAACAATTACAAGCTGGTGACCTTTAATTAAGATGTTAAACAAGATTTACAGCATCGTACGTACGTTATCATCTATTCATCTCCCAGATCCAGAACGCACATAGTATATATAGGCCATTCTGTCAGCAAGCAGCAGCTAGCATAATAGTACAAATGTAAAAACGTAATTAATATCGCGACTAATCAAATACTCCGTACAAATTATGCTTATGCTAGCAAACTACTCCCTCTGTTTTTTTATAAATGATGTTTCCCTTGCAGTACATAAGCCATAGGACGCCATGTAAACTAAAACGGAGGGAGTAGTTAATAATCTAGGCTCTTCCCTGTCCTGCCCCCTCTTGCATGATGCTTCGCCCATGCACGCATGTTTAATTAATTAGTACATACTGTACTTCAGTTTAACCCCAAAGCGATCGAATCCGGAAACAAAAATGCTGTAGCTATTCAGCTAGCTGCTCTACAATCTCAGCTCCAAGTCCAGCTCTTCCGTGCTACCCGCGCTACTGCGGCCGCTGGACTCGTGGCTCGAGCTCATCCAGTAGTACTGTCCCAGCCTCTGGCCCGACGAGTCCTTCACGACGTCGTGGACGAACACCGGCGGCGGCGGTCTCGTCGCCGGCGGCCGGCTGGAGCTGTACGGGAGCAGGTTCTCGTAGTACTGCACGTCGATGATGCTGCGGTCCGTCGCCTCAAAGCAATCCTATACATAATCATACGCACAAAGTTTAGTAAGATACAACGTCACTGCATGCGTTAAACACGCGGCAATCAATGTTGGACGTACTGTACTTACTGTTAGATAGGGCTGGAAAGACGAGACACCGCCGGCCATTGGCATTGGGGCAGCACTGGCCATGGGAGCGGCGAAAGGCACCTGCTGCTGTGGCGGCGGCGGCGGCGGCGACGCGTGCAGGCCGGAGCGGTAGGCGGCTATCATCTGGTTGTGGAGCCGGATCTTCTCCAGCTGCGCCACGCCGAGCCCGCGCTGCGGCTGCTTCGCCTCCTTCTGCTCCGCCGCGCCGGCCGCCTTCTTCCCCCGCCTCGCCGTCGCCGCCCTGCCGCTTTCCAGGCACATCTCGCCGGCGTGGCTGCTCCCCATATACTGCTTGTGTCTATGCTTATATAACCGATCGATAGCGACGTAACAACGACGACAGATATATAGAGAGATACATGTTGAGAAGGAAGAGACGATCGACGGAGTGCCAGCTGTATGGGATCCTAAGAAAGATTCAGGCCGATCTGCCGCAGCGTTTTTCTATACCAATCTCCCCAGTTCCAAGAACGATCGCTCTCTGGGCAAGTACACGACTTTTGTGCCATCGTGTCCAATAAAATGCCACTAGTGAGCTTGTTTGATCTTCTTAATTTACAGGTTAATTATCGCGATTAGCTTAGCCCCCGATCCGTGGGGCTGTAGCGGTTGACGCGGTTCATCTGGACCCGCATGTCCGTGACTGTTCGCGACGATCTCGTGGGAGATTCTCACTCGCGAGCAAGCTCCCGGAACCAATATGATATACTTGCTCGCCCATGCGTTCGGTGTGGCGCGTTTTTAAGGAGCCCCACGCGCGTCGCGAGATGCGTACAATAGCTGCGCGGTTTGCATCAACGCAACTGTCACAGCTGTGCAGATTGCAAAATTTGGATCGATCCCATCATGCATGCGCCCTGCCAATGTGGATTGCTAATCATGGGTGGATTAATTAACAATTGCCAACTCGTGTAGTAGGCGTAATTAACAGCAACAATGATATACTAAACAAAACGGGAAGCAGAAAAATCGTATCGGGATCCTTCAGACATTTTATCTTAATCTTAACTAATAAAGGAAGAAGTTTACCTTGCGTAGTGGGACGATGTCCTTTATTCTATGCACGTGGTTGGCATCTCCCACCTCTCCCAAATTCTCATCGAGGCGCACTAAGCATGTGAATCAAACTTGACAGGGACAAGGTCCCCCCGACTTGTGAACATATTCATACCCCCACTTCTTTTGCAACTAGTGGTGTAAGGGGGTCAGTGCATGACAAACGCGCCAATTACCACCGGTTGCCGAGCAATTTGCGGAATGCCGCTAGCTTGCAATGCAGTCCACGGTATACTTTGGTGGGCTTGGCGGCTGCCCACAAAGCTGTGGCATGGGTTTGGTGGCCGTTGGCATGGAAGCAGACGCCCGCCAGCGCGGGTGGGCACCTTCGATACCGCCGAGCATGCTGATCGCACGCATGCTGATGGACGACGCGATGGTGTATCCGATGGCGACGCCGACGAGGTTAGCGTACTGGATGATGCCGCAGAAGGTGACATTGGCGCATTCGAGGTTGTTGACAAGCCCACCAACGCGACAAGATGTCGTCAAGCTCTCCGGCTACGGCACAGACATGGCCGAGTAGGACGAAGACGAGGGGGAGGAGGAGGAGAAGTTGGTGATGGCGCTGGGGCCGCGAGTTGTAGACGGAGGCGGCCTCCTCAGCGATATCGAAGGTGCCTAGCCAGATGCGCCTCCCCAGCTTGGGGTCGTGGAACCGCCTCCGCCCGGCCTCCCCTTTCACGCAACCGTACACCTGCTTTTCGTGGTGGGCATCCTCCTCTGGCTCGCCCCGGAGTGCACTACCACATGAGCAGAAGACGGTAGCAAATCGATTTGTTGGACGCAACGGCGAACACGACGGTGCTCGTCGGAGGAGGAGTTGGTGGCGTCAGCGTCCAAGAAGTGGATGCAGAGCACACGGGCGGTGTGGTGGTGAGCATCCATCGCCGAATCACAGCAGAGAAACTGCAAACGAGAGTGGCGACTTCATCCCCCTTTGTGGTTTTGGGAGGGTTTAGAGAGAGAAAGGAGAGGAGGGGTTTAGACTAGAGAGAGCGTTTGTTCAAGGAGGAAGAGATGTTGGATTTGATGGAGTTGTGCCTGCAAGTGATGGGGAGCCAGTGGTGGGGCCCCCTGGCGGCGAAGTTCAAGGAGTTGAGTGACCTGGACGATCATGTGTGCTAGATTTGTGTGAGAGCTGGGCGGCGGAGTTCAGGGAGCTGGGTGACATCATCACCGATGATGATGGTGATGATGTGCGAGCTAGCCGTCCAGAATGTGTGAGAGCTACACCGTGCCTGACGGGCTACGTGGGCTGACCTGCTTCGAACTGCTAGCATTAAGTGGGTTTTCACGGATAGATATGTGGCCTATTTTTACGGGATGGGCTAGCGGCTTAGCAGACAGACCTGCCCCACTTGCACCCCTATCTCCAACTACTCAAACCGTCGCCAACCCCACTTCTTCCTCACATGTACACACCGACATTCATTGTCATACCAATCCTTCCTGTCGAGGGGAGGAGGTAGCGGGGAGGGGAGACGGTGTCGGGGATGAGAGAAGGCACTAGTAGGGAAGGGAGGAAAGGAGGAGGCGATATCTTGGAGGAGAAGCGGCGCGCCGAAGAAGAGAGGAGAGGCACGAGGAAGTGGTAGAGACGAAGGCTTCTTTCTCTTGTCGCGTCATCGTCTCGAGTTCACCGCACAGTGTCCTCTTCATCCTAATCCTCCCCTATGTCGCTGCTACTCCACGCCGGCCAAGCAAGTATCGTCGCCGTCTCCTCGCTTACCAATGTGACGCCGCCACCAGTCGGCCTCCCACATCCTCGCCATAATGTGCCTGGCGAGGGCTGCAGAGGCCAATGGTCGTAAGAACCGAGTCGTGGCTTCAGGGTGGAAGAAGGTGGTTATCGATGCGTAGCCCTCTTTCTTGTTAGCTAGCAATGACTGAAAATGGGTAGCACGTAGGGGAGGGAAGTTGGCATCAACTTCAACTTCCAAACGTAAACAATCCATGAGCTCAAAATTTTAATTTTCGGGTAGTAGTAATAGGTGATGCAATATGCGAAGTTAATTTATATGTGTGTGAAAGAAAATTGATATTTATTATGCGGTTTAAGATCCCGTCTGTTGATATGCATCACTCTCTTTTAAGGTTACGTTGCTACGCACTGACACCCTACTAGTTATGTAATACGCACGAACACCCTACTAGTTATATAAGGACTTTAAGAAACGCGTTGTGTTTGCCCTGACTATTTTTGCAACGCTCGGAAGCATCTGATCCATCGATCGGGGTGCCTCGTTTTAGGTTTGTTTCAATCGATACGTCTGTGCGAATTGCATCGATTTCCATGCTACGTACACGCAAGTGTGTGCGTCCGGGGGTACTTAAGCCTAATTGGTGGGCCGATTGTTATTTCGTCGCTGCTATAGCTGGCGCATATTTCAGTTTATTTGCTTCGATTTTTTAAGGAAAAATTGTCTACAGGGCACTGAACTTTGGTGTCCTTTGCCGGCAGACACCCAAAAAACGTGGCTTCGCCAGAAGACACTCAAATTTTGTGTATTTTGGCCATAGGACACAAAGATGATTATTATATTATTATTCGTTATTTTGGAGAGAGGAAGCATGCGAAATGTCTATTTTGCCCTTCGGTCTCTTTCTCTTCCACTTCTCTTCCTCGAACCGTCGATTGCCCCTCTTCGCATGGGCTTTGCTGCCACTGCCACCTCGACGCCCCTCGCCTCCTCTTCGCGTTGCATCCCACTCGCCACGGCGGCCACCTCCTCCTCTTCATGCCGCCTCCCCCTCGCCATGGCTGCCTCCTTCTCTTCGCGTCGCCTCCCCCTCAGCACGGCCGCTGCCTCCCCATCGCCACGGTCGCCTCCTCCTCCTCTTCACGCCGCCTCCCCCTCGCCACGACCGCCTCATCCTCATCTTCTCTCCTCCTCCCAAGCGAACCGCCCGTGGGCCGTCCCCGGTCCAACCGCCGCTACCTCCACCCGTCTGTGCACCACCACCCACGACGTCCATTTCTCCTCCTCTCCCCCCGATCCAACCACCATCGCCTCCACCCCGTCTGTGCTTTTCCACCACTGTCGCCTCCACCCATCTGTCCTTCTTCACTGCTACCAAGCGCTCACGGCCGTCGACGCAGTCCCCTATGTCAGCGTTGGTCCATGCGAGATCCTGATGGTGATGATGCTCTCCTCTACGCTCTGCTCCAGCGCCGACGGTTCCTTCTCCTCGCCACTGATGCCGCCATGGCACCCTTCGTCGCTGGACTACACGCCGAGCACACCTCCGCACCGCGCCGTGTCTCCGAACTACTCTCCCCTAAGGCCTCCTAGGCGCGCCACATCTCCGGACTACACACCTTTGAGTCCTCCCGTCACGCACGTCTCCAGCGCTTCGCCGCCACCATCCGTACCAAAGGAGCGGTGCCAGCACGTGCTCCTTGCGTGTGAGTCGGCATCACGATGCCCAACTGCAACAAGAAGTCCTCTGTTCTTCTTTCACTGACTGCGGGCCCCACTTGTCATAAAGGAAAGGGTATAAATGACATTTTGTAGTGTTTCTCTCTTCGACACAACGAATAATAATATAATAACGTCTTTGTGTACTATGGCCAAAATACACAAAATTTGAGTGTCTTCTAGTGAAGCCACGTTTTTTTGGTGTCCGCCGGCAAAGGACGCCAAAGTTCAGTGCCCTGTAGCCAATTTTCCCATTTTTTACCGGCGTGGTGGATTTGGTGGTTGGTAATTATGTACAATTGGCACTTGAATAATTAAACGTGATCTTTCTAGGACACGGGCGAGGCGATGTGCATGCACATTAACTGCTGCGTTAGTTACAAATTGCTTGAGCTCAGAATGTTCATAGGTTTAATTTGGGTGTCGATCATGGAAGATCTAACTCAGAAATCAATCACATGAATACCATAACGCATGGGTTTGTGCTTTTGATCAATTCGCTCTTTAGTTCCCCTCAGTGGCGTACACATGACGAAAATAGAGGGTGTGCTAGAGGGGTAAAGTTATCATGAGGTGAGCTAGCAAATGCACATTTTAATATCATGTACAATCCAAATTGATACATAAATTATGAGAAACAAACTTAAAATAGAAAATACACTAAATGCAATATGTTAATAATAGATAATGTGTTTCAAAAGCACAAAAATATACACAAATAGTAATCTTAAGAACAAAATTAGCTAGATTTGTTATGCAAATAATGACAGGGGTATTAACTGTACAACCATGAGAGAATGGTACAGTCCATACGCTTCTATTCGGCGTCAATAGGTTTGGCATCCTTGTCGATGATGCGATAATCGATAACAAATTTGCCCACGACCACCATGAACAGCATGCGCCCAGAAGAATAGTTGGAGCGTTGGAAGTCGAGGAGGATGGGCACCAGTGTCTTGATATGGATGCCGTTTGCCTACGCCCAGAGGTGAGCAATGACAGTGTTGTCGAAAGAGTCCCCCATGGCCGGCGTGGATAGGTGGCGCACGAGAGGAGAAGAAAGAAGAGAGCTTTGCGGAAGATGGAGGAAAATATCAAGATCGTTTCCAATCTGATACCATATGAGTTTGGAAGAATACACCACATCTTGTGCTATTCTATTCATCGATATTTATACACTTTAGATGTACAAGATAAGGTTGAATCCTAAAGAAAAGATTACATTATGTAGGATTCAACTGAATCAAATCAAATCAAATAATATATATACAACCTCATGGAAGGACCTTGCCGCGCAAGGCAAGATGCATGAATGCGCGAACACATATGCTGCTCGACGCCTGCCACCCACTGATGCGTCATGTCACGAGTCATAATTGTCGTTCGTCACGCCCGCGACGCAGCAGATCTGACTCCACCATGACCTACAATGCCGATGCATGAGACATGCCACCCAACACACCAAAATCACATCGGGCCTGAGCTCGCTCCCAGCCACCAAAGCCATCGCTACCTGCGCGCCCCATCGTCGTGACACTCATCGCGTGTCATCTTCGCTGCCCATCGCACACCCACGATATGGCAGCTCTGTTTTCGTCGCGAGAAGCATCACCGAAGCATCCAAAGCGACGCCTGAAATGATGCCTCTATTGAGCTAACTACAACGCCCAACCCTGAGCCCGGGCCCGAGCTCTCTTGAGACAACCGAAGCCACCGCCACATGTGTGTTCCGATTGCCCACCACGATGCTCGTTGCGTGTTATCGTTGCCGCTAGTCACACAACCGCGATGCGATAGCTTTGACTTTGCAATGTCTTAGTTGAGCTGACGACAACGCCCAAGCCTGGGCCAAGCCTGAGATCGCCCAAGAGCATCGAATCATTGAAGCCACCGCCACCTACGCACCCCAACACCCCACCGTGACACCTATCGTTTGTCATCGTTGCCGTCCGTCGCACCTCCTCCTATGCAACAACTCCGACTTCACCACGATACGCATCACCAAATGGACCGCAACACGTGGCTGCAGCCAAGCCCGGACAGCCATGCGCCTGCCGCAACCCCACTTGAGCTGTCGCAACCACTGACGCCCCACCCGTCGAGCCACTCACCCAGACCGGCCAGACGCGACCGCGACGGGCCCAATCAGCCACGTGCACACCCACGTGTGGCTGTGACCAGGCCCCACCCAGCCATACCTGCCACGACACTGCTCGTGCCGCCGACGCACTGTCTGCCGAGCTGCTCTACGTGCGGCCACGACTGGGCCCAGCCAGCCACGTGCACGCCGCGACCGTGCCCGAGCTAGGAAGGAGCACGGAGAAATGACGGCGAGGCTACCGGGACTGTCAGGGACTAAATCCGGCGCTGACGCCAGATCTGAGCACCTGCCTGCACTTGGAGGAAGATACAGAAGCAGATCGCCTAGGAGGTGGCCAGGTCCGGTCGGATCTGGTGATGATAGGCTAGATCTGGACGGGGACGCTGGCCCCGCACCGTCGGCGAGCGTCGCACCGACGCGCATCCACCAGGGCTCGGCCGCATAGACACGCCCATCATGTCGTGCCCGCACCATGCCGCCCGCCCCCCTTGTCGCGCCTGCGCCATCCACCACCACGCCCCGGTGTTGCGCCAGCGCTAGAAACGAGGCACACGATGACCCAGGGGCAGACATGGGAGGAGGGGAGGAGAGGAGAATGGAAAGAGGGGGCTGCAGCGGGAGGAGGCACTGCCGTCCCCGCGCCAGGCGGCAACAGTGCGCGAGGGGGAAGCAGTCACGATGGCTAGTCGCCGGGGACGGCTCAGGACTCAGGAGGCAGTCAGATAGCTTAGATAGACTCAACCAACCGTAAATAGTTGCTCCTCTTAACTCAATGTTTGACGACTGCCACGACGTCGTCGACCCATTGGCGCGCACACGCGCAACCGGAGAAGATGGCCGGGAAAGCGTTTACCGACTGAAGAGAAAGGGAGCAAGTGGGCATCGAACGTGGGACCAGGACGCAGTCACTGCTCGCGTCCATGACGCCGGCGGCGCAGACGTCCTTCCCACTTTTCAAATTCCATCCTATCCCAAGTCCCAACAAGTTGGTTACTCACAACAGCTAACCTAATACTACCAAAACAAGTATACTCAGCTCACAAATTAACCAACATACGATACTTTTTATGTGTAAATCATATTATGAAAAAAACCACATGCAAAAATTTACCAAAACGAAAACTGAGCTTAGCTCAGTTGGCACAAGGAGCTTCCAAGCTCCTGCCGTCTGTGTTCGAGGTTGGCTTGGCCCACGTGCCCTGTACATTCTTTAATACGGCCAAAAAACCTGACCACTAAAAAAACCAAAACAAGTATACTCAGCTGACAACTCCACGTTTAGCATGGGAAGGAGACGTGCGGGGTCGGCACGGGCAGACTCGCCGGGGCGTCGTGACAAAAATCGTTGTATACAAAGCATTTCCGTTTTTTTTCCAGAACCAGCGGTTGCACCCAAATGCGCACAATACAACACTACTGCACAAGCAAAGAAATAGCAAAAATCGCGAGACAAGCAGCCATCCACATGACTACACGTACTAGCGGACTGCTGCAGTGAAGATTCTGCAGCAAGCCGAACAAAGCTGCGAAGCCAACTCATGGCGAGACCGCGCGCTGGTAGAAACGACAAGGCAGCACCTGGGCCCTGGCAGCACTGGAGTGTTGTCCGGCTCGGAATGCAGTGGACAAGATTTACAGCTGTCAACCTGCAGCTGCCACAGGGGATGCATGCCCCGGCCCAGCTGCAGCTCTCTCTACTCAGCTCTCTAGTCAGAGTCTAATGTGTTCAGCGCGAGCAGACAGACAGGTGAAGGCCGCTTCGCAACTGTCATGTTATACAGAAACTGACAGCGTCGCAGGTAGTGGTAGTGTGTTGAATTTGGAAGGTCAAACCGCGCAATGCTAATCGCGTCGCTTTGCTCATGTGCTTTAGAAAGTGCTCTCCTAATGCGAGATGCAGAGAGTACACCCGCGAACATTTGTGCAGGCATGGGCGACCGGTTGGTTTGGTAGCATGGGCCTGTTTGCAGGTTGGAATATAGAAATTTCACGAGGAATAGTTCAAATTCTTGTCTCACCTTCCAAACAGGGCCTCAATACGCTAGTATGGGCCTGTTTGCAAATTGGAATATAGAAATTTCACGAGGAATAGGTCAAATCCCCACAAGAATTTTTTAAAAAACACACAAACAGGGCCTCAATATGTAGAGTAACACATGAATCTAAGCGCATGGAAATTACTTGGTAGGGTAAATAGTGCAGTGATTGCTTGCCTTGCTAAATCCCCACAAGCTAACTTTATCAGGTAGAAAAGATCAGAGGTTGGCTTAGAATGGTAAGGCCAGCATAATAGCACAGTGGCAGGGCAGGACCACAGAGGAACAAAGGGACCTTTCATCAAAAGGATTCCAGAGCCTGCTAGGCAGTAGGTGTTACAGTACTGGATGCTGCTGGTATTTATATGAACAGGTCTGGGCAATATTAGGGTAGAACAAAGGATTAGCATGCCACACAACTGAGCCATATGCTCCACAATTATTCTGAAACCAGCCACTTGGCACTGACAGTAAACCTAGGGGGTCGCTGTCTGGCGCCGCGAATAAATTCGACACTGGAAATGCAACATCTTGCAAGCTACAATGGAATAAACAAGTGCAGATGAAGGCTGATTGGTGTAGTGAAAGGCGCCTTTGCAGTTAAACTAGTGAAAGGCGCCTTTGCAGTTAAACTAAGGCAGGATCCTGTTCTTAAATGTGTTCATGGAATACATGCTGTCCTGCTTCACATGCACACCAAGTACTAGCCGACACTAGCAAGGAGAAAGGGGAAAGGGGAAGGAAAGGAACACAAAAGAAGGCCAAAGTGGAGCATCATTTCTAGGAAGGAAGCAGATACTGCAGGCAATAAAAATCCTGATTCTAAGGGATCATAAGCCATCATTAACCATCTAGCTATGATATTTTATACTACCTGAATGATGGTTGAGGAAGCCTTTTAAGCCATACTATAGAACAAACCATCATAACCTTCAAAAGATAATGATATGTGCAGTGCATGTCCCCACCCAGAAACTACACATCAAAGCTGGCAAAGAATCATTGTTTCACCATGCAATGCCTAGATTTTAAATGAAAAGAAACCCTAAACTTGAACTAGCTCACCAAACTCTCAGAACAGTATTTGGATAAGTGTGTTGTCAAAAACTAGGATATATTTGATCCAAAAGAAGTCAGATAAATAATAGACTTGCAACCTTCATTAAACATTTACGTGGGGGAACGAACAGTTCAGGACAACACTGGCAAAATAGGTAGGAGTGCTCAATCATAGCAGTAGCGCACTGCGTACCAACCATTTACACGGATGGAAATAACATACATATAAAGACGTCGGCACAATCAAATAGAGCATATGTCTCTAGGGAGATACCACAAACCTAACATAAAAGAGTCTTAAGAGTTTTTACTTGCGAAATAGCAAACCATGTAGTTCACACAATATGGGCGATATCGTCTTGAAGACTTCTTCATTGTGATAACCTGCCCTACAGTCAGTTGATCTTCCGCTTTGCCTTTGACTGTGGGCGGCAGCCGTTTTAGTTCTTGTTCTTGGACTTATCCCCTGCCCTTGGAGCTGCAAAAAAAGATAACAAATACAATCAGTTCAGCATGTCAAGGTAAAGATGTGAAATGCACTTCATGTCGATTGGTGGGGGCTACCTATTTGAACTTCCGGAGTAAAACAAAATGGAATACATTTCAAAAAGTAGCAAGAACAATTGCAGAGAGAGAGAGAGAGGCAGTGCTGCAGTGTAAAAGGCGAGGCTCAAGCCTTTAAACATCAAACGTATCAACAAACATAACATGAATGTTAACTCTGAAACTTTGTCCAGAGCAGTATAAAATCGGTTATTAGAAACAAATTGTGCAAGTCAAGGTGAAAGCTATTTTAACTCCCTAACACTAGCTAAAGTTTTTTTAATTAGCTAGGTTGTTCAGGGAGTGTTTGGCCAGACTCCATCAAGTCTCCAATTTTTTTTGTCAGATAGAAGTAATAGAACAAGCAAATTAAAGGTTTGCCCCCCAAAGACCAAACTCGGTTTGATTACCACTTCCTGCAAGACATTTTCCTCTTACAATGGCATAACAAAATTAACTGTGTTTTCTAGAGAAGCCGGGAGCTATGTCCAAATGGTTTTGAAAGTCATTGTTTACTCATTTGGAGCTGGTACTTCATGGCTCCAGCTTCACCATGGTACAGTTGTTGACTAAAAAGGGTTTTGGTAGTACAGAAACATTCCAGTGATCAAAGGAAACAAGTGTTCTCAAATTAATGTTGCTATGCTTGACATATTTAAGCTCCAAAAAAACATGCTTTCAAGTCCAAGGGGTTGCAGAGTAAACAGCTTCCCCTCTTAACGTTTTAGTTCAAAGAATGAAACAAGCCTGGGAAACAGCTTGAACAAGAAAGCGGTAATAGGATGCTAACAAATGGTGAAAAAAAATAACTCAGTATATATGCAAGGCATGTGTTCAGTAAGAGTAAGCCTAAAATGGACATTAAAACGGAACAACACTATGAACATACCAAGTCCAATTGCATCTGAACCTTTCATGATTCTGAGCCTTCGGCAAGAGTCGGTGAACATCCTGCAATTATGCCAAAATAATAAGGTAACATAAACAATCATGCATTCGAACAAACATGATTTTCTTGTCAACGGAATTATAACAATTAAAAATCCGCAAGAACAACTATAATGGCCGCATTAAGACTTTCACTTGTTCATACGTTATAGGGCAGCAGTAAAACACGAGATCTACTAAGTGAGCTCAGATTTTAGAGCAATTATGAGCATAGTTAGCGGATTCGCTATAAAACCCCGCAAGAATCGCGAACCGGATTCGTTGAACCCGAACCGGTTTAGGGTACAAAGTTTGTGTTAGGAGTGGAAATTGGAAAGAAAAAGTGGCGAATTACAAACCCGAATCCTGTAGCATGACTCGGACGAACCGCGTTTCTGGTAACTACGATTATGACTTTATGAGTTTATGACTGTATTGAAACAATAACTAAGGAAAATTAGGACTACCTCCGTTCTTTTTTACTTGTCGTTTTAGACATCAACACGGTCTCCAATACATGTCTTTGACCGTTGTTTTTTCTAATTATATGTTAGCAAATTCTCAAAAGGAAAAATGATATAGAAATATATTTTATGACAAATCTAATAGCATCATTTTCATGCGACAAATCTAAATACATTTATGTATATTTGTGGTCAATTTAAAAGGTTGACTGCACATTTTCTAAAACGCCAAGTAAAATAGAATGGAGGGGGTATAATCTTAAGAGATCCTCTAATCATGGCTGCTTTACAATACAAGATTATTTTATCTCGAAGCATATAAGCACATCCTGTAAAATATTCAAAAGCAAAATTCTCGACCAACTCTTATGATTGATCAATTTTTAAAAGTTCACTACAGAGCCTCAAGCTACCCTCTAAACTTCTCCTTTCTCCGTTTGTTGTTATTGTAATTAGATCGGATCAGTGTACTTACTCCCATGGAACATCACCGACCAGCATCCAATCTCCATCTTTGTCTTCGTAAGTCAACACATATTCGCCATCCTTTCTGTTCTCAGACACACCATCCTTCCCTGGTATGACATTAGACACACTACTACCTGTGAGGCCAAATAAACAGACAGAAAAGAACGTTCTCACACTAAAACTTCTAGGCACAACATTCTTATTTTCATAATTATTTTATGTTATCTAATATATACTGAATGGGAGATAAAAAAACTGCAGACTGGTCCTCCATTTTAGATCCCAGCAAATCTACCTTTGTGCAACTTAGATCCTTAATTAGTCACGGAAATGCTCTTGCGGAGATTTGCCATAAGTTAACTGGGAATAGGCTTTGCCCTTCAAATAGCCTACTTAAAATAGAAATCTAACCGTAAAGCTCAAATGATGTAGGAAGCCATGGTGATGAGGCACTGCTGCTAATCAAAGGTTGAGGAATGACAAAAGTGGTATCCCCAGATTCAAAAGGATGAGAGCTGAAATTTTTGGAATCCCTCGCATGAAAACTAACATAAGCAATTAAGCATAAACATTAAAACAGTCTATTATTCAGTATTAGTAGCTCCACTGATCAATAGTAAGCACAAGAAACGCTCCTAAAATTAGAAGCAACGTTTTATTTTATTCCACCAGAAATACTATATGCTCAAAACAGGCATCGTGCAAAACAAACTGGCAGATAATAGCAAGGTCAAATTTAGGAAGGAACAATCACAAAATGGAAGTCACTACAATAGGCAATCTCACCGCTGTGAAAGGTGACTAAAGATGTGTAAAGATGCATTTCTGCTACTCCAGGTCAAATTTAATTGCAACTTAGAATAGCAAGCGTTTGTAAAGAACCCGAGAAACCTCACCTGTGCTGAAGCCAATGAACATTTTCTCAAGCGCCAAAGACATGTCCTTGTAATTCTTGTAAGTCTTGAGGTCGACCTTCCTCAGATACGGGGCACCATCCATGCTGACCTTGACATACAGAAACCCCTGCCCCTGCTTGGCATCAGCATCCTCTTTGCTGCTTTTCAGCTGGTTGGTTGCCATAGTGTTCTTGCGGTAGCTGCGGATTGGTGGCCATCCCACCACCTGAGCCCTGCACAAGAACATCATCACGATTCACGCATCAGTAATTCAGTGTAAGACCAAGAAATGGACTAATGGAGGCGACCCAGCATTTGGTTTTGATATTAATGTGAGGTAAAAGCAACCAAGTTCAAGATTAAACAAAAGAATTTGCAGCCAAGAAAGCTCAAAGCGAAACTTTACAGTTTGCAGAGTAAACCTTGAAGTAAAAATCGAAGGCCGAAATTTGACCATTTCAATTCGAGCCACGTGCAGAAACTTTGAAATATTAGGCTCTCGCGAGTTTCCTAATGAAACTTCAAAGGGAAAAAAAATCACACTTATATAACCTTAGACAAAAAGAAGTAAAATTAAGTGTAATTTTCAGAGCAAATTAGTAAAGGAACACTGCAAAGCTAGAACTTTTTACTCCTTCAAACTCCTCAGCCCAACAGGTCAAGCTAAATTCAAAACGCGCGCGCACAAACATCAACGCAAGAACCTAAAAATGAGTCTTTTGCCACCGAATTCCCACACAAAAAAAAACGTTCTTTTTACGAATCCACAGAAAGAACTTCCTCAAATACATGGCACAGATTGCAAATTAGACCCTCTTCCGAAAGCTAACCAAACCATTAGGATTTACTAACACACAAAAAATTCCTCAAATTGCAAATCAATCCCTCCACCCACTCGCGCTCCAACCAACCAACCAGCCACCCACCCGCATCTCACAAGAACTCGGCAGAACACCAAAAAATCCGCAGAATTAGAAGGAGCCAGGCACCTACTTCGCAGCCGGCTGCGGTGGCGCGGCGACCTTCTTGTCCCCCTCCTCGTCGGCCTCCTCCTTGCCCTTCCCGGCGGAGGCGGCGGGCGGCGGCGGCGCGACCTCGTCGGAGAACACGCGCTTGGCGCCCTTGGTTGGCAGCAGCTCCAGGGTGGTTGTGGCGACGGCCGGGCGGCGGTCAGGCAACTCGGAGCCAGGGAGGCCGAGGCGGAGCTCGGTGCCGTTCAGGTCGTCGTCCGCTCGGCCGCCGGCGGCGGCGGCGGGAGGCGAGAGGCCTATGTAGTCGAGCTCGAGAGGCGGCGACATGGGGAGCAGCTGGACATGAACCGGAGGCGGCGGAGGGGAGTGGAGGTGGTTTGATTGCAATAGGAGAGGGAGGGAGGGGAGGGAGTGTAGAGACTAGAGTGGAGGACGACTACTCGTTATTGCTCACTGCTATTTACTGCATTTTATGCTTTACATTTTTCTATTTTTCTGAAATAAAGCGAACTAACATACCTTAACTAATAAAAGAAGAAATTTACTCTGTGCATCTGGATAATCTCCCACCCTCTCATTCAAAAAAAAAATCAATGAATATAAACTGCTCGCGAGTCCCTCGCCCACTCGAATAGCTCATCTGCTCTTCTTACCGTCCACCACTTCCGTTCCCCATTGCCTCCTCCGCCCACTCACCTCGCTTCGCTCTACATCTTCGGTCGACCACCATCGTCACCGTCAATGCACGGAGGCGCCAGCGGGGAAGGGAGATGGAGGCGACAGCGGGTCTGGTGGAGGGGGAGGGGGTGTATGAGTGGAGAGGACGGCGACTGAGGAAGGGGAGAGGAGGCGGAGGCTCGTCGAGTCGACCCGCATCAACAGTGGCTCGAACCCTAATATCACTTTCGCTCCACATCACCGGTCGGCCACCATCGTCGTCATTGATGCGCTCGTCAGAAATTGATATTTACTGCACGATTTAGGATCTTGTCTGTGATATATCTTACCATTTTTTACGATTTTGCTGTAACGTACATGCACCCTGCTAGTTTTGTTAAGTGTGAAATTAGTCCGCGGACTGTTTGCCTTGACGGGCTGGCCAGTGAAAAATACTTGTTCCGAAAATACAAATGTAACCAGTGTTTTTAACATCTATCTGCATGTACGAAATTTACATGGAACCGTTTAATTCCTACAAGAACTCAGAAAGATTCAGTGTCCTAAATGGGGCTAAAAGCCGTAGCTTCTCTTAGAACTTTTTATTATTAACTAACCCTTTTTTAATTTTTAGTGTAAAGTTAACCTCCGACGTACTTTATTTTCAATTCTGACCTTTTGGTTACGCCATCATCCATGTCGTGACAAAACAACGCTGTCGCGTGGTAGAATAAATCCGCTAAATAGCACTTTTGTCACGTCACGACCAGTGGCGTGACCAAACAACACTGTCACGCCACAGTTGGTAGCGTGACAAGAGATACGGACGGCGTGACAGTGTTGTTTTGTCACGCCACAGGTGGTGGGGTAACCAAAGGGGTTAGAATTAGAAATAAAGTGTGTCGAGATTAACTTTAAAATAAAAAATACAAAAAGTTAATTAATAAAAAAAATTCCTTCTCTTATTATAGAAAAAGTGGTACCGTAAGAATCATGCTTTGTTTGTACAAAACAGTGCGGATATATTTGTTCAGATAATACTTTCGTAGTATAGCACGTTTGTTAGGTTTTACTAATACGTTGTAACAGAAATTGATGATCAAGTTGCATTTTTGGATTTGTAACATATAGGTGTATTCCAGAGATGAACACTCGCAGCACCAAAACCGGCACTCCCAACCTCCCTATACATAAAACGCTGTAGCTCCGGCTTGCTCCAAACAAGCAATGAGGTGGACTTGGCTTCATTTGGTCAGACAACCGTAAACTCCAGCCCACAAAGGTCGGAAGTGAAGTTCGGCTGAAGGTGGCCATATTTTTCTAAGAGGTATTTTACAGTTCATCAATTTAATATGATTTAATACGGATTATCTATTCTTTTTAATTCAATGGTTCAGATTAATTAGAATTTAGTTATATTACACCTGGCGGTATGAGTAGCAGAATCCTGAAATGGTATAATTGTAATTGCTCATGTGAAGATCGCATGACACCAGAGTAATATTTTCAAGCATAGTTGAAAAAGTCCATAATAACCTCAAAAATACTATAAATACAAATAGCAGTCTACTATGTCCTTAATAAATCAATGATCATATTTGCTTTATACTACCACCATATATTATTAGTAGAATGTACCGTAAAAATTCTCTAAAAGAACAGGCAAGGCCAACCTGTGACTATTAATTGTTAGTATGCCAACTAGATCAGGCTAAAATAATACTGACCTTGACAACAAATGTTTCATACTAAATTGCACGGTCAGACCTTGAACTTATCTTTACTGTTATAAAAGAAGGACTTGGTGGTGACGGTGAGTCTGTCATCTACCTCCTCTTGAGTTGATGGGATATTTTGTGGATAAATATGTGCACATATGTATAAAATACTTGAATGATCTTCTGTGGATAATTAGATTATCTGTGTTTTGTGATTTGTAATAAGATTCTATGTGGGTTGTTGATTGTATGAAAATTACATACAAAACTTTAATTTGTAGGGATAATTACCTTATGTATATTGATTTTCTAAGTTTACCTCGATAGGACAAAGAAGTGCTCCTCTATCTAATTCTTTGAGCATGTCTTAAAACGATTAAAGACTCTTTTTTATACCTTGCATAATCTGATCATTGGCCATTTCTACCGCTCCATTGCTCTTTGAATGTGTCATGGAAGCAAAGCAGATTTTAGTGACAATTTCATCACAATAATCTTGAAACACATCACTAATAAACTGGCTCCCGTTGTCTGTGATAAGATGACTAGGTACTCCAAATCTTGTAACAATACTTCGTATGAAGAATTTCTTTACTGCCGTAGTCATTATACGAACGATGGGTTCAGCTTCTATCTACTTAGCGAATGTGTCAATGGCCACGAACAAGAATTTATACCCATTTACTCCAAGTCGAAAAAGGGATAAGGGAATGGTCTGTAATTAATGATAAGATGGCTGGTGCACTTGTCTAGCATAGAATTGACACTGCTCATAGGTCTTAACAATGTGCATGGCATCTTGTAAAGCAGTGAGCTAGTAATAACCTTGCCTAAAAGTTTTACCAACCAGAGTTCTATAAGATGCATATGTTCCACACAAGCCTCTGTGGGTCTCTTTTAGTAATTTTATCTCGGGGTCTTAGGATATGTAACGCACGAGAACGCCATGTGCTCCCTTTCTATACAATTAATGCGTGCTCTTCAAATTAACCTATCCTTTTGTTGACGATCATCGGGCAATGTCCCTGGTGCGAGATAAGTGGTCAATGGTTTTATCCACTCCGCATCTTGCTCGATGACTCCGACCTCTAAGCTGACTCTTCCCTTTCTGCCAAGTAAACTGGTAAAGGTTCACCCTCTAAAGGCGAGACCAATACTTGATGATTCAAAAGATAAGCTTTTAAACCTTCAAAGGCCTTGTCAGCTTCTTCGGATCATTGGAACTTTTTATTACTATTGCGGATTACCTTAAAGAAAGGTAAATCACGTTCTCTTAATCGATATGTAAGGTTCGGGTCTGCAATAAATGAGATTATCACAAATGGTTTTTTAATACAAACTGTCTATGAAGAGGACGAGAAGTCACAGACGGTTCATGTTGATAATCGTCTGTGAAGTATCACAGACGGTTCTAAACAAGAACCGTCTGTGAAGTATCACAAATGTTTTTCAACATGAACCGTCTGTGATATTACCTCTTTACAGATGGTTTTTAGCGTAGAAAGTAACACAGACGG
Organism: Phyllostachys edulis; assembly: GCA_036346405.1. Lineage (NCBI taxonomy): Eukaryota > Viridiplantae > Streptophyta > Magnoliopsida > Poales > Poaceae > Phyllostachys > Phyllostachys edulis. The sequence continues at coordinate 17,569,518 of CM070545.1, forward strand.
TCGCTAAACCAAAACAATCTATGATTGTGTTTAATACAGATGGTTTTGGTCAACCGTCTGTGATTAGACATCCAATATTAATCTTTTTGTAGTAGTGGAACTTCGTATCGAAGTACTTCATGAAGGAGAGGGTGCAGCAATGTAGTGCGGCGAGCTAAGAGGCTCAGGGTTGTGGGCAACTTCACCACGTTGGATATTGCACGGAGGACTTGGATTCTGTATCTTGACCTGTTGAAGGGGGGGAAGGGCCATCGGCAAAGTCGTCGCAGTAGGAACGATATGGATGAAGGAGAAGCTAGAGCGGCGGGTAGACGTTGCGGCCGCTGCCGCCAAGAAGGCCACACTGCGAGAACTTGCAAGGCGCCTACCGACGTGAAGTGCCGCACCGCTCCTTGTTGGGTGTGTAGTGGTACTAAGATTATAACTGCTAGTATGTTGTAACTTGTACTTCAGTAAGTACCTTACTTGTTGTAAGTTATGTGAAACTAATTGTATCGTAATTACAAATTTTAACTTTATTTGAAGTGTCAATCTCTCGTTGTAACTGCAATGCATGACGTGACCTCGCTCGGCAGTGCAAGACGTGACCTCGCTCTACAAAGCAGGACGTGACCACTCTCTACAAAGCAGGAAGTGACCACTCTCTGCAAAACACGATGAGACCACTCTCTGCAAATCAGGACGTGACCCAACGAGTTAGCTTTTCAGGACGACGTGACCCGATGAGGCCACTTCCCGCAACGACATGACCCAACGAGTCTGCTTCCCGTAGAGACGTGACGCAGCGCTGCCACATGATTCCTCCTCGTGCGCTTCCGTGCCTCATTACTCGATGAGTCGACTTTGCCAATGACGTGACCTAACGAGTCACTTTCTGCGTGATATGACCCAACGAGTCTCCTCAGAGCCGCTGCCTCGCGGACGCGAATTTCCTTCAAACGAATTACAATTCAGCTGCATACGCAGCACAGCTCAACATATAAATATTACCCCTTCCACGCCGAGTTCTCCTGCATCCAGGCTTTAACACAATCTCGCTTAGATGAACAAGCATTGGGAGGAGATCCGCGAAATGCAAAGGGAGTATGCGCCCCAAGAGGAACAAAGAGAGCGTGCCAAGAGGCCACCTCCCCGCAATGACGTCGCCTCCCGTAGTAGCAACCCCTACCACAACATCCTAATCGAGCATTCACCGCAACACCCACCCGAAGGGGAGACGCCGCCCCTATGTTGATGTAGGGATAGATGCAAGTTCTTCAAGTCCAAGCACCGGCTCAGTCTGGGCATGCGTTACTAGGGTTGCGCGAACTACTCCTACGACTATCCCTAGTTCTTTGGGACACGAGCCGCCATCGGCAATGTAAAAGACAGTTACAAGATATGTTCCCTACTATTTCTCTTTCAAAGTACGCACTAACAACCTCTCTTGTCTACCCATAGTTTCTGAATCCAATATGTGGCTACCGTAAGTGGATCAACCTAGAGATCCACCCACACGACCAGTGAACTCTCGACTACAAGGAGTGGGATGCCAACAGGGACTGCGAGAGGAGGGAGGAGGAGCGCCGCATCGAAGAGCACAACGAGTGTATCTAGTGGGAGACACATGCCCATCTCGAGGCGTGTAGACGCAGGGAGTGCGATAAAAATAGAAAAATGGCGGTCGAGGTACTAAACTTTATACATTCTAAGTCACATGAAATCATGAAGCCCTAATTTTCGAAACCTAAAACCTTAATTTTCGAGACTTAAACCCTTAATTTTTGAGACATTTTCAGAACATATAAAATTCTAAAAAGCATTACACAATCAAGTCCACTGTGTAAGGAGCCTTTTAAAAAATCATAATGTTTGGACCTCATTTTCTATATTAAAAAATTCCTAAAAACAATATACTTAAATGAATTTTCGAGAAAAATTCAGAATGGATAAAATTTTGAAAAAATTAGACAAGCAAGTACACTATGTCAGGAGGCTCCACAAAAACATTTATAATTTTTGGAGCTCATTTACTATATTTAAATTATTATTTTTAAATGCTACAGTGCACTTCCACATATTGATCGTGAGCAACGGCTACTACAGTGTGCTGCCGTACGGTAGCCGTGCGGGAGTGGTTTTTAAATATATATATAAACTCACTGCACGTCGTGCGGCATGTGACTATTTTTGTAAATACTGTTCGGCGAATATAATTTTTGTAAATACCAAACGAAAACTCATCATTTTGGGAAAAAAAATTTGAGTGAGGGGTACCCGGATAGATACATGTCCCTCCCTGCGCGCGCGGCAGAACGACGCAGCGATGGTGACCGGTGGAGAGAGCCAAGAGAAGGGAGAGAAAAGAAAACGCGCCGGGTTAGCGATCGTTTGTGCGCGCCGAGCGCTCGTACGAAATGCATGCGACGCGCGCGCTATGGGTGCGTGTGACCCGGACTCGTTTCCGTGGTCGCGCTTAGGACTGAGAGACGACGACTGTTAGCTGGCTAGTTTGCTCGAGAGAACAACGATACATCGAACGTTCATTGTAAAGTGTAACTCGGTTGTGTGCCCTTTCTTCGAAAATATATTTATATAGAGAGAGAAAGATCATTGTAAAGTGTAACTTCGGTTGCGTGCATAGCGATAATGGACGCCCCCAGTGCAAGCACAGATCGACAAAATCTTTCGTCGTGCTTCCTGAAGAATTTATTTTGTGTGGCCATCAAAATGCGTTCCTTCTCACTTTGAGATGGCCTTGCTCGAGTAGTCCCTTGACAACTTTGGAGGTGTGTGGTAGAGCCTGCCTAGCTAGATAGCACAATGCATGCACGCCTGCCTTTGGAGTAAAAAGTGCTTGCTCTTTTGCCCCCTACGCCGAGTATAATCGTTATCTTAGGGGACAAACCACGGCTACTGACGGTTTAAAACACAAGGCGCTTTTCTCTTCCTACTAGCTTGCTTCCATTCCATCTTTCTCCTACCCATGCGTGTGTTGTCTGCCATTATAATACTACTCCATCGAAAGGGGTAGAAAGACTTTGTTGTCTGCCATCAAAGTATTTCGTACCATTATATTTTTATATATACTTTATAACGTTTACTTTAAAAAAAGTAATGATCAAAACATACAGAGACTTCAGGTCTGAAACGACATTAATTTGTTTAAGAAGGCTGACATTAATTTGTTTAGAAGGAAATCGAGTAGAAGAATTCTAGAAACGTGTGATGAGATTAAACTAGCTAGCTAGCTACAGGTAACTAAAGGTTGAACCTTTTATTTTTTAAAAACCAATGAGATGACCTCTGCCATTTATTTCAGAATGTTTGGCCGTATTGACGCAAAAGCGCCGCGTATTAGCAAGAATAACTATTATCGTTCGGTATTTGCAAAAATATCGACCCACCGCACGGTGACCATACAGCGGAGGTTCTGGAGCTGACATGAGGTGAAACCGCACGACGGCCGTGTGGTGGAGGAGCCTACCACACGGTGGCCGTGGGGTGGCCACCTCCTGCGCGGTGGCCATGCCTTAGGCCACTTTTCTCTCTCCTCCAATTCAGTTTTGTTGGTATGAATTTTTAAATATAGTACATGAGCTCAAACAATTATGAAAACTTTTGTGGAGCCTCCCAACATAGTGCAATTGCTTGTGTAAATTTTCCATAATTTTATGCATTCTAGATTTTTCTCGCAATTTCATATAAGTATATTGTCTATAAGAATTTTTAAATATAGAAAATGAGCTCCAAAAATTATGAATTTTGTTTTGAAAGCTCCTTACGTAGTGGACTTGATTGTGTAATATTTCTACAATTTTATATGTGTTTTGAAATTATCTCAAAAATTAAGGGTTTATGTCTCAAAAATTTAGATTTTAGGTTTCGGAAATTAGGGTTTCATGAATTCCCACACAAAGTACTCCTAGCAGAATTAGGGCTTCGAAAACTAGGGTTTTCAATGAAATTGCAATGTAACTTTTCATACATAAAATTGACGACATTTCAAGCATTACATGATACACGCGCGGGTTTACTGCAATATATCCAGTGGTACAGTACAGTATTAAAGAATATCATCCATGTTAAAATGACAAATTAATAAAGAGTGTCCTATTTGATCGGGGTACATGTGATAATACCCCCTCCTCCTTCATCTCGATTGCAATAAATTTTTGTAATTTGTCAGTTTGTTGAACAAGGAGGTTCTTGAGCCCTTGAAGACGGCAATTGAAAAAGCGGATACACTGGCAAGGTTTCTTGAACTTACATCATCTTTAAATCATCTTAATGATTATGACACTATAATTTTAGATATTTTGTCTGGACGACACAATATTCCATCTGATATGTTAGGTTGTCATTAGAATGGATGTTGTTGCTTCAGAGTTCTACAGTGAGAAGGATCAAACCTATAATCTTAACTTCAAGGAAGAGGTAATGTTAGTTTGTAATTTGTTGGGTTATTTCAAAATTTAATGGGTCTATTTATGGTTGTTTTGGTGGTTGCAGAACAATGATGACTCCCAGAAGATATCTAGTGATAGCCTGAAGAATGTGTACAAGCCATCTGTTAGTAAGTATCCAATTGTCTCGATTGAAGACCCATTTGAACAGGATGATTGGGTTCACTATGCTAAGATGACTGAAGAAATTGGAGAGCAAGTGCAGATTGTTGGAAATGACCACCTCGTCACCAACCCAACTGCATGTTACTTGTTTTTTTTATTATGAAATACATCATTTTTTTCATTTTCCTTGGTGTTTTTAATAATTCATTTCAATCTGTCCTACAGAGGGTTGCGAAGGCAATCAAGGATAAGGCATGCAATGCTCTTCTCCTCAAGGTACATCCTGTTTGAGATACTTTTTAAATTAGCAAAATAGCTTTGTCAGCTTAATAATTGTGTGTCCTGTTTATGATATAGGTTAACTAAATTGGATCTGTAACTGAGAATATTGAGGCTGTGAAAATGTCAAAACGTGCTGGATGGGCTGTGATGACCAGCCACCGGATGTACATGGACGTTATGTTTTCTAGTCATTGTGTCGTGGACTCTTTTATTGGAAAAACATATTAGCGGAGAAGACTTCTAGCCAGGGGCGGATCCTCTTTGGTTCATGGGTGTTCAGCTGAACACCCAAAAATTTTGAGCAAAAAATCAGTATATATGAGGTATAATATATGTATACATTGAAAATTGAATTCATTTCGTGATTTTCGCTGCGTCGGGGATACCATGGCCACTCCAGTGGTAAGCGCACCACAGACCCGTCGCACAAGACAAGGCCACACGGCCACAGGCGCAAGTTGAGGCTGAGGCGCAGCCCCACACCCACAGGCCGACAGGCGAAGGAGCCACCGAGCCAAGCGCCCAGGCCAGATTCTCCAATTCTGGAAGTTCAAACTTCAAAGAATCAAAGCCCAACTCGGCAACTCCCAAGCCTATTTCCTGAAGACATCAAACCCTAAATTGCTAAATCCCCAAATCACCTCAGTGACAAGCAAAGGAGCACTCCAAATCTCAAATCTCCAATACTCTGAAATATGAAATCGAAATCCCCAAATCCCCAAATCTGAAATCGGCGAGGCCACCAAGGCAGACGGGTTGGCTGATCACCGCCCACAGGCGAACATCAAGGGTGAGAGCCCGTCTTGAGAGGAAAGCGGTGAGGCACCCGGCCAAGGCGTGGCGCGAGGCAGGGCGCCAAGTGGAGGGAGGAGGAGGCGAGGCTAGGCCGGCCGAGGCATGCACCCACGGGGGCCACCGGCCGGCGTGAGGCGAGGCCGAGGCGGGCGCCGGGAAGGGCGAGGCGCCGAGGTGGGCGGTGGTTGGTCGCCCGACCTTGGCTCGGGGTCTGGCCACTGTCGCCGCGCTCTTCATTCTTCAATCGCCAGGAGGGAGGAGGGCAGGAGGCCCACTGGCTCAGGCAGTGAGGCAGCCGCATGCAGGTATATATTAACCCAATGGATGGAGAGATCAGAGAAAAATATTGTATTTATGCTTATTATAGATAATCCAAATGAATTGTAGTCCTGGTTCCTGAATCTTCAATCTTGTATTTGTGTGTATTGTAGATAACTAGATATTAGAGGTTTGAAAAATAGAGAAGAAGTCTGACGATTTGAAATCTTTGTGGTCCAGAGCCGTTAAGGGACATAAGAAATCATCCACCTCGACGCCAGAACCGAAATCTATTGAAAGCAATGTTCAGAACCAGATAGAATGGCCTTCCAATGAGTTGCAATTGGTAGTGTATACACACAATGATAGTGACACCCCAAGGACAGAATCAGTCCAACCGGAGATAGGCGCAAGCACGTAACTGAAGATAGGCTCAGTGCCCATTATCCCCAATAACAGAAGATATACAAGATGACATAGAAGATGATGAAGCCATTTATGATATTGATTTGCTTGTGCATGATCCCGGAAAGAGGATTCCTATCACAGGCTATGATGTCAATGAACAAGATGCAGTGAGAAGGGGATATATTGCATTGGGGCCATGTCAACCACGGGCACACGATTTTCCAACAAAAAATATTGGAGGTATGCGTCACTTCTTAGCTAGTTGGTTTGACCAATATAATTGGCTTGAGTATAGTGTGGAACGAGATGCCGCTTTTTGCTTCGTATGCTATTTGTTCAAGGATAAAACTAATTATGCAAGTGGAGATAGTTTTGTGAATGGAGGATTTAGAAATTGGAACCATAAAGATAGATTTGACAAACATGTTGGTGGTATTAGTAGTGCCCACAATGAAGCTCATGAGAAATATAATTTTTTCATTAAACCTAAAGCATCAATTGAAGAGTCTTTTGCTTCAAACTCCAAACAATTGAGGGCTTTGTATAAATCCCGCTTGACATATTCACTTAAGTGCTTGAGGTTTCTTTTGCGTCAAGGGTTGGCTTGCCGTGGACATGACGAAGGTGAAGGCTCACAAAATAAAGGAAATTTTCTTGAGCTTTTAAATTGGTTGGCTGAAAATTTTGAAGAAGTTAACAAGGTTGTTCTAAAAAATGCTCTAAAGACTAGTCAAATGACTTCTCATATGATACAGAAAGATCTCATCAACTCTTGTGCCAAAGAAACCACTAGGCTAGTCATTGATGACCTTGGTGATGATTATTTTGCAATACTTGCCGACGAATCTAGTGATGTGTACCAACAAGAGCAATTGGCTCTTTGCTTACGTTATGTTGATAAACAAAGCAGAGTTGTTGAGAGGTTTCTTGGCATCGTCCATGTTGAAAACACTACCGCTTTGACACTTAAAATAGCAATTGAGTCTTTGCTTATGGATCATTCACTGAGCTTGACACGGGTCCGTGGGCAGGGATATGATGGAGCTAGTAACATGAAGGGTCAAGCTAATAGTCTAAAGAAACTAATTATGGATGAGTCTCCTTCTGCTTATTATATTCATTGTTTTGCCCATCAACTCCAGTTAACTCTTGTTGTTGTTGCTAAGGAGAATGGTGATTGTGTTTGGTTCTTTCAGCAACTTGCATATTTGTTGAATGTTCTAGGGATGTCTTGTAAAAAGATACGAAATGCTTCGAGTAGCTCAAGCTCAGCGGATTGTAGAGGCATTAGAATTGGGTGACATTGAAACCGCCGGGTTTGAATCAAGAGATGGGCCTAGGTAGGCGGGTGATACTAGTTGGGGATCCCACTATAAAACCGTTATGCATGTGATCTTGTTGTATCCTTCAATCCCATGAGTTCTTATAAAGATTGGAGAAGATCGCACTTCTAGCACGGAGGTTATACAAGCTCAAACTATGTTGACATCATTTGAGTTTGTTTTCAAGGCACACTTGTTGCTAACCATATTTGGGTACACACTTAAGCAATGCTTTACAAAAGAGGGATCAAGATATTGTTAATACAATTAATCTCATTTATTTAACAAAGACTCAATTGCAGTTATTGCGGGAGGATGATGGATGGAAAACTTTTCTTAATGATGTCACTTCCTTTTGTGTGAAGCATGACATCAAAGTTGCAAAAATGGATGGTTTCTATAAGCCAGTTGCAAGATCCAAAAGGTTCTTCAATAAAGTCAAGAATCTCCATCGCCCATGTTGAAATGTTTTTAAGTGTCGTTGATAGACAACTCCGAGAGCTTAATGACAGTTTGATGAGGTAAACACAGATTTGCTTCTTTGCATGTCTTCATTCAATCTGTTGATTCATTCACGCTATGACAAAGAAAACCCGTTAGGCTTGCTCAATTTTATCCTAAAGATTTCTCAAGCGTAATTGATGTATCTTCCTTTCAACTTACACACTTCAAGATCTTGATATGCGAGAGATGAAAGGTTTAGAAAAGTGAAAATCTTGTCGAGCTATCAATTCCGCTTTGTTCAAACAAAGAAGAACCTCCATTATAAAATTGTTTACAAGCTTCTCAAATTGGTGCTAATTCTTCCAAAGAGCAAATCGCTAGTGTTGAGAGAGTATTTTCTTCAATGAAGTATGTGAAGAATAGGCTAAGAAATAGAATGGGTGAGCAATACTTAAATGACCGCTGGTCACATTTCTTGAGCGAGAATTTTTCATACAAGTTAAGGATGATGTCGCCATATCTCGCTTCCAAGGCATGAAGCAATCGTCGAGTTAAATTGTAATTTTCTTAATTATTTTGTAATTTCTTTAAATTATTTGAGAATTGAGATGTTATCTTCTGTACAAACAATTAGTACTTCCATTATCTATTAGTACTATTATGGATCTTTATGTTCGATATTGATCAATATTTTTGTAACTTTGGACACCTATCTTGAAAATCCTGGATCCGCCCCTGCTTCTAGCTAGCACCGGCAGCTAGGCGAGGCGTGCGGCACCAGCCAGGTGTGTGGCTGAAGGACTCCAAGCTGTGTTCGAAGATGCCTTCCAAATAGAGTAGCAATCTCCTTAAGAGAGTAGCAATCTCCTTAAGAAATATATTGAGTTAGAGATCAAATCTCCTTAAGAGATATATTTAGTTTCCAATTGTTAGGCCGGTCTCTATATAAGAGACTCATCTATTTCAGAATAAAGCAAACAAAATATTAGTCATGTAATCTCACGCCTGATCAGAGCCTCGGCAACGCTAAGGGTAAGCCTTAGCGCATGCACGAGGGCGATCAAGCCCTACCCAGTTATCCTCTCCAATCCCGGCCAGAGACACACAACCTCATTCAATCTCCTGTCACCTCTCCTCAACGCATTGGTCGAACCCCATGCGACAACTCCTTGGTATCAGAGCCATCTACCACCACCCTTCTCATGGGAGAGCCTAGTACCATCGAGGACATCGGCAAGATGCTTGCGGCGTTGACGCGACACATTGATGAAATGAACATAAAGTTGTATACATCGCAACTCCATTGGAAACCCTAATTTCCAAAACCCTAATTCTGTTAGGAGTACTTTGCGTGGGAATTCATGAAACCCTAATTTCTGAAACCTAAAATCCAAATTTTCGATACCTAAACCCTTAATTTTTTAGACAATTTCAGAACACATATAAAATTGTAGAAACATTACACAATCAAGTCCACTATGTAAGGAGCCTTCAAAACAAAATTCATAATTTTTGGAGCTCATTTTCTATATTTAGAAATTCCTACAGATAGTATACTTATATGAAATTGCGAGAAAAATTCAGAATGCTTAAAATTATGGAAAATTTACACAAGTACACTATGTCAGGAGGCTCCACACAAAAATTCATATTTTTTAGCTCATGTACTATATTTAAAAATTTGTATCAACAGAACTAGATTGGAGGAGAAAGAAAGGTGGCCTTCCGCACGGCCACCATGCGGGAGGTGGCCTCATGCATGGCCAACATGTGGGAGGTGGCCTAATACATGGCCACCGTGTGGGAGGGTGGCCTAATGCACAGCCACTATGCGGGAGCCCGTGTGGTGGGCTCCTCCACTGTACGGCTGCCATGTGGTTTCACCTCGTGTCAGCTCCAGAACCTTTGCCGCATGATCACCATGCGGTAGGGCGATATTTTTTTGCAAATACCGAATGACGGCGGCCATTATTGCAAATACCCAACGCTTTTGCGCCAATACAGCCAAAAACTCCTAAAGGTTGAACCTGAGCAACAAGATACATACTACCATACAGATTGGATGGCCATATAAAGAATTTATTTCTAAATAAACCATTTTTAGTCGTTTTATAAAAATAACCCACAATTTATTTTATTTTTACAAAAAAACCTCAGCAGCTGACCCACCAAGCGACTAGGCCCAATCGCGTGGTGGGCTAGCGGTTTGAGGTCCGTCGATACTCAGTCATGTGACAAGAAGACGCCATTGAACCACGTCACCCAAGGTGTGGGGAAGCGAATCGACAGCGCACTTCTCAGTGGATCGGCAAATGTGACCTCGATCACGCCACGTTGTCGCGATTAAGGGCCAATATCTGTCCAGCTGCTTCTAACTCATGCGATTGACAGACAGAGGGAGGAGAGGAAGCGTCGACAGGAAAAGAGAGGGGAGGAGAGCGCCGGCGGTACAGAAGAAGAGAGGGGAGGAGAGAAGATGAGAAGAAGGGAGAGGAGAGGGGAGGGGAGGAGGGAGACCATGCCCTCAGCTCAGCACACCTCTGTGTACTCATCTTTTTGCGGTGATTTTGTTTGGCTCATGTAATTTGTTAGTCACTTTGATAAAAAAACATGTTAGATTAGCAACAACAAAAATAGCTTAGTGGTAGAAGTAGGGTTTGTAGTTGTAGATCAGCAATGTTAGGTTAGGGTTAATGTCGCCTATAGTGTTACAATATAGGATATTTATGTATTTATTACAGTGTAAAAAACATCACGGTACCTCAATTAGTAGATCGATTATTGGAAGATCTAGGATTCTTATGTTTAGATCCTCAAGACCTAGGATACCGATTTTAGGTTATTTATATTTTTTTAATTTAATAGTGTTTATGGTTTAGACATGGCGGTTCAAGGTGATGGCGGTGCTGCTAGGCTGTACGACCTTTTGGACCGTGGGCTAGACGGTCGACATCGCAACACACGATTGGGCCTAATCGCCTGATGAGCTGGCAATCGATGGTTATTTCGTAAAAAACATAGACTATTTTTTGAAACAACTAAAAATAATAATTTATTCAGAAAAAAATGACATCGTGAATATAGTGGTGTAAACCCATTCCATCAGAAACTATGAGAAAGCTGGCCACTAAAATCCACTTGTCAACCAAGTTGTTTAGACGAACCATGAGTATGGATCCACCGTACGGCCTAGGAATCATGAGACAGAGGAGCCGTGCCCTTGTTCGTCGTAGGCATACGTTACATGTGGACACAATTGAAGGAGCTGAGCTTGAGGCAAGCATAGAATTTTTGGCCGTATTGTCACGTTTTCACACCGCATGTATAGAAATGGTCGTCCTTTTTTTTGTTGCAAATTTAGCCCATGTTCGCATGGCCGTCGTGCGACGGTGCTTCTCTGGCCGCCACGTACCCCTGTCCTCACGGCTGCTATGCGGTAGCGCCCACGGCCTGCCATGTGTCCTCCATTAGGTTAGGGTTAAATTAGGGTTACGGTTTCGGGCGTTCGTAGGAATTTTAAAATATAGCAAACGACTTCAAAAAATTCTGAAATTTTACGTGGAACCTCCTGACACAGGGTACTTGTGTGTGTAAATTTTACATAATTTTATTCATTTAGGATTTTTTCTCTCCTGTATTTTCTTAAACATGTATTGTTTGTACGAATTTGTAATGTAGAAAATGAACTCAAGAAATTATGAATTTTATTTTGAAGGCTCCTCACCCAGTGGACTTGATTGTGTAATATTTCAACAATTTTATATGTCTCAAAAATAAAGGATTTAAGTCGTGAAGATTAGGATTTTGGGTTTTTAGGTTTCGAAATTAGAGTTTCATGATTTCGTGTAACTTGGAATGTATGGAAAAAAACTCTGCATTGCGACTCCATTGGACATGTCGATATACAATATAGCATAGGACTACACACATAACAACCAAGATACGCAGTACAAATATAGCAAAACAAATTATGAATACGAATATCCCAAAACATAATTGCATACACAAGGGGCACAATATGGCTCAGTCGTGTGAGCCGCTGCTCTCTGCCTGCTGCGGTTTCGTTCGCGTGCGTGGCCTTGTCTTGCGCTGAGCATGTCCTGTGAGATACGTCAACCCTACGTGTGCTCCAAACCCTGCCTGCCATGGTCCAAACCTTAACGTCGTGTACTGCTCCCTGGTAGGAGCTGGGAGGCCCATATCATCATCATCAGTCGTCATGAACTAGCCATCACCCCCACGGTCAACTGAAGGCCGCACGACGAAACGATGTTAGTACAGATAAATACTCAGGACGTGAACTGAGAATCTTATACCTCCCGGATGTGTAGCGCAGATGACTGACGAGCAGCGCTAGTCTGTGTACCGAACGCGGATGGTAGAAGTGAATCATCCGGATAGGCCTGCGGCGGGAGAACGACATGGTGTTAGCACAACGTAAGGCATAACTAAAAACGCAACGTAGATTTGTACATAACTTACCTCCCCGCCGATCTGGCCCGCGGATGACCGACTGGGAATATTACGATGTCAGCCTCACTCGCTAGGTTGTGGTGACCTAGCGGGTGAGCATGCCCCCCCCACTTGGTGCCCAATGCGTAGGACGTCGCCCGTCGAACGACCGCAGCTTAAGTTCTTTATTATCTTCTTCATCTCCGCCGAGATGTGCTTCAAAAAAAAATTATATCCCACCGGGGTTCTATCTGGGCTGCGGATGGCAGCCTCCGATGCGCTATGGACGCGCTACACCCGCTCCAACTGTAGTGACATATGTAACAGGTTCAGTAACGAAGAGTACGAATGTTGTCAATAAAACGACCAGAGGTCGTAAGTGTCTTACGGTGTCGTGGACGCCGCTTACCGCGGACGATCAGACGTCTTGGCGGAGGCTCTCATGGTGCATCTCTGATGTCACCAGATCTAGGCGCTCCGGTGGTGGAATGGTGAGTTTTGCGTGTGTCTGTGGCACGCGCTACTCCAAGTACGCAACGTACGTCTCTGGGTCATACGAACGTCGCTCATTTCAGACATCCATGTGCGCCATGTCCGTCCATGCCGTAGTCCACTCCTCTCGCCTCTATTGCCTGCATTTCTCGAAGAATTGATGTTAGAAAAGAAGACGTAAGGATTGTAAACATTACTCGGATGAAGTTTGACTCACAGGTGTATGGCTCGCTGCAGGAGCCTGCCGTCCGAGGGGCACGACCTGGTATGCACCAAACTGTTGCATTACGCGTTGCGGCGCGTAAGGCTCCACCATATGTGCGAACACCAGGTGGTGGTCCGTCATCCATAACCCGATGTCTTGGGTGCATTGCATGGACAACCTGTGTGACGCTACCGTGCGCACAAAATCTGGATACCACAGACAACAGATGATGTCGCTCTCGTGCAATGACTCGAACTCATTGTGGTACAATGAGTAGCACCTCATCGGCCTATCCTTGGCCCAACGCAGACGGCCAGCAGTCCACCGTGAGCCCGTGGTGGGCCCGTCTATCGCGTCGATTGGGGGGGCGTATGGGTGCACCACTGCTTGGATGGACGGCCGCCCAACCGAGAAGTGCTCCCAACTCCACAGCTGCAGGAGCACGTAGTAGCCGGCCAGGCTGGGGTTACCACCAGTGCTGCGCCGTGAAGCGTCACACAACCCTCAGTATGTGGCGCAACAGATTATTGACCCCTAGCTATACTGAGGCATCAGTTCAGCCTCCGTATCAACCAACGACTCGACGAGGCGGATGTAGCCGGGGTAGCAAAAATCGCCCTGTGTGGTTGGAAATAGGAGCCAACCAAAGAGCTGAAGAAGGTAAGCTATGAGGTGCGTCCTAACTACTCTCGTCAGGTGCACCTTGCGGGCAATCAACGAACTGCCTCAACCAAGTCCGGGGGACGCCACATGTACCCTCCGGGAGAGGTTGGCCGAACCGCTGCTCCAGCCTGGGCTTCTAGTGCATCGGCGGAGGGCCCGGAACACCCCACCAAAAATGGAAGGTGTGCGTCTCGGGCCTCCACCTATCGACAAGTGCCGACAACAGACTAGCGTCTAGAATGAACCAGCATCCGAGGGACACCAGCCTCGCAAGGGGAAACAAGCCCGTGTCCGGTGGATCAGGACGTAGCGATCGTCCAGCTCCCAGGAATCCCTCCCCGCCCGAAGCTGCAAGGGCGAAGGGCCATCAGCGTCACCACCGGTGATCCTCATCGTAGAAGTGTTCTAGAAGCGCCGGTAGAGACATGGCTTGCAACACATGAAATAGATGGAATATTAGTGAGAAGATTGATAATGACCATGAAACTAAATTTTAACCATAGAATACTGCAAATTAAATACTACGACGAAACTAACACTACAAATTAATGTACACTAATTTGTATGTACAAAATTAAATACGGCTATTTAATGACGATAAAATAGTGCAAATATGTTCTTAAGGTACACTTATTCCTCAGCTTAGTGCTCAAATATATTTCTTGCTCAAAAGTACAGAGCCACTCATAAGGTCTAACTTTATTATCCATGTATAGCAGTATTAGTGGAGGTGTTCTTGAGTTCCTTTACTCATGGTCGTAGATACATTACTTTGTCCATGCATAGCCTACAACATATACAATGTATGATAATCTCAGAATGCTAATTACATTGATAACATACGTATTGACAATTACATGGGACTCCTAAATCTCAGAACGCTAATTACGTAGGACTAACAACGTTAAACTAAGTCAATGTATGTAAAATTACAACTACTTAAGTACGCATCCCATGTAAAATTACGACTAATTACTTCGTAACTAATTAACGAGCCCTCAAGAATTAAACGACAGAGATACAAATTACGTGCGAATGATGGCAGTCAATAGCGCTGAAATGTCCCCGAAAATATAATCGACAGAGCGAGTGTGCGAGTGAAAGAACAAGTGAGCGAGCGAGCGACTGCAAAATAAAATTTCTCTCGTTCGCTCGCTAATTTATAGCCGGGAGTGAATCCTTCCTTGTGCGTGATCGATTTTAATTTGTATGCGGTAGACATCGCGAATAGATGGAGGTGACGGGATGACAAGATTGCTTGCTTTCGTGGAAAAGAAAGGCAGATGGAGGGAGTGCCTCATTGGGATGTTTGTCTGCACAACACATGACATGATTTTCTGTTGATTTTTTTGTTCTCGCCAAAACAGTATACGTTTAAGAAAATGCGAGAAAAATCCTGAACGAATAAAATTATGATAAATTTACACAAGCAAGTACACTGTATAGGAAGCTCCGCGTAAAATTTCATAATTTTTTAAAGTCGCTTGCTATATTTTAAAATTTCTACAAACACCTGAAATTCTAACCCTAATGAAGGACATGTGGCGGACCGTGGACAACTATGGCCGTGCAGACAGAGTACATGGCAACCAGAGAAGCGCTGCCGGACGGCGGCCGTACAGGTGTTAAATTCGCAAACAAAAATTTTGGGACCAAAAATTCGCAAGCATAAAGCAGGTGGTACAGTAGTATAGGGGTGTCGGTGACTGGTGGATGCAGCCGGTGAGGTTTGTCCGTTCTAGTCCGACCAGGGAGGGAGGAGAGAATCGAGCCGCAGCGGCCGCGCCAGACACGCCGCAATCATTTCACTCGAGTTCACTGTCCCCCGAAACGCAGCTCACTCGCCAGTCACTCACTGCACGCCGTATACGCACGCACGAACGCTTGGATGTTCGAACCAACGCACGGCCGTGGTTCCGATCCCTGCGAGAGGGCCCTCCTCTCCCTCTCGGACACGCGTTTCTGGCGGGTTCGGAGGCAGGAGACCGCCGTTTCCACAGCGCGCCTCGCCGTTGGATGCTCCGCGGATGACATGTGGGCCGGCGGGTAAGCGGCCCCAAGCTGTCACAGGGGATTGATTGATTGCGTGTTGCTTTTGCTCCTTCGCTGCGACGGTTGACCGGTGGTGAGGTTTCGTGAGCTCGGATCCTCCGAGATCGCCGTTCCGTGCTTGTGTTTTGCTCAGCTCATGTGCCCGTGCCCGTGCCATCTATGGCGGTCTATACGTGCGTGCGTGTGTTTTTCTTTGGGAAATGTCTGTTCTCCTCAACTCTGTGGTTGGAGGGCCTATGTAGAATAAGGAGAACTCTTTATTGCTACCCTACCGGTCTATGTGTGAAGTGTCCTTCTCTGACAGCAGCGACAGTGGTTGTAAGTCAGTAACAAAAGGATGTCGATAACTAAGTGAGAAGCGCGGCGGGCAGCAAAGACACCGGAAGCCGCAAGGGGAGGTAGGCTAACGAGGTGTGGACGGCGATTGGACAGAGGTGGAGGGTTAGGGACGCGGATACTCCGCTACAAGGTGCACAGTATATAAGGATTAGGGTTCATCTGGGCTGTCCAATCACCGACGAACGGGCTAGGGCAACCGTGTGCAGCACCTCGCTACAGTACAAACAGTGAAATCGCACCAGTAATAAAACTATCACTGTTCCTACGCTATTCTTGAATAACACTTCGGTGGACTACTGTAGCACCAGCCTAAAAAAATAGCTCATACAATGCTTCTCTGCGGTACCATGGAGGATCCAAATCCAAGGGTTAGCACTGATGCACTAGCGGTGGCTCGTTAGTCGCACCCTCAGAACATACGAATTCCACATCAAGTTTGTAAGAAAAAGCAAAAACTCATCCAAAATTGACCTTGCTTTTCCTCTGGCCCGTGCATGGTATGGGTGGACCTTCTCGTTTAAGCCTTCAGCTTCCAAGCTAGCTTGCTTCGTCTTTAAATCTTCGTTCTTATATTCGACTGAAACCAAAACCTTTTACTCAAACCTATCATATATATTCTCGCGCTCTGATATATACATGCGGCTCATTTGCCGAATTGCCAGACGACGATCCACGGTCGAAGACTCGCGCGGAGGGCGCAGAGCATCCCTAGCTACGGTGGTAGCGGGCACAGCACGCGTCCGGGTGACACGGCGACAGGCGGGCATGTACTGATGCCGGCCACCGCCACTTCGCCTCATTTCATTTCACCCCTCGCTGCTGCCTTCCGCTACTCATTCATTGCCATCAGTCCTAGTACACATCAATTCAATTCCACCGGTAGAATACAAAGACCAACCACCGGTAGAATACACTGTTTTCTTCTCTAGTTACAGCCGCTACAGGCCTACAGCCATTACATTGCTGTATAAATGTAATCTAGTCTAATTACAGAGATTACACATTAGGCAAGTTTATTTTCTTAGAAGGAGCACACCTTCTTTGGAATCTAGGGGGGCAGTGTTGAGCTCGTACCTTGCGGTACCTGCACTATTCTCAGCCCTCACGCTGCACGCATGCACGTACGTACGTACTACCAACGAGCAGCTGCACTGCGCAGGGCAACCTTGCGATGAGTCCCAAGAAGCGTCCAACCTTTTCCTTGACACATTTGGCACGGCATCACCGTCGGTCGAGGAAGACAGAAAGAAAAAGGAGGCAGAATGCTGTCCATCCTTGTCTCTTTTGCACCCTCCTCCCTTGCAAACTAAACTCCTCTTTTCTGTCCTCGTGACTCTTCTGCTCATCCCAGCTAACGTTGCCAACTGTACTCCTGCTACATGGAATCGCAGATGGCAGAGGAAGAACGAGTAGAGGGAGGGCAAAAAGAAGCAACAAATAGGATCAAGGGAAAAGGTGTCACTCCGCGGCAGCCAATACTACTCCTCAAGCTATATTTGTCCACAATCCACCATAAGTATAGACCAAGAAAATACTAAATTTAAGAAATATTTTATGAAAAATGATTATACATATCCCTATTAAATGATCACTTAACATCATTCAAAGCATTTAAGTAGAGGCAGAGAGAGAAAAAATTACAATAACTGCATTGTAGATTTCTTCAATGGACAAATATATCGAAACGGACACTCCTGATGCTATAAACAAATAGAGCAGAGATTTAACATATCTATCCTTTTACTAAAGCCGGGGGAAATGCCGCTGCCCCGTACGTCCATTCACTCGCTCCAGCGCGCACACACGTCCGCCTTCAGCGCTAGTCTTTCGTGGACAGGTTCCATTTCGTGTTTTACGTGGTTCCCGGTCGCGGTCACCACTTCGCCCGGTGCCATTCGCCCGCACGCTCGCGTTTCTTCTTTGGCACGTTTCTCGGCCGCTGTCACCTGTTCGGTCGGTCCCGTTGGCCCATGCCACGCGTGCACGGCGTTCGTCGGCAGTCCGCTCGCCTCAGACGGGGGCGGTGCGGCTGCTCGCCGCCTCGTGGCCCATGCCGCGACTTCAAGACACCGTTCGCGCTTAGCTCCGTCGCCTCGCGATCGAGAGCGATGCACGACCATGCCGCCACCTCTGATTGGGACCGATGCTATCGTGGTAAGCGGGACACGCAGTGCCTCTGACGTGGTAAGCGGGACACACAGTGCCTCCGACGACTGCTTGGTCTCGCCTCCGGTCTTCACACTCCTCAGATCCCTGTTATTTTTCTGTTGTTCTCTTTTTGTTTCTCTCCGCCGCTCCTTTTCCTCGGTACATTGTCTTTTGCTCTCCCGTGTGGTCGACCTCAGTTCCTCTGTTTCACACATTTCCTCGCCCGATTGCCTTCTGCTCTTCCCTATTGGGTGCTCGTGCGTCTTGGCCAAGCAGCTTCCTCTACGCCCTCGGTTCGCTATCGAAGATCCCCTCTTTGCCTTGGGACGCTCGGGTCATTTCTTGTCCTTGTTTGCTTGTCGCCGCCGCTGTTTCGTTCGCGATTTTTCGCGTTGCTCGAGGATCATCGCGTGTTAGTTCATGGCTCTTTCCGCTCTTTGCCTTTGGACGCTCGGGTAATTGCTTGCCTACCCGTGGCTCTCTTTTGTTTGCGCATGTGTTAGCTGAGAAGTCGTTTTTTAATTTAGCTCGTTGCTCTTTACCCCATTGGCCTTTGGACGCTCTCGTTGTTTCTTGCCCTTGGTTGGTTCTCGCCGTCGCTGTTTTCTACGCGCTGTTCCGCATTGCTCGACCTGCTGCGATTCGGTTGCGGCTTGAGAATGAGCCCGATTGTTCATCCCCTTGCTTGTTATGTTTACCCATGTCTCTCTTTTGTTTGCGTGTGTGCTAACTTGGATGCCCTTTTGAAGTCTTTAACGGCCGAGCCTCATGGTCTCAAGAGGAGCAATCTCGTGGAGGGGAATCGACCGTTCTTCCTTTTTGTAGCTGGGCCCGATCGTTGCTTATCACCTATCTTTCTTCGTTTGGCCTTTTTCCCCCCTGTCGATGCTTCAGTTCCCGATTCAGAGTGAGAGCTCATCTTTCGATGTGACTGTCTTGCTAATGTTTCCTTTTTTGGGGCCCTTCCTCCTTAGTTGTGGCCTGTGTAGTGTTTGAGAGGCCTGCTCGCCGTCTCTCTCGTGTGTGTGCTGCCCTTGGTTGATGCTCTTTATTGCTTGATCCATTAGGTGTTTACTCGTGACTGCTTCGCTTTACGTCCTCACGGCAGAACAGTTGTCCGTGGCCGGTCCATGCCTCTTACCTTGTGTTTTGGGTGCTCTGGTTGCGCCGTCGTTTTCACTCTGGTCTACTTGGCTGTTTATTTGTACTGGTTTAGGCGTGCTTACCTTGCCTGCGTACCGTTTGTCTTGGTAGTGTCATGTGTTCGATGCGTTGCTTCATACGGCCTTCGCGTTCTTTCAGGTAGCGTATCTTGCTATCTTGTTTGTTCAATATGACAGCGAGGTCCCTTCGTGCTTCGGTTTTGTTCTTGTTCGTTCAATTACCCGGTTGCCATGCGACCTCTGCTTTGGGAAACGCATGCATCAAGGCCCTATTTCATTCTCGCTTCATTCTAGTCGGCTTATAGTGAGTCATTGCATCTAATTGTTTATCGGTACTTGCAGATGGTGTGTCAGAGTGTCCAAGAATACAACTTTGGTGTAGCCTCGGTCCTGCAGCGGCTATCGTGGAATTGACTTTCGTGGTACTCTTTTGCTCTTATTCTGTTTATTTCTTGCTAGTGCGTGCTCTGGGTTTGGTTCTCGCGGTCTCACGCCTGTGACCGTCTGCGCCATGCTGCATTAGTTTTACATTATGTTACCAGGTTAGTCGGGTGTTTCGTTACCAGCATTATTGATTATTTATGGTTTCTTGTTTAGTCCTTCTGTTACCTAGTCTGTTATATTTATGTCAGCTTATGTTCGCCATTGCCTCATGTATCCTCGCCATTGCTTTTACGATTTTGCTTATCGACGGCCTTGCTCGCATTCTCGTCAAGCAAGTTTGTGCGAGTTTGGATTTATTTCTTAGTTCGCAGCCTGTGCTATCAACATTCGCTCTTCCTACCGCAACGCACCCTGGGTAATACATTCTGGTTCGTTCAACTTTGTTTAAGCAAGATCACGCTACACTCATGTGCATATGATTAGTTAACGCATTTGATCTATGCTGAGTGCTGCCACAGAACGCCTACTAGGTTATTATAGCTGATGTCCTGTGTTACCGCTCACGAACTATACTTCATTTTTCGCTCGTGTAACAATCCACTGGTTGCTTATACGTTCACACTAGATTCGATGTTCTCGCTGTTAGTCATTCCGTCACGCCTGTTCTATGCTGCTGAGTTTAGGTGCTATGTTTGCTGATTAGCCAGGTGTTTCTTTACATGTCTTCTTGATTTCTTATCAGTTCTTGTCGAATACTTTTGTTAGCTTGTTTGCCGTATTGGTAAGGCCCTTTGTTCACCTCATTGCCTCATGTGTGATTCGCCATTTTCTAGGTGCTGCTTCCCGCTATCCTCTTCGTGCACTCCGCCACGTAGACCCGTTCGCGTTCTGTTTTGGTTCTTAGCCAGCTTGTTACACTCTCGCCGTCCGGCCTTCCTTCAAAAACACGTACCAGGTTGTACATTTGCCTTCATTGTGCTTTCTTATGTTAACTTGTGCAAACCATGCTTCGTGCTCTGTGCTTTCAGCCGGTGTGCTTGTCATGTTTGCTCCTTATCTTACCTTTCCCATTATGTCTTCGATTTACCTGCGGTTTTCCATGTAGTGCTATGTTTCGTTAGTCTCTATTTCGTTCCTTTGCTATTGCCATTGCGATGATGAACTGGCTGACTCGTACTTTGTTTTCCCTCTTCATCCTTCCTTATCGTCTGTTTCTTCCTGCTGATTTCTACCATGCCGGTCGTTTGCCTTGCATAGACAGCACGCCTACCGGTATGCGCTTTGCCTGACTTCCTCTCAAACGTGATACATGCACAGATGTTGAAGCGTCGTGGTCAACCCATCATATCCGGTGTGTCCTTAATTTCGCCTCCTTTCCTTGTCCTCTTGCTTGTGCCTTCCTACTACGTCTGTTTAGTCTACGCTCCTTGCTGATTCTGACTTTTTTCAGTCAGTTCATCATCGCGTCCTAGTACGTTGCTTGGTTTGGTTCTACATCGCGACTAGGTATGTCTATTTTGTCTATGCCTATGCCAGCCTCATAGTACTGCCCTATGCTACCTTATCTCCACGGAATGTGCCGCCGCTTGCTCGTTCCGTTCCGCACAGAAACATGGTGCGCTTCTCATCCTATGTTCTTGCTCTTTTTGCTATCCGTTGGCTATTTGTTCTCATCTTTTCCCTATTGCTGTCATGCCAATGACGGACTACCCAGCATGGCTCCCTGTACATAGAACATCTAATTCATTCTCTTTCCTTACTTCCTATCTTCAGTAGGCCAGCCATCGACTCCAGCATAGCCCAGCTGCCTCCCTGCTCTTAACCACAATACCACTATTTAAAACCGCCTACTGCCGGTTTACCCTTTTATTTGTTCGCCACATCTTTTTGATATGGTCTATGTGTTCTTCAATGCTTTCCTTTTGTTAGAGGCCATTACTACCCAACTATTCACCCTGAGCTTGCACGCCAAAATCGTTGAAGAAGGCTCTTGGCTGATAGGCGTAGATTGTTGGTTGCTCAAGGTTCCTTCTCCGCCGTCTCTTCGCTGCACAGTTTTCCATGTGTTCAATAACAGCTATCCTTTTCATATATCCTATTTGTTAATTCCCCGTGTTTCACGCTATGCTATCTTTCCTAATTAACTCCACAGGTACTATACCCTGTAGCCCATCCATTGGCCCTATATCAACCTTGCCGCTTCAGTACACAGAGACCCTTAAAGGTTAGCTTCCAATCCTGCAGATGGTTGATAACAAAGCCCAGGAAAAAAAACTATGGCCATGCGTGCTTTCGTATTTATGATGTTCATGTCTATTGGTTGTGCGTACTTGCAACCACATATCCAACATGTTCTTACTATGGTGCACCAGCCTATGCATGTCCACATTGCTTGGCGATTTTCTGGTACCAGGAGCGGTTGTCCGGTAGAACTTCAGTCAGTCGTGGACACCTTGCCTACAATCTATGCTGCCGTGGGGGGAAAATCTCACTGTCAACATCTAGGCCATGGCCTTCGCCCTTAAAAGAGCTTGTCTGTCTCAATAGAGGCTCTAGGTCTAACCATTTCATTCACATTTACTTCTCTTGGAGTTCATGTTGATAGATCTATCAATACTGGTGATGGCCCCTATATATTTTGTATCAACAGTGTGGTTCATCACCGTATCGGATTGCTCTTACCATCAGATGGAAACCACCCACAATACACTCAGCTTTATATCTATGATACTGTAAACGAAGTTCATAATAGAATCAACATTTTGGACACCGTTGAAGGCCATCATGACCAATCTAACCCTACAATTGTCAGCGCTCTCATTGCCATGCTTGACCGTTGCAATCCTTTGGTTCAAAGGTTTAGAATGGTTCGAGATCGGCTGCTTTCTCCAAATGCTCCAAACATATATATCCAACTCATTGGTTCTAATACATCACACGGCAATCGCTACAGCCTACCGTCTTCTTCAGAGTTGGCAGCCTTGCTTGTTGCTAACTTCCCTACTGATGTCTCCACATTTGACATTGTTGTACAAACAAAATAAGGTCCTTGCAAATAGATATCACCGCTTCATCCAGCTCTAGTGTCTTTACAGTACCCACTTCTATTTCCGCATGGTGATAAAGGATACCATCTCGGTATTAAATATAGAGAGGTTGATGATTCACCTCTAGGAATCCGAGAGTTTGTTTCCATGCTCCAGTTCTACTACTATTACCTGCACTACCATGCAGGTGAGCCTAATCCTTTCACTTGCTCAGGGAGGCTCTCCAATCAGATTATTGTTAATGCTTACTCTTGTGCCGAAGCAAATTGCTTTAGCTTCCATGTTTTCAACTAAGACAAACTAAGGTCAGAGACATATCAAGGTATAACAGATGCGGTTGCTAAGGGCACTCAAACTGGCAGAGATGTTGGCATAAAAATGATCTTGACTGCCAGCTTCACCGGAGGCAGGAGATACATGGTTCAGAATTACCATGATTCCATGGCTCTGTGCCGAACGTACGGTGCTCCAGACTTATTTAGCACATTCACATGCAATCCAAAATGGCCAGAGATAGCTGAAGCGCTTCATAATGAGCCAGGCCAGTGTCCCTCTGATAGATCTGACATAATCACTCGGGTATATCATATGAAGCTGCAAGAATACCTGACAGACATTAAGGATGGTTTTGCTTTCGGCCCGGTTCGTGTAGGTATTTCCAATCTCTCATCACGCCTTAACATAGCCCCTCTATTTCTATTAGCTATTTAAACCCTCTTTTTCCCATCGACCTTTGCAGTGATCTATACTACGGAATTCCAAAAGAGAGGCCTTCTGCATGTCCATGTGCTTAAGTGGCTAAAAGATCGCGGTGATGCGCCTACACCCGATTTTATTGACGGTCTTATTTCAGCGGAGATACCGGATGTGATTACTGATCCGCTGGGCTATGCTCTTGTCGAAGAATTCATGATGCATGGGCCTTGTGGAGATCAAAACCCTAGATGCCCCTGTATGAAGAAAGGCAGGTGTTCCAGATGGTATCCAAAACAATACCATAGTGAAACAACTGTCGACACAAATGACTTTCCAATATATCGACGGCGGGACAATGGAAGGTTCATCGTGAAACACGGAGTTAGATTGGATAATAGATTTGTTGTTCCTCACAACCTCCCATTGATCAAGAAATACCAGGCTCACCTCAACGTTGAGGGGTGCAATAAAACAAATCTTGTGAAATATCTTTTCAAGTATGTCATGAAAGGACATGATTACGCAACCATGGCATGGCGAACTAGCAACACCTCGTAGGCTGCCACATCCAGTGAGTAGCCTGTTCGTATTGATGAGATAGATGAGTATATCAAATCCAGTTATCTCTCTGCCTGTGAAGCGAGCTAGAGACTTTTTGGTTTCGAGATTCATGCTAGGACACCTTCTGTGGAACGCTTGGGCGTACATTTACCCGATATGGCTAGGGTATCATTTACTGAGGATTCAACACTGCCTATTGTTCTTGTTGATCCTGATGCGTTGAAGACCACACTAACTGAGTGGTTCGTTGCAAATCAGCGATACGTATCAGCAAGAACTCTTACCTACTGTGAGTTCCCCACATCATGGACATGGAACTCTAATCGTAAGGTGTGGTCCTACAGAAAAACAGGAACCAAGATTGGCAGAATCATTTCTGTACACCCGGGTACAGGTGAACTTTTCTATTTAAGGATGCTGCTGATGGTTGTACGAGGTGCTTTGTGTTACGAAGATCTAAGAACACACGAAGGCGCAGTCTATAGCACATTCTGCCAAACATGCCAGATGCGTGGCCTCATCGGTGATGACACAGAATGGTATTCGCTTTTTGACGAAGCTATTGTTTGGGCCACATCTTCTCAGCTTAGACATCTTTTCTTAGCAATCGTCCAATACAACGAAGTTGGCAATGTACGCCTCCTCTTTGATAGGTACTGGCGATCTATGGCTGATGATATCACGTACAGGATACTCCGTTCGCTAAACGTACAAACTTCCATGGTACCTGACCATTCCTTACAGATCCTACTTTTACGCGAGCTTGCTTCCCTTTTTTCGTCCAACAGCCTCTCCTTGGAATCCTATGACCTGCCAATACCACCAGATGGATACGAAGCAACTGTTGGTAATAGGCTCGTTGCTGAAGAACTATGTTATGATAGGTTGCAACTAGAGTCTCAAACAGCTCCAATGTACGAGAGTCTAAATAGCGAACAACGTTCGGTTTATGATAGGGTCGTACATTTTGTTCCCTATGACCAACCGTGTTTCTACTTTGTCTCGGGCCATGGTGGTACAGGAAAAATATATTTATGTAACGCTATCATTTCAAGGCTAAGATTCGAAGTTCGTATTGTCCTAGCTGTTGCGTCCTCTGGAGTTTCATCATCGCTATTGCTTGGTGGCCCTACAGCTCACTCATGGTTCTGAATTCCATTTGAAATCGACGACCAAAGCCTTTGCAATATTCGACGTTAGACGATCCTTGCTGAACTCATTAAAAAAAACTAAACTCGTTCTATGGGATGAGGCACCGATGACATATAGAAGGTGCTTTGAGGCTTTAGACCGTACCATGCGTGACATTTTGGCTACAGATAGTGCCTCCAACATTGACAAACCGTTTGGTGGGAAAACAGTCGTTCTTGGTGGTGACTTCAGGCAGATACTGCCAGTTGTTGCAGGAGGCACCCGTAAAGATATTATTGCGGCTTTGCTTGTTAGTTCGCCGTTGTGGAGAAATGCTCACATACTTCACCTCAGTACCAACATGCGTCTTACAAACCCCTCTATTTGTCCTTCTAAGCGCATTGAACGGTCGCGCTTTGCTCGATGGGTACTGGATATTGGAGAGGGCCGCTTGCCTATGCACACAAAACTAGGCGACTCCAAACCAACATGGATACGTATACCATCTGAGTTGCTACTTACACCTACCGGCGATAACATGTCTGCTCTTATTCATGCCATCTATGAAGACTTTGCTGCTAATTACAGCTCAATGACGTATCTTGCATCGCGTGCGATTGTAACACCCCTCAATGCTTTAGCTGAAAAAATTAACACATCAGTGCTTGAAAGGCTTCCAGTTCCTTCTAGGGAATATCTTAGCTATGATAGTGTCGCTGACGCATATGATTAGACAGCTGACGTTGACCTCCTATATCCAACAGAATTCTTAAATTCAAACAACATCAACAATTTGCATCAACATATCCTTTCACTAAAGGTTGGAGTACCTGTTGTTCTCCTCAGAAATATTAACCAGAGTCTTGGTTTGTGCAACGGGACACGCTTGTTGTTGACCATATTAGGGGACCGTGTGCTTGAGGCTACAAGCATGACTGGGACACACATTGGTCAACCAGCTTGTATATCGAGGATTATTCTTAACACCAAGAGTCCGCGGTGGCCGTTTATGTTGAAACACTGTCAATTCTCGGTAAAAATCTACTATGCAATGACTATAAACAAATGCAAAGGCCAGACTCTACAGAAAATTGGCGTGTATCTCAAGGAACCGGTTTTTACACATGGTCAGCTATACGTTGCTGTATCAAGAGTGACCTCCAAGCAAGGACTAATCATACTTATTGAAAATGAAGATGACTCGCCTGTATCAGAAACAAAGAATATCGTGTACAATGAGGTCTTACAATTCCTCTAAGGACTACTTTTGTCTTCTTCAATGTTGGCCCTTCTGTATGTAGATGTCGACTTTCCCCATCTCCATATAGTTGTTGGTAGTATCTACGTCAATAGCCCATGCTGCCTCCTTCAGCTTGTCGCTTGTTCTTCTTGTTATAAACTGGTGTGACGTTACTTATCTTTGTATGCCGCTTTGTCTCTCTAGGCAATGCAGTCTTTGCTGATCACCGTGCTACCATAGTATTATTCTACCTTCTTTGTATATGCTTGCCTTACCGCACTTCTTTTGATTGCACCTCTTTAGATGATACTATCTTATCCAACCGTACTGTGCCTCTACTAAACCAAAAAAAAGGGTGCTACCATTCCTTTTGAAGTCAACAGTGTCTGGCTGCTTAGTTATGTCAGCATTCATTTTGGCTCCTCACAATGTTTAGCCCTTCTTTCTTTAGTTAATGCTGTTATTGTTCTCCCTATCTATAAACCTATGCTTAATAGTTCTAATTTTATTTAATAGGCTTACTGTGTCATCCTTTCATTTACTGTTTTACACATTTATGCGCATCATATATTTCTTGCCAGTGATCTATTCTTTTCCTAGCATTTACGACATACAGTTCTACAGTTAGCCTCATCGTTTATTTACTTTGCGATGCTATGTTACGAATAGCTAAATTACTCCCTGCTCACTTTAGCCCCTAAGATTATATATGTTGCTGATTTTTGCTCTGTCGTCACCAGCATGCAATGACATACCACACTCTTAAGATATATACAAACCTTAACATACTTTTTCATACCGGTCATGCCCCTCAGGTGGCCTTATATGAAAGCAGATGCAACACGTTCTGTTAAAGGACGTAACACAGGAGTCACACCGTTGGCGCATACGTGTTAGAGTAACCCGGTTCTCCGAATATATCGATGGCGCACAGCCTGGAAAGGTCCTCCGTCTTGACATGGTCTTATTGGATGAACAAGTATGCTGCCAATGCCTCTATTTTCTTATTCAAGCCACCATTGTTCCCACCTCTCTCTTATATTAACCACTTATTCGTTAGGGCACAAAGATGGAAGCCCAAGTTCCAGAGAGGCATCTATATCTCTTCAGCGCAGAGCTAAAAGAAGATCATATGTACTACATAGAGTATTTCGAGGTTGCAAATGCAAAGACAACTTACCAAGCCGTTGACTATCCTTTCATGCCAAGATTTACTAGATACACAAAGATAGCCGAGATTTCACCTATACCAGACACTTTCCCGCTCTATGCATGTGCAATAGCCTCATTTGATATCCTCAGGACACGCATTGGACAAAAAAAATTCCTCTCAGGTAACTCATAATTACATCTCCTTATTTTAATGCTTAGCTGCAAATATCACTATGGGCTTATTCTGCTCCCATGCACACTGCTTATTCAGCTCTCATTCAGGTTTAAAAAAAAAAATCCCCTTACGACAGTTTACCAACATAACTTTTTTTTAAAAAAAACATAGTCCTGCTAGCGCATTCCCCGTGAAAAATCTCATCAGTCCATATAGACCACTTTTTACGACTTTACACTACTCTACAGACATACTACAATAAAATAGAGCCACCATCTCAGATCAAATAATACAAGCGCATGCTTAAGCATTCAAATTCGCCTTTCACTCACATCGATGTAAATAGTTCCTACCACTAGCATAGTATCTATGTATGCCAATTGGAATACTACAATCCTCTAACCTTTGCCATGTCTGTTTAATAGACACAGTTGGACTCATCACGGCCATTTCGCATGTCAAGATAGTGCTTGCAAGAGGAACCATGAAACCAGTTCGCAACATCAAAATAACCGATGGCAGGTATGTACCCCAGGTTATATCCTTTGCACGCGCGCACACACACACACACACTAATCTTAATACTATTACAGTTCTATCATCAGTGCCCACCTACTTAGCTACAAACGTTCAAGCTCTCCTCCTATAATACAACATCGTTACGGGAAACATAAATCTACCCGTTTGCATAGAGACACTACTATGGTTGCTCTATGGGGATCACACGCAGAACAGTTTGATGCACAACAAATCCAAGCTGAGTCAACATGGGGACATGTTGTTGCCCTCTTTGTAGCTATGACTGTGAGCATTTATGAAGGTAAAAAAAAACCAATGACACCATTCTTAATTACTGTTTTTACAGTGCTCTAGCATTGACCACACGCACTCTTCACCTTTGCCATTCGCTTGCAGGGTAGCTCTCTCTTCAGGGAAGGTCGATTTGCAAGTGGTATACCAATATTCTCATTCCTGAGATAACAGCTCTACAAAATAGGTCTTGTCATTTTGTAATCCCAGATTGAGTAGATATGTTTCTGCATCTACCTTTGTCCCTGCACTTACTACACTTCTTTACCGTTCAGCTTTTCTGGCATGCCACATAGCATCACATGGTTTGGTCAGAGTGCTGAGCAATCCAAACCTCTGTCAACGATAGTGAACCATCTATTGACACTAAACGCACATGACGCTGTGGTAAGATGCTCTTAGTGCAGTTAAAAAAACAATCTCCAATACGTTACTTCACTACATTTTGTGTTTCCTTCATGTTTTACATCCTGCTAAATCATAGGGCCGCTCATACAATGTGGACATTGTCATTGAAGATCTCACTCCAAATAGTGGCTGGTGGTATCTAGCCTGTAGCGAATGCAAAAAAGCCACCATTCGCGTTGGTGAAGGTTACAAATGTCGAAGATGCAATGCCGTAATAGTGGAACCAAGGTTCTAACTTAATCACGCCCTATAACCAAATCGCGACTTTGCCGATTCTATTCCATAATTGTTTAACCCACTGTCGCATATCTTGCATGTTCTACATATAGATACAAGGTACTGTTAAGGCGTAGATATAGAACATCTTGTGGTCAAGCTCAAGTTGTAGAGTTTGTTTTCTTCGGTGATATAGGTCAACAGCTCATTGGGATTCCACCTTTGATACTCACAACAAACGCTCCCAACATGCCTGGGTTCATACCTCCAAAAATCACGAGACTTTATGGTAAATGGTACAGCCTCAGAGTAAGCGGATCACACGGTTCGCTGCAAAGCGAAACAACGTCGTTCCAAGTCGATGCATTCTCTGTCCTGCCAACAGCACCTCCAGCTATACTCGCTCCTATCGCTGCCAAGAAACTCTGGGAATATTCAATGCCTATACGTGACGATTTAGCTAGCTCATCTGTCAGTGCACCTTTGGAACATACTCTCTTACCTGCTGGAATTGTTACACCATCGCTCAACAGAACATCTTCAATTCCAGTGAGTCCTATGCTCTCGGTACATGCAAAGCCACAGGACACCGCAACCACTTCGACTCCTCCGACAGACCTTTCAGAGGTTTGCACTGACTTATCAATTGAACCTGCTATTGATGTTAGGTGAGCATGGAACCTTTGCGTCATATAAATGCTTATTACTTCCTTTGTTACAAAGTTTGTCCAAGATCCTTCAAAAACTGCAAAGCGACCTTGCCCTGATGACTCGCCGTTGCCTCCTCAGACTGATGATGACACAAGGTACATCCTTTACCTTCTTTAAGCAATATCAGCTTGTTACATCCGATTCATTCCGTATTGTAACATATGATTATTACTCCACTGACAGTGCGATGCACCTGAGAAAGAAAGGGACG
Source organism: Phyllostachys edulis (assembly GCA_036346405.1). Lineage (NCBI taxonomy): Eukaryota > Viridiplantae > Streptophyta > Magnoliopsida > Poales > Poaceae > Phyllostachys > Phyllostachys edulis. The sequence goes on from CM070545.1 coordinate 17,599,833, forward strand.
GTCATGAAGAAACTAGACATGGATGTGCCTTCCAGCGAATGAAACAACAGGTCATATATACACAATTTTACACACCTTTATCTGCTCTGTCTCACGGCTGTCTTTTTGACAATTTCCAAATTTGCTTCATTCATACAGGGACCTTGTTTATAGGTAGTGACCTCCCAGCTAAAAGCTACACCTTTTGGTAAACTACATCAGGCCTAGCATTTATGCGAAAAAGTTGTATAAGCATACAGACTAATGGCCACCGAACATGTTGTCTGTTTCTTAAACAAAACTGTACTGCTCATGTAGAAAAGTTTCTGAGACATTCCACCTGATACTATATGTTTATGTTCCTTTCCCTGCTGTGCTATTACACTTATCATACCTACTTAGTATTGTTTATACACGTCTTATGCTTCCAGATCTACACATTCTATAGATCAATACCGAACAATACTCACCAATACTACCGAATCAACAAGCCACATAGAATCTTATCATAAATCACAAACACAAATTATTTAATTATCCATATAAGATCATTCAAATGGTTTATACATGTGTATACATATTTATTCATAAAAGATTCCACTAACTCAAAAAGAAGTAAATGACACTCACCAATACTACCGAATGCTTCTTTTATAATAGTAAAGATATAACCTCAGACATTGATGTGCAGACCTCAGCGGAGCATTCGGAATCCAAACACCACAGGCAATGGCGCCAAAGTCCACTGATTTGAAACGGCGAAGAAAGTATGAGCAAAATTTCTACTCTGGTCGCTGCCACTATACGGGATTTTCCAATCCACTTTAAGCTCTGAGCATGACATATGTCGCATTTGTTCAGTTGAAAATTTTGCTCAACCGAGGAAACGGCTACTTTTGACTCTTCTAGACTGCAGATGGGAGATAAGCTCATCATCTCTGTTAAGTAACCGTAACCATCAGTGTTTGCCTTTGCCCCATTCTGGACTAGTAGACTAGACCGAACTATTCCATTTTTGTGCCAGTGCATGGCGCCCGCTATTAGTGGTTTCCTACCAGTTTTTAGCAGTTAACTTGATCTGATTTTTATCATAATCACAAAATTGACCAAAACTAATTTAATTTTAAGCAAAAAAAAAACTGACAAAAGAGAGAGAACCCCACTCCTCACAAGAGAACTAGACACTCGTAGGTTTTTTTTTATCAACTTCAATTCATTTTTTTAGAGAGTGGGAATAACTAGCTAGTATAGTCATTAAGGGTGTGTTTAGTTACCTGTATGTCCCTAGCTTAACTCGTATGTATTATTCAGGCTGAACCTAACCAGACTGAATAGATGCAATGATGAATTGTTTGGTTGCCTGTTTCTGTTGGCCAGGTTTTGCTAAGATGTTGTTTGGTTGCTTATATCTGGCGCGGAAGAAGGTGAATAGACTCACGAGCTACCGCCTACAGCATCGCGCCACTGGCCGAGGAGGAAGCTCGAATCGAGCGTTTCCCTCGGACCTGGCCCGAGATGGAATCTTGTATTCACTTAACCAGACTCACCCACCCAACCAGGCAACCAAACACCCAAAAACTTGTATTTACTCATACGAGTCAACCTCATACAGACAATCAAACACACCCTAAGTCTTCCAACCCATGTGGTAAGTGAGAAGTGAACTCTGGCCGTCAGCCCACCGGAAAACCAAGATGCCACACCAGTTGGATATCCAACGGTTGGCACTTCATTCCCTTTTTTTCCTTTCCTTTGCATTTTATTAACCTTTTTATATTGGGATTTTTTTTCCTATTTCCTTAACGAACCGATTACAATTATTTCCTTAATGAACCGATTCAATCAGCATCTAGAATAATGCTCATAACTGGCACATCTTGACGTACCTTGGTTCGTTCCTGATCCCCATTTTCTGCTGAAAAATCCAGCAGCTAGCAGTTCTTGCAGCCCTTCAAGCAACTGCACCAAAAAAACTGCAGCACCGCATGGACCCAAATGCGCACATGGGCCCAACAGATGAATCCAAGAGATGCCCATACAATGGATCGCCGAACCAATGTCAATCACAGGGGGAGAGAAAAGAAAAAAAAAACGAAAAATCTCACTCCCAAGACGATCATCCAAGTTGCTCTCTGTTCGAACAGGATATGTGCACAATTATGTGGCGTACGTATGGGCAGAACCATGGGTCACGAGAGGCATCACATCGAACAGCAATCCGCTAATGCATCTGAATGTACTTACTATCCTGATGAGCTACTAGGGAATGGACCTGAAAAGGAGCAACGTTCTAGCAGTGCGGCTAAGTGCAGTTTACCTTCAGATGGGACCACGAGCTCGACACGCTGCGCTCCCTGATGAAACGAGTCATTCCTCTGTTGCTAGGAAGGGACGGCATCAAATCATGGCTTCAGAATTCAGAGACGAGTCCCCGACGGAAGCGTGAGTTTGTGGTAGGCTCCATCCATGCTGGTTCTCTGAATTCTGATTGATTGGAAGTTAGAATTTGCAGCAGTAATCGGAGGATCTAGCAAGCACTGACTGGAGGGAGGCAAAAGCAAAAGGGAGGCGTGCCCAGCGCGAGGGACGGGCGGCTGGCTAAAAGGCTTCCCAAGGATCATGTGAAGTTTATAGATTATGTTGTGATGAGTGATTGCAATTTGGGAAGGTTGAAAAATTGATTTATAAATTTATCAGAGTTTATAAGTTGTATAAGACATGTTACTGCTAACGTAGGTCAAGTTGTAAAAAACTTATGCCCGAAAACAATTTTTTTGTCTTTGGATGTGTAAGGTCGCTTGGAGTCAACCACGGTTAACGGCAAGGATCGATGCTAAGCTCATGGAGAAGCTGAGGCCCAGAATGATCGAGGATACCGGGTAAGGTGGTGATCTCAAGTATAGCATGAGAAAGACGAAAATGTTGAAGGGAAGTTCGAACGACGGGATTGCACCATGTGGCTTGGTTTATCCAAGTGAGGTATGGTCCGGTGGAACCGGAACGGAGAGACTTACTGACGCGCGGCAAACCAGTGGTGCATCTACACATGGCAAGCATGGCGATTGCTTGCAATGGATGGAGAAGACCGGGTCAATGAAGGGTATTTTGGTAGTTTGACTAAAATACCGAAACTGTTTCGGTAGAAAACCACGTCGCTTGAGCGGCGTTTGGAAAGACGGTTTAGGTCATGGAGAAGCTGGTATGATTAAGTTGGATCAAGGCTAAGCACTTAGCGGATTCGGGTTTATGCGCTTTGAAAAGCGTGCATATGAGTAGAGTGTGAGTTAAAATCAGTGTGTGTGGGGTTATCAGGTTTCACCCATTGTGCTAAGTGGACAGTATTCACTAAGGGTTGGATGTGTATGGTTAGCCCATCTATTTAAGGGGATGGGATGGAGACTTGTGGTCATCCATCCGATCATTCTCTCTTGAGACCTAGGGTTCATGAGTTCTAGGGTTAGGGTTTGAGAGAAGTTGAGTGTTATGGTGTGCTCTCTTGTCCTCCAAGTGGAGTGGCTGTAAAACCCTCATCCTCAAGTAGCAATACATCAATCTTTGTTCATCTCTATGAATCTCTTTTGTGTTGATTGATTTGATCTTGATTTGGTTGGTTTCCCCATCTCTCTTCCCTTCTTGATCTTGCTGTGCCAAGGACGTGTAAGAGATGGAGATAACCTCTGGACATCAATCTCCACCTATCTAGGCACTTTCATGGCAATTTCATCAAGAAACCCGGTTTTTGCTCTCTTTGGCCTCTCCGAGTGCTTTCTTGATTCAACTGTTTTTGTCTCGATTTCTTTGGTGTTCTTACTTTCTGTGATATGTGGAAACATATCTAGATCCATCTTGGCAATCATCCATTCACGAACAAGTCATATTTACAATTTTCGGTTTTTGCCCCGTTTTTGTGCAACTTTCCCTCAAAGAGGAAAATGCCATAACTTTGGGAATGATTTTCTTAATCGATGAGTGGAATAGGTTCTGACATACTAAAGAGGGTGCATACCAAATTTTAAGTGATTTGGAGCTTTGTATTGAGAGTTAGCTCATTTTTAGGTTTTGACCGGTTTTGGTGCAACAGAGCTTCACGAACAAAAAGATCATATTTCTCTTAAGTTCTTTCAAGATTTTTGGCTGGGATAGGTTCTTAAGATCATGACCCAGCCTTGGTTCAAGTTTGAAGTCTTTTGAATCTACGAATCAAAAGTTACATGGATTTTTAGATTTGAAATAGTGTTGTTTTTGTACTGTTCACGATTTGACATTACTGTAACAATTTGATTTTCAGATTTTTTTTGATTTTTGATCTTCATAGCTATTGGAGTGAAGAGTAAGTGAACACTTGGGGGAAAAATTTGAAGGCACCATTCAAACCCCCCCCCTCTGTTGCCATACTGGTCCTATAAGTGGTATCATAGTCTGGTTAGCTCTTCTCATAGATTTTAACCAGTCTTAGGAGCCGTGGCATCAGACAAGTATTCTACCAAGCCATCTGCGTTCGATGGAGTCGATTTTTCTTATTGGAAGGCTCGCATGCATGTCTACATCGAGGCTCAAGAGCACTCAATTTAGCTTAAGGTCAAGAATTCTTATGTAGTGCCAGCCAATGACGATGTGATCTCACCCGATATGGAGGTAAATAGCAAGGCTCAGAATCTTTTGATTCAAGGGTTTAGTCGATCTGAGTTTGAGCGTGTCGCTCACTTGAGGTCTGCTCAAGAGATCTGGAAGACCCTCGCTGACTACCATGAGGGCTCTACCGTGATCAAGGAAGTGAGACAGAACCAACTTAAGAAAGAGTACTTAAAGATCGAGCAAAGGCCTAGTGAATCTTTGGATGAGTTGTGGGGAAGGTTTTCCAAGATCATTCATGATGTACGTGCTGTGGACCTTGTGTTTTCTGAGTCTGAGAATGCATGCCAACTCTTGGGTGCACTTGATGTGAGAGTTTGGGGGGGGGGTGAAGATCACTTGCATCAATGACAACACTATCATGAGTGAGCTTACCATGGATAAGCTCTACTCGAGGTTGAAGACGCATGAGATTGACTGTATCTCGCGTTTTTCCAAGACAGAGTCGATGGTTTTAGTGGTTGACCCTTCTTAGAGTAGCTCTTCTGATTCTTTGGACTTTGGCTTATCTGGATTTTTGTTGGAGAGTTCGTGTTAGATCTAAATATAGCAACTTGTATGAGAGTCGGACTCTAGTTTGAGACTATAAATAAAGGTGTGGAGATCCTACAGGATACACACAACAATTAATCCCTGAAATTCATCATGGTATGAGAGCCATCCCCCACCACCCAACCCTAACCATACTACCTCAGATCCAATCCTTGCCGCTGCCGTCGTCGCTCGTCGTCTCTGCGAGCCTGCGAGCCGCCCGCTCGCTCGCACGGGCGAAGCTCGCTGTTCTCTCGCGTGAGCACGTCTTTGCTGACTAAGAGCACACGAGTTCGGGCCCGACGACGCAACTCTGGCATCGCCGCCTCTGGTCGCCGCCATCGCTCTCCATTGCCGTCGCTCACGCTTGATCTACCTTCGCCGCCCGTCGCCGCCACCTCTGGTCGCCCTCGCCATCGCCTCTAGTCGCCGCCTCGCTTTCGGTGGAGGAAGAAGCAATCGGGAGGAAGGAAGGACCGAAGGAGCGTCGGTCGAAGGAAAAGAAAAGATCGGGGAGCCGTGTCGGTGGAAAAGAAAGAAAAAGGGGCCTCAGTTCGGTAAGGTAAGAAATTCTTTATGTTACCGGTCTGTATGGTTTGGGTAACTGTGAAGTTAGTCATTGAGGTTCGACAGAACGTTGATGCGTGAAGAATTGCCGTGATCGTGAGAGATACGCGTGACATATCTTGGTGGTAATTTAGCATTGCTCAAGTTGTTTGAGAAGATGACCCCTGAGGAAATTGAGGCTGCGAGGAAAGAGGAAGAAGCCGTAATGAGGGCGGCAGAAGAGAAAATGAACGCAGTTGTTTTTGTGACGGGTATGATAGGTCCGAGGGTTGGTGCATGGTCATCTGACTTAAAGCTAGAGCTGATGCCGAATGATGTAAAATTGGAAGGAAGTAAGAATTATCTGAGTTGGTCTAGAAGGGCTCAGCTAATTCTGAGGACGAAGGGGGTGGAGCACTACCTGCAGGAGACTTGTGTTGAGCCTACGGACAAGGCGAGCATGGATTGGAGGATGTGGAACACCACTAATTCTGTAGTGGTAGCTTGGTTACTAACTTCAATGTCTCCATCTATCGCTCGAATGGTGGACATGATGCAGAGTGCACCGGCGATGTGGAAGACACTGAGCAACATGTACTCCGAGGCAGGAAATGTGATGATGATGGTGGAAGTCCATGTTAATATTTGGATCCGTTTGTGATCCGAATTTCTAATATGGAAGTATATGGAATATGCCATATTAGCGGATTAGTTTCCTACTCGGACTCTAAGTCCTTTTACCCCTTTATATACCTCTTGTAAGCCGCATGGGAGAGGGACGCCTCATTGTAATCCCCTGCGTTTTATAATCGCTCATCATATAGTGATCATCGCCGATTAGCGCCCGTGGTTTTTTCCTGCAAGGGTTTTCCACGTAAAACGTCGTGTCTCTTTTGTCCCTATTTTTCTAGGGGAAATTAGCTACAGGGCACTGCACATTCGCGTCATTTGCCAACGGACATCCAAAAAGCGTCTTTGCTGCCGAAAGACATCATAAAAACGTGTAATTTTCTTGGTTAGACACTCTTCCCATTAAAATAATATATCCGAGTGATTAGGAGAGAAAATGGGGTAAAATGCCCTCAATGCCCTCACTGTCATACATGCATACACATAGAAGGCGGGCCAGGTGACTTGAAGCGGTGCTCCATGGTGAGGAGTCATCGTGAACGAAGGTGTCCAAAATGGAACCGGCTATGCTTGAGATGACCGAGGCGGTGGTGGCATGGCTTGAGGCGGCCGAGAAGCGGCGGGCGAGTCTGCGGCAATGGAGATGAAGGGAGAAAGGGCGCCTGGTCTTTGGGGAGGAAAAGAGGAGGTTCGGTGGGCGCATGAGTGGAAGGCAAATCTGAGGAACTCACCGGCTATCCATGGCGGTGGGAGGTGCCGGAGTGGGTCAAGCGGAAGCCCAGGCGGCGGGATGCTCGCCGAGGGGGCCAGCTGAGGCGGAGAGAGGGCTTGAGCTGCAAGGATTGACAAGGGGAGGTGAGGAGGTGCTCCCACCCAAAGGAATTGGTTGGAGACTTACCGAGCAAGGAGCGGCGGCGCTAGGGGTGGAGTTGGCCGGAGCCGGTGAAGGAGGCGTCTGTGCTCCCGGTCAGTTGAGCTTACAATTGGAGGAGGATAAGGGCCATTGGGGGTTGGAGCATACCGTGACGGGTTGCCACAGGGAGGAGGCCACCGGCCGGCGGAGGGAGCGAGCAGCGGTGGAGCCGAGGCAGGGGCACTTCCTGGGAGGTGGAGCTGTGGCAACCGTGGCGAGGGGGAGGCGGCAGCGGTCGTGGCGAGGGGGGAGGCGGCGCGAAGAGGAGGAGGCAGCAGCGGTCGTGGCGAGGGGGAGGCGGCAGCGGCCGTGACGAGGTGAAGTGAAGAGAAGAGCACGAGAAGAGAAGAGGAAGGAGACCGAAGGGTAAAAGAGACATTTCACGTGCTTTCTCTCACCTCTTTCATCCGGAAATAATATAATAATCGTCTTAGTGTCTAACAGCAAAATTACATGTTTTTGCAATGTCTTTTGGCTGCAGCATATTTTTTGGATGTCCGTTGGCAAAGGAGGCGAATGTGTAGTGCCCTGTAGCCAATTTCCCCATTTTTCTAACAGTCCAGGGCAAGGTGGAGGCCCTGCAACAGGAGGAGAAGACCGTCCAGGAGTATGCTAGTGAACTGCAGCAACTGTGGGTAGATTTAGATCACTATAATCCACTGCAGTTAACATGTGCTTGTGATATTGAGGCTGGCAGGGTTTGGCTGCAACGTAGACGGGTTACACACTTTCTGAAGGGACTGGACCCAAAGTTTGAGAGTAGGAGGGCTGCTATGTTTCACTTGGTAAACTTGCCTTCTATAGAGGAGGCTATTTCGGCTATAGTGCAAGAGGAGGTTAGACTATGAGTAATGGGGGACAACAACCCGGTCCGATCGGCGTACGCCATACCAGATGATATAAAGTGCTACAACTGTGGGATGAGAGGACATCTGAGTCGTGCTTGTCCTTCTCCACAGTATGGAGGTCGAGGTGGAGGTCGTGGTGTCCGTAGAGGCCGAGTTGGAGATTATCGAGGCCGAGGTGGAGATCGTGGTGGTCGTGGAGATGAAGGTCAAGGAAGGGGCCGAGCTGGCCCTAGGGCTAATGTGGCCCTGACAGAGGAGGTCACGTCTGTTACTCTAACAGGTGAGAAGGCTGTGCAATGGGAGAAGTGGAAGCAGGGAAATGCATTGGAGATTTCCCATGATTCGACCTCCTTTGGTAACTTTGCAAACTATGCCCATGTGGGCGAAGGTACTCAGGCACATGCACTTGCATCCACATATAAGCACTCTCATATTGATTGGATCATAGATTCAGAGGCATCCAAGCATGTCACGGGTTCACTTAGTGCCTTTGCATCTTACACCCTATATACTCATTCTGAAACTGTCCAAACAACTGATGGAACCTCCCAGCTTATCTAGGGTGTAGGATTTGTAGAGTGCACACCATCCATTGCTCTATCCTCTATTTTGCATGTTCCATCCTTTCCAGTTAACCTTCTTTCAGTCAGTTCTATCATTGACCAATTCAAATGCACTGTCACATTTGATGAGGATTCGTGTTTCTTCCAGGAGAAGAGAACTGGGAAGAGGATTGGGACTGGAATAAGGTGTAATGGGCTGTGGTACATTGACCAGGTTGATGCAGCATTGGCGGTGGCTATAGGAGGAATCGAGGGAGAAGTTTTATTATATCATCGTCGCTTAGCACATCTATCATTTGAGAGTTTAAGTCAGTTATACCTTGATTTGTTCAAAAGGGTAGACAAGAGTAAACTTGTGTGTGATGCTTGTGAGTTTGGAAAGCATACACGGTCTACATATAGTAGCATTGGTCTTCGGAGTTATGAACCTTTTATATTAATACATTTGGATGTTTGGGGTCCGTGCTCAGTTACTTTTGTGAGTGGTTTCAAGTGGTTTGTCACATTTATTGATTGCTATACTCGTATGACTTGGATTTATATGATGAAACACAAGAGCGAGGTCCTTCGATGTTTTCTGGACTTCCATAGGATGGTTTCCACTCAGTTTGATGCAAAGGTTCAGATTCTTCGATTAGATAATGGGACTGAGTATGTTAACAAGGAGTTTACAGCGTATCTCTCAGAAGAGGGGATACTTCATCAGACTACTTGTCCAGGAACCCCGCCTGGATGAAAGAAAGAATCGACATTTGTTAGAGGTAGCACGTTCACTCATTTTTCAGATGAATGTGCCAAAGGGATTGTGGAGTGAGGCAGTAATGACGGCAATGTATCTCATCAATCGTATGTCGTCTCGAATACTTGGGATGAGGTCTCCAGCTGAACTTATTTTGGGTCAGCGAGAGTTCAAGGTGCCTCCCAAGGTATTTGGCTGTGTGTGTTTTGTACGAGATCACCGACCAGCGGTTGGCAAGCTAGATCCACAGGCATTGAAATGTATCTTTATAGGCTATTTATCAAGTCAGAAGGGCTATAAATGCTGGAACCTAGTGGAACGGAAGTTGTTCGTGAGTATGGATGTGACATTCTGGGAGTTTGAGCCTTACTACACGAGTAGAGGTACTCTTGATCAGTTTTTAGAGTTCTCTCCTATCACTAAGGGTGATAGTCGAGAGGGGGAGAACAAGGAGAGTCAATGAGAAGAAGAAGTTATTGTGGGGACAATTCCATGCCCAAACCTAACGGAATATGCGAGAGATGAGATGGCCCCAAAAGAATTAAAGATTTATCAGCGAAGACGCTTTGGGAAACAGGGGGAGAAGCCGAGAGACAAGCAGTCAGCACCTGAGCCACCAACGGCGGAGCTTTCTGAACAGCCGGCATTGCCATAGCCTAAATAGCCTTCTGAACAGCCAGCCTTGCCAGTTGATCCAATCCCAAATCTCTCCTCAAGTCTCTCTCCATCAAGTTCCTTGCCTCCCCTTGGGGCGAGTGGTAATGTTCATTCTAATCACTCCCATCTAGAGTTACCACTTGCACAACGTAGGGAAACTAGAGCTAATGCAGGAAAGCCTCCAGTCCGGTATGGCTTTGAGCATGACATTGCAAATTTTATCTCATATTCTCATATCTCACCTGCATACAAAGTATTCATTGCATCTCTTCAGACAGTGCATGTTCCAAAGGATTTGCGAGTTGCTAAGCAGGATCCTAAATGGAAGGATGCCATGAAGGAGGAACTTAGTGCACTTCAGAAGAACAAGACATGGGATCTTGTTCCACTTCCAGCAGGAAAAAAGGCAGTAGGATGCAAATGGGTGTTTACAATTAGGCAAACTCTTGAAGGCAAGACAGACAGATACAAGGCACGGTTGATTGCAAAAGGTTATAGTCAAGCATATGGGATAGACTATGATGAGACATTTGCACCAGTGGCGAAGATGAGCACGGTAAGAATGTTGATCTCCTGTGCAACTAACTTCGGATGGCCCCTACACCAGTTGGATGTGAAGAATGCTTTTCTACATGGTGATTTACAAGAGGAGGTATACATGGAGATTCCTCCAGGCTTTGAGAACAGGTAGACTGAGAGGAAGGTGTGTAAACTAAAGAAGTCTTTATACGGTCTGAAGCAGTCTCCAAGGGTGTGGTTTGATAGATTCAGGCATGCAATCTCTAGTATGTGCTATTCTCAATGTAATGGAGATCATACTGTGTTTTATAGGCATAGAGGATCACATATCACCATATTGGCAGTCTATGTCGATGATATTGCGATTTCTGGAGATGATGCCGAGGAAATCAAGTCCTTGAAGAAAAAACTGGGAGACACATTTGAGGTGAAAGATCTTGGACCTCTTCGATACTTTCTTGGGATTGAGATTGCCCGCTCTTCGAGTGGTATAGTTCTCTCCCAGAGGAAGTATGTCCTTGATCTGCTGGCAGAGACAGGTATGCTTGGGTGTCGCCCTATTGCTTCACCTATTGATAGAAATCACAAGCTATGTGCTGAGTCGGGAGATCCAGTTGACAAGGAAGCTTATTAAAGGCTTATTGGGCGTCTCATCTATTTGTGTCATACAAGACTTGATATTTCATATGCAGTGAGTGTGGTTAGTTGATATATGCATGATCCCAGAACAGGACACATGCATGTTGTCTATCGAATCCTGCGGTATTTGGAGAGTAGCCTTGGGAAAGGCCTTTGGTTCAGGAAGAATCAACATCTGAATGTGGAAGGGTATTGCGATGCTGATTGGGCAAGCAGTGTGGATAACAGGAGGTCTACCTCTGGATGTTGCATCTTTGTGGGAGGTAACCTTGTGTCATGGAGAAGCAAGAAGCAGGAGATTGTGGCTCGGTCTACTGCAGAGGCAGAGTACAGAGCAATGGCGTTGAGTGTGAGTGAAATGATATGGATGAAGGGTTTATTGTCCGAGCTTCAAATATGGAGGAATAATCTCTTGGTGTTACATTGTGACAATAAATCTACAATCAATATTGCTAACAACCCAGTTCAGCATGATCATACCAAGCACGTTGAGATCGATAGGTTTTTCATCAAGGAAAAGCTCGATGGCAGAATATTAAAGTTGGAGTATGTCAAGTCTAGTGAACAGTTGGCTGATTGTTTTACTAAAGGGTTAGGTCCTAATGAGGGTGCTACAATATGTAACAAGATGGGCATGATTGATATCTTGACCCATCTTGAGAAGTGTTGGAGAGTTAAGTGTTAGATCTAAATAGCAACTTGTATGAGAGTCAGACTCTAATTTGAGGCTATAAATAAAGGTGTGGGGATCCTACGGGATACACACAACAATTAATCCCTAAAATTCAATAGTTTTCATTGTCCACCTTGTACTCCTTGAGCGATGAGTAGCTAGAGAGGCTACTTGAGGATGACTTAGCCCTCCTATCCATAAAATTCACGAGAGCCTACAACAAAGTGAGGAACAAGAGGAGAGGTGGCCCTGTTACTTGCTTTGAGTGCGGTGAGCCAAAGCACATTCGGGCTAAGTGCCCCAAGCTGAAGGGCATGGAGGAGAAGGACTTCCGAAGGTGTCCTCAAGCTTGAGACGTGAGGGCCAAGAAGCCCAACTACTGAAAGTTCGTCAGCCGGGTCCTTGCCGCTCTTGAGAACGTCGATATGAGCGATGTGGACTTGGGGACAGAGGACTACGAGGATGATTCCCACGGCAAGAAGAAGACCCATGACTTCACCAACATGTGCTTCATGGCCAAGGATAGCCACGATGTCGAATCCTCTGACGACGAGATATGCCCCTCACCCAAGGAGATGAAACATGCTTTGGTTGCTGCTGAATGAAATCTGAAAAAGTAAGCCAAAATGATTAGGAGACAAGATATCATGATTGACAACTTGAACCTAGAAGTGGTTAGGCTCAAATCCATTAATCCTGCTAATGATTGTGATTCTTGCTTTTACTTGCATGATGAATTGGCAAATCCAAAATCTGCTCATTCCTCTATTGTAAATCAACTTAAAGATGCTCTAGATGAACTAGAATATCTCAAATCTAGTCATAATCATGTTTGCTTGGATGCTCTTGTTTTAGATGTGACTTCTGTAGATGCTATTTCATCACCTTGCTCAAGTTGTGCTTTGCTCGAATTGAAATTGGATAGTGCTACTAAGGAATTGCTGAAATTCAATTCTAGTCACACTTGCTCTCATTGTGGGGATAGTAAGATTAAAATGAAGGAAATGATTGAAATGGTTCTTCATTCTAAGACTGCTTCGTGTGAAAAGTGTTATAAACTCACAATTGAGAATGATGCTCTTAACAGGACTCTAGAGAAGAAATCTAAAATTGAAAAATCCATGTCCATGACTGCATCGAAGAAAGTAATTGATTCTAATTCTTGTGCCTTTTGTGCTGAAATTGGGGCTGATTTAGATGAGATACAAGAGGTGTTTAGAGTCAAGTTTAAAGAGCAGTTGAGTAGGATTAGAAATTCGTCTTGTGTGTCTTGTGAGGCCTTAAAGCTTGAGGTAGCTATCCATAAAGAAAGATATGCTAGGGCAACCAAGTCGAATAAGTGTGCCACATGTGAGGACCTAGCCAAAGAAAATGACTATCTCAAAAAGACTCTTGAGAGATTCTCTAGTGGAAAGAAGAGTGTGAAGAAGAGTGGTCTAGGATTTAATTCCTTAGAATATTACAAGAACCACCTACCTAAGGTTGTGAGAGTTGTTGAGAGTGGCAAGTTTGAGGTAGAACCCCATGAGTCATCTAAGACAATCTTTAGATTTGCAGGTCTTGCCCAAACCCCTTCTAGCAGGTCAAGTGCATCTATTTTAGCAGATCAGACCCCTCAAAAGGTCAAGTACCATTGCATCTTCTGCAAAAAGGATGGTCATATAGTTGGGTTCTGCTTCCGTAAGGCCAAGGGTGAGAGGAAGGAGAGAGTGCGCACCTTGGGGTCCATTAGAGGAGTTCCTTCACCTACAACTATCTCTAGAGCCAGGCATCCTGTCTTTCCTACTAGACATAGGCCTAGGTTTGTAGATGACTTCTTTGACTCCTTTGGTGGCTCTAGGTAGCATTTTGGGTTAGGATATTGTGAGGATAGACCACGGGTAGCATGTAGACAGGGGGAGTGCTGGCCTTTTGGTAGGTCGATTTAGAGAGGTCTAGTTGTTTCATGTGTGCATTCTTATGATTATCCTTCTAACAATTTTATTGCTGCTTCTGCTGCTGTTCCTAGGCATCGTGTGGCTTAGTACTAGATTCTCAAGTCTTTTATCACTAACCCTAGTACCGAGGCATAGATGTTTCGTGCTTACACCCTATAGGTCCGGCATGCGAGGAAATAAGACATATGGCTTATTGACTCTGGGTGTTCTTGACATATGACGGGAGATTCTAGATGGTTCTCCTCCCTCACATGTGCATCCAGCAATGAGTTGATCATGTTTGGGGATGCTTCTATCAGGACCGTGACAGCCAAGGGTACAGCGCGTGTCAACAACAACTTCATGCTTAAGGACGTCGCTTTGGTCAGTAAGCTGAGGTATAATTTGCTATCTGTCTCTCAGCTTCTTGATGAGGGTCTAGAAGTGAGGTTCAAAAGTGGTGAGTGTAGAGTTCTAGACTCCTCGGGTGAGCATGTCTTTAGGATCTCTAGGTTTGAGAGCATCTTTAGTGCTGATTTCAGTGTCTCTTCTACCTCCAACCCTAGGTGTCTTGTGGCTTCTGATTCTCATGACTTAGTGTTGTGGCATCGTAGGCTTGGTCACATAGGCTTCAACTATTTGACTAGAGTAACTTGATTAGAGGTTTACCTAGGCTTAAGAGTATTAGAGACCTAGTGTGTACACCATGTAGACATGGTAAGATGGTCTCTACTTCTCATCCACCTTTTACTTTAGTAATGATTGATGGGCCTGGACAGCTCTTGCACTTAGACACAGTTGGCCCTTCTAGATTCCAGTCTATAGGAGGGAAGTGATATGTGCTTGTCATTGTAGATGACTTCTCTAGGTATTCTTGGGTATATTTTTTGGTTTATAAGGATGAGGCATTTAGCTGCTTTAGAGAGTTGGCCCTTAGACTAGTAGTTGACCTCCCAGGAGCCTTGAGAACTATTAGGAGTGACAATGACACATAATTCAAGAACTCTTCTTTTGCCACTTTCTGCACTGAGAGAGAACTAGAGCACCGGTTCTCTTCACCTAGAGTTTCCCAGCAGAATAGGGTTGTAGAAAGGAAGAACAAGACCCTTGTAGAGATGACTAGGACCATGCTAGATGAGTATATCACATCTAGGAGGTTTTGGGCTGAGGCGATCTCTATTGCTTGCTATGTGTCCAATAGAGTTTTCGTGAGATCAGTCATAGACAAGACTTCTTTTGAGCTTAGATTTGGTCATAGGCCTAGAGTCTCTCATTTCAAGATATTTGATTGCAAGTGCTTCATTCTTAAACATGACAACTTGGATAAATTTGAATCTAGATGTTATGATGGTATTTTCCTTGGATGTCCTGCTCACTCTCGTGGCTATCGTATATTTAATTTGGATAATAACAGAATTGTTGAGACTTGTGAAGTCACTTTTGATGAGGCTAGTCTTGGTACTAGACCCGATGGTGTAGGTACACAAGTTCTTAGTGATCGAGAGAGTATCTTCGTCGACGACAACTCTGACATAGAGGATGAGGACCCAATCCATCCTCTAGTCACTCCTGAGATGGTTGAAGAGCATGTTTCTACTTTTCTAGCTTCAGCAGAGCAGCCTCTTTCCACCTTCACCAGCGCTTCGAGTGGCTCTGCTCCTACCTCCACAGCCCATGAGGTAGATGCCACATCTGCACCAGGACCTCCTCTTCATATTCAACGACGACACCCTCTAGAGCAGATGATTGGGGATCTCCATGAGCGAGTTACTCACCCCAAGTTTATCTCTCTAGATTCTCATATGCATTCTGCTTTTGTTGCGTCTTTTGAACCCCGAGATGTCACACATGCTTTATTTGATTCCTCTTGGGTCAAGGCCATGCATGAATGTAGGATCGAATACCGCAATTAGGGGGGGGGGGTGAATGATTGTGGAAGATTTTTCTCACCAGACTGGAAAGATCGGAACTTGAACAAGATTTAATTTGGCAATTCCGAAGCTGATGCTCAAAATCACAAAGCAAAGAAACCTGCCTAATCTCTTGCACGACCAAACATCCCACAGCGACAAGAACACCAGTAGCCGATAAACAAAACTATGTCTTTTCTGGAGATCACGCCCGAACCAAAAAGCCACAGCCGCCACAGCCCTTGTGGCGATTTTGACTTCCTATCTCATATATGTAAGATCGAGGAGGCCGACTAGAGGGGGTGAATAGGCGTTTAAAAACTTCTTTGGCTAAAACCGATTTCTAATCTGAAGCTAATATAAATCGGTTTTGCACAATTAAAGCCTAAATCAACTAGGTTCACCTAAGTGCACCAACAATACAAGTCTATTGAAGAATATAGTAATTAAACATATGACTTGAGCAATTCAATTCTAGCAATGGTGAATAGCACAATGAACTATTGCAATCATACACAATGAATAAGCAATTTACTACAAGGTATATAAATTGCACAATGTAAAACAAATATTCATACACAATGAATATAAATGTAATAGTGAGACACAAGAGATCAAACCACAATTGACACGGCGATGTTTTACTGTGGTGATCGGAGACTTGCTTGGTCTCCTAATCCATGTTGAGAAACCCAAACCAATTGGGCGGTTCCACAATTAAGCCTTCCTCCAAGGTAAGTCCAACCACTTGGACCGGTTCCAAAGCAGACCAACACCTCGCTCCACTAGGGTTGCTCCTTCCTCCTCTCCGGAGATGGCGAGCACCACACCACTCACAAACACCGGCCTTCTCACAAGCTTCACTTGAGAAGATCACCGACCACAGCGCCTCCACGCCGTCTGGGTGCTCGGCAAACACCAAGAGTAATAAGACTCAACTTTCACTTGAACCAATCAAGTGCCAAAGCTCTATGGATACACAATCCACAACCTAATGCAACACATGCAATAGGATTTGCCTCTCCAACCTCTCTAAGTGCAACACATGCACAAATGAGTGTGAGAGGGCTTGCACTAGCTCAAAGGAACTCCATGGGGCACCGACAACTCTCCCTCACACGGCCAAGGTGGGTATTTATAGCCCACACACAAAAACTAGCCGTTGGGACAAAGTCTCTTTGAAAAAGTTAGGAAATCGGAACGACCGCCGTTATGGGGCGGTCGTGCCGCCCATCCTCCAACGGCTATAAAACTAGCCGTTGGTCACCAAATCGAACGACCGCCAACTAAGGCCCGGTCGTGCATGCAATAATCAGTACAACCGCTTTAAACACTGCTGATCGAACCGCTCCACAAAGGAGCGCAAATCGGCTAAGTCCCACGAACAAGCTGCTGCGGAATTTTACAATCGCACCAAGAAAGCGGTCGAACCGCATCGCGCGTCGTGCCGCCCAACACCTAACGATGCGTCTTACGCTCAAGGGTTTCTCAAAACAAAGATGAGCAACAAATGCATCTTCTCTGGAAAAAGCGAACCGCTAACAAATAATCGGAATGACCGCCTACGGTTACGTACCGCTCGATACTACTGTTGGTACTACTGCTCCACACCCGAGCAACACATGCTCGGCGAGTGCGGTCGTCTTAATTGTAATCTGTCCGGATATGACCGCATCCGGTTGTACCGCACATTACACGTCGGTTCATCCGATTTTCTGAGAAAACCTGATTGCATTCGCTTCAACTCAAATTGCAAAACACATTTGCTAATTTGATGCATAATGCACACAAGGGCTTAAGTGAGATTCTCAACAAGTTGCAAAACACATTTGCACACTTTTAGAATCACACCACAAGGAATAAGGTACATGGACTTACACCATTTGCAAAAGCGATTCGCAAACTTAAGTCACATGCTACAAGGATTAACCATGAGCTACAACTATTTGTAAAACACATTCACAAATATTGGCAACATGTTAAAGTGAGCTAGAGCAAACACAATGAGCTATCAACACATGACAAACTCAAGCTACTAGTCAAAGACCCTCTTAATAGTACGGCAACCTATACTAGCAATCCGGTCTACCAACAAAACACCGAGACCAGTAAAGACTAGGAACACATCCTTAGCCCTAGCTAGTCATACCTTTGCCTTGCGCAAACACTTGAAGCTTGATGGCGCACATCCTTGCTTCAACTCCGGGTTCTTGACTTGATATGCATCAACTCATGATGCATCCTTACTTGACCTTCATCAACACATGATGAAGCTTTACTTCGGGATCTTGACTTGATGCTCATCAACACATGATGACATCTTCCATCCAGTCTTGATATGCATCAACACATGATGCACTCTTAACTTGACATCCATCAACTCATGATGGGTCTTCACTTGACTTGATGATCAACACATGATCATCTCTTCTTGACTTGATGACTATCAACACATGATGTCATCCCAAGTCATCAACCACAGAACATAACCTATTCATCCAACTCATGGAAAATGTTAGTTCCACAATATGATTATCATTAATTACCACAACATACCATTAACTCATAATGGCGGGACAAGATACCACAATCTTTCCTCATTGGTAATTGATGATAACCACTTCAATAACAAATAATTGAATAGAGTTTGGTATGAGTATATAAGTACTACATAAGTTATATATACTCAACATGAGTGTATACTGAACTACACAAGTCGTATTAACTCAAGAATACATGAGCATATATTAACTACATAAGTCTCATATACTCATATGAATATATTAACTACACAAGTTAAACATATTCAAAGATATGTGAGTACACATGAACTACACAAGTTATGTTCTACTCACATATAAGTATATATAGACTACACAAATCTTATACACTCTTATGAATAGATTAACTACATAAGTTAAACATATTCAAGAATATGTGAGCACACATAAACTACACAAGTTATGTTATACTCACATATAAGTGTATATAGACTACACAAGTCATATATACACACTTGAATATACTAACTACATAAGTTATATATATTCAAGAATGTGAGCATATATAAACTACACAAGTTATATATACTCACATGAATATATTAACTACACAAGTTAAATATATTCAAGGATATGAGTATATCTGAACTACACAAGTTATATATATACTCATATGAATATATTAACTACACAAGTTAAATACATTCAAGAATATATGAACTACACAAGTCTCATATACTCATATGAATAAATTAACTATGCAAGTTAAATATATTCAAAGGACATGTTTCAAAGTAAAGATCCCAATTATATATGGACAAGGAAATATGGATCAATACTAATGAAACCACAAAACATATATTGAGCTCCCTAAATGTGTGCATACACAAATGTGTAATGGAAACATATGCACATATTCAAGTTAGACTTTTGGTGGAGTTCAACATATATTTTGGATCCGAGAATGCAACAAGATATATGAATGCAAAGTAGAATGCATACCTCTTTTGATCTTTATATCCAAGCGAGACTAAACATGATATAACAAATAGAAATGTTAGTCTCACAAATAGATTCATCATTATGAATGCATACTGTTTGGATTTTCCTTTTGTTTATCCAATGAATTGGATTTGTCATTAATCACATGCATGCCTTCATGATTATTACCTTTATATCCAAATAAGACTACACAATATGTATATCAATGAAAGTGTTAGTCTCACAATTAGATTTGTCATTAATCACCAAAACCCCATTAACACATAATGGTAGGTCTAGATTCTTCAGCATAGTACACAGGCGATCTTGGTTGCTCCCAATTGGACAGCAAGGTACGGCTCTAGATGCATGTGTAGAACATGTAGAAGAAATAGCGATGGATGAATTCTTGCACCGTAAAAGCAATGAACCAGTAGCACAAATTTCTAGATTAACTCAATGCAAAAACACCTCATGTAATGCAAAAGCACCAACTCTTTCTTGATTAACACAGCCAGCAAAAGCTGCCACATCTATTGCTTGATGACCCAACAGGAAAACATCAATCACCTCATACAAAAAACTGTATTCAAAAGACCCAAACCTTGGCCAGCATATGTGCGCCTAATTCGGCCATAATCGCTCTCACATGTCTGACAAGAAAAAGCTTAGGGAGCCGCTAGCAATTCCTCACGTACATGATCTATTCGGCCACACGCATGTCCGAACTCCTAATCCCTTTTATACACCAACAGCCACCAACCCAAAAGCCTTCTAGCGTTGGCACCTAAACACCCACGTACGGCCCACTAAAATTCTAGGACCCAATACGTGGGCTTTTACACCATATTATAAAACCAATTTTGACACCCCAAAATTATCATGTGTCGTATCCTCCGGACCGCACCTCTTTAGCTCCAACACGCATCATCCATCTATGATCTCCACGCGCCCCAACTCGAGCCCGACCGCCTCCTCCAGCAACCTCGACGCTCTGGACCATGACTTCGTACCAAGCCATCTCTCGGTCACCACCGTAGACCACGATCGCCTTCGAGTTACCCTGCACATGTAAAGACCAAAACATCATATTTTTCCGACACAAGTCCTTCCCAACTTGACCGATATAAATCCACACACAACACACGCCTCAAATAACATAAGTACCCAATATTGTCAATTATTCATCAATTAAAATATATTAGACCTAGCCACATGGTCTAACAATGAAGAGCTTAATTTTTTTTGAAAGAAACAAAGTCTGGACCTTAGTTGAACCGCCGCCTAATCACAATGTAATTGGAACAAAATGGATTTTTAAGAATAAGCAAAATGAGGATGGGTTGGTAGTTCGCAATAAGGCTAGGCTTGTAGCTCAAGGTTATTCCCAGGTAGAGGGCTTAGACTTTGAAGAGACCTTTGCTCCTGTAGCTAGATTAGAAGCTATTCACATATTGCTAGCTTTCACGACGTCTAAGGGCTTTAAGCTTTTTCAAATGGATATCAAGAGTGCTTTCCTTAATTGTTTCATAGAAGAAGAGGTCTATGTCAAGCAACCCCTGGTTTTGAAAATAACAAGTTCACAAACCATGTGTATGATAGGCTTAAGAGTTTCTTGCTTAAGAATGAGTTCAAAATAGGAATGGTAGATAAAACCTTGTTCACTCTCAGGCATGGCAGTGACTTTTTACTGGTTCAGATTTATATGGATGACATCATATTCGGTGGTTCTTGTCATGCTTTGGTATCTAGATTTTCAGATTCTATGAGCAGGGAATTCAAAATGAGTATGATGGGTGAGATGACCTTTTTCCTTGGTCTTCAAGTCAAGCAACTGAAAGAGGGTACATCCATTCATCAGAGCAAGTACACAAAGGACATTTTTCAGAGCTTCGACATGGGAAGTAGCAAGCCAATGTCTACTCCCATTGCCACTTCTACCATGTTGGATCCTGATGAGGATGTAGAGCCTATGGACCAAAAGGAGTACCGCAACATGATTGGCTCCCTCCTCTACCTCACGGCGTCGAGGCCGGACATACAGTTTGCTATGTGCATATGCGCTCGATTTTAGGCTTCCCCTCGTGCCTCACATCGTCAAGCAGTGTGTTGCATCTTCAGGTACCTTTAAGACACTCTTGACTTTGGACTCTGGTATTCTTTTGATTCTGCTCTCTCCATTCGGGCTTTTTCTAATGCTGATTTTGCGGGGTGTAGAGTAGATAGGAAGAGTACTTCTGGTACTTGTCACTTCATAGGAACTTCTTTTATCTCTTGGTCATCTAGGAAGCAGTCCTCTATTGCACAGTCCACTATCGAGACAGAGTATGTAGCTGCAGCTAGTAGCTGCTCTCAGGTTCTCTGGATCTTGTCTACTCTGCGGGACTATGGATTGTTCTTAGATAGTGTTGCTCTTTTCTGTGACAACACTAGTGCCATAAACATTGCCAAAAACCTGGTGCAACACTCTAGGACCAAGCATATTGATATTAGACATCATTTTCTTAGAGACCATGTAGAGAAGGGTGATGTTGTGCTTCACTTTGTAGAGTCCGAGCAGTAGGTTGCAGATATTTTCACTAAGGCTCTTGATTCTTCTCGTTTTACTTCTTTGCGGGGAGAGTTGAGGGTTAGTAGTCCTCTTGGCCTGTTTTGAGGGGGAGTTTGATCTTTTGCATCCATTATACCATATTGTATTTTAAAATCAGCAATTCGTATTGTAATATAAGTACTTGGAGCCTTGACTATTATCCTTGTGTGTGAAGAATCTAGACCCACCATTATGAGTTAATGGAGTATTTTGGTTATTAATGACAAATCTAATTGAGAAACTAACACTTCTATTGTTATACCTATTGTTTAGTCTCGGTTGGATAAAAAGGTGAAAATCACATAGGTATGCATTCGACATCATATTCCTATATCTTGTTGCATTCCTCGAATCTAAAATATAGGTTGAACTCCATTAAAAGGTTAACATTAAATATGTGCATATGTTCTTATTACACATTTGTGTATGCACACATTTAGGGGGAGTTCACTCTATATTTTGTGGTTTCATTAGTATTGA
This sequence comes from Phyllostachys edulis, assembly GCA_036346405.1. NCBI lineage: Eukaryota > Viridiplantae > Streptophyta > Magnoliopsida > Poales > Poaceae > Phyllostachys > Phyllostachys edulis. The sequence continues at coordinate 17,622,080 of CM070545.1, forward strand.
TCCATATTCCTTTATCCACATATATTAAGGATCCTTACTTTGAAACATATCAAATGAGTATACAAAACTTGTGTAGTTCATATATACTCTTATAATCTTACATTCAATTATTCACAATTGTGATGGTTGTTATCAATTATCAAAGAAGGAAAGATTGGAGTATCTTGTTCCATCATTATGAGTAATGGTATGTTGTGGTAATTAATGACCATCATGTTGTGGGACTAATATTTTCATAAGTTGGATGAATAGGTTATGTCCCATGATGATAGAGACTTTGGATGACATCATGAGTTGATCGTCATCAAGTCAAGGTTCAAGAAAAGGATGCATCATGTGTTGATGCATATCAAGATCTTGAAGAAAAGGAAATTATCGTGTGTCGATGATGTTCAAGAAGAGGAGATGATCATCATGTTAAAAGAAGACCTATCATGTGTTGATAGAGGTCAAGTGAAAGGGTGTATCATGGGTTGATGCATATTCAAGTCAAGAACTTGAAGTAAAGGAAATCATCATATGTTGATGATTATCAAGTCAATGACTCGGTTCTTGAAGTGAAGATGCGCATCATCAAGCTTCAAGTATTTGTTCCCAAGAAAAAGGAAAATAGTAAGACAAGACATAATACAAGACACACGAAGAAATATGTCAAGTGTCTTGGATGCAATGAGAAGGGCCACAAAGTCTCGGTGTGCCCAAATCAAATGGATGTCAAGTCTAGACATTCAAAGAAGAGGCAAGCCAGCAATGAGCAAGGAAAGAAGACAAGTAGAGGAAGCAAAAAGTCCAACTTGCTACAATTGCTGGAAAAAGTGATTTATTGGTAAACAATGTCCCAAAGGTATTATTTCTAAGCCTATTATCTATAATGATCATTATTTGCTTAGGAAGGATAAGAATGACAATGTGTTTGCTAGAATTGTTAGTTCACATAAGATTATTGCTAAGGTTATTTGGGTGCCCAAATTTCTTGTAACTAACATTCAAGGACCCAACCGAGTTTGGGTACCAAAATGTGCTTAAATGCTTAATAGGTACTTGGAGAGGCTTTGGGGGCTTGGCTTATTCATATAAAGGTGGATTCCATCATATATCAAAATTAGAGCCAAGCTTGAGGATGATCACTTCATATCATAAGCCAATGCCATTTCGGTAACAAGTATTTACATTGAAGTATCTAGCCCTTATACCTTGTGTAGGTCGCATTTCATGAAAATCTTAAAAAAATGTATTCTTGCTCTTGTTGTTAATATTTATTATTAAAATCTTGAACAAGATGGTAAGTGGCACATTAAGGGGGAAAGATAAATCATAATCATGTATATCATATCCCTAAGTGTGCCTAAATAAATTATGTGCTAGTATTGTTTTTCAAAATTAAGCCTTTTAGCCAAAAGTCAAAAATTTCATAACTATTAGTAATCCTTTGAAAAATTAGTTGCAAAATGTATACAAATGCTTTTCAAATGTTTCTCAAAGGTTTTGGTTCAAGAAGAACCTATTTTAAATGAAAATGAGTTTCTGACCAAAATTCTAAATTATAGTATCTTGTCTTTTGTGAGCGGTTTGACCGCCCCTCTGGCGGTCGATTTGACTGGTGTGGTCTGGTCTGACCGGCCATTGGTTGGCGGTTAGACCGGAAGTGAGTCCAACAGCTAGGTTTATAGCCATTGGAGCTCTGGCAGTCTGATCGAATATTAGTTGGTGGTCAGACCGGTTTAACCCTGTTTCTTTGTAACTTTACATCCAACAGCTAGTTTTTGTGTGTGGGCTATATATGAGTCCTTAGCCGGTTGTGAGAAAGGTTGTTGCTGGTGCTATTCATTCTTTGAGCAAAGAGTAAGCCCTCTGACCTCTTATGTGCATGTGTTGCACTTAGTGAGATTAGAGAGGAAACCCTAATTGCATGTGTTGCATTAGGTAGTGGATTGTGTATCCATTTGAGTTTAGACACTTGATTTGTTCAAGTGAGCGTCTTTGACTTATTGCTCTTGGTGTTTGCCGACACCTAGACGGCTTGGAGAAGTTGCGTCGGTGATCTTCTCAAAGAAGGTTGTGAGAAGGCCCGAGCGTTTGTGAGTGGTTTGGTGCTCGCCATCTCCGGAGTGGAGGAAGTGCAACCCCGAATAGATCGAGGTGTTGGTTCGTGTTGGAACCGGTCCAAGTGGTTGAACTTACCTTGGAGGTGTTTGGATTAATTTGTGGAGCCGGCTCAATTAGTTTGGGATTACCTCAACGTGGATTAGGGGAGACCGGCAAGTCTTCGAACACCATGGTAAAACATTATCGTGTCATCGTGGTTTACTTTCTTGTGCTTTACTCTATTGCAATTTACATTCCTAGAATTAAATTACTTATATATTTTTGTATGATTGTATCATTATCAATAGCCTTATATTGTTGGTGCACTTAGTTGAGACTAGTTGATTTAGGTTTTAATTGTGCAAAACCGAATTGATTTACAAGAAGTTTTTATAATCGCCTATTCACCCCCTTCTAGTCGGCCTCCTCGATCTTATAAGTGGTATCAGAGCTTGGACTCTCATTTTTTTAGGCTTCACCGCCTAGAGAGTAAAGGATGACGACTAGTGATATAGTGCACCTTGGTGATACACCTCTATTCGATGACACAAATTATGATATTTGGAAAATCCGCATTTCTTGTTATTTTAAGGCCATGAGCCCTAAAATTTGGCGGATTGTAGATGTGGGCTTTTCGCCTCCAAAGGATCCTCTTGCTCAAATTATTGAGGAAGAGAAATGCTCACATCTCGACGCTTAAGCTATTAACGCCTTATTTAGTGCTTTGAGTATAGAGATATTCGATGCCATATGCAATCTTAAGAACGTTCATGAGATGTGGACCTATCTTCAAGATAATTATGAAAGGTCAACCTCAACCAATGATGATTGCATAGATAAATGGATGTCGGGAGAAGAATGTTCAACTTCTAGCTCCGACAATGAGGAGTCCTCAACTTCATCCACATCACCTCATTGCTTCATGGCAAAAGGTAATAAGAAGGTAAATGATGATGATGAGCCTTCATATGATAAGTTGATGGATATGCTTGAGGAGCTTAATGAGTATTTAGGAAAGGAGAAACCAAAATTAAAAGTTTTGAAGAAAGAGTATGTCTTACTTCAAAATAATTATGATGTTCTAAAAGATGAACATGAAACTCTCCTCCTAAATAAGCTAAATAAGCCCAAAGTGGATATAGACATAACATGTAATTTATTAGATGATATGCCATGTGTAATTGCTAACCCTTGCATTTTATCTAAGATTAGCATATCCACTTCTTGTGATGACTTGCTATATATGCCATGTAGCTCTAGTGAAAATACTTTTATTTCCTCTATGTTTTGTGATACTAAGCTTGTAGAGGAAAATGAAGAGCTTAAGGCCCAAGTCAAGAAATTGACAATTAATTTGGAAAGAAGCTACAAAGGGAAGGCCTCTCTTTACGAAATATTAAGCAAGCAACAAATGGAGAACAACAAGAGAGGAATTGACTTTGTTCCATACATCTTGATGACTCCATTGTCAAAGGGGGAGAAAAATTGGTAAAAATGCTGTTTTTGAACTTGATTTGGAGTTTTTGTGCAAAGTCTTACTAAAATTGTAGTTTTAATGTTTTGTTGTGATTCTCTTGATCTTTTGATTTCTTCTCACCATGATCAAGGTTAAATAGAACAATTGTTTTTTCATATGGATCTAGAGTGAGATTTTCCGACTCATTTGGTGAACTTGAAGCTTTTTGTGAAATTTCTGCCTTTTTAGTAGCTTTAATTTACCTCTGCCTCAGTTGGTCATTTTTAGCTCTTTGCATTCCTTTCTTGACCATTTGGAGTTCTATTTGCAATTTTTCCTCTCTATTGTCTAAAACTACATCCAAATTGCATTTTTGAGAAATTACTAATGTGTTCATCAAGAGGGAGATTGAAGGACCATGTGAGAGGGTTATGGATTATGTTGTGATGAACCATTGCAATTTGGGAAGGTCGAAAAATTGATTTGCAAATTTATCAAAGTTTATAGGTTGCATGAGATATGTTACTAATAACGTAGGTCAAGTTGTGAAGAACTTGTCCCTGGAAACGATTTCTTTGTCCTTAGATGTGCAGCGTCGCCTGGAGTCAACCACGGTCAACGGCAAGGACTGAGGCTAAACTCATGGAGGAGCTGAGGCCCAGAACGATCGAGGATACTGGGTGAGGTGATGATCTCAAGCATAGCACGAGAAAGGCGGGAAATGTTGAAGGGAAGTTCGAATGACGGGATTGCACCATGTGGCTTGATCGGTCCAAGTGAGGCGTGGTCCGATGGAACCGAAATGGGAGAGACTTGTCGACGCGCGGCAAGCAAGTGGTGCATCTACACATGGCAAGCGTGGCGATTGCTTGCAATGGATGGAGAAGACCGAGTCAAGGAAGGGTATTTTGGTAGTTTGACTAAAATACCGAAAACTGTTTCGGTAGAAAACCACGGCGCTTGAGTGGCGTTTGGAAAGATAGTTTAGGTCATGGAGAAGCTGGTATGATCAAGTTGGATCAAGGCTAAGGACTTAGCGGATTCGGGCTTATGCGCTTTGAAAAGCGTGCATAAGAGTAGAGTGTGAGTTAAAACCCGTGTGTGTGGGGTTATCGGGTTCCCCCGTTGTGCTAAGTGGATAGTATCCACTAAGGGTTGGATGTGGCTGGTTAGCCCATCTATTTAAGGGGCTGGGATGAAAACTTGTGGTCATCCATCCAATCATTCTCTCTTGAGACTTAGGGTTCATGAGTTTTAGAGTTAGGGTTTGAGAGAAGTTGAGTGCTATGGTGTGCTCTTTTGTCCTCCAAGTGGAGTGGCTGTAAAACCCTCATCCTCAAGTAGCTATACATCAATCTTTGTTCATCTCTATGTATCTCTTTTGTGTTGATTGATTTGCTCTTGATTTGGTTGGTTTTTTCTCATCTCTCTTCCTTCTTGATCTTACTGTTCCAAGGATGTGTAAGAGATGGATATAACCTTTGGAAATCAATCTCCACCCATCTAGGCACTTTCATGGCAATTTCATGAAGAAACCCGGTTTTTGCTCTCTTTGGCCTCTTCGAGTGATTTCTTGATTCAGTTATTTTTGCCTCGATTTCTTTGGTCTTCTTGCTTGATATGATATGTGGGAACATATCTAGAGCCATCTTGGCCATCATCCATCCACGAACAAGTCATATTCACAATCTTCGGTTTTTGCCCCATTTTTGCGCAATTTTCCCTCAAAGAGGACAATGTCATAACCTTGGGAATGATTTTCTTAATCGATGATTGGAATAGGTTCCTAACATACTAAAGAGGGTGCATACCAAATTTCAAGTGATTCGGAGCTTTATATTGAGAGTTGGCTTATTTTTAGGTTTTGACCCGGTTTTGATGCAGCAGAGGTTCGCGAACCAAAAGATCATATTTCTCCTAAGTTCTTTCAAGATTTTTGGTTGGGATAGGTTCTTAAGGTCATGACCCAGCCTTGGTTCAAGTTTCAAGTATTTTGGATCTACGAATCAAAAGTTACATGAATTTTCATATTTGAGATAGTGCTGTTTTTGCACTGTTTATGATCTGAAATTACTGTATCAATTTGATTTTCAGATTTTTATTTTTATTTTTGCTCTTCATAGCTTCTCATAGCTATTGAAATGAAGAGTAGATAAATACTTAAAGGGAAATTTAAAGCCACCGTTCACCTCCTCTGTTGCCATACCAGTCCTACAGCTTCATTTCCCTTCCCTTCTCTTCCCGCCATTTGCTTCGGCTGATGAGAAGGAAAAGCTCTCGCCCTTTCGGCATGCCTTCCTCTATCATATCATGGCCAACATTTCACGTCCCACGCCTCCGCCACCACGTGCCGAGGCCTCTCTGGTGACGCCCACATCGGCCATTGTGTCGACCCATGATTGGGAGCTCCGGCACCGGTGCGAGCTCACCACCGCAACCACTTTGGTTGCAAATGTACTCGCTTTCGACGTCGATCGCTGTCAGAACCCAATTAGACTCATCTTGAGAGACCGATACCGAGCAACTGGGCCAATAGCTAAAGACTAGAGCATAAAGATCCAGATCTGGGGAAGCCAGCAGATGGCCTAGGTTCAGTGCACACGTCCTTATCAGAAACCACCTGGTAATGGCATGCAGGACTGCACATGTTCAGAAGGTATCTTGCAACTCTGCTCACTGCTTGTGTGGGGATCGTTGGACAGTGTACCCTTGCAAAGGTTGTGATCACCGAATCACCGATCAGGCTTGTGGTCCAGCAGTGACGGGCCTCGATGTAGGAAGTGCTCGTCATAGTTGCAGAATGTCGGTGCTACCACATCCTCAGGCCGAGCAAGTCTCCTAGCTGAGAAGCACAAGGCAGCAGTAAGCCAAGAACAACTGACGGCCACATCTAGGATCTTCTAGCACTGGCCAAACGTCAGCTAACGACAGAACTACAGGAAGAGGAAAACGAAACTGCCGTGTAACTTGAAGTTAAGTTAGGAAAAGAATTTTGCAATTGAAATAGGCTAGGGTTCCATGCATTACAAGGGAGATGTTCTATTCATAAGATAAGATCACCGCATGTCTGATACAAAAGTTGAGTGCAATCTGCAATGGCACATTTTACACCTTAGCAATTCATGTGTGCGATTTGCCCCTTGCTAGTTGTTTATAGCCATACGCAGCATTTCTCACTGCAAGTGTTGGTTCTCCTTTAAGATTAGTGCGGACTGAGTCTTTAGCAAATGGGCTTATTGTCAAATAGCACACATAAATAAGTGGTACTAAAAAGTGAAACAAAGCCCAACACGGGGGATAACGAAAAGATGAAGAAAAGTTGACTGCAGCCCAAAATTTCGTCCGACAACAGAGTGTGGAGGATTCAGTTACCTCCACTTGTCCCTCAATCCCTTTTTCTTGACTGAATCCATGTAACAATAATGGCAGCAGCAAACGTAGCAGTTGCGATGAGAAGAAATGCATAGCGGAGTTCGTTAGTGACTGGGTTGTAGGTCCTTGATGGAGCAAGGCGAGTGTAAAAAGGATCCACTCCATACATGAAATCGAGAGTAGTGGATTCCAACTTAGACAGAATTGTTGCAATTCCTCTTAGGCCTTCCACTTGGAGAGCGTGTGTCAAATAGGACTGCACAAACGAAATCATTTCAGAAGAATGAATGATGCTCTTACGCTCCACTAATACAATGTAGTCAGCCAAATGATACATGGATGAATCAAAAGCATATACTCATCCTTCCATGGATGGAACTGTTGACCACTAAAGTATAAACTATAATGCAAAAACAATGGGATAGTGCAGTAAAACTATAGTTAAATCGACAATAGGCGTATCCACAAATATACAGAAGTGAATAAGGTGTAATGTAACATAGCCAAGTTGTGAAGTAGTTGCATCTATGTTGAAGCAGGTAATACAAGAAAACACCTTTTGGTTCGGCATTTAGTATCAGTATACTCTTGATTTTTTGTACTTCAACGAAGCAGATTTGGAAATATCAAAAGTAATTAATGTAGCTGAGGTAGTTTCTATTATCTCCATGGGCCACTAAAATAGTTTGCTACTTTATTCATGGCATGCACTTCTTTTTGCCGTGGAGGCAAAGACACGCCACAAAAAGATTTTATTAAGAAGAGGCATGCACATCACATCAGCTCGGGACATAAAATTTTCAAAGGAGCAAAGCAGTTTGTCTCAGAATATTTCAATAAAGTTTGAAATATCTCGAAGACATCTTATCAACTGGTTCAGAAAAGTATCAAGAAAAAGCTCAGGTAAGGAAGTATCAGTAACATGTAATTTAGCTGCAACCGCCCAAGGTGATTTCACACTGAATTTAAATCAGGCAATGGTCCTACCTAGTACGGTAGTACTCCCTCCATTCTTAAATATATGACGTTTGACCAAGCGTGTAGTTAAACTTATCTAACTTTGACTAATAATATATGAAAAACTATTTAGATTGATCATGAGTGAATAGTATCATTAGATTTTTCATGATAAATATTTTCATAATATAATAATTTTGTAATTTTTTACTAACAAAATCATATGAAAAGTAATGGTCAAAGTTATATAAGTTTGACTGCATGTTTGGTCAAATGTCATGTATTTAAGAACGGAGGAGTACTACTTAAATTATAACCAAAAGGTTGCTACTTGAAGGTCAGCAATCTGAAATACTCAATGGGCCAAAAGTTGGCGCAGAATACTTTAAATTTGAAGTTTAGAAGTATAAGCAAACATATGATGCATTAGATTATAAATAATGTATAGCAAAGTGAACATATCAATGAAAATGAGCTTATCATTCTTGGATAAAGCAGGGTTGGAAAAACCAGAATGACTGACAAGTAATTGCCGCATATTGAATTTCCAGGAGATGGCAGGTAATAGGTAAACAGCGATGGAAATTTGTCGAGTTATATTGAATTACAGGTGATTCACACCAGCTCAGGCATGTTAGACAGTTTGTCCCATGCTGCCTATAAAATAAGTAGAGCTACTAATAAAATTCTATAAATGATATATACAGGCCATAAATAAACCTGAATGGTATGAGCCGTTCTTAACATAATAAACAGAATCAAACTGCAACAAACTGCTCTTTTCACAAGCAATGGTAAATTGACGCAATACATAACTTCTCTAATAGAGATGCAAATCAAGCAGTGTAGAGCTTCTAAAATAACATATATTGACCCTTTTAAAGTACCAAAGAGTATAAGACACATTCAAATGACGCTAGATGCCTATAGCCAATAGAACTTTTTATTTTTAGAACAGTAGTCAACAGAATTCAGTCAGTGTTTTCTAGAGATTACTTACGTCGTAGTCTTTCTTACAATTCCGTCACTGGAAAAAATCAATAAGGCATTCTTAAATGTCCACTTCTTACTTGTTACTAACAAGGAGGTACTGACTACGCTTGCTGCCTGAACGATGTTGTTCAGAAACGACTGCTATCCTCTCTGACTGCTTCCTCGTACTGGTATGGAGTATGGACTCACTGAGCAAAAACACGGAAAAGCAATAACAGGGTCTTAATTCCTACCATTAGGTGAGCAAAAAGTTGTTGAACTTTTCCCCTATGATTTCTTAGTGATCATTAGACATCCCTAATGGACTCAGTTGCCTGGAAGTTCCGATCCTCAGCAATAATTTTCCAATACTTGTAACAATCAATAGTTTTTCTTTCATATTCTGACCATCAGCGCCTTGGTATAGTGAGCAAATATGGAAGTCTGGGTGGCTGCGCTTATCTCCAGATGGGCCGGACAGCCTAACGCATACTTGCTTCCTCGTACCATTCGTTTGTACAGATCGTGAGCAGGGACTGGCCCATTTCGTCCGTGAAATTTAGGGCCCAGAATAGGGTGGACGCGGCACGTAAGAACGTACGTACCAGGCTCCGCTCCGCGCCGCGCGAGGTGGCGAAAGCTCGGAATTTTTGGGCCGTTTCGCCCCGCCCGGCACGGCCTAGTCGGCTAGCCGCCCGGCAGCCACCTGGTGTGTTTTGGCGCATGATCGTGATCGAGCCGAGTCTCCAGGCAAATCTCGCCCACCTGTAGCTAGGAAACAATCTTCACACTCAGCGGCGAATCCTGACCAAAATTCCAAGTTTTTGCATGCTTGCCACTTGCTGAATACCAAGTTACCGGCTATCGATAGTCCATCTGAGTACGACAGAGCCGAGCTACCAAGGGTACACCGTGAGAGCCGACTGTCGGTGGGGGGGCGCCCCGTTGTCCGCTCCTGTCCACAGACATGCCGATGATGCATGATACTCCCGTCCCGACAAAGATTTGGATGCGAGTACGGAGCCCCAAGGTTCCGTATAAACAATTGCTAACCGTTTGTGGAATAATAGTTATACTAGTACACAATCTGTCAAACTAATGATGGTCCTTAGTACATATAACACGCCACCTAGGCGATGGATATGATCGGAGGTTGCTTCTTCTTTAGCTCAATTAATTATATACAGCCGCGCGAGCGATGGGCCACCGCGCGAGCGAGGGGGAGAATGTCCCGGAACGGGGCGAGCAAGAGGAATCTCAAACGTGCTTACTTAATTATAACTACTTTGACTGACCTTCCATCGTCTCGAGGGCTGAGGCAACAAGACGCGTACATCGATAGATCGATCGAGATGGGCCTGATATAGTACTCCATGTGTGTGGCTAACGTCTACTTTAAGTCAATCATGCATGGATTATACGCCCGGGCCGGCCAATATGTGCTAAGCAAAAGGGATCGATGTATGATTAACGCTAGCTAAGTAGCTATAGCCAGCTATAGTAGTGCTAGCGTTTGGTGAATGATTTAGGCAAGTTTCTTACCTTGTAAGTATGGATGGAGTATATGGGTCTGTTTGGTTTTTTTTTTGACCCTGGTGGCTACACTAAAATTTTAGTAATACCAAAAAACTGGACAAAAAAAATAGTATTTGAATCATAGTCATACCAATTCACAGGTAATATCGAGATTAGGATACAAATTGATGTGTTTGGATTGCAACCATATCAAAATTATGAGTATGGCACGTGGGTCCGTATGACATCTATTTTTTGCACCAAAATATGCCAACATAGGTCTTGTTTTGTTGATTAAATGACAAGGAATACAACGGTTCAAACGGATCACAAATCGGATACTCGGTTTAGAAAATATTATCATTTAAAACGTTCTAATCAAACAAACATCTCATTTAATGCACCAACCACAGGTTGACAGCTAGCTTTGCATGGGCACAGATGCTACCAATTTTTGGGGCGAATTTGACCGCCCAACTTTTACCCCGGAAACCTACGAGAGAGATGAAGACACCACCAAGTTTTTGAAAGGCAAGCTAAAATTTGGTATCAAACCAAATGAGGGCCACAATGTAAAGATGATATCAAAATTTTGGTTTGACTCATTTTGATCCTGAACCAAATAGGCCCTATAGGTGCCACCCATGTGCCTATTAGAGTTCAACCAATAGTTGATGAACTGGCCGATTGTCTATTTCTTTCTTTCCTAGGATTAAAATTGGTTCCGCTCTTTAACTTCTTAGAGGGTAGGGACATTTGGCTAGTGTCGTCATCTTAAGGCTCACAACTCATAATTGATGAATCGGTCGGTTCTCTATTTCTTTCTCTCTTTTTTGGATTAAAAATGGTTCTACTCATTAATATTTTTAGAGAGTAGGGACAATTGGCTTATGTGGTCATCTTAAAGCTCACAACTCATAGGTCATGGGTTCAAATCCTAGACAATTAAATTTGAAAATTCACACAAATAATGTATCTAACTCGTGGTTGATGAGAGTCAAACTCTAGTCATTAGCTAGAAGCCTAGAAGGTAAGATCTCATACTGCTAGGCTATACCGCGGTTGGCGATTGCTCCTTAATTTGTTAGGCAGTAGTTATCAATATGACTTTCAAACCTTGCCTAAAAAAGTACGACTTTCAACATCAATATGACTTTCAACCTCGTGACTAGTGCAACTTCGTTCAATATTAAGCATCATTTGGAACACGGAGATTTGCAATATTATTCTTGTAAAATTACATTGTTTAATGTGAAGTTTAACAGACTCTATTTAGTTGATACAAACCACTCGCATTCGCAAGTTAAACAACCATGTTGTTAGGCTCCGATAAAAATGTTAATACAGGAGATTTATATAACCACTGTAGATAAGAACTGTACCATGCATATGAGTACGGTGACGCAGATCATGCGTGGTGAAGTGTGCCTTGTCCCAAAACTCAAAAGCAGCCACACCGAGGAGCAAAACTACGGAGGAGCTTTCAGCTAAAGCGTCTTTCACCTAAAGTACACTCTATCAGCAATACACACCCCCCATAAAGAGACGCCAAATGTTTGCTGTACCTAGCAGCATTGTTCTCTCACATCTGTCGATCGAATTGTTCTCTCACATCTGTCGATCGATTGCCTTCTGACTTGATAAGAAAGTAAAATCATTTCACACACCCTGCACCTAAGGAAGCGTACGTGTATGTATCTATCATGAGTCAACTCCACTTAACTAATTATTTCGTTCATGTTTATCCATATATAATTCAGTTTATTGCATCTTCGACCACGCAAGAACCGACGGATTTGGCTCAGGTTACATGCATGATTTTCTACCATTCAGTACTCCAAATTAATTAATAGATGTATGAAAGGCATAAGTGTAACGTCTCCAAATTCTGGGAACGTTAAACTCTTCACAACTGTTTAGGATGTGCAGTTGCGAAGTAAGCAGTGTCTCAAGCAAACTTTCGATTACAACAAAAACCAATATTTTATTAAACAAGGATAAGACTTAACAGCTAGTTTTTATACTGACATGGGCATCCAAGCCCAAATTTAATATAATACAAGACAACAGAACTTCAAACCACAGGCACACTTAAGCGCGGCTGAGATCTAATAACAATAGTCGTTGCCATCCGAGGGTCCACCAAAATCCTGTCCATCAAGATCCTCTGTATTTTTCCTGGTTTCTTCTATAGATTGTTTGCAGATTATGCAAGAATGAGTACAACTACCGTACTCAACAAGCCACATGGAAAAGCTAAATAATTACATGCAAGTAGTTCAATGGATGGTTAGGGTTTTAACTTAACAGTCATATGTGGATGCAATTTGCAGTTAAAGCAGTCTATATTTAAAACAGTAAAACAATAATAAATAATAACATCAGGGGTTTCTCAACAAATCACAATTACCAACTTACCATCTCCAAAACTTTACTTATGCCTCATCTACTGGAATCACCCATAACACAGCTTCATTAACCGGAAGCACGGCGTATTCGAATACCTTTTTATACACACTGCAGTGTTGCCCAACTTTACCCACAAGATATCTCAAACTCATCTTGTCGATTACATAGACACATAACCCGTTAGCGTCTTGTTGTTGAGATAACAAAGCCTTTTCACTGCTCAACCCTTTTTAGCCTCTACCCAGTAGGTTTTAACTCCATACAACCCTAGGGAGACTCCACCGGCCCAGTGGATCTCACATCCCTATGCTGACGGCACCTACTGTTATGTGTAGACTACCAAGTGTCCCTTCAGGCCCACTCCTGTCACACCCCAGTTCCGCAACTACTCTATCTCACAAGAGCAATTACCTTTCCTTGTAGATATTCAATTGGATGAGCAGTGTACTAAGCCAGGGAGTAATGACCACGCTTGTGGTTGAGCGGTTTTCTGTGTCGATCACTTGGCACAAGGTTCTTGTCCTTACTTGTCATCTAGTGAGGCGATGGCCCAACACCAACTCGTGACTGTCCACCTCGAGATCTCACTGATGTCTCACTTTTATCACAAGTCTATTGGGTTGTCCAACTTCCTGGACACAACCCTCAACTATCCACCAAAACCATTGGCGACTCGCCAACACTCTCTTTTGATTGATAACACATTTGTGTGACAAAGGTACTTATATAGCTAATATTTTATGTGAACTTGTCAAGGTGAATATAGCCTACAAGTACTGGGTAGGTTTGTATGTGGGGTAATAGGATTTATCTAATTGTCATGGCATTCAAACATATTATTTCAATAATTAAAGTAATTGGCTCAAATATAATAATAATGAAAGTATCAGTATAAATATATGACATGTGGGTTCAAAATGTTCAAGGAATGCAACTTGCCTTCTTGCACAAAGTCTTGTTGATACTAGTCTTGTCAGGCGTCTTCTGGAGTCTGGTCGTCAAATCGTGACCTAACAAGAAGCAATGCAATAAAAAGAAACCAAGTAAAAACTAGCTCGACAAGGAATGAGCTGGGAACAACAATTAAGTAAATAAAACCAAAAAGAAACTTAAAGGAAGGTGGTGTGGGATGGTGGGAATTTATCTGGTGCTTGATTGGATTGAACGGAGTTTGAGATTCGGATCCAAGTACAACAAAAATATTGTAAAGGATTAAAGAAATCTATAAAAAGGTGAAAGGATTTATTTGGAGCTTGGTATAGCTGAACGGAGCTAAGAATGGGCTTTATGGGTTCGAGACGGTTAGAAAGGACATATAATGTCAATTTAGGGTTTCGATGAATAGTGACCAATTTACTGGTTATACCTAAAAATAGATTATGAACAGTAATTAACCAACTTAAAGGAAGGTGGTGTGGGATGGTGGGAATTTATCTGGTGCTTGATTGGATTGAACGGAGTTTGAGATTCGGATCCAAGTACAACAAAAATATTGTAAAGGATTAAAGAAATCTATAAAAAGGTGAAAGGATTTATTTGGAGCTTGGTATAGCTGAACGGAGCTAAGAATGGGCTTTATGGGTTCGAGACGGTTAGAAAGGACATATAATGTCAATTTAGGGTTTCGATGAATAGTGACCAATTTACTGGTTATACCTAAAAATAGATTATGAACAGTAATTAACCACTAATCTAGATTTAGGAACAGTAATACATTTCTTTGTTTGAGCATTCTGCAAATTTGAATTAAAGAATGAGCAGTCTTTGAAGTGTGAATAAATAAGGGAATCTTGTGTATTTTCAGGATTTTGGAATAGTACTATTTTTACTGTGCTGTGAACAGTGTTTGGCCGAATTGAGTGAATATTAAAGAAACTGGCCCGTTAATGTGCGGCCCATGGCCCATTTCATTAAAGCTTAAAAAGTCGAAGGCGCTTGGCGAATAATAAAGCGCCGTCTTGGAGAAAAGCGGCGAGGCGGTGCTCTGCGGAGAAGAGAGGAGGGCCAGTGACCATCGGCGACGGTGGTGACCGGCGATGGCGACCGGCGGCGCAAGGAAGGGCGGCGCGGGAAGCTCCACTGGGTAGGTCTTCTTACCTCTAGGGTTTTGCATGGGCTGGAATTTGCGGGTGGGGTTGTGGTGGTGGCGGCGGCTCTTAGCCGGCTCTGGAGACGAAGATGGGTGGGGAGGGGGAAGAGCTTGGTGCGGGTTTGAAGGTGGCGGGCGGCTTTATAGCCCGTGGAGGTGGTGGGGCGGTATGACATGGGTGGCGGCATGGGTGACCGCGCGAGTGAGTGGCGAGGTGGCGCTAGGGTTTGAGCGCCGCATTGAAGGCGGGTGACGACATGGTTGGCCTTGCTTGCTTGGGCGGTCGCGAGAGGAGGCGGCATGGGTGGCGGGGTGGGTGGAAGCGACATCGGTGAGAAGCTGCGGGCGGTCTTGATGTGCGAGGAGGTGGCGATGCATTGGCGCGACTTTAGGCGTGGAAGCGGCGGCAGGCGGTGGCGGTGGCGTCTCCCATGGCGACGCGCGGCTGGGCGATGGGGTGAAGGCGGGTTTAGGCGATGGCGCGATCGGGGAGGAGAAGGCGGAAGGAAGAAAGGGAAAGCGGGATTTGATGGGATTTGGGGATTTTTGCTGAATTTGGTTGAAGTTTGCTAAACTGAGATTTGAAAACGAGATTCAAATCGAACTCAAATTGATTTCGAAATTCTTGAAATTTTGCAGATGTTTCAATAAGGGCATCTATGCAAGATTTCTCTTCTTCTGTTTTTTGAAAAAGAGCATGACTGCTTCAGCTATATATTAATTTGACATAATTGCTATACATCTGCCGAATGATATTTTTTGTGCACATCATTTGAATTTCTGACCTTGTGATTTCCTTGGAGATTCGTGCTCCGACCGGTAAGGTCATCTTCTCTGACGGCGACGGCGATTTAGGGCGGCGTTCGCCGGATTAAGGTTCAGGTTCACCGGTTAGGGTTTGGGGGTTCATCTGGACCTGGATTTAGAGGAGGCCGCGGCGGCGGGAGACCGGCGATGAGTGGCGGTGGTGGTGGCGCAGCCAGCCGCGGGTCGGAGGAGGGTGACAACTGTTGCCGAGTCGAGATGGGAGCTAGGGTAGTTATAGCAATGGGGAGGCACTGGATCTGTTGGATTGACATCTAAGGGTGGAAAATTTTGGTTGGGTACAAAATCATTCGAATGATCAATAGGTTAAGCTTGAAAAGACCTTGTTTGCCATGTAAAGGAGTTAGGATTTGAACTCATGACCTCCCTGTGTGGGCATATACGTTGCTGTCCGGACTTGGGTTTCTAAATAAACAAAAACAAATTGCTCTGGCGAATGGAGTTCGATGTTGGACATTAACTAAATCAAAATAGGATACATCATGAGAACGCGCTAACTTTATCATATCCACTCAAGAGTAAATCCATAGAGCCTTGATTGGGATAGGGTAAGGCTTGTCTTCACTGGTAACTGTAAACAATACTTAATTATAGTTGAAAGTTAGCATAGCGCCAATTAACAAATACCACCCCTGCATAAACCGCTCCTTTTGGCCTGAAATTGTGTGTCGCGCATACCTTTCGGGCATCACTTTTATTGATAAAGCAAAAGTGGGTTTAGGAGGGGGAAAGGAAAAAAAACATCACAAAAGAAGAGTGACAGAGAGAGAGAGAGAAGACTGCAAGGGAAAGTTCACAAATGAAGAGTGAAGCAAAAGGAAGGAAAACAAAACAAAGCCCAGATTCCTCTCCAAACAGGTCCTATCCTTTCTCTCTCTCTTCTTCTCTCTTATTGATGTTCTCTCTCACTAGACCCCATCTCTAGAAAGAAAAAGGAGGACAGGCAAAGCAACCAGACCTTAAAGATTGACCTGAGTTTTGCATAGGAATTCGCAAGAAGAATCCTAGCTAAAAGATCAATTGCAGCAAGAATTCTTTCTTGCCCCTTATTGTGTGCTCAGGGTCTGATGAGTGGAGGAGAATTCAAGAGCTCCTTGGTGCAACAGATGGCGTGGGGTGGTACAAACAACAGAAATATCATGAGTAGTTTGAGGCCTTGTGCTGAGGAGCAAGAGGCCTCCATCAAGATGCCTCCCTTGTCTTCTCCTTCCATGCTCTTCTCCCATCAGCTCCTTCACCTCTCTTCAGGTCTAATTCCTGAGGTGAGTAGCACTGCCACTTCTACTGCAAGTTTGCATGGTGGGCAGGAGAGCAACATGCCAGAGTCATGGAGCCAGCTGATTCTGTAAAGACCTTTCTCTATCTCCATCCTTAATTCTCTATGATCTGCTAATGCAAGATTAATGCTATAGGAGCCTTCAATTCATGTAAATTTTGTTAATTAGTACAAATTTGGTGCTTCCAGGCTTCCAGCTAGGGGGTTAAGTAGTCGTGTACTTTGTCCAGTTGTAGACCAACCCCTTCTCTAATGTTTTTTACTTATCACCTCACATGCATGTTCCTAGTACTAACTTGCTGTTTCTGCCTGTGTGGATGCATATATATGTATGTATATATATATGCCTTAGGCAACTACAAAGCAGTGGAGGATTAGTTGGAAATCATGAGAGATACAGCACTGCCACAGCTCTATTGTCAAAAGGATTAGAGGAGGGTCCTATGGGTCAGGCTGCAGCAGCTTATAACTTCCATGGCTATGGTGGTGGTGAGGAGATCCAGACATCAGGGGCCAAGGCTCAGCTGAGCCAGATGCTCTTGGCCTCCTCTCCTAGGTCATGTATCACCACGAGCCTCGGAAGCAACATGCTCGACTTCTCGAACAGCGCGCCAGCACCGGAGTTGAAGAATCATCAGTCCGATAACTCCTCTGAGGTGAGCAACTAAATAAACTGATACAAAAAATCTTCATCCCGAAAAAAATCATATCTATATAGGTACTCTTTGGTTTCAGCAGGCTTTTGTTGGTTTCAGCAGGCAGTTCAAATGGTTGACCTTTTTGGAATCTTCGGATCTATCAATTTGCTAATTCAATGCAAGATGAACATCAATCTTCTGATTGCTTTGACATGCCATGATATTTCCTTCTTATCGATTACGGCTTTGTTCTTTCACTCAAGTTAATTACTAATCCATATTTCTTGGGCTGTTTCTTGTACATATGTAAGAACACATCGCTTTTTAGATCGATGTTTAATCTTACAAAAAAATGCATGATCTTCCCTGGGTCCGTCCATAGAGATAGCTAGTACACAGTAAAGCATAGAACATACAGCCGTTTTTATTTGCAAACTTTTGAAAAAAACTTGTGGCATGATCTTTTCAAAACATAGAAGCTATCTTATTTACATTGCACATAGCCCTTTTCACTAGTAATCCTCTAGGTTTCGTCTTTTTGCTGGCCTGCAGATGAGATCTCTTGGTAATGGCGCATAATGTATTCCTCGATTGAGTTGCAATTAACTTGCAAGTTCTTTCTCTCTCTTTCGATGAATAGCTGTATGTTTCATGTCCCTTAGAAATTCACTTTAATTTAGTTAGCTGCATATGTGTGTCTACCCTCTGAAGCTCATGTTCCAACCTTTTTATTTTCACGGTGTAGTGATCCACTTTTGTGTATGCCACACGGGCGTACTTCAAGCTAATGTTGACACAAAGAATCATGGCAATTAACTTAGTAATAGTGTTGTTCTTGTGACAAAAAGATGAAATGACCTCATGATGGTTCTTGCTTGGCTCTTTGTTCTTTCTTTGTTCCAGAGTAACAACACAGCAACTGGTTCGGCTCTCAAGAAGGCTAGGGTTCAAGCCTCTTCTTCAGCACAATCTACTTTAAAGGTCTCTTCATGCACTCCTCTCTCTCTCTCTCTCTGGATTGTGTCATTTTCTCTGCACACCCTGGAATATGCCTCTCACTCATCTCCATCTCTGAGACACTTCACCATGCTTGGATCCACAAGATAGAAAACATGCAAGCACTTACACATTCATCCATGCTTGGATCTATCTTGTAAAAAGATGAAGAGAAAATAAATAAATAACAATTCAAGATTTTTTTCAGCTTCAGATGGATCTTGTCTTTTGATAATTATAGTTCTTGCCATCATGCATGTTTTAATTTGGACTAGTATATATGGAAGTACCTGCAGGGTTTCTTCCAGGAACTGTATACAAGGGCTTTGTTCACATATGTAGAGCAGAGAATGGCATCGTAAACAATGAAAAGTCATTATTGCATTGCGTGCATTGCCATAATAATGTATATTTTGCTTAAGCTTCTCATCCAACATTTTATTTCAGGTAAGGAAGGAGAGGCTTGGGGATAGAATAACAGCACTTCATCAGACAGTTTCTCCATTTGGCAAGGTGCTAATATATACACCAACTTAGCTATAATAATGTAACACTGCATTAACTTAATTTGCATGAGCATGCACTCTAGCTATCACAGTAATGCCAAATATTCTTATGCACGATCTCTTAGCTCAACCTCTCGTGCATATATGCAACTTTAAATTCAAAAAGTTTGTTTCTTTGCAACTGCTGACACAAATGTATATAGTTTTTGCCCATCTCTCCTTGCTTTTCAGCTGCCACTTCTTTCACTTTAGGAGTCGTGCGAGTGAAAGTAAAGGAAGCCTCTGACATGCATACGTGTTCCTTTTTACAGACTGACACTGCGTCCGTACTGCAAGAGACTATTGGCTATATTAGATTCCTCCTCGGTCAAATTGAGGTCCAACCTTAATTAACTTCTCCCTCCCTCAGCGTCTCGATCTAATTCTCTTCATCTTAATTTCATCCCCATATGCAGATATTCAGTTCAGGAAGTGCTAGTTTCTAATTTCTATGCGTGCTTCTCGATCTTAAGGAAAACTCAAAACTGTATGCACTCATCTAAAGCTAGCAAAACGATGATAACTCGCAACAAGGATGCATATTCGAAGAGACATATGATATTCTTCATGCATGCAATTAGGCAACATATTGTGAAGCTTTTCAGTGTGATTTCTTGCTTCATTGGTGGCATTTTTCATGCAATTAAAGTATATATGCATATAACCTAATAGAATTTTTTTTATTATTTAACCCTTTTTTAAACTTTATTTTAAAGTTATCTCTCGCGCACTTTATTTTCAATTCTGATCATTTTGGTCACGCCACCACCCATGGCATGACCAAACAACACTGTCACACCAACCCATATCTGGACAATCTCTTGTTACGCCACCACCCGTGGCGTGACAGTGTTGTTTGATCACGTCACAATCAGTGACGTGACAAAAAAAATACTATTTTGGAGATTTATCTTGGCGCGTGACAGTATTGTTTTATCACGTCACGGGTGGTGTGACCAAAAGAGGTCAGAATTGGAAATAAAGTGCGCGGAAGGTTAACTTTAAAATAAAATTTAAAAAAATGTTAAATAATAAAAAAAGTTCAACTTAATATGAGCAGAATGTGGGGCCTTTGCGATATACCCCATCCATGCATGCGTGGGCCAGTGTTACAGTGATATATAGGAGGTGTGTGTGGGGCAGGGAAATTTACCTGTACCTGTGAAGTGTGATGGTGAGTAGCTAGGTGAAACAAAAAGAGGAAGGGTGGGACTGGGTGTAAGATCACGCTGTTAAAGTGAGTGCACGCATGGATAGCAGCAGCCGGTCGCATGCATGTGTGTGCGTGCTGTCTTGTTCTGCAGTGTGTTTCAGATATTATTATCCTCTCGATCTCTCTCCTCTCTTCTCTATTGCTCGATCGTCTCTCTTCTCCGTCTCATGCACATGACCGGTAATCGTTCTTCTTCTGTGTATGTTACGTAGGCTCTCAGCTACCCGTACTTGGGACATGGCACCGGGAACTACATGCATCAGCAAACTGTAAGTCTCTCTCTCTCTCTCTGCACACGCAAGCATGCACATATATAGCTAGGAAACACGTACCATATACAGTAGTACTTGCGCATGTACGTAGGCACGCGCGTAGGTGTCTTAGAAATTGAAGTTTTGACAAGCACTTTGGCCGAAATGGCTTCTTGTGGATGATAGGTTAGCGAAACTTTAATTAGCACAGGGGTGCATGGGATGAGTAGGAAAAGAAACTGAAGCTTTCTAGTGTCCTTTGCAGGAACTACCATTTGTTTTTTCTCTTCGAAGGAATCAAAGCTTTATGAAATGAAACCCCCATCTCTAACCACTTCGACTTACTGCTGATCAGAAGATATGCCATGGGCCTGCTCAACTTTTAATTCTTTCACAAGAAAGAAATAAAAATGAGTAGTTACTGTGTCTTGCCGATACCTTAGACTAGCTAGCTGGCCCATTCCTATGCTTTACATATTCTCTTGCACATATTGGTCCACCATTACTTCATTGCCCATTAGACAATCCGGACGATATACATGAGGCGCCGTATCTTAGTTTTAGAACTACATGAGATATAGCTGCTGAAAGAAAAATAGCACTCATTGTCGCAACTTGCAAAGAAAAATAGCACTCATTGTCGCAACTTGCAAATATCTATGCTAACGCTGTAATCTGCACGTGATCCCAACAAAAACCAATTTTCCTCTATGGCCGGGTTCCGTTCTAGGGATAAATTCTTGCATGTCACTGCAAATTTCCCAAATCCTTTATATGTCATCTTCTTGTGTCACTGACATGTGGGTCGGGGATCATGAAAATTTGCAGTGACAAATAAGGAAATGCCAGTTCAAGAACAAAACCAACATATATAGCGTGAGGGGATGGTCCCAGATCTGCTTTTTTTCTTGGAGCTTAGAGTGGGAGATATACGTTGAGTATTGCCTTTTTCAACACATCACTTGTGCATATATACAAAGAAATTTATGTGATGATTTGATGTAAACACTAAGTACCATACAACATTTCAACATCTCAATAGCTAGCTACACTACTACAGAAAATATCTTCATAGACGGTTCAAAAACATCATCACAGACGATTTCGTGAGCCGTTTGAGTTTATGGGTCAGTGATGACATGAGGTCATCACAGACAGTTTTTGAACCATCTGTGATATACACTATCACAGACGGTTATTAATGCAGAACCGTCTGTGATAGCTTACGTTTCACAGACGGTTTATATATAAAACCGTCTGTGATAGCTTACATATCACAGACGGCTGATATTTGGGACTGTCTGTGATAGCCTCTTCTCCACAAAATCTCCAAGCAGTGGCTGCTTTTGCCTTTAAAACCGTCTTCGTATATATATAGTTTGTAGTCCCTTATTAGCTAACTCGATGCCTGAATTCAGCTAGCTAGCTCGCTCCTTGGCCGTTCATCCTAAACGTGCAGGTGAACCACGGCCTACTTCATCGATTTTGATACACTGGAGTGTACGATTTGCTTCATGCCAATCCTCGGCATGAAGCAAATCGTACTCAAAGGTGTTAAGATCGACAAGTAAACTATATTTCACTGAACATTTAGGATGAGCATGAAAGAGCGAAGCTAGCTAGCTAATTCGAACCTCAAGTTAGCTAATAAAACTATATATATATATATATATATATATATATATATATATATATATATATATATATATATATATATATATATATATATATATATATATATGAAAATGGTATGGTACTCCCTTCTCATATACCACTTAAATCATATGATGATACCTCTTTATCAATTTGAGTATACTCAATAATGATTATAAGATACCGAAAATGAGTTCCATGAAAAATTTCATGAAAATCCACTTTTATACCAAAATTCATGTATATACTTCTTTTATATATGAAAAAGGGTATATAGCAAAAATAAAGGGATCCAATGAAATGTTTTCAATCAAGTCGTATTTGAGTATCTTATAATTGGTATTTAAATATATTGAAAATTATAAAGAAGTATAATATATTTTTAAAGTGGTATATTCGAAATGGGAGTATGTACTCTGAGATGCAAGCGAGCGTCATATATATATATATATATATATATATATATATATATATATATATATATATATATACTTAGAGATTTTGTAGAGAAGAGGGAGGCGGGCTCGGAGAGGAAGCGACCATTGTTTGGAAAACTCTCACAAGGATTGAGACAAAACTCTCATGGATAATACTTGAATACAAGTCCAGTGAAACATATAAAATATGTTGAACCAAATAATTAAGACTCAGACAATTACAATCACATCTCGTTCAAGTATTTTAATACCGAGCGGCAAATTTCTTCATACTAAATAAGAAGACCACAAACATCTTTAAAAATAACATGAATGGTAATAAGATAACAATATATGGTAAGTTGACGATATCATGTTAGGATGTAAAAAAGAGTTTTCCTTAATGGTTAACTCTCTATCTATAAAGCAGACAAGAGCAGCAACTTGTAGAAACTCACCTCTATCCATGTAGAAGTTCGTTTACATTCATATGTGCAAACTATGTGCAAGGATTTTGATTCCATAGATTCATAAGTTTTCATTCCAAAATTATTCATATACAGTTCATCCTATTGTACCTAGAGATTCATTTCATATCTCATCAGTGAACACAACTAGTAATATTTGCGGTTTTCATGTCAAGCAGATAAGAGCAACAACATGTAGAAAATCACCTATATCCATGAAACACTTACATGCATGGTGTTATTTATCCTAAGAATAGATGGTGATCAGACTTACTATTAACAGACAACCATTTGTTAAGATCCTCTCCAGGAGGCAACCAAATTGCCTTCCTCGGACTGCCACTTCTTAAGGTTGCATCAATGTGTTTTTTCAGCAGCACACCTTGCATCATACGTATCGAAAACAAAAAATATCTTTAGGAACATACCAACAGTCACACCTAAACACAACCCCATTTCCCATCTCCAGATCCATCCATCCAGCAGTCACAGAGGGCAAGACAGCAAGGTCAAGGGCGTCCAAACCGATTATCAATCGACAAGCTAGCTAGGTAGCCCACATTGCAACTCGGTTCGCATGAATACCAACAGCACAAACCAATAGATCTGTCTTACCTCGATCGACATCGCCGGTATCGGTGGTGAGGTAGCCGAGGCTAAGGTCGGTGGAGCTAGAGGTAGCCGGGGGAGGTCGGTGAAGTAGTGGGTCGCGCCTGTTTGGGGAGGAGGAAGAGGGAAGAGAAGCGTAGGCATCACCGTGGTTGTGGCACTGCTGGTGACCTTGCACAAGATACTCTTATCGTCGAGTGTCTTGTGCGATGAACCATGGTGTCTGGCAACCGCTTGCAACAGGAAGAATGGCGGTGTCGGCGATAGGGTCACTTGAGTGGGGAGGGGAACAGATGAGAGTAAGGGCGCTGGAGAGTGACGAGTTAGAGCGCAAACCCTAGCGGGCTCTCCTACTAATAAAGAGACTTATTACAGTCGGTTCTATTATGGAACTGTCAGTGATACTTATCACGAAGTTCGTGAGACGGTTCCACAATAGAACCGTCTGTAATATGGTGTCATATCATAGACGGTTCATTATGAAAATCGTCTGTGAAGTATCACATACGGTTGTTTGTTGAAAAACGTCTGTAATATTTCAAAATATCACAGACGGTTATTTTTAAGAACCATATGTGATACTTCGCAGATGGTTTTCATAATAAACCGTCTGTGATATGACCTCTTCCTGAGCGGTTTTTAGCGCGACCCGATAACCTGAGCGGTCGCAAAACCAAAACCGTCTGTGATTGCATGTAATCTGAATGGTTTTGGTCAACCGTCTGTGATGAGGCGTCTAGTATTAGCCTTTTTGTAGTAGTGCTACTTCTATAATGCAAATTATCCATAAAATTAAACATTTTCATTTAATTTATAAGATAAGAGTCTTTCCATGAGGTCACGAGTTTAATCTTTTCGAAATACCTCGTGTTCGATCTTAAAACTGCTGAAAACCTAAATTGTTTATTACATTATAAAAACGATGTTAAAAGAAGCTTCCACATTCGCTCAATCTAAAAGGCTAGAAATTCCCACATAAATCGGAGAAGAAACAAAGACCTACAAGCTTATTTTTGGGGTCTAGATTATTAATTGAATATTAGAGTTACAGTTGTGCAAGAAATACATTTATATTTATAATAATAAGAATGAAGAATATATTACAAATACAACTCTATTTTCAATATAAACATATGTATCATAATATACTATTATCTAGCCATGGAAACCTGCGTTGCATGCACGGGAAATTCGGCTTGTTCGTCATAAATAAGAAGCTACATTATTGGAGTAGCTTAGCTAGCTTCTTGGATAATGTTAAAGCCACATTTGGCTTGAGAGTGAATATTAAGCTCCCATGACTCTGGAGAATCCTCTTTTGTGTGGTTGATCTGGAGGAAAGCTAAACCCTAGAATTTAAACAACCGTTTGATCTCATGTGCAACTTGCAAAATTCATAGATAAGGTCAGAATTTAATTGCGTGAGTTCAGATCCAGGTATGATTGACTTCTCCAGTCCCAGTCACTTATGTAGGAGACCTTATCACATTAATTAGCTTTGCAAAATTACAGCTGGAACAAATCAAGGTAGGGACAAGTATGGGGCTAGCAGCTATACATCCCATGTGATTCCATGATTCTTGCACGTCCGCTATGTCATTTCAGCGAACCTTTTTGCACGCTCGTACGTGATGCTGACAAGCGGTACGTATGTGTCCGTGCTTTTTACTACTCGCTGCATGCAGGGACCGGCTGGAGAAAGGAATCCTGGCCTCTTCCCACAATTCCCTGGCCAGGTACGTACACACATATGTTCACATGTATATATCTATATCGTTTCTCATTTTCCACATGACCGCAGGACCTCTCCTTCGTCGTATGCACACATATTTAGAATGTTTTGCTCTCTCCACTTCTGTTTTTTTATAATATCCTACAATCCGTACTGTCAAACTTTACGATTAATTTGTTTTAAACTATCTAGATTGGTTATATGAAAGCTATATCATTAAATTTGTCGTTCAAAATACTTTCATAATATCATAACTTAATTAACATGTATTAATATAAAGTTATGAAAAACAGTCAAAGTTGCATCTCAGATACCCGTGGAAAAAAATGTCGATAAAAAAGAACGGACGGAGAATCTCCTTAATTAATTTACGGAACTGTAATATATAGGCTCACCCTCGCACATATATAGTTAACTACTTGTCGTGTGTGTGGTGACATATATGCGTGCACATGCAGTTGCTGAACCATAGCAATAACAACAATGGCACAGCAGAAGCAGGCCAGGCCGAGCAGGTTTGTGTGTATAGTTTGCTCCAAGTGAAAGCCTTTTTCTTTCACCATGCATGCATGATGCATTTGTAAATCTGATGCATTTGATCATTGCATGCCGTTTCATGTACATATATATAGGGAGCAGAAGATGGCGGCGAGGGCAAGAAGGACCTGAGGAGCAGAGGGCTGTGCCTGGTGCCGGTGTCGTGCACGTCGCACCTGGGCGCGGACAACGGCTCCGACTTCTGGGCGCCGGTGCCGGCGCCGCTCGGCGGCATCATCCTGCGATAGGATCATGCATGCACGCATCGATCGCGCGCATGGTTTTGCTCTTCTACGCACGTCCATCGACACTTGGATCGCGCGCTGCCGTTAACTGCATGCGTAAATCTATACGTACGTACGTGTAAATTAGCATGCATGTATCGATTGCTTAATTGGTCGCTTGACCAGTCTATCTAGCTATGCCTAGATTACCTATATGTATGTGTATAGCGGTTGAGAGAGATGGAAACACATATCATCAGGAGCAGTCATTCTGTGGAAGCTATGTGTAAGGCTGGTTGCTCTTGATGCTATGCATGTATGTATGCATATCTGTCTCTACAAGATTCGACTGTTTTCTCAGCCCAAAACAGTCAAATTTTAGTTCATTTACAACTTCATTATACATAAATTACAGTAAATTATTTATGTATTTTTTGTTCATGGTCCCTATAATTATTCTCAAAAGTCTTAATAACTCATATTCCCATCACATGATTCAAAATCTAACATATACTTTGAGAGATTCAGCAAAAACAAAGACAAAAATAAAATTATATACCGACAAAATACGGCAATGTGGTGAACCCGTTATGTTTTGAAGAAAAAATCGTAATAAATTTGGACCCAATTCAAATCTCAAAACATATTAGACGGATAAAAATTTGACTATTTTGATAAAAGAAAACAGTCGAATGTTGGTGACCTTTGGCTAAACCACGACGCAAGGCGACGCAAGACGACGCAAGAAGAGATGGTTTAGGTCAAGTGAAGATAAAGATCACGGAGAAACAAATTCGAAAAACCTAGTTTGTCATCCACTTTAAGAAGCGTGCGTGAGTATAGACTCGTTTGTGTGTGGGCTTAATGGGTGTCCGTTAGGGTGTTCTATCTAAATCTAACCTCCACTACAAAAGGGAATCCCCAGATGTAGAGTTCCCTAGTCCTTCCAAGAAAAAAAAACCCTTGTAGCCTAGATACCATAATTTGTGATTTAGGGATATAAGAGGAAAGTGAGAGAGAGCTAGGGTTATAAGAGATGGATTGATTGAGTGCTCAAGTGTTGAGCTTTTGTCCTTCATGGTGGAGAGGCTGTAAAGTGTAAACCTACAATCTCTCTAATCAATCCATGCAAGATTTGACCCCAAGATGAGTTCTATTTTATTCTTACTCTCTCTTTGATGCATTTGGGATTTTTGTTGTTTCTTAGATTTTTATTTGGGATCTTGTTGTTATCTTGCTTACTGAGACGTTTGTGATATAATCTAATATCATCTTGATCATCATTCACCCACGAGCAAGCTTTTGGATCAAAGTTTGATTTTGCCCGATTTTGATGAAAGAAAAGGTGATTTTAGGGGTTTTGCTCTTGAAGGCTTTTGGCTTGATTTTTCCAGTGATTAAGGGTGTTAGGACGTATGGGAGACCATCCTTAGCCATCTTGGATTGATTCCTCCCACGAAATTGTCACAATCATTGTTTTCGTATTTTGCTCGATTTTGGAGCAATCTTTTCTCAAACGAAAAAAGGTCAGAACTTTGGCAATGATTTTCACGATCTTTGATTAGAATAGGTTCCTGATATCCTAGAGAATGTATGTTTTAAGTTTCATGAAGTTTGGAGTTGTAGATCAAAAGTTGGATCAATTTGCGATTTTGAAATTCTACTGAAATTCAGTCTCTGCCCTGATTGTACTATTCTCTGGTTTGACCGCCGCTGTTCACCGGTGGATTTCGGCAAGTTTTGATCCTCTTGTTGCTCGGTTCCTATTTGAATTATTATCTCTGATCTTCATAGCTCCACATAGCTATTATAATGAAATAACCGTGAACTTCTTGAGACAGGTCGTTTTGTGTGGTGCCTATTTAACCCTATTCTAGTCGCCTCTTCGGTCCAACATGGATATGCATGTATACACAGTATAGACAACTTAGAGCCTGAAGCAGCTTAATTAATTCCGTGTCATATACATGCAAATTCATTTAAGAGGCCTAGCTAAGCTAGCAACCGGAGAAGACTCCAAGCTACGTACGCATGCACTGCCGTACTAGCTCGATTCTTTGCAACTACGACTTTTTGGCGTTTGTATTCGTGAATGAGTTCTAGCCGCGATTAGGATTACTGAAAGAACTCCGCACACGTGAGGAGGGTGAGAAATGAGGGCCTGGCAGCTGCATGCGTCTAGCCCTTCTCTCTGCCGATCAATGGCCCGTATGTTTGTACGTCTCCTCCGCTGGGTCGGCCCAATATTCCGAGACCTTCTCACCCAATCCGACCCAAGTTGGCCGGAGAAACCAGATTAGATTCGAGCTCGGATTAATTCATCAACGCGATTCGGGCTTGTACATTGGCTGTTGCTGCTATATATTTGTTTGCTCCTCCTGCAACCCTAGTATGAATGACACCATGGCCGCCGCCGATCGTTTCTCCGGCCTCCCCGACGGCCTGCTCGTCCACGTCATCTCTTTCCTCCCCGCCAGGGAGGCCGCCCGCGCCGCCGTGCTCTCGCGGCGGTGGCGTCCTCGATCTGTGGCTCCGCACGACCGCCGTCAACCTCGACTCCAGGACATACGGCCGGCGCTCCAGCCAGGTCAAGGAGAGGCTCTTCCGCGACGCCGGGGCCGCCCTCCGCGCGCCCGGCCGGTGCCCCGTCAGGAGGCTCTCCCTGTTCGTGAAGGGAAGCGAGGACCGTGACTGCCAGGATATGCTGGGCAAGAACCGGATGGACGCCCTGCTCGCCGACCCCGCGCTGCGGCGCATGGAGGAGCTGCGCGTCGGCTTCGAGTTCAGGGAGGGGAACCGTGGCCTGCGGTACATATACGAGCTGCGCCCTGGCGCTCTGCCGAGCCACACCCTCCGAGTGCTGGACCTCGCGTGCTGCAGGCTCGAGCTGCCGCCGCACGGCGTCGCCTTCCCTCGCCTCGCCGAGCCGCGGCTGGACAGGTGCTCGTCGCCGATACACCATCTACAGGCCTTGATCCGCGCCGCCCCGAACCTCGCCAGCCTGTGCATCCGACGCCAGGACTTCTTTTGCTATCCTAGTCCCGCCGGCAGCGACCGTTTCGCGCTCCACTGCCCAAGCCTCACCGCCCTCACGTTGGACTGGGTTAGCAGGGCTATCGATCTTTACGCGCCATGCCTGCGCACCTTCAGTTACACCGGGCACTACACGGAGTTCTCCATGGAATCCGACGCGACGAGCTTGGCACGAGTTAACTTGGACCTCCGTTCTGACGGTAAGCGAGACGGCAAGCAGTGCGCCTCCCTCGTCTGGCGATTCCTTCGCAGCCTCCGCCACGCAAAGGTCTTGAAGTTGCACGTGCTCTGCATTCAGGACATTGCTGTGGACAAGGACCTGCAGGATGAGCACCTGGCTACGTTGCTCAGTCTAGAACGCCTAGAGATCGAAGGGGCCTATGATCCAGGTCGCAGAAAGGGTGCAACTGCTGCCATAGCAAGCCTGCTTCATTTCTGCCCGGTGATGCGTGATTTGCAGCTTAGGTTGAGAACGAATTCGTGGGATTTAGGAAGCCGCCGTGGCTCCAGAAGTACGGAGGAATTAGAATTCGATGTGTCTATGGATTTGTTCAATAGGCGTGGATCAAAGGAGATTGCTCTAATGCTCGACGACAATGATGACGATTCCTCGGGAGTTGCAGAGCTCCATGGTTGAGTGACTGTTGGTTCAATTGCTTGCATAATCATCTGAGAAATGTCAAGTTGCAGTTTGAGTTGAAGGAGCCGAATAGCTTTGAGGTTTGCCTCACCAAGTTCTTCGCAGAAAATTGCAGGGTCCTCGAGGTTCTCCAGATTGATGATGGAAACCAGAGTTTTTTGAGCCATGTCAACCGCATGGTAGAGAGATAGAGAGTTAAGGCGTCGAAACGGAGGAACCGTGAACTAATTGCAGAAGGTTGACCGCACGTATTCTAGAAACCAAATTTTAGCACTAGCTAGTACAATATGTTGGGGGCAAAAGGTTGCTTTGTTCATGTTCCTTCTGTAAATCGTTTTACCAACCATCCTCATTCACATTTTCAACAAAATCGCGGTATATGTTAGTATTTTTTTTAAAAAAACGAGTGACTATCTATAGACCTAAAGTACGTACAGTTGACTGTATTTTGTGCAAGCAGTGCTGGTACGCACACGATACTTGTCATATAAAGCTCATACAAAGATGTGAGAATGGTTAATTACTCTGAACCTGAGGATTCTGAGCTCTATCTACGGGTTGACTGATTGTCCATTCAACAGCTTGCAGAATCACCTGAAGAGAAGCGAGCTGGGGGCTCGGCTGGTTAGTGGCAGCGTCGTCTGCCCAGCCCACCTGTGCTCGAGCCGGGGGCTTGGCATTGGTAGTCTCATCCGGGATTTTTTGAGGCTTGAGTCGGGCTCACGTAGAGGATTGTGCAAGGATATAGTGGCATAGGAGAGCTTTAGGCTTTTAGCCCACCACGTTTCGAGCGCTGCTCCCGTGGGTGTCTCGCGGATATGGTGCTTCTTCTTCTTTAATGTGGACCGGATGGGGAAAATCCCGGACATCAAAAAAAAAGAATCACCTGAAAAATGTGAAATTGCAGTTTAAGCGAGGGAAGTGAATAGCTTTGAGGTTTCACTTGCACTACTACAAAAATGCTAATACTGGACGTCTGATCACAGACGGTTCATCGAAACCGTCTGTATTAAACACAATCATAGACGGTTTTTGTTTAGCGACCGTCTGTGTTACTTTCCGCGGTAAAAACCGTCTGTGAAAAGTTAATATCACAGATGGTTCATGTTGAAAACCATATGTGAAGTATCATAGGCGGTTCTGACAAACAACCGTCTGTGATATTCGGTAATATCACTGACGGTTTTTTTGTAAGAACGTACCGTCTCTGATACTTCACAAACGGTTTTAAACAAAAACCGTTTGTGATATTACTACATATCACAGACGGTTCCTAGAAAAAACTGTATGTGATACTATCGGTTTAGCTCCCGATGAGTTGCTTCGTCGCCGTCGTCGCTGATCGATATATGCATCTCTTCACTCGCATCAATGCCGCTTCGGCTCCCCGATGCGTCTCTTCGTCTCACGCGCCGAATTTATTCCATGTTTTATAAAAAGGATAATCCACCATCAAAAGAATGATCATCCGGATATATCACTCTACGTATATACTTGATCCCATATCGCTCTACGATCACACGTACGGCATTGATCATTCATATACGCAGCGATCAACGGAGAGCATGACGGCAAGGACCAAGGCGAGAAGGTCGGCGATTGCTGCTCTTCCTCACGATGTCGTCGTCAACATTGTCGGCCACGTGGCCGCGAGCTCTCCTCATCCCATAGCTGACCTCTGCAGCCTACGAGCCACGTACGTACGTCTTTATATCTAAAAAAATATGTACTACGTACTATTTATTCTAACGTCTTGAATTGTGTATGTACGTATACTATATGTACGTATGTATATATTAATATTGGAGTTGAAAGGCCATGTACAAAGCGTCCAAAGAGGGCACCGTGGGGAGGCGCGTGGCGCTGGAGCGGAAGGAAGCGATGAAGTGGCTGGATAACAAGCGCTACCTCGCCGTCGTCAACCACCTGGCCGGCGCCGGCAACCCGGAGGCTTGCTTCATTGTCGGCCTCCCGCTTGTCTTCGTGCACCAGGACATGCAGCGCGGCCTCGTGTGCCTCGAGCGGGCGGCCGATGCCGGCCACAAGGCGGCGGCCTACGTACTCGGCCTCCACCTCTACAAGGCTGGCGATGACCAAGATCACCAACCGGGAGTGCAGGCGGAGCCAGAGGCTCGCTGCGGACGCGGTCCAGGAGGCGGCATGGAAGAAGATGGCCGGGCCGCTGGGCCGGGTGTGGGCGCTGTCGGAGGACGGCCATAGGTGCACGAGCACCGGCTGCGGCGTGACGGAATGGTGGGACAACTACGTCGTCTTCTGTAGCGACGACTGTAGGATTAGACATGAGTATGCCAAGTTCTTTGCAAAGGTGTTAAATTACTTGCTGTAAAATTATATACAATTAATCACATGACGACATTAATTACTGACCGAGCAAACCCTATAGAGTCCAAATATATAAATAGGGTTGGACATCACAGACGGTTCCGATATAGAACCGTCTGTGAAAAATATTTATCACAGACGGTTCTACAAAAAAACCGTTTGTGAAAACTATTATCACAGACGGTTCTAAATTGAAACCGTTTGTGATGTACAACCCTATATATATATATTCGGACTCTAGGGTTTGCCCGCGCCCCCAACTCAAACGATTAATTCATCGCGGCGCGCTAGGGTTCGGGTTCCCACATCTTCCTGAGCCCGGCGCCCCTCCCTCAAATGATTAATTCGTCAAGGAATGGTTTCTTGATAATGGTTGGTTGCTAATACATGATGCCACTTCCCAGTCGGAGTACCTGCGCGTCCACGTCACTTTCTGAATATAGCGACGTCCAATTACCTTTCGATGACATCCAGGTAATTGGATGTCCTAACGGTCTCCCGGCAGCCATGCTTCTTGAACTTGCAGGGGCTCGATGAAATTGCCCGTGGCTGCTGTCTCTTCTTCCTCATGCTGCGTGGACGACCCTCCGAGAGTGGCTGAGGGACTACGAACAATATATATATATGATGCCGGTTTTAATGGCACAAGCAGCCACTGCTTGGAGGCTTTATAGAGAAAAGTCATTACAGACGGTTTCAGCTACAAACCGTTTGTGATATATCAGTCATTACAGACGGTTTCAGCTAAAAACGTCTGTGATATTGTAGGATTGTTAATGGCAATCAGAGGGGGGGGTGAATGATTGTAACGATTTGACCTCCAAATTCAATCTTATACCTATGCGTTGGAACACCTGCGACCTCCTTGAGAGTCTCTTGGAGAACCTCTACAGAACCTCTCCGAGGACCTCTTCAAGAAGCTCTTCACGCGCACAGCTTGAACAAAGCAATCCAGAGACAAAGTACAACAAATCTGAGCTTTATTACTCAATCTTGTTTTGTGTCTACAAAGCGCTCCGCAAGCACCCCTCAAAGCCTTCAATCGAAGGACCTCTCAGCTCTCGCTAAAGCCCCGCAACAATCCTGCGTGAAAGCTACGGGTAAAGGCTCATACAAAAGACCTCTCCTCTGCCTCTTTTTATAGGCAGAGACCTATCCATGTCTTCAACGACACAAACAACCCAACCTATCTTTCCGAAAATCAAGGGACCTGAAACCCTTATCAACACGGGTTTTCCAAATCTCTAAGACTTTCCAGAACCGACACCTTCCATATCTCCTCACATCGTAAGCCTTCAGGACTCCACCTCCCAAAGCTTCTCCGTGTACCACCTTTGATCTCCACATGCTCCAGCGTGAGCCCAACCACCTCGTGACATCCACGACCTCCTAGACCTCAGATATCCCCATCCTAGTTCGGGTCCTCCTCATCACCGACCATGACTGCCTCCACGCTTATCCTGCACATGCAAAGATCAAAGAACACAAATCTGGGCACAAGTTTTCCAACTTGACTAACATTAGTTCACACACGCATAAACGCTACCATGCATCAAGCAACAAACTGAAACTCATGAACTTGATCTAATTCTTAGCCAATTCCCCAAAATGGCGGACAAACAGAGCACAATCGGTCGTACCTCCATGTTAGGACCAGTACTACCGCCCAGCGGTCGTACCGCTCCATACACACCGGTACTACCGATTCCCAAAGTAGTCCAAAACTCCCCAAAACAAGCTCTTTGGAAAATCCATACCGCAACATTGCGATCGTACCATTGTGCGGTACTACCACCGTTAAATCTATGGTACTATCGTTTACCAAGGAAATCCAAGAATCCAAAAACATGCCTTCTGGATTTTTCGAACCGCCACGAAACAAACGGAACTACCGACCTACGGTAGTACCGCTCCCAAGCTGCGGTATAACCGCTTTCCACGAGAGTTCAAAACTCTCAAGACACGTCCTCTGGAATTTACGTACCGCCATAAAACAAACGGTACAACCGTGATGCGGTAGTACCGCTCCCAATGCGCGGTCATACCGCTCCTCCAAAACGCTCAAAAACCTTAGAACTGAATGCCCTGCCATGTGGACGGCCCAGATTGAAATGGCCGATCGGACCACGTGTTTTAGCCGTTAGATTTGAGCACTATTTGGCGGTCCAAACGTTCACATGGTTTAGAACCGTCCGATTTCAATCGAACGTCTCACAAGCCCTTTCACGTTTGGCCGATCTGAACGTTCACCGCGACTTGGACCGTTCGATTTTAATCGGACATCACAAAGAATCTGTTCAGACTAAGTGACTTGCGGTAGTACTGCTACACACTTGCGGTAGTACCTCTCAGTGGTAGTTCCGCACTTAACACGCCGATACTACCGATTTAGCTGTCACTTGCAGAAAACCACAATTTCAAGAAAACTCAAATGCTATTGTCAAATGTGTCATCACCTAAGATCAAAAGCATGTCCCAATGGCAATGTATTCATCATTAAATATCACGACTAAGACCTCCGGGTCTAACAGATATATCAGTCATCACAGACGATTTCAGTTAAAAACTGACTGTGATAGTTGCCTATCACGGACGGTTCTGAGTTAATAACCGTCTGTGACAGTATGCATTACAGACGGTTCGAAAACTGTCTGTGATGACCTCATGCCATCACTGACCCATAAACTCAAACGGCTCACGAAACCGTCTGTAATAACGTTTTTAAACCGTCTGTGAAGATCTTTTCTGTAGTAGTGTCGCCAAGTTCTTTGCATGTATCGATTGCTTAATTGGTTGTCTGATCAGTTATTCATGGAGCTATATATGTAACTATATATCACCTATATATATCTACGGAAGTGCAAAAAATCTGCCGCGTGAATTTTTTTGTGAAATCGTCGAATTCCTGACCTTGCGGTGTGCTTGAGATCCATATTCCAGACGGCAAGTTCGTCTTATTCGGCGGCGGTGAGTTAGGGCGAGGGGTCGTCGGATTAGGGTTAGAGTTCACTGGGACCCATATTTAGAGAGAGGCCAGGGCGACGGAGGATCGACGGTGGGCGGCTACGGTGGCAGTTGGTGGTGGGGGCAGCGGCAGCGACGGATCTAGTGGCAGTGAGTCGCCGGAGACCGGGAAGAAGTTACGCTGGCGGCGGGGAGGTGGCAGAGGGGCGGCGGAAGAGGAGGGGGCGTCGGCGGCGCTAGTAGCCGTGGCAAGAGGTGGCAGCGGCAGGGGAGGTTCTCACCGGCGCGATAGCGGAAGGTTGTGCGTGGGGAGGGTGGGAGGCGATGGCTAGAGGGAGGAGGTGGGGTTAGGGTTAGGGTGTTGGTTTATATTAGAGATAGGGAAGAGATCTGGGATGTTGGATCACAATCCAATGGTCAAAAAAATTCGTCTGATTTTGGGCCAAAAATCAGTCGGTTGATGTATAGACAGATACATATATATGTATGTGTAGCGGTTGAGATCGATCGAAACACACCATCATCAGGAGTAGTCATTCTATCGAAGCTATGTGTAAGGCTGGTTGCTCTTGATGCTATGTCATTGCCATGCACGTAGGGAGTACATGCATGCATGTTCAGATTTATAACAGGTACATTTGCTATGTAAGCACCCTAAGATCGAAATAGTACATGTTGCCACACTCACGGATGTCACTCATCATATATCCTATTTTGTATTTTCTTTCTCTCTCAAAGTAGGAGTCAGACATGGATAGTGCTGGATATCCATTTCTCCATATCGTATTCGCTTCGCAAGTCTTCGGTCGGTCGGTTGGGCGAAACATTATGTTTGCACCTTTAGACTATAGAACTCCTACTTTTAGAGATATATTAGAAAGCGTCTCTAGAAAAGTGCCTCTACATGAGATTTTTCGTATAACGGGTGTAATAAGAGTGGGTATGAACGCATATCGTTCATTCTATATCATATTCTATATTTTTTCTCAGAATCGGATAAAGATAGTGTCGGATACCCATTTCTCCCTTTCTTATTCGCTCTGCAAGCCATCGATCGATCAGTTGGACGAAAATTATCCGCTCGGTTTGCACCTAGGTAGGACAGAATTAATGACAGCCGAGCCTTCCAGCTTAAAATGCTGGGCCGCCTGGCCCAATATATGCGGAGTTACCGACAGGACTCCGCACCGCACGAGAGGGGGTGAGAAACGAGGCCCAGGAAGCTGTGTTGGCCCTTCTCTCAGCCGATCACTGGCCCATATGTTTGTATGTCTCCTCCGCTGGGCGGTGACGGGATGAAGCCCTCCCTGAGCTTGCAGTTAGGGCCAGGGAACAGGGGACGGGGAACAAGTCGGGCTGGGGACGTTCCACCACTTCCCCGTTGCCATCCTCAGTCACAGTGGAGAAGAGTGGATATGCGTGCGCCTTTCACCATTAATCTAAAAAAACTATAAGTTTCTATCTTGCGTGTTTGTAAAGAAAAAATACTCTTGTATTTAATTACCTATATTAATTCTTGGTGGATTCCGCCTCCACCGGCGAGGCCACGTCGACCAAAAAATTTCGCGCGTCGGATGAGCGCGAGACGGCCGGGATCGTGTGGACGAAAGCCTCGTCGGGCGTGGGAGAGCGGTTGCTGTTCGATCGCGTGAGGCTCGGCTCGCACTTGCCTGATATGCGCCAGAGCGCTTGGTGGGGAGTGATCCATGTCGTCGGGACAGCGCGGGCCGCTCAATCGTGTGCAGGGGCGTCCGTAGCCGTCCGTCTACACTTGGTCGGGAGCCGTCCACGTCGTCGGGAAAACGTAGGCCGCCTGATCACGCAGCGAACCTCCGTGTCCGCCCATCTGCTATTCGTGTGCCCCGCCTTGCAAACGCCCACGCCGGCGTCGAACGCGGCGCGCTGCTTCGTTGGCGGTGAACTTCTAGTAGCTATAAAATACTAGTGGAGTCTTGGAAGCACGTCGAGTTGTAAATAATATCATTCCACTATCCAGTCCTAGACTTAGAGCCTGTTTCGAATGCTGGAATTATTTTCCGAATCATGTGAGAACTAAACTGTTTTATGCGAAATTGTTGTGTTTCAAACGGACAATTTATCAGACCCCGGGCTTTAAATACCCGAAGCCCTCGTGAGTGTACCATACTAGTCCTAAGATCAGTGACTAGTACACACATCCATAATGATGGCATACACCTCCATCCATCCATACATAGAAAAATATGGTACAATACTTAAGCGATTACAAACTTTACATTACATGGGCCGACCGGCCAAATGAACTCAACTATTAACCGAGTGCAGTGAAAAGCATAGTAAATAAACCAAAATGGTCCAGCGGTATACCCATCGAAACCCTCAGGCAACCGACAAAAAATGACTCCTAGAAAGACCTGTCACCGAACCCACTGGTTTCGAGTGTAAAGAAGACGTCGTCCCGCGTAGGATCATCCTTTAACTCTGAACAACAATTTAAGCAAGATTGAGTACATTGCGTACTTAGCAAGACTTGTAGTGTATCACGAAATTTGTATAAATGCAAGGCTAACAAGAGATGAGACTCTATGCTACAAGTTGTTTTTTTTAGCATTAAGCAAATTTTATTTTGCAATATCAATACATAGTATTTTGCAACAGAAATTTAAATAACAGTTAAATAGATAAATGATAACAAGTAAGTAATTGAATAAATAACAACTTGCAACCCTCCTCAGCAATGAGCAACATCTTATTTTCAGCCATAGGCATGGCACTCAACTCAAATATAAACCAACAAACAGTTTCCCACATTTTTCGACAAAACATTTTTTTTATGAAAACCAAGACTATACCCATTAAGACTACACTAAGCATGCTCATGACCGCGAGCATGGCTATTTAAATAGATTTACGCTCTGTAGAGGTGTACAATTTTACCTACAGCACACAAATTCTCTAGTTTGTTTGATATCCATCGATACCACCGCTCAATACCTTTGGTAAGTAGTCTAGAGCACATGTCGAAACCTTTACATTATCTAGTCCTAACCTTGCACTAGCCCGACGAATGAACACTCTCACACACTTCACCTGGGTACACTCCCGTCTTAGTGAGGCATTCACCGTTGTGTCGGCAAGCTTTGTGCCTAACACCGTTGTGAAGGGAGTCCCTTCGAATATGCCTACATCGATCATGCTCGCACTACTACGGTCCACCAACGTGCAAGGCTAGTCTTCAATGACTTAATTAGCTAATGTCGTCCCATATTGACACATGTGGTTATACGCTTAGGCTTAGATGGGGCTTGCTGGCGTTAGGCCCTTAATTGACCTATGCGAGGATCTTCCCCTATCTACTTGTGAGATACACCTTTCACACTTCTCAGAATATAATATAACTCATCCCATCGTAAACTAAGTTTTTTATTTTTATTTTTATACAAAATAACAGAGGCAAACCCCTCTGGACCATCATTTCAAAACTCCCAATTTCGTGTTCATCATGGCATCAATCTTAGCAAATTTTAGTAAAGACTATAGCTTGACTAAGCAATTGTGCGATACTCGCACTCAAAATTCCCAAATCGACATCATCTATTGTCTATACCATATTCAGCTACAATAGTAAGGATATCAATATTTCAAGGAGGTTCATGCATCGAATAGGATTACGACTACCGTTATCCCCGAATATAGCAATTTTAATCGAACATATACGCATGCATAATAAATTTTGCAAAAAGAAGTACAATAATTAAATTTGTAGGATCAACATGGTCAAAGGAGGTGCTTGCCTTGCTCTGGTTTCTCTGAATACGAGCATGGAGGATTGTTATAAAGTTCGCTCGAACAATCGACATCTAATCAAAAGAGCCGGAAGCAAATTAAATATATCCAAATAATTTAAACAATATC
The DNA here is from genome assembly GCA_036346405.1 of Phyllostachys edulis. Taxonomy (NCBI): domain Eukaryota; kingdom Viridiplantae; phylum Streptophyta; class Magnoliopsida; order Poales; family Poaceae; genus Phyllostachys; species Phyllostachys edulis. Next base: position 17,661,191 of record CM070545.1, read on the forward strand.
AAAATCCAAATATTTTAGTATATTAGGGTAGAACATGATTTTAGATGAATTTAGAAAAAAAAATATTCATTCAATTTAGAGATTGTATGCAAAAGTTATTAATGTTTTAATTTGTTTCGGATTGAAAATTCCAGAAATTAGAAAATAGCTGACGTCGAAAGCGTATTTTCCGAGATTTACACTTTCCAATAGAGAAAGTGTATTTTCCTCTGAGTTCTACTGAGATTTACGCTTTCCAGTTTTTCTAACTGAAAGCAGTTTTTCTCATTTTTTCGATTTTTATTAACTTACATGTGGGGCCTACTTGTCAGTGACTCATATTTTTATTTTCTTAATTTTATTTATAAACCAGAGGTGGTCCCACATGTCATAAACTCATTATTTATTAACTAAATATTAAACCTAATTCTGATTTTAATTAACTGACGGCTGGGACCCACATGTTAGTCTCTCGGGTTTTAAAACGTGTTTTAAAATAGAGAACAGTGTGTGGTCCCACATATCAGTGACTCATTTACTAAACACGTTTAAAATAAGATTTTTTATTACTTTTTCAGCCGGTCCCACCTGTCATTGACTTAGTATGTTTAAGTACTGTCATTTAGCGCTAATTAACATTTTAATCATGCGGGCCCACTAACACACAGAGAGAGAGAGAGAGAGAGGGAGGGAGGGAGAGAAACAGAGCCGCACACATGGCCGTGCGCTATGGCGAGCTCATCGCCAGCAAGGCTCGGGGGTGGCAAAAATGGATCGCTCTCTCGACGACGATGCCACCAGATGGTGGTGGAGGCCAGAGACAAGGCCGGAGGCGGCGCTACGCCGGAGATGAGCGGCGGAGCTCCTCGGGCTCAAAGTGGTTTTCGCCATTGAGGAAAATCGGCAGCAAAAGAAGGTGTGCATTGGCTTTAAGAGGTAACTATGATGCTGCACTGTGGATATCATGGGGATATGCCCATGATCTTAGGATGATGAAACAATTGGTAATGTTGCTTTTGGTTTGAAGTTTCAAGCGTTTTCGACAAAGTTTCTGAATCTGTCAGGTCACTGGCGGTCAGACCGACATTTTGGGCGGTCAGACCGGCCATACCTCAATTGATTTCGATTGATCCTGGCGGTCGGGCCGTCGAACAATGATCCGACCGGTTTTTGTGCTGATTGATGATGTTAGTTGTGAACTGATTTTGGGATAGGTCATATCCTTGTGTTGTTAATGCATATGTGTTGCATATTGCATGTTTTGGCTAACGTGGGTCAAGTTGTGAAGAACTTGTTTCCGGATTCGTGTTTGCTTGTCTATTGCTGTGCAGGTGGCTTGGAGGTCAACAACGGTCAACGACGAGGAGGATCGGGACTAAGCTTGGAGAGCTGAGGTCCAAAACGATCAAAGATGCCGGGTGAGGTCAGAGGACTCAAGCGGGGCGCAGAATGGACATGGATGACCGAACGGGCAGTTCGGTGCGACTGGTTGGATCAAGCGGTGCGGGGGTCGGTGCAAGTGCCAAGGTGGTCCGGTGGGAACCGGATGGGAGAGACTTGCCGACACGATGAGAGTCTGCCGGATCAACCCACACGTGGCGGCATGGATGTGTTTTCAGCAGTTTGGACTCGGTCTTGGAAAAGATCGAGAAGGGTATTTGGTAATTTCACCAACTGACCTTGGTGACCTAATGCCAACCCGCGGCGCAAGACGGTGCGTCAAGAAGTGGATTAGGTCAAGAGAAGTGAAGACGGGCTTTGAGATGCGTGCGTGTGTAACCCGTTTGTATTGGGCCTTAACGGGAGCCCATTAGGGTTAAGTCTTCTAGAAGCTAAGCCTCTAGTATAAATAGAAAGGGGGCTGTTCTCAGCAGCCAACCAAGCACTTCATTGAAAACCCTAGTTTGTCTTAGGGCTTAGGGAGAAAGAGAAGAGGCTTAGGGTTCTAGGGAGATGTGTTGAGCTGTGTGCTCATGGATTGAGCTTTGTCCTCCATGGATGGAGTGGCTGTAACCAGCAACCAATCATGAATCAATCTATGGGTGATTGTTCAAAGATGAGTCTTCTTGTGTTTTCCCTTCTCTTCTGATGATTTTGGGTGCTTCCTTGATCCTATGGTTTTTGGTTTGTTTTGTGCCCTCTTTTACCTTGCTGTGATGTGTGGGAATACATCTAGGATCATCTAGATCATCAATCCCCCACGAGCAAGATTTGGATCAAGTTTTTCGTTTTTGCCCGGTTTTGAACCCTCCTTCGGTAAAACAGAAAAGGTCAAAACTTTGACGTGGATCTACTCAATCTCTGCTTGGAATATGTTCCTAACATCCTTAGGAAGGTGTGTTCCAAATTTGGTCAAGTTTGACCGTGTAGATCAAAAGTGTAATACTACGATTTATTCTAAGCAAGAAAGCGTTCATAACAGAAATTAGACATAAGAAAAAGGGGGTTTCTGCAGTTCTTCGGCAACTTGGGCCTCAGGCCTTGGCCCAGAGGCCCATGAGGGGCCGCCACCAATAAAAGGAGGAGAAACCTAATCCATACTTTAGCTACAGTACCGCCGCCACTACAAAGGCGTTGCTCTAGATGCATCTCCTCCCCCTCGCCGGTGAAGACGATCCTTGTTGCTACCGGCCAAGTGGAGGAAGAAGGAAGGTCACCGGGTGATTGCCCGCCAAGAAGAAGAAGAAGAGGAAGGGAAGAAGGAGAAAGGCAAAGGAGGGGAGGTCTCCAGCAAGTGTTCGTGATCTTCAGCAACTCGTCGTAGGTAACCATCGTTCCCCATGGATTAGTTGATTAATTGGATGTTTAGCAATGTCGGCTGATTAGATCCCTTTTTGGCCAGTCGTTTGAACGGCAGTTTTGAGGTCCTTAGATGCAGAATCCGTGGATCCCATCTCTTATAAAAAGTTGGGTCGTGTCCTTAGCTTTCCGTGGCCGCCAAGAACACCCAAATCCGATTAACGATTAGCGAGTTATGAATTTTCTAGTGTCGCTGTCCTGATAATCTGTCAGCATTCTGACAGTCTGTAGAAATTTGAGTTAATCTATTATTTAAACACGAAATTAGAGGATCTCGTTATAATTAAAAATATGGGTAATTTCCTCACCTTTCCAGAAAGCTAAAGAACGTAAGAATTGGACTTTCGTAGCAAAAGTTATGATAATTTTAGTGTACTGTCCAGAGAACCCGATGTGATAATTGATGTTCTGTAGATTGGTTTGGTAGGGGCGGTAGATGGCAGAATCAGAAGGGCTCCCCAACTAAGTTTATTTAGGAAATTTAATTACCTTTCCAGAAAGTCTAAGAAAACCTGAATTTGACTTCTGTAGCAATAGTTATGAATTTTTGAAGTCGACTGTCCACCGAGGGGGACAGATCGACGTGTAGGCTTGGGGTTGGGATCGAGTTAGACGCTCTTCAAGTTAGCGATTGTTGTTGTATGCTTTGGTTTGTTCCGCTACTGCTATCTTAGTATACGCTATATTAATTACTCAGGTGGTGGACGGGTCCCGGGGGCGGCACCTTCGGCACATCCTTCACTCTCTCGCGGTTAAGGCAAGTATAATGACGGTTATAATAGATATTGTTGATTGGCAATGTTTAGTATATATAATGGGTATTTGTGTGTTCATGATCGTGATGATGGCATGTTTGATAATGTTCATGGTTGCTAGAGTTATGATTTGCGTGTTAATCATGGATATCTGATAATTGTGAGTTCTATGTTGATGAGCTTTATGAATAGGATATTCATATGAAATATTGATGTGGATGCATGTTGTGATAATTTTGAGAGTTCTTATATATGCATCATGCTGAATTATTGAAGTCTTGGTCACGTGATGACCAAGCATCTCTTGAGTCCCCGTCATGTTGATGACAAGCTAAAGGTCCCCATGCTTGAAGAGCATGGGCTTAGTCCCCATACGCGTGGCGTATGGGCAATAATCCCCACATGCAGATGGTACAGCATGGGTGTGCATCGACGGATCGCACTTTGCATTACCGGTAAAATGCAAAAGGAAAGAAAGGAAGAGAATTGTCTTTTTGAGCATATTGCATACATGCATGTGTAAGATAATTGATATGTGGAATTGAGAGGTTTAATTGCTGATTTACATGGTTGTTCATTGTTGATGCCTTTTATTATACTTGCTGAGTCTTTGGGCTCACCTCTTGTTTTTGCTGTGTTTTTAGGTATTTCTTGCAAGAACGGCATACATGGGAGGGAGTAGGATTTGCTAAGGATGCACTCACTACACCACACATTCTTTTAGAGATGATCATCATTAGTTCATACCTTAAGAAAAGCAAACTGCTTAAGGAATAATTTTGGTTATGCTTGAATGCATTGAACTATTTGTAATAATGAGGGTGGTAAATCTTGATTATGCTCACTTATGATTTAGCTGAATAGATTCACTATGGTTGCTTGATGGATTTTAGATATTGAGATATTGATAATAAATTATGCATCTGACGGAACCTCCGGTATACTTAGTTATACAAAGGAGGTTCTGCCGAATTTTTGTAAGGTGTTTTAGTTTAATTTTGTTTAGTTTATTTAATTTAGTAGCATTCTAGGCCTCTGTTTGGCTGGGGTGTTACAAAAAGTTAGACCGATTTTCGTTTTAGTTTGGTCATCAACAAAGTTACAGTCGGGATCGGTCAAACCGATTTTATCTGCCGGTCGAGATCAAGCTTTTAGGTTAGACCGCTCATTATACGCCGGTCTGACCGCCCTGTTAGGGTTTGGTGCTGTTGGTTCTTTGCTTTGGGGATTTTGGTTCAAGTTCAACACAAGTCTTCTGCTGTTGATCCTCATAGCTCTCATAGTTATTGAGGTGAATCTGGTGTTGAAATTGAACGAGGTGAAATTTAGGCAAGCTCCTATTCACCCCCCCTCTAGTCGCCTTTCAGGTCCTAGATGCACGCAGTGGCACGGGGACAAATGGTCACTAGAGCGACGACAACAAAGCTTCCTGCGGCGGCGCCATGACCGGCTATGATGAAGTGCAAGCTATACCCGTTAATCTTCCGATCTTATGCGCGCAAAAGTTCTAGGGGACTACTAGAATCTCACCAAGGTCCTTGAAGGCGTCGGGAGATGATCAGAGTTGCTTGGCGACGTTGAGCAGCAGCGACACAAATGAGGCTCTCGGTGACAATGTGTTGTAGTGATGGAGTAATTACAAGGAGGTGCGCATTAGCTTGCAGGCACTCGGAGGATGGTATGGATAGAATGAATCGACCAGAGGCTCACCGAGGTGGCGGCTAACTCGAAAAGGGTTGTGGTGGCTGGAAATGAGGAAGAAGTTCGATTCGGGGGATTCCCTGTGTGTGGATCATCATCAACCAAGGGAGAAGCATCAGTAGGACATGAAATTACGTGATTAAGTGAGGTTCAAGCTCACCAGAACGTCGGGAACACGAAGGTCCAGAATGGGGTGCGAGTCGGAGGTGAAGCAGATGACGGCTCGCCCTCGCTACGTGTGACGACCCAGCCAGGGGCCTCACCCGAGAGGTCCTCCAAGACCTCCCTGGGAGTCCACCAGGATCTTCCAGAAGGTCCTAAGGACCTCTCGGACAGTCCTCCCAGGCCTCCTAGGAGGTCTAGCAGGACCTCCTGGAGGTCCAGGGAACTAACCCGAGGAGGTCTTGAGGCTCAGAACCTCCCCAAGTGCCACGACCAAACCTGGGGGAGGTCCAGAGACCAACCCGAGGAGGTCATAGGACTTGGAGAAGTCTTAACCCTCCTGTGATCCGAACCAGCCCCAAGAATCAATGGCTAGTTCTCACAGCAATTACAAGTGATAACATAGATCCACACGAGACTTTATTAACAGCAAAAGAGTTGATTGCAAAGTTTGGTTACAGACCGATAATAGCAAAATACACAGCGGAACAAAAGGCAAGTCTATCCAATACACCACAGGTAATTGGCTGGAGGGCGCGGCCTAGTTGATCTGGTCTTCGTCATCATCAAGGAAGTCCTCTCCTGCTCAAAAATTAGTTTCAAGCAAGAGTGAGCACAACCACCGTGCTCGCAAGTTACACCCGTGGGGTAACAAAATGACATGTATACATGGATATTCAAAGGAAGGCATAATATGGTTGCTTTGTGTAAAGCCACGTTTCTTTCAAATACATATACTAAGTTCCAAGGCAGTTATACAATAACTAAAATTCATTTACCAAATTCCATTTTTCAGTTAGATAGCATTCATCCTCAAATGGTGAAGGATACCCTCCTGTCACAAGGCTCCTTGTCCAACCCATGGGATAGAAATCCCAAAACCAGTTTGTCAAATCCTTTTGAAAACAAAACCAAGTCTAACTTTGAGTAGTGTTTTGCCAGCACGTCCATGACCGTGGACACGGCTATTCGAATAGTTTTCACTCTGCAGAGGTTGTACACTTTACCCACATGACATGGTTTTTCTAGTTTGCCCGGCATTCGTCAATGCCACCTCTCATTGCCGAAGGTGAGAGGTCTAGAGCTCATGATAAGGCCTTTACAATGCATTATTCCACCACAGTCCCTCCTCGCTAAGGTTTCGCCTCCATTGGATACAAATCCGCAGGATCGGGGTCCCCTCTTGCGCCGGTGGGAAACATAGGTTATGAAAGACCATAGGCCATAGAAGACCTCCCACACATCCAAGTGGAACAACTGTGGTAGAACTTTGCAAATTAGTTGGCCAGGTCCCACACCCCATTCTGGAGACATGTGGTTGTACGGTGAGGCATAACCCATTATAGGCCTAGCAAAGGATCGCTCAAAGGCCGGTCCTCAATTGACTTGGGCGACCACCACAAACCCCTGGACCTCAACCTTACCCAGGATTGAGTCCGTGTATAAACATTGCACCAGCCAAGCAACCACTTCGCCTAAGTCCAAATCCATTTTCCTTTCATTTGCTTTTCAAAAGCATTTAGAAGCTTCCATGACAACCAAATGCCATGACTTAAAACCTTTAAACAACAGTTGGTCATGTTGGTCGAATTTCCCCAAATCAAAATTTTGGTCTAGCAAGGCTAAGCACACGTTTTTAAATGCATCTGGTTCTCACTATTGCAAAAACCAGATTTTCATCTAAGGTGACAATGGATGGGGTTCAATGTTGACAGTGGCTGTACAATGGAAATTGGGCATAGCTACCATCTTAAAAACAGGTATTGAAATAACTTAGTAAAGTAAGCATGCATAAACCTTTGAAACAGAACATAGTAATTTGAAGTAATGGGTGCAACATGGTCAAGGGTGTAACTTGCCTTGCTCAAAGGCCTGGGTGTCCTCTTCTGCCCCAAGGAGCTCTTGTTCTTCACTGCCTTCGCAATCTACACGGTGGAAAACAAAACAACTCAAAATAAAGCTCAAGTAAGAACCAGGGAAACTCCAATAAAACACTGAAATAAAACCAACAGAGAGGCTAGGTAATCAGGGGGAGGTCCAATGAGCTTGTTGGAGGAGGTCCGAGAGTTTTGGAGGAGGTCCAAGAGCTGGTCAGTTCTAGCCAGGGAGTGGAAATGAGCAAAGGGTGAAGAGGAAAGGCTGCCCAAGCTTATATAACCAGAGCTGCCCAAATTTTCAAGGGTAAGCGTGTTCAAGAGTTAGTGAAAAGGACACTGGGAGCAGGCAAAAAATGTGACAAAAGGATAGCACGGGTGCTGCAAAAAGGTAGAAACATTTAATGCGATACAACAAGCATTAAATGTGGGGAGACTCCCATGCGCAAAGGACACGGTCAAAGGATAACGAAAGAGGAGTATGACTGCCAAATGGGGCCAGTCAAAGCGTCAGGGGAGGTCCTGCAGGCAGGAGGTCCAAGAGACACAACAAGGAGGAGGTCCTGACGGTCAGATCAAATCAAGGGGAGGTCTGAACGGTTAAGATCTCCAAAGGGGAGGTCTTAACGGCCATATCTCACAAAGGGAAGGTCCGGACGGTTAAGATCTCCAAAGGGGAGGTCTTAACGGCCAGATCTAACAAAGGGGGAGGTCTGGACGGTTAAGATCTCCAAAGGGGAGGTCTTAACGGCCAGATCTCACAAAGGGGGAGGTCTGGATGGTTAAGATCTCCAAAGGGGAGGTCTTAACGGCCACAGGGAGGTCCCGAAGGACACGGGGAGGTCCAAATAGACAAGGAGGAGGTCCTAAAGGACACAGGGAGGTCCTGAAGGACACGGGGAGGTTCAAATAGACAAGGAGGAGGTCCTAAAGGACACAGGGAGGTCCTGAAGGACACGAGGAGGTACAAATAGACAAAGGGGAGGTCTGGACGGCTAAGATCTCTAAAGGGGAGGCCTTAACGGCCAGATCTAACAAAGGGGGAGGTCTGGACGGTTAAGGTCTCCAAAGGGGAGGTCTTAATGGCCAGATCTCACAAAGGGGAGGTCTGGACGGCTAAGACCTCCAAAGGGGAGGTCTTAATGGCCAGATCTAACAAAGGAGGGGGGGGTCTGGATGGTTAAGATCTCCAAAGAGGAGGTCTTAATGGCCAGATCTCACAAAGGGGAGGTCTGGATGGTTAAGATCTCCAAACGGGAGGTCTTAACGGCTACAGGGAGGTCCCGAAGGACACGGGGAGGTCCAAATAGACAAGGAGGAGGTCCTAAAGGACACAGGGAGGTCCTGAAGGACACAGGGAGGTCCAAATAGACAAGGAGGAGGTCCTAAAGGACACAGGGAGGTCCTGAAGGACACGGAGAGGTTTAAATAGACAAGGCGGAGGTCCTAGAGGACACAGGGAGGTCCTGAAGGACACGGGGGGGTCCAAATAGACAAGGAGGAGGTCTTGAAGGACACGGGGAGGTTCAAATAGACAAGTAGGAGGTCTTAAAGGACACAGGGAGGTCCTAGAGGACATGAGGAGGTCCAAATAGACAAGGAGGAGGTCCTAAAGGACATATGGAGGTCCTGAAGAATACGGGGAGGTTCAAATAGACAAGGAGGAGGTCCAGCAGAACAGAGAGTGAGTTCAAATGAACATGGGTGAGGTTTAGACCTAAGAAGGGAGGTCTGGGCCGAAGAAAATCCAGCCCCTTGGGAGGTCTAGACCTAAAGAGGCCTGTACCAGAGAAGGGTAAAACCAGCACAGAAGGGAAGGGATCACCAAAGCTCCAACAAACCCAACAACCAAAAGAGAGTCTTTAGTTGAAGTTTGAGCTAGTCAATTGAAATCCATTCTGAATTTTCAAGTTAAGCTTTGGAATTCTCATCAAAACAAGATGGTTCTTTTTATTTTGAAAATTCAAAGAGGCTCCAAAAATCAGGGTGTTACACTACGGGGTTCCCGGGGCTACATCAAGCAAAGAAGAAGTATCAACGAGGTAAGGGGCACACGGTGACGCGGTTGGCGAGAGAAAGTAAGCTCATCAGAGCAAATGGCGTTGTGAGGCTTGCTCATGGGCGTCGAGCACGATGCTCTCATTCCCGGCGATCCAAGGAGCGAAAAGCTCTAGTTCTTGGTGGGAGGCGAGAATGACGAGTAGAAAACTCTGATGTGGTCGGAGGTTTAAGTAGAAGCGAATAGCGCATGAGAAAGGCGGCGAGAAAACATGACCTCGGTGAGAATCTCGTGCTCCCGCTTCGGCGTCTCCACCAAGGGAGGGGGTTGAGCACCATTAAGAGGTAGACAGCATGGGCGGAACCAGACGAAGGTGATGGAGGCAGGTGGGCGGCGAGGGAAAACAGAAGGAAAGTGGGTAGGTGCATCTGTTCATACAACAACTTGATAGTCTTGATTTTGTTATCTAATCTGTTCTCTCTTAGCTCCATATGGCATGTCCTTATTTGTGAAGGTTTTGGCGACTATGACTGAGAACCAACCCATCAAGATTTTCCATATCGGTTCTAAAAAATATCATTTTTTTTGTAAAAAAATCAAACTACTTCTCATTGCCTAGATCTTACATGTAAGAATCCTCTTAATCATGCGTACAAAGCCACAAAATAAAGTGGAAAACATGTAAGTCCTGTAACAAGGTTTGACTTTCGACGGCGAGCCGCTCCAAAACACTCCCTTTCACCAGACCAACGCCCGTCTCTCTCCACGCGTCACACGGCTCCACCGTTGCCGGCCGCTACCGCCCGGGAACCGAGTCGCAACCACCTCCCGCCATAATTTAAACCCCATAGTTCGCAAAATACCCGTCCTAGCCCTCTCTTCTCTCACAAACAACCAAAACCGCATGTCTATTTCCATCATTTCAGCCTCGCACCAACTTCTGAGTCCAAGATCCTCAAAACAAAACCACCCCCATGGCCGTGTGCCACGGGGGCACGCACAGCAGAGCAGCCATGGCAGGGCTAACCCCGACGTACTCCGTTGTCATCGCGCACACCTTTTGACCGTTTATTTTTGAATATCAATCAGATTTTTAGCCATAGGATCAAAACCACAACAATGCTAAGATGCTTCCACGTTGCCAAAAAAAAGAGCTCGTAAAACATTAACAGGTCTTCGTTTTTATTTTCGTCACTTGCAAAGCCCATGAACTACTGATTTCATTTCCTGCCCTTTTCTTTATTTTGGCAGCCTGATATACACGTTGTTTTGAGTAATAAAGGAAAAAAAAACCTAGAAGAAGGAAGAAGGGAGGTAAGGCAGGAAAAAAGTATGTTAAGAATTGCAGCTAGGGGTGGAAAAAAACTCGTTAGTGGAGCTCGTTGGCTCGGTTCAAAATTACTCCAATTAGACTCGTTATTTGGTTAAACATTAAAATGAGTTAATTTCGAATGAAATTGGATTTCACTCTAGCTCGGCTCGGCTCGTTAGCTCGGTTCTAAAAATACTTTCAAACTATAAATAAAATGATATTAAATCAAACTATATCAATTTCGTGAAAAACTCGGTAAGGCAACTATCTGGCTCGATATCCACCCCTAATTGCAGCCCAAACAAATTAACAACTGCTAACAAACAGAACTGGAAGAACTTGGCAGCCCAAAGTTAAAACAACAACTTGGCCGTCAAGTCAAGTAACAAACACAGATGGAAACCATCTCCGATCGATCAATGGAAGAAAATGGCAGAAGAGAACATAAAAGAAAAGGAATTGCAGGAAAAACCTCGAGAGCAAATGTACGATTTAAAAACCTGGAAGTTGCTGAAAATTCTTCTTTCATCGCAATGCAACAAGTGGTTGTTAATTCTCTTGTGCTGGAATCCATTGTGCTTTCTGCAAAATCAACTTTGGTCTCCAGCAACTCACAGCTTTTTCTTTTTTCCCTGGTTCTTGGTTCTTTAAGATTTTCGCACTGGATTAATAATCACTTTGTTCCAACAAGAGCATGTACTTAATTACTCCAACCTCACGATAGATAACAATCTAGATTAGAGTTGTTATGATATATGAGTTTGTACTCAACATCTTATGACTGTATACACGTGTACATACTCAGAACATGAATGACATTACAAAAATTACATTGCCACTGATGGGTGCTTTTCTTATCTCAAAAATCTTTGACATCATGTGTCACAAAAAGGTGATACTTTGTTACATATAGCTAGTTCATAAAAATAAATGTTCTTCTAATGAGTTATGGCCACTGATGAGTATTAGTTATGTTTTTTTAGACAAAGAAGCTGTAGAGATTACTTAAGCTGCATACAATCTACTTACAAAATGAAAAGGATCTACCCTAAGTATGTTCTAATGAGATTATTCTACTTTATAACTTATGTGGTTTTCTTTGCTGAGATTCAAAAGCATTCCTAGTTAGCCAAACTGAGCAATAAAGAACATCTTAAGGCTATGTATACATGAGTTTGTACTCGAAACAAATATGACATTATAAAAATTAAAATTAAATTCCCAATAATTATAAATTACATAAATAATATTTGTGTAAAAACATGTAAATCTACATGTAAATACATATTCATAATGATAAACCAAACATACCGTAATGCGATGTTAGCTATACATTACATAATGAAATAAAAAGGAATCATGATCATATACTAATACTACCATTTCGAGGATGCGAGAATCACATTTGATGAGTTCACAATGAATCATGGTTATACATGAGTTGTACTCAAAACAAGAAAATGACATTACATAAGTAAGAATCACAAAAATTACATTCCCAATCATTATAAATTACATAAATAATAATTTTGTAAAAACATGTAAATCTATATGTAAATACATCATCATAATGATTGACCCAAACCCACTCCAATGCAATGTTTGCCACACATTACAAAAAGAAATTAAAACAACAATTATTAGTTATATCATCTATAAAATTGAACTAATCATTACTATATCATCTATAGCAAGATAAACAACTAAAGAATAATAAAAAAGGCATCCATAATCATCTGGTCAACTCTATTACCATTTATTCCAAACAAAGGGAGTAGTCCATAAAGAATATTTTAAGCAAATTACTCAACTACTAGATTATCATTCTATCAATTCAACTGTGAGTAGTTCGTGCCATTGTGTAACCACTAATCTTTATTTCCCCCCATGCATGCCGTTCTTGAAATGGGTACCTAAAAACACAACAGCAAGAGTGAGTCCAAAGACTCAGCAAGTACAATAAATGGTAACAATAACTTAAACAAATGTATTCGTCAACAACCATCCACAAGTCTATATCAAACATGTTATGTAATCATGTTACGCAAGATGCTCAAATGCACTTTCTCTTTCTCTTTTGCATTTTACCGGTAATGTAGAGCATGCATATATCGATACAAACCCATGCCTGTGCCATCTAGCACAGGGACCATAGTCCATACCCCCGGGACCAATCCTCCACCTGGATTTATTTAATAAGCACGCTAAGACAACAATATTGGACAAAACAAACTAGAAGCAAATACGAACTCACAATATTTTCTAGCGCGACCCCAACTCCAACCTCTTAAATGTCATTCTGTCCCCACGACAGACAGTCATAATCAAAAATTCATAACTTCCTCATCCGAGATCCAAATGACGTGTTTTTAGACTTTCTGTAAATCTTATCAAATTCCCCACCTAAACCTATATGGTAAGACTTCTTGATTCGGCCATCAAATACCCTTACCAAACTGATTAACAGAGCAGCTATTTCACGTCAGGATTTCTGCACAGCGACATTAACACCATCATATCTTTCAGTATATTTATCCAAATTTCATGATCTTTAGCTTTCTGGAAAGCTAAGACAATTATCTACAACAATTTTTATAGCGAGCTCTTCTAAATAATCATTTAACTAACTGCTTAAGACTGATTAACAATATCTATCCGAAATATAACAGAACTACCGAACAGCGGCACGACGAAATTCGTAACTCCTAAACCATTCATCCAAACGACATGATATAATACTCTACGGAAAGGTATTAACGTCACCTACAACTCTCTAGGAGGAATCCAGGACAGATTTCACCGTTAAATTTCTCAAAAATGTCGGCCAACCCTATATGTCCTAAACAGACCTAGATACCGACATTGCTTAATAATCAATTAATCAACTAATCGAAAGGGGATCGGATCTTACCCTTGAAGAACCGCTGAAGAACACAATCTCCAGCACACGATCCCTCTTCCCCTCCCTTCTTTTCTTCCCTTCTTCCTTCCCCTTGTTGATCTTCCTCTTCTGGCCGCAAGAAGAAGTGGAGGGAGGCAAGTATCTCTGAGACTCGACATGCTACAAGATGCGGTGGCACTACAAAGGACCGCGTGCATGATACCATCTAGGGTTGTGGTGCCCCCTTCTTAAACTAGCCTCCCACTTGGGCCAAACACTGCGGGCCGAAAGCCTACGGCCCAGGTTTTCCAATAAAAGCAAAAACACCCCTCTAAATCCTCCAACTCATTCTCTAATTCTATTTAATTTCAATACTAATCACTTATTTGTTTTATGATTAAGCGGGATATTACAACATCATCATAATGATTGATCGAAACCCACTCTAATGCAATGTTTGCCAGACATTACAGAAAGAAATAAAAACAGCAATCATTTTTTATTTCAAAATGAAACGAAATAAAGATGTATTAGTTATGTTTTTTAGACAAAGAAGTTGCAGAGATTACTTAAGCTGCAGAGAATCTACTTACAAAATGAAAAGTATCTACCCTAAATATGTTCTAATGGGATGATTCTACTTTATAACTCGTGTGGTTTTCTTTACTGAGATTCAAAAGCATTCCTAGTTAGCCAAACTGAGCAATAAAGAACATTTTAAGGCTCTGTATACATGAGTTTGTACTCAGAACACGAATATGACATTATAAAAATAAAAACTAAATTCCCAGTAATTATAAATTACATAAATAATAATTGTGTAAAAACATGTAAATCTACATGTAAATACAGATTCATAATGATAAACCAAACATACTGTAATGCGATGTTAGCCATACATTACAGAATGAAATAAAAAATACAATCACGATCATATACTAATACTACCAATTCTCAGGATGCAGAACAACCACATTTGATGAATTCACAATGAATCATGGTTATACATGAGTTTGTACTCAAAACAAGAAAATGTCATTACATAAGTAAGAATCACAAAATTACATTCCCAATAATTATAAATTACATAAATATTAATTGTGTAAAAACATTTAAATCTACATGTAAATAAATCATCATAATGATTGACTTTAATGCAATATTTGCCAGACATTACAAAAGAAATAAAAACAGCAATCATGATCATGTACTAATACTAGCAAATCTCAGGGTGCAGAACAATCGCATTTGATGAGTTCAGAATGATCAACAATGTACATGAGTTTGTACTCAGAACATGAATATGACATTACAAAATAAAAAATTACAAAAAATAAATTCCCAACAATTATAAATTACAAGAATTATAATTGTGTAAAAATATGTAAATCTACATGTAAATACAGAATCATAATGATGAACCAAAACCACTCTAATAGGATGTTAGTCATACATTACATATTGAAATAAAAAAAAAGGCAATCATGATCATGTACTAACACTCTGAATTTACAGGATGCAGAACAATAACATTTGATGAGTTCAGAATGATGAATGATGATCCAAGAACAGTTAGTTCCTCAATTTAATGACATTGATTGTTTCTTTGTAGATTCACAAGACAAGCATTTAAAAAATGTGCATATAACTGGTTTCCTTAATTTTTTGACAGGAAGCATGAGCTATTATTTGCAGAATCAGGTTCAAAAACAAGGTGAATGGAGTTTGTCGCAGGAAGGAGAGAGTAGCTACACAAATCTATTGCACCAAATCATTAACTGCTATGATACAACCCTCAAAGAATACCAAGTACATATTTTTTAAAATTCAAAACTAAAACATTGCAAGGACATGATGATATATGACTAACTTTAAATTTTGGTTCACAGCATGGAATCACAAGCTACACAGGTCTTTTGAATGCTTCACCTAGTTTTGAGGTAAAAAAAAAGAGGTGATATATTGTTAGATCCAACCGCATTAGATCAACAATTTACTTGAATTACCAGTACATGCAAAACTCGATGATATTGACAACAAGCAGAACAAGGGAAGAGTATACACAAATTTCAAGGTTGGGTGTTGAGGTATATTTCTTGGAAAGTGGAATTACATAATGATAAATACTTTATTTCAACAAAATAATGCATGCAAATTTTGTCGAATCTTAACACACACACACACACACACACACACACACACACACACACACACACACACACACACACACACTAGTTCGATGCCCGTGATTTCCTACGGATTAAAAAAATCATAGTTACAGCATGTCAGATCGTCAACCGTCATCGTGCTCATCGACGCGATTTGGCTATCGATGCCCTGCTCGTCGATCCAACGAACGCCGAAGAGGGTGGAGAGGGCAGACGACCACAACTCTAATTTTTAATGTTTCAAAATATAAGATGTGTATATAAATTTATTGATGTTTTTCCTCATCTACTTTTATTTATCATATTTTCTCTCTCCTATATTTATAAGTAATTCTCTCACGAACTATTCTCTCACACATTTTTAAGGTACTTATACCATAGGTAGCATAATCATTTTCTCTGGTCTTTCTCTTGATTTTACAATCTTCTTAATCCTCGTGCCTAGCTAAAATACACCTTATATTAAAAACAGAGGGAGTAACATTGATGAGAAAATCTTCATAGCAAAAATAAAACAGCTTTTGCTATTTTAGTTCATAACGGGGAGCTCCTAGCCAAAATATGCCTTATAAAAAGAAACGGAGGGAGTAACATTGATGAGAAAATCATCGTAGCAATGACAAAACAGCTTTTGCAATTTTCATTTCATAATGGGGAGCTCCAAGCTCCTAACCAAACCGTCTCTTTTACATCAGCATCAGCAGTCGACAACGTTGGCGTGGTTTCCATCTCGGGGGTATTTTTTTTCCGTAAACTATCACGCACCCAATAGGGGGAAGTGGAGATGGAAATTGTCCACCTAAGATCCTCTCCACAATGGATGCGTCCCTAGAACATCTTGAGATATGTGCATACTTATGAAGAAAACAGAGAAAGGAAAAATCGATTACGCCAAATATTATCACTTCGTAAAATACCACGATAAAGGTTGTCCTTGGTGATTTGCAACACTATTCACTGAAACAACCAACTTTTATCACAAAATCAATATTCTGCCATTAATTCTTTCTTTTTTATTCCAAAAACACTCGATGTGATTAGTCCAAATTGCCCTTAACCCCAATTTTGCAATTGTAAGCATGGATATTGAATTTGTTAGAGATATGTTAGAGATAGGGACTTTTGTATTCCTTATCTGCCTTTTGTATTGCCTTATCTGTATATGGCATACACCCCTTGTACACCCTATATATTACCCTTGATCCTCACAAGTTTGCCGTCTCAGTGAAGTGATATTTACGATTCCATTGGACTGGACACGACCCAAATTAATATTGGGCAAAAACCGGAAATGCAGATTAGTTCACAATCCAGGAACGAAAGTAGTTCATCAAAGAATTGGCAGCCTTGAGATTGCAGTACACAAATAGGCATGCAGATTAGATCACAACTACAAATGCTTGAAATTATATCATATAAATAAAATTGAAGCATCACATGTCAAAGATAGTGGTTGTCTAGTATACATTTCAAGGGAACCAACCCTTATTTAAAGCACAACCCTTATCTAAAGCACAACACAAGTGCCCAGAATCTAAGTCAGGAGATCGACACAATAGTGAATTTGTAATGAAAGCCATCAATGTGAAGGTCAATTGGTAAATATTATGTTTCACTCAAGTCTACTATCATGCGTTTGTTCTGATCATCTAGTCTAAGAATGTGAATTATATCAATTAAATTCAGGACTCCTAACAATGTTGTCAAAATTAAATACATATTGTGTTAGCTTCTATATAATTTGGTACAGAATAGCTGAGTAAGCAATTGTAAAGCACACGCTTGATTTAGGGTGATTTGGTGAACTGTCAACAACAGGAGATGCATGGGATTGACCTACATCATGCTGCTTAGAAGAAAATATGTTCGGAAATGAACTTTTTGGCATACACTAAATGAAATAATGGAATGGAAAGGAAGAGGGTTGTGCAATAGTTCTAAAAGTATATTGAACTTCAGCTGAACAGGAGGAAATGACATATGTAACAAACAGGTCAGGGATGTTACCCTCTGTTAGTCTCGCCAATCCAAATTTGTGCACCATATGGAAACAACTTGCAGACTGTCCCTTGCAAGAGAGTTCCTTCCCTAATGTATTTTATTACCTAAAACAAGTAAGCACATTTAAAATTGATTAAAAAACTCAAGGATATGCACGAGTTCACTCGTATAAGTAAAAATGTGATGAAGTATTGCAGAAGTCGAGTGAGATGGATACTTTGGAGAGTGCTTTAAAAAGAGCTTAGCAAAAGCCATTTAATTAGAAGGGTTACTTGCATAATATAGTGTTTATAAGCAATATGTTTAGTACTTAAGTTGATAGACCAAGAATACATACTTTAAAAAGCTACAACCAAAAAATACAAAGGGTGTCCTCGCAAAGAATATGATGGTGAATGCTTTAACAAAAGAGGCAACAGAGATCATGTAGTAAACTTACCCATGCCTCTTTTTCACTAATTATTAATTCGTTAGTCATTTCATCAATCCTTGTAATGCAGACCTGGATCTGTCGACCAACCTGTGTAGGAGAAATAATATAATCCACAAATCACAATCACTTTCTTAATAAATAGACGGTACAATAGATTAAAAACCATCAGTCGTGCTGATACACCAAGACTGGAACAACATGCATATGTCGATTTCAAGTGCCTATATGGGATACAAAATGATATTTACATAATATGCTGAACTTACACTATTCTTTAGATCTATAAAATTTCTTAGTCTAGTCATCATCTCAGGCTTAGGGAGGAACGCCCAGAGCCCCTGAGGAGTGAAGTAAGTTTTAGCCATAACAATGCAAAATTGGACCATGTAATGTAGTATAGTAGACTCATACCTCAATTCTTGACAGCAAGCCTTCGGCATTCCACTCAAAAATTTTAACCTTGATATGTACATTTCACTGCTTTATCTGGAGATCAGTGTATACAGAAACAGTCATATAAAGACATTCAGAATAATAAAAAAATATAGTCACCAATCTCAAAACTTATTAGGTCAAACTTTCTCATAATAGTGCCAACAAGATAATCATGCCTATTGAAAGCACACATTTCCCTCATACACAGTTCTCACAAAACTTTCTTTTGCACTGCTCTGCATCCATGTAATCCCATACATGTCTGAAGAACATCAAATTTAAAATGTAATTGCTTAAACAGCTTGTGCATGCACATCGTGCCAACTTCGAGTGCAGATTATAAGGGCCCATAATCATCGGATCCAATGTCAATTACTTATATTTCTATGAACTTAATGTCAAATGCTTCTAATCTACACCATCCTAAGATACAAATTTGCTTGTTAACCTAGGAGCAAGATCAACATGCTTCAACAGCTCAAGCTTCTAGAGCAGGCAGTTAGTTTATGAAAACTCTACTTGGTACCAGCAAGGTGGTTATGAGTTGCAGATATGACTTTAGCATTGAGTGAAAGCTCACTGTTTTGTAATGCAAATCGAATTCTTGCACCTAGCCTCTAAATGCGTCCTCTTGCATTGGTAACATGAGGTGTACGTGCATTACTGCATAAAAAATGCGACATGCAGATTCTCTCCTAAAATTAAACAAAAACACAAAGTTGCCAATTAATTATGTTATATAGAATGACAGACAATTCTAAAGTTTTTTACTAACATAATAAAAGTAGAATGGAACCACCTCCGGCCAAATCACAAAGCAACAATCTGATAAGCCAAACGAAAGGAAGAACCACCAATAGGCAAACCAACCACATATGAATCAATCATAGCTGACTCACCTTAACCAACCCCATACATGAGCCCCAAGGCGTCACGGGCACCGTGTCGGCATCTAGGAACCGCTCCACGAACCCGAGCAACCACCTTTGGACTACTCCTCGAGCTGCCTCTCCAGCTTGCCCCTCTCCTCTCCACACCTCCTCTCTCCCACTCCGGCGGCGCGGGCGGTAGGAGCGCCGCCGCTTCGGCCCCCGGGCTCGTCCTCGCCTTCCCCTTTGCAGGGGACATCCGCGATTTCGCCAACGAAGACGACTTAACAACAGTTCCCGCCGTCACCGGCGGCTTCGCCGACTCATCAACGACGACCACGGCCATCGGCGACGAAATCGTGGTGGGGGCTGGTTGGAGGTTGTAGAGCCTGAAGGTGGAGAGGTCGGTGCCGAGCGCGGCACTCCAACAGGATGTCCTAGATCAGATGGAGATGGAAGCGAGGAAAACTTGGAGATGGAAGACGTTGGGGGTGGGTCGAGCAGTTCGGCAAAGAGCCACGCGGATGATGGCGGGTGGAATCGGGAGTGGCCTAAAGATCCAACGGCACACGTCTCAGAAAGAGATGGATCTAACCGCTCACGTCGCATAAGGAGGACGGATGACCACCACCGATTGCTTCTTTTAAGTAGTAGAGATAGAAAGCAGATCCACACCCAGACTATCAATACAACTACTAGAGACAAACAAAATCCATAGATCCAAGCAACCCAAAGTATCATCTCGGACCAAAACATTCATTAGACATCCTCTCTAGCAAAAATAGCATACAAAAAAATAGATCCAATACAAGTTCAAGAAGTTAACAAAACGCATAGATCTATGCATCCCAAAGTATAATCTCGAACCAAACAAAAAATATATATCCGTAAACTACAAAACTACCATAGCTTTAACAAAATATATAGAACCATCCAACCCAAAACTATCAGCTCTAACCAAACAAGCACTAGTCATCGTCACTAGCAAAAAAGGGATACACAAAACAAAAAGCATATCCACAACCAGACAATCAATACAATTACTAGAGCCTAACATAATCCATAGATCCATTCATCCCAAAATATCATCTCGGACAAAACAAAACACTAATACATAGATACACAGAGTAACAACAAACAGGCAAAAAAACTGACCGACCTCGCCTTGCCCAAAAAATCACAGGAAGAAGAAGATGGCGAAGAACTTATCTGCAGCACCGAGAAAAATAGCACACAAAGGAACAAATAAATGTTAATAAATAAATAATACAACAGGACAAAACAAAACAAATATAGTGTTTTATATTATTGAAACACACACAAACAACTACTAGAACACTATAGTGTTTTTTGAAAGATCAAGGCGCAAATACAGATATTATGAACCTAATGATATGAACAATGTGTGAACTGAACATCTAATGATTGTAACCTACTAGAACAATATAGTGTTTTATACAGATATTATGATCCTAAAAATAAATACAAACTAATACAACGTGTGAACTCAACATCTAAGTACACATATATAGTAGTATAGTAGCACGAATAAAAAATACTATAATATAAACACAATACTTGTAACCGAACTACTCCTAAATTTGAACCTACTCCACAAAAACAGAATGATTGTTTCTTGTACATTTATGGTCAGGTTATCAGATCATTTGAAATCAAAGACTCGAATCAAGTGCCCATGCACCAACTATGATCATGAGTTGCACATTTTTCATATCATTAAGAAAACAAAGAAAGGAGGAGGAGAATTTTAATTAATTCTTCTGCCTATCTTAGTTAGCAACCACCACATGTACTAGTCCTAGAAAATAAATAGCAACACACCATCCTCTTCCCTTCCCCAAACATCTTTATACCCTCACACGACACATACATAACAATGGCAACCTTGTTGTTATACTTTACTAAGACTCAAGAGACTGCTAGCATCGATGCAGTGAACACCCCTATTTCCACACGGTTTTCTCTGCTCCGAAAGATCAACTGATTCCCTTACTTATATACAAATCAACTCCCAGCACAATCCATAAACCACAAAACTAGCACCATCACAGAAATGTCATGTATGTAATAAACACGTCATATTCAGAGGAACTGGTACTATGAACTTTATTACCAGATCCACTGAATATGCAGTTGAAACTATGATACTAAACAGCAGAAATCACCAAATCTACACTCTCCAAAACAAATCAGCGAACAAAAAAAATATTTATACTACATCCAAGTCAATGAAAATAACCAAAATCTAAGCTTCAAACACGAAAAACTAACAGGGAAAAAATCAAATCGGAAAAGTAATACAAGGATATCTCGAAAAGTTAACAAGCTGACGGAAATCACCAAATATAAGCTTCAAAAATGAAGAACTAGCAGGAAAAGTCACCTTGAAAACTAGAGCTGAGATATGCCAAGAAAGTAAAAGTCGAACCCCTACGGTGACGAACCTGACAAATCAAAATAGGCCAGATCGACAAGACAAATAATATGTCAATAAATGAAAAAAATCAGCTACAACTTTCTATCTTGGATTCCAGTAAACTAATCATCACTGATTCTGATGTTGAGAGCAAAAGTAAATTTATCAAACAAGCATTAGTTGAATTTGTATATTTGCTAATACATTCAATGTTCTATAACCACCGACAAAGAAAGATAGAGAACCACAGTTGAACATTTCAAAGATGTATATTAATAGTTGATTGTCGCATCAATACTCAACTAGAAGACCCCGCAGCTAAATGATAATAAGACAAACGCACGATGTAAGCCTAAAACAGGGGGCTTAAGGATTACCGTTAGGATGAAACATCTCATGCGAAACAAG
The DNA here is from genome assembly GCA_036346405.1 of Phyllostachys edulis. Classification (NCBI taxonomy): domain Eukaryota; kingdom Viridiplantae; phylum Streptophyta; class Magnoliopsida; order Poales; family Poaceae; genus Phyllostachys; species Phyllostachys edulis. The sequence continues at coordinate 17,683,404 of CM070545.1, forward strand.
ACGACCGTAGGTGGCTTGTTAGGATAATCTTCAAGAACTGGAGTGTCACTTGAACGCACTCGACAGAGTAAGCACAATTTGACATAGAGGTAACAAGAGAGATAGTAATGTTGATTCATATAGAAATAAAAGGCTCAAAATTGCATGTACTAAAATATTACATATCACTCAAGAGGGCCATAAAGGAAAGAAGACAAACAAGCCATACCCAACAGATGAGTTTAAAATGAATTAATTACTCCACCATTGTCATACAAATTTATTAGTCAAACACTTTTGTAATTTATGAACTCATAAGACATCAGCAGCTAACTCATAAAAATATTGAATACATGTCTAATTCGTTGTTTATGGCTCAATCACATTTTGACAGAGAAACTGGAATTTTAAGTAAAACTGGAATTTACTTAAAATGAATCAAAAAAAAATATTAAGCTTGATGTACAAATGAGAAGTCTCCATCTAACGCAATTCACAAACTGATATGTACAAGATCTAAGAAGACCAGGCTTTAATGTGAAAAACCAAAAAAAAAAAACCTAGATAAATAGTAGAAATAAGATAAACACAACAAGAGCGAACAGGGCAAGATAAGGAACAAAAATACAACAAAAAGAAAAGATGGTTTCCATATTCTTTTTTAAGACTACTTATCATGGCCAAGCAAAAAGAATTTGCAACGATGTTGCAGATTTATTGTGAGGAGAAGGGCAGGTACAGTGTCTGTAATTAAGACAAATCCACATCCAGATCAACCCCAGCAAGAAGAGAAACGACCACGACGAGATCGTGCAATCAAAACTGCCCACACACACGGAAAATATGAAGAAGGGAAAATAATAAGCATTTTTTAGACAAATTTCTCAGCCAATCATCAAAATTAACAACTAAAAGAACTGATAAGAGTATATATGAATATGTCGAGACTACTATTCTGGAATACATACCGTACGTAATTATCAAGGCATGCATGTATAATCTTAAATCATATCAATAAAAGCATTGGGCATGCAATGCGAGGTATGAGTATAGATGAAGGAAATTTGGACAACAACAGAGCTTAATGTAAGCAGTACATGTGAGACTAGAACTGCACACGAGCTTCGCAATGTCAGTCATAATTCCCATTATGTTCAATGCTATTTATATAAATGTAAGATGTTGGCTTCTCAAGAAATGACCTAATTAAACTTAATATAGGCCATAATAGAGATGGAAAGCTACCGCCTGATCAATTAGAGCTTGTGGCTATGGAATCAGAAACACCAACTTAAAGCATTCAACAACATTAATTAGCACAGATTGGGGCACCTAAATGAGAGCAGCACTAACCAATGTATTCCATTCAACAACATTAATTAGCACAGATTAGGGGCACCTAAATGAGAGCAGCACTAACCAATGTATTCTAGAATGAGAACTTATAAATAAATAAATAAATAAAACCACCTATATCTATTGATTTTCATGTCAGAATGCATAATACATTCAGAGGTATTAATTTACCTAGAAGCATCAATTCTTAGTGAATCCATGAAAATGTTGTAATAACCCCAAACAAGAAGGATTGATGTCCTTGTGCTAGCAAACAAGTAAGAAGGATAAGCATGCAAGAAGACAGTATTAGATCAATGATCACGTTGGGGGAAAAAAAATCAATTGACTGGTTCTTGCATAAGATTCAGGAAAATACATCAAACACAAGCAACTAAATAAGAGTCATTTTCTTATAAAAAAATGACATAAAACAATTACCTCCATAAGCAGAAACGCAGGAAACCTTATTGACTTGTTATAGTGCGAAATAAATTCAGAGAATTATATTAGACAACTAACATGAGTCATCCTACTGCTATACTTTTGTTAGGTTCCAACTAAAAGGAAAAATCCTACTGCTAATGTCAAGGCAGTGCCAAGCGACCCGTACGAATAATGAAACAAAGGATAACAACTTTCTAACAAATAAAAGGAAAAAACAGGGAGAAAACCAACGCCTGTCTCTCTCCACGTGTCACGCGGCTCCACTGCTGCCGGCCGTTGCCGCCCGAAAACCAAGTCGCAACGACCCCAGCCATAATTTAAACCCCATAGTTCGCAAAATACCCGTCCTAGTCCTCTCTTCTCTCACAAACAACCAAAACCGCATGTCCATTTCCGTCATTTCAGGCTCTCGCACCAGCTTCCAAGTCCAAGATCCTCGAAACAAAACCATCCCCATGGCCGTGTGCCGCGGGGGCACGCGCGGCAGTCGGCAGAGCAGCCATGGCAGGGCCGACCCCGACTTACTCTGCTGTCGTCGCGCACACCGCGGCCTTCCTCGCAGATCTCATCGCCGACCCTCTCCTGCGGCGCCACCTCCTCTCCGCCGCGGCGGCCGCGGACGGCGGCGGGGGCCACCAGCACCCGGCCGCCACGCTCCAAGCGCTGTCTCTCGTGTCGGACGCGCTCGACACCACCGCGTCCGCCTCGCCATCGCCGGCGTCGCTCCGCGCCGCCGAGCGCCTGCTGCAGTCGCTCCCGCGGCCAACCCGCTTTCCTGCCTCCTCCTCGCTCTCGCGTCGGCCGCGCGCCGCCGCGGCGGGGCGCCGGCAGCCGCGGCTGCCGTGCTCGACCTCTTCGCGCTCGACCCGGCGCTCGCGCGCCACGAGCTCGCGCCCGCGGCCTTCGAGGCGCTCTTCGCGCCCCGCCTCCTCCCCGTTATGCGGCACTTCGCCTCCCGCCGCACCTCCGCCGCCGCCGCTGCGGCCGCCGCGTCACAGGACGACGAAGAAAAGTCCGTGGAGGCGGCGGCTCTGTCGGCGATGAGGGTGCTGTCGCTGATGAGCGGCGCCCAGGCGCAGGAGATGAGGGCACTGGAGCGGGAGTACGAGAAAGTGCTCGACGTGAACTGCAAAGCTTACGCCCTCTACCTGAAGAAAATCCTCGAAGCCGGCGAGGCGGCGAGGGTGTCGTCGCCACCACCACCCCCTCCAGAGCTTGTATTCACCGTCGGAGACGGCCTGGATCACAACGCCGACGAGGACGCGACGGCGGAGACCGACGAGGCGGTCAGTTCGCAGAATGGCGTACGGAACAATGTATAATGCTCTACGTACACAGCCACACACGCAATCCGTTCTTTCCAGTCCATTTCAGCGTGCTCAACGGAGACTCCAGAGTCACAACAATTCCCGTTGAATTTTGCTTGCAGCCGATCTGGGCGGAGTTGGACGAGCCGGGCGACCTGTACCCGCGGCAGGGCAGCGGCAAGGGGCGGAGGGAACTGATGAGGCCGCCGAGCCTGTACCCGCAGCGCGTGCCGCCGCACCTCATAGTGAAGCAGCAGCAGTCAATAGGCAGAGGTAGCCCGACGTCCGGGCTTCAAGCGGAGCACTCGACGGTCGCGCCTTCCGACGACAGCATGGAGGACTCTTCGTCCGAGCTCTACGCCGGCAAAGAGGTATGTGCTCTGAATCGATCTTGACGCTACTCAAAAGTCAAAACGCAAGAGCTGAGTTAATTTGTGAGCAAGTCGTTCAATATAGAATCTGGAGCGAAGATGAGTTTTTGGCTGACATGGTATTATTCATAGCCTGATAGCAATTTTGGCCCTCGCTTTACTTTAATGCAAAAAATGACACTCTCCACCGTGTCCCAAGGGGCCGGACGCCTCATCGCGCGGTACGTGTGAAATCCGGACCCTTGGAGCACGGGCCAGGCTGAGTCCAACCCCTAGGGGCACGACAGAGGGTATTGCTGTGCTCTGGAGCCATGGAGTAAAAAAGTTCGATTAAAAAATTATTTCTAATACTATTTGACATAATTTAAAACTTTAAAAATATATATTTCTTGTGGATTTTTTATTCTTGTTTTTTTACCACGCACTCGCACCTTCAAATGTATTATCACATGTACTAGGAAATTCACATGAAATCACGACGCATCACATCACACGCAACTTCAAATATGGGTGTTGACGAGGATATAATAATCCTCAATTAATTAAGTTGTTTATCTGTAATTGTTATTATAGATAACAATACCTTTATGGTATCGATAAGTATACCATTTATCATTAGTAAGAGAAAATTTTAACTAAGTGGTCGTAAACTATTCTACGGCCACCTTATATGGTCGTAAATACTCCTACAACTACCTAGTGGTCGTAAGCCTTTCTACGACCACCTCACGATCGCAAGCCTTACTACGATCAGGTCAACTACGACTACCCTATATTTAACAAGGCTTACAAACATGTGGGCCCAATCGACTAGGGACTCTTATGCGCTGTTATACTCCGGGACAATTGCACGTATTAAGCCTTTGTCTCTAACATAACTGCAAGACGACGTGGAACGCGGTCTCTCTGACAATAACTTCCATCAACGTGCGCTTTTCATCAAGTATTGAGACGTCTCTTGACATGGAACAACTGTCACTCCTTCACGCGCTATATAAGGACTAAAGTCAGTAGACATCAAGGAGGGTCAATCGGAGACAACACTTAGAAGTCATTAAGCCCTAGTTCTAGTGATTTCTTCTCGGTTGTAAAACATAGTCACTATATCAACACAGTAGTTGGGTTATTATTCTCCCAGGAGAAGGCCCGAACCTATATAAATCTCTGTGTTTTTTTCTGTGTGGATTTAACTCAAGTAAAGTGTTCCCAACATTCATTCGTAAGATCGATACTAGATCATCAACAGTTGGTGCCGACCGTGGGGATCTTCCGGTTTTTTCCTTTTCGACAAACTTCTTCGTTTTTCAACTCTGATGCTTTCATAGTAGGAGAATGGAATGAGGATAACTGGTTCGATTTGGTAGACTACGCAGAACTTGACATGGAAGCCTGCTACAAGTATGAGCAGAGCATCATTTCGTCCGATGGCAATACTGTCTCCAAGGATCTTTTTGACAAAGATTGTTGACTAGTCAATTATCCAAGTATATCTTTATTTGCTTATTAATAAATAAGCACGGTTTTGCTGGGCCCAAGTTAGCTTTCTGGGCCTAAGATCAATTAAGCATTCAGAACGTGGGCCTAGAAGTTTTTTCTTTGACCGTACCCAACCTCTTCCGGAGGCCCAGTTGTACCTCCTCTATGGGTTCTCCCAGGACCTCTCCAGGACTTCTCTATGACCTCCTCTAGGACCTCTCCCCTGCCGAGGAGGTCCTAGAAGACAGTTACCCACGTGTGATTAATAACAGTTGCACTTGGAGATATCAGCTATAACGGTCATCATGAAAGGACACGACGATTGGTGTGAAGAGACGCAACCATTAGCACGAAGAGGCACTGCTTCAACCAACTGCTGACCAACTCGGTGGACCAACTCTGCCACAATTCCTAATGGCTGCTTATTATGGTTATCAATGTCTTAAGATGACAGGTCCGAAAGGATTAATCACAGTCTGCTGTGATAAAAAGATGACGCTTACATGCGACCGCAAGTCCCTCGAGATGTTGGGCAAATACCAACTCGAGAAGCAAGCAAGGGACAACATTCGACCAAGAAGTCGAAGCCTAATGTTGCACCAAAGTCAAACAACCAAGTCAAAGAAGTTCTACTGAATGCAGAGGAGCATTCGAAGATCGTTCGCATCGGAGTCACTTCTGACCCTACATAGGAAAACACTCCCATCACCTTCCTTCGAGTAAACGCAGATGTCTTTGCGTGGCAAGCATCCGACATGTCAGGAGTCCCTAGGGAGATGATCGAGCATAGACTAGCTCTACAGCCTGACAAGAAACCCGATACATATGTGCCTAGATGATAAAGGAAAAACCGCATTTATTACACCATTCGGAATATTTTGCTATGTCAAAGTGTCATTTGGTCAAAAAATGCTGCTGCGTATTTTCAATGCTTGATGCAAACGACCTTTCTTCCTCAACTAAGTAGAAATTTGGAAGCTTATGTTGATGACCTAGTCGTAAAAAGCATCAAGTGCCTTAATCATATTTCCGACTTGCGAGAAACATTCGACAACCTCAGAAAACATCATTTGAAATTCAATCCTGGGAAGTGTGTGTTCGGAGTCTCTTCAGGAAAGTTCCTTGGATTCCTTGTCTCTGCATGAGGAATCGAAGCAAACCCTGAAAAGATAAAAAGGCATGCAACAAATACGCCCTCCGACCACAAAGAAAGAAGTCCAGAAACTCACGTGATGCATGACAGATCTAAGTCATTTCATCGCACGATTGAGAGAAAAAAGACTTCATTTCTTTAAACTTCTGAGAAAACATGAGGGTTTCGAGTGGTTAGAGAAGGCAAACAATGTATTCGAGGATGTTAAGAGGTATCTTACGAGTGCTCCTATTTTGGTTTCTCCAAAATCAGAAGAGATGCTTTTAATATATCTTGCTGCTACGCCACAAGTAGTAAGCGCAGTACTGGTGGCAGAACATGAAAACATTCAACGACCAGTTTACTACGTTAGTGAAGTTTTACAAGGGCCTAAGGAGCGATACCCTGAGGTCCAAAAGCTTCTATATGCCCTCCTCATGTCTTCAAGGAAACTAAGGCATTATTTTTAGGTGCACAAGATAATTGTGCAGTTTGAGTTTGCCTTAGGAGAGGTCCTACAGAATAGAAAAGCTGCGGGGCGCATAGCAAAATGGTCGGTTGAACTTGGGGAGTTCGATCTCCATTTTGTGTCCCGAACGGCCATTAAATCTCAAAACTTGGCAGACTTTGTCACCGATTGGACAATCCTGAACTTGTTCAAGATCCCCAGTACAAATCTCACGACCAGTGGACAATGCACTTTGATGGGTCACTTACGCTAAGTGGCTCGTGGGCTGTGGTGGTCCTGGAATCTTCTATAATAGAAACCTTAAACTATGCTATTCAATTAAACTTTCCTGCTATGAAGGTTTGTTGGTTGGCATACGAGCAGCGAAAGCACTCGGAATTCGATGACTACTCGTGAGATGGTGCTCTCAACTGGATGTGAATCAGGTCGAATAGGAGCACCAATGCTCTAAAACGACTATGTCTTAGTACTTATCGGAAGTTAGGAAGCTTGACAAGCATTTTTTCAGTTCAAGGTATAATATATCCCTCGAAAGGATAATTTCCTCACTGACCAGTTGGCTCGAATGGATTATTCCTGATCATAAGTGCCAAAAGGAGTCTTCTTGGAACAACTCCAGAAGCTGTCTCTAGTCGAAACACCAAAGACATCTTCTATTGAGACAGTCTCCCTAGAATACGAGGATACCTAGATGAGTCTCATCTACGAGTATCTTTAAAAGGGCACAGTACCCAATGACGATCTTGAGGCTGATCATTTATCTCGTGAGGCCTAAATGTATACTTTGGTCGAAGGAGTCCTCTATAAGCGAGGTATGCATGGGGTTCTCATGTGATGTGTATCATAGAAAGAAGGATTAAATCTCCTTCAAGAAATACACAGAGGCATATGTGGAACTCACGCTTCAATAAATACACAAGGTTTCTACTAGCCAATAGCCCTCCATGATGCTAAAGAGCTTGTTAAGAAGTGTGTACAATACAAGTTTCATAGCAGACAAATACATCAACCAGCTCAAGCATTACAAACCATACAACTTTCTTGGCCTTTTGCAACCTGGGGTCTCGATATCTTAGGAACGTTCCCAAAAGCACTAAGAGGTTTTGAGTTTCTTTTTGTGGCTATTGATATGTTTACAAAATGGATTGAAGTCGAACCTGTGGCTAGGATAACACCGGAAGCAGCCAAGAAATTTATGATGAAAAATGGAATCACTCGATTTGGGGTTCCAAGTCGAATTATTACAGATAATGGTACATAATTTTTGAGCTCAAAATTCCAAGAATTTTGTGAAGAGTTGGGTAACATAGAGAGCTGGGTACCAAGCTATGTTATACCTCTATCGTCCATCCACAAAGAAATGGAGTAGTTGAAAGGGCGAATGGTCAAATTATGCAAGGAATTAAAACTCAAGTTTTCGACTAGCTTATAAAGCGCTCGGGGGCTTGGGTAAAAGAATTACCCTCAGTATTATGGGCAATTCGCATGACTGCTAGTCGGGCTACAGGTGAAACACCATTTTTCTTAGTTTTTGGCGCTGAAGCCATGTTTCCACCAGAACTAAAGATTCGGTCGACAAGAGTCCAAAATTACAACGACTCCGGCCAAGAACAACATCGAGTAGATGACATCAACGTACTTGAAGAAAAGAGGAATCAAGTCTTAATCCATTCGGCAGTCTACCAACAAGCCCTACGTAAATACTACGATCGTAAGGCCCAACCTTGCAGCCTTGCTGTAGGTGACTTGGTATTGAAAAAAATTCAATCCCAGTCTAATCGGAACAAACTTCCTCTAAGTGGGAAGGTCCTTACACAGTGGTCGAAGTCACGCGGCCATGTTTAGTACGACTAGTAATGGAAGATGGCATAATTCTTTATAATTCATAGAATATTGATCACCTACGCAAATTCTATGTGTAAATCTTTACATATTCTGAATAAATTTTATGATTGCTTCAATCTTTATTGTCTTAAAATTTTCATTGAGCAACGCTTTGATTATTTTTTTTAAACACTTGGTTTTCTTTAAACTAGTCGAAGGAGGGTAACATTACCTAGTCGAAGCCTTTCCTTTCTGCACGTGGTCGTGCCCACTAGAAGGAACTTGCTAGCGTCGACCTGTTCCTAACTTTAGCTGCCAACACAAAGAAACTAGTTTCAACAAATGTGGTCGAAATACTTTTCAGCAAGCTTTTTTTCATTGACTTAGTTTATTTCTTCATTTTACGAAGGATTTTTCTAAGTTCGTTCGACTACTCTTAATACGCTCGATTTGATTAACCTGGTTGGAAGAAGTAACACCACCTAGTCGAAGTCTTTCCTCTCTGCACGTGGTTCTGCCCACTAGAAGGAACTTCCTAGCGTCAAGTTGTTTCTAACTCTTGCTACCAGTACAAAACAATCGAGTTCAATAAGAAAGGTTGAACGACTTGTTTAAGCACACTTTTGTAGTTTGTTCAACTAATGTTAATGCCTTCGATTTGATTAACCTGGTTGGAGGAAGTAACATCACCTAGTCGAAGTCTTTCCTGTCTGCACGTGGTCCTGCCCACTAGAAGGAACTTTCTAGCGTCGAGTTGTTACTAATTCTTGCTACCAGTACATGACAATCGAGAGCAACAACAATGGTTGAATGACTTGTTTAAGCAAGCTCTTTTTCCACTATTTACTTAGTTTATATAATTAAACTAAGCAAATAGTCGGGGCTAGGATAAAGTTATAAATATGAACTCAATTCTTAGTCTTAAGATTCAAATATTGTCTTATGAGTTACTAACTACTCGAAGAGATAATTTGTAGAAAAATAAAGATTTATATTCATAAACAGGAAATTGCTTTTACAATTACATGCCATATTACAAACTACTCTGATGAAGGAGATCCGATTTTGCATCTCCTCCGTGACCTTCTTGCCAACCGACTGCACTTCTTCAACTAGTTGTTCTGCCTCTGCTTCAGGGCAGTCGAAGTCATCTTCGATTAATTGAAGGCTAAGATTACGGTCATGAGCCTCAAGTTTTGCCGGGCATAACTTACTGCACTTTCGTTAGCCTCACTTATCGAGTCGACTTGGTTGGTCTTCAGAGTTGTTATTAACTCTTGGAGAGTTCTGACTTGCTGTCCAATAGTACCCGTATGGGCAACCACGGTGTCTTCAAGAGGAGTGACCTCCTTAGCACCAAGTCCACCGAGCATATTGTTAACAAGAGAAATGTTGTCTTGAAAATTGATTTTTGTAGATTTCATTTCCTCCTGATTGCGAGTCGAAGCATTATGAAGTTGTTTTATCGACTGTTTGCCCTGAAAAAATAGTACGACCAGTCAAAAAAAACACTTCTTAAAGACTAGTAAATAAAATTGGTCGTAGGTAAAAGAATTATTAGCTACTAAACGAGAATCAAGCTTCTTGATCTTATCATCATGAGAGGCAGCATCCTTTGCGCACTGCTCCTCCCAACTCTTTATACTCCTGTCTTTTTCTTTGGCAATACGGGTGAGTTCGTTAATCACCAGGGTCTTTGAATCGACCTAGGTTTTGAGCTTGTCCATATCGAACTCTTTTTCTAAAGAAAAAAAAAGAGTTAGAGAAAGAGAAGAAAGTCAACAAAATGAACAATTTTAAGTGAAAAACTTACTGTTTATTTCATTTTGTAGCTCGCAAGCTGCATAATTTGTCTCCTGAAGGTTCTTCAGCAAGTCTTCTTTTGTGTTATTTAACCTTTGCGCCTCGGCTTTTACATAGTCAAGCGCAGAGATCAAGATTCTTTCATCGCTTTTAGACCTACAAAGGTTAAAGTAGACATGCGTATTGAATGTGTGATCGTAACAAAATATACTTCTCATAACAATAACTTACGTTCTCACGGCTAGTTCACAGAGTTCAGTCTGCTACTTTTTAGCAATACTAGTTGTCTGTGGTATTCACCAACAGTAGGAACTTGTTCGAGAGCTTTTTGAATAAAGAAAGACAGTGAGAAAAAGGGGGGGAAATCCAAATATGAAAATATTTGGTATCAAGTACTTACACTAATGGCTAACCGGGCAAAATTAGCATACACGATCTCGAAATCTTGTAGTTCATAAAGTCTGTTAACCTGGTCCCATCATATTATTTGAAAACGCTCGTCATCAAAGATATGTACTGTATTTGGAATATCCTTAGGGTGTGGGACTCGGTCACGAGATCTAAATGAAGAGGATCCGGTAGTTGGTGGTCCAAAGAACTCGGTGAAGAGGTTGAAGGAGTCTTGTTCTTCTTCTTCTGCTTCGTTGTTGTTGGCAGAAGAAGCGACTCCTCCATGAGGACCCGGAAGAACATCCTCCAAGACTTCCTTCCCGGCACGGCGGTCGGAGTTTTCTCCTCCATCTTGACCCGTTGCTTCTGGTGATCGTAGGACCAAATCCTTTGTCTGATTATTGAGGTTCTCAATAACTGACTCGATCGCCATAGCATCCAGATCTTCCGCCGTCTTCGCCTCTTCTTCTATGACCACCTTAGTGGTCGTGGCTGACTCAGCGGCAATGACCTCCTTCATCGCCACCATAGGGATAGGAGTCGATTCTGCGACTACCTCTGCTGCCATCTATATGACCGTAGGAGAAACCATTAACCCCACACTGTAGATGAGACAACTGCGGGCCGCTCAACAGAAGCATCCCTAGGGGCTGGAGAAGCAGAACTAAAATAACAAGAAAAGAGGAAGACATGTCAAATCGTAGAACTAAAAGATAAATGATATCTCTAAGCTTTTAGTTTTACATACATTGGCTTCATGGATACAATCTTGAATCCAGAGGAAACCTTCCCTAAGGAAGACTTCTTATTATTCTTCTTCTTCTCTGCTTCGGCCGCCTCAATTCCTATGACACCCTAAGCCTCTGAAAGGCTTTCAGTGCCACTAGCTTGAGAGGCTAGGGCTTCTTCAACCACGTCTGGTCGAATGTCTTGTTGAAAAGTTGGGACCTCTACGACCTCATCTGGTCGTAGGTCTTGAGCGAGAGCTAATGCTCCTTGAGTTGCCCGCCCCTCTTGATGGTCAGAACTTGCTTCGACCACCTGAGAGATAGTGCTCGCCTCAACCACAAGTTCTACTATTGCAGAGGTAGCCTTCACAAAAGATATGAAAATTTTCTAGTTCTCCTTTTCTATTTGCCTTACAAAACCATGAGAAGCAGAAATTGAAAATATCTTCTTGTTATAAAAGAAAGATACCTTGGTCTTGGGGGTTTTATGCTTAAGTTCATTGACCACACCCCTTTTCTCTACAGCGATCACATCTGCAAAGAATTGCTTGATGGGAGTGATCGAAGGAATGGTAGAACTTGAACTTCCACCCTTCTTATCAGCAGCCTTCATAAAGCGACTCCTTTTGGCCAGATGAACTTTGTCTTCCTCTGACCCCTCTTCGACAGCCTTCAATTTGACCTCTTGATCGTCTTGACTGTCTACCATGCCAACTTTCTGCAAAAGTCAGAAAAATGAATATTACCAAATGGTCAAATTTTACAAGTATTGAACCCTAAAGACGAAATCAACTTTTGATTACCTTTAGGTGTTCATTTCTTTTTTCTTTAGTTACGACCACTAGGATTCAAGGAGCTCCTGACGTGATCATAGGAACTTTCTCATAAACAAGTTTGACTCGAGCGTCGATTTCTTTTTGCGAGAAATCTACGATTACAAAGATATGATCAACAATCATGCTCAAAATTAACAAAAAAGAGCTAGGTTGATTATTACTTTACCTCCTTCATAATCTCTGGTCGGGTTAGTAGTCCCCAAGTACATCCACATGGGGTGTAATAGATTCTTCAGCAGACTAATGCGGCGTGTGATGAAGTCCTTCACCACATGCCATCCAGCCAGCCCCTCTTCCCTCAAGTCTTTGATGGTTTGGATGTAGAGGGTGATCCAGTCGAGGTCGCTTAGAGTCGAGTTCAAAGATGAACTCTTATCTGCAAGCTTCCCCATAAAGAAGAGGCCGTCGTCCCTGGATACAGTCCAATAGAATCACTTCTTCTTCCACCCTGGCCACAACGACTGGGTGAACATCTGAATATACTCCATCGACTTCTCGCCGTAGAGCTTCAGGCCGCAGCTACCTGCGATTCTGTTGTGCATGATCATCCCGTAGTAGTACCGAAAGAGATCCAAATCTGGAAGGATTCCCAGATAGGCTTCATACAGGTAGACAAATACACTCAGCATTGTGATGAAATTGGAAACCAAGTTCACCAATTTCACTCCAAAATACTGGAGTACGATCATCAAGAAAGAGTGAACAGGCAGTCGAAAACCACATTCATAGTATGCCTAAAATACTAGAATGGTGTTCTCCTCACCAAAGGGCCAATGCTGACAATCAGCGTTGAACCACTTCACCAAAGCTCGCCTTGGAATCTTCTCTACTACAACCAGAGCCGTCATCTTCTCTACATCCATCTCGGATTTCTCTCACTTGGAAATGGTTCCGGCCATCTCTTCTGAGTGAGTTTGATTTGAATTTGGAAGAGTTTGGAAAAGAATTGCGACTCGGTTGGCGGCGGAGAGAACAAGAGATCAGGAGCAGTTGAAACAAATAGGAAAACTAAAAACTCTAAGTCATGCCCGTGGTAGATTTTTATAGCCGTGGGTCTAAGTTAAAGATTATGGGAACTCAACAGTTGCCACCCCTTTGGGAACCATTCCAATGGACAGATATGTGAGAGTCAGTTTGCATTCTTTAATTTGTCTGTTCGGGAAAATCAGTTTTGTCTTTTCAACTCAAGGAAAATTACATTCTTGACCAAGTCAGTTGCTGGTCAAATGAAATACCAGTCGGAAAGACTCCACTTCCGACCACTGTTCTACGACCTCCTTTCCAAGTAAGTTATTTTCACTTGAAGTTGGGGCGCTAGACGACGAGGATGCAATAATCCTCAATTAATTAAGTTGTTTATCTATAATTGTTATTATAGATAGCAATACCTTCATAGTATCAATAAGTATACCCCTTATCATTAATAAGAGAAAAGCTTAACTAAGTGGTCGTAAACCATTCTATAACCACCCTATATGGTCATAAATACTCCTACGACTACCTAGTGGTCGTAAGATTTCCTACGACTACCTAGTGGTCGTAAGCCTTACTACAACCAGGTCAACTACGACCATCCTATAGTCAACAAAGCTTACAGACATGTGAGCCCAATCAACTAGGGACTCTTATGCGCTGTTATTATCCGGGATAACTGCACGTATTAAGGTTTTGTCTCTGACATAAATGCAAGGCCACGTGGGTCGTGATCTTTCTGATAATAACTTCCATCAGTGGACATCAACGAGGATCAATCGGAGATAACAGACAGAAGTCATTAGGCCCTAGTTCTAGTGATTTCTTCTCGGTTGTAAAACATAGTCAGTACAGCAACACAGGAGTAGGGTTATTATTCTCCTAGGAGAAGACCCGAACCTGTCTAAATTCTATGTCTTTTTCTGTGTGGATCTAACTCAAGGAAAGTCCCCAACATTCATTCGTAAGATCGATACTAGATCATCGACATGTGTCAACCGTTGCCATCGCCACCCTTCGTAGCCCTCGGTGGCTCGATGAGTCGATGGACGGTGCATGTGAAACACTATTTGATGACACGACGGCAGGCAGTAGTACACCGTCCCTGGTCGCGGCTCCCGGCAGTAGTACACCACGATGCACCGTCCATCGACTCACCGAGCCACCGAGGGCTGCGAAGGGTGGAGATGGCGACGGTTGACAACCATGTTTGAAGTTGCGTGTGCAGTGTTGCACCGTGTTTTCATGTGAAAAAAATTGTGGAATTTTTTTTCTGACACTTGTGATAATACATTTGAAGTTGCGAGTACGAGGTAAAAAAACAATAATAAAAAAATTAAAAGTTTCAAAGTATGTCAAATAATGTCAGAAATAATTTTTTAATCGAACTTTTTCAATTCTCTCAGCGCCCTCGCCACTTCCGTGCCTCCCTGACACGGACTCACGCCTCCGTGGCTCTAGGGCACGGCAGTGCCCTCTACCGTGCCTTAGAGGCCCAGATTTCACACGTGGCGCACGGTGGGGAGTCTGCCCCCTAGGGCATGATGGAGGGTGTCATTTTTGCCATTAACGTAGGGAGAGAGCCAAAATTGCTATTAGCGCTGTGAATAGTGTCATATGAGCCAAAAACTCTAAGGAAAATTAGCATCTCAGTGTATGATTAGTTAGACTAGCCGTAGTGCTTTAATTAGCGATGATGCAGGCCTGGGACAATTCTACCAAGGATTTTTTTTTACGGTACACCCAGATTAATTTGAACCATCCATTTTGCTTAATCCAAGGGATAATGTTCCAATTACCTCATGGGAGGTAACATTATCTATTGCAATTCAAAGGCTATCATAGTCAATTACTACGCAGTAAACAAGGAAACAAATCATATTTTGGCATGTGTCATTAAAAGCATGGCTGCTAATAATGTAAATATTTAGTGATAATAATCTTGTCAAGTATATTGTACCGTAAAAAATATTTTTTATTTCAACATCGTATTGACATATAGTTTGTACATTCGCAAGAAGTATTTTAAATTCAAAATATAATAAAACATAAAGACCTGCCATTAATTTTCGAATTTCTATTAAAATTGCAATATTCCTACTATAAAGAAAATATGTCAAGTTTTCACACTTTCAATTTAAATATAGTTTTACATGCCAAATTGAAATACTAAGTCAAAATTTCTTATTTTACTCCATGAAGATTGATCTTACCTATTTTATGTTTGAAAAAACACACCAAATACCACAAGATAGTAGTCGTAGGAGTGAGTGAAATGTATGATACTCATGTGGCTAAGCACTGTTCAATTCTCCGGGATTTGAACACGTGATCGATGTTACTGAGCGTTAAGGGTAACTATAATAACCAATTGCACCCCTTCGGTAAAAAAGTAGAAACAAAATGTAAATCTCTTACTTGGTGCTCGTGGATAAAGACATGGTATGTGCTGAAGCAGCCATGTACGATATTGGAACACCAGTTGCTGAATTAGTAAATAGGATTCTAGGAACACTCCTGGAGAATGAGCCATCCATCCATCCAAAGTCCACGCTACTTAAAACCAAGTAGCACTGTAGCAACAAAGCGTAAGGGGGTGTTTAGAACGGCTGTGCTTTTCTGAAAAGCGGCTTCCGGCTGTGCTGCAGGGCTTTCTGGCTGTGGGTTGAACGACTGGGCTTTTCTGATTTGGTGTTTGGCTGTCTAGCTTTTAGGTAGGCGGGCTGCAGCTTTCGAGATGTGAAATGTCTGAAATGCCCATGAGGACAGTAATAGCTTGTTTGATGTCGTTTAACGCAATTAATGATATTTAACAATATTTAACGACATTTGACGACATTTAACAATATTTAACGATATTTGACGATATTTAACGATATTTAACAACAGTTGATGATATTTGACGACATTTGATGATATTTGACGATATTTAACGATATTTGACGACATTTGCAACGATATTTAACGACATTTGACGATATTTGACGATATTTAACGACATTTGACGACATTTAACAATATTTGACGACATGTGACGATATTTGACGACATTTAACGATATTTGACGACATTTGATGATATTGGACGACATTTAACAACATTTAACGACAATTATTACAATAAACATTTATTACAACAAATAATTATTACAAACAATTTTACATAAATAATTATTACAAACAATTAATGCCCCCCTCCACTTTTTTCCGGGCTTGGGACCGGTATCGGCTGTATTAGACACTTTGTTTAAGTCTGTTAATGTCTTAGTGAAACAACATCAAATACTTACAAAGATAATCAATGTTATAAATAAATCTTAGCACCTAACAACACTTCTATTGGTGAATCCATTCTATAACGAGCTACTAACAAATGAATGAATGTGTGTCATCATCAAAATGAAGTATTCAATGATGCAAACTAGAAGCAAGAGAATCTAGATTTTCATGGACAAGCATAGTAATAAAATTCACCATCATTTTCAAATGGAATCACAAGTCCAGATCAAACAAACCAAAAGTAACCGTAATTCAGACTAGTACTTCATTCATGCTCACATTCAACATGATAATAATTGGCAATAAGATAACACAAGTTTAGGAATGAGAATAGAGAGACCATATACATTAGCATGGTGGCGATTTAGTAATATAAATTAAGTAATTCCAAGCAAACAAGTAATAATGAAACATACAACATGTTTACATAAATAAGAAACCAACCATTATGTCAGGCAATCCCAAACCAATAAGAAACCTAATACATCAGGCAATCCCAAACCATTATGTCATTAATATGAAAAGATACAAGTGCAAATGCAATCACAATATACAAAACTAAGGCATGACCAAGTTTTAAAATAATTAAGACATTTACAGAACAATAGCAACACAGTTTACCAAGAGTTCTCCATCATCATAAATCATTTCCAAAAGACAACATGGTCTCATTCTCGCAGATGTTCATGGTAGTATTGTTTGACGAAGAATGCATATCAAGATATATAAATAACAGAAAAATACTAATACGCTTTGTCCATCGCACCATCACATATTAGTTCTTAACTCCCACTAATTCCAAAACAAGCACAATTACTCTCTGATAGAGCCTAGCAATAGTATTTATTCACTCCAAAATAAGTCAAACATGAGTATTAATTGAACTACGAAGTTTCAATACCATGAAGCATGCATGATCAAACACAATTACTCGAATGGGGAAAACCGCGACTAGAACCCAATTAATTCTAGTTGCGATCAGACATAAAACCTATCAAGATTGCATTTGGAGAAAGCGACGGCGCTTTCTCCCCGCCATGGATCCGCCACAGAAGAATCGCCAATCCTTCGCAAAAGGCCCGAGTCTTGGGGTGAAATCTTGGTGATCTTGGTCCCGGGTTGATCAAAATCATCCAAAGATCAGACAAACGGATCGAAAAGGCGATTTAAATCAAGAAAAACTCGCCAAACACTCAGATCACCCTCCAAGAACGGGATTCGTGCAGGCTGGACCAAGCGCACCAAATTAGATCGAGCGGTGGAGGAATCCGGAGATATGGTTCCAGCTCGCCCACTCAAGCTCCAACCAGCAACCCCGGATCGAATCAAACTGAGACCAAATTGGGCAACAAACCGTTGGAGACACCCCAACCCAGCTCGACGGGGAAGGGTGGTGGAGGTGGCAGGGGAGGGGGAGGAAGAAGGGGAGACGAGCTAGGGTTTGGGCGGCGACGGTGGCTAGGGATTGGAGGAGGGAGCCGGCGGGGGAGGACGACGGCGGCCACTGCGTGCGGAGGAGGAGGACCGAGGGCGGAGGAGTGGGCGCGTCGGGGGCGGAGGAGGAGGAACGAGGAGGAGGAGGTCGGGCTCGGGGGAGGAGACGCCACGTTTGGGGAGAAGGACGGCGGCGGCGTGAGCCAGCGGAGGGGGAGGAGGCCGGAGGTGCCGAGGAGGAGGACCAGCGCGCCTAGGGGGTCTTCATCTCTCCCGCCTCTCGATTTTGGGATCTAGGGATTGGGGGTTCTTGCTCCATGAGGAGGAGGAGCGGGCAGGGCTGCGGCAGCGCTGGAAGGGGAGGAGGAGGGCTCCGGGGAGGAGGAGGAGGCGGCGGGAGGAGGAGGAGGAGGTGCAATGGAGGGAGGAGGAGCGGGCGTCTGGGAGGGGAGCCGAGCGAAGGGCGGGGGGGGTGGCCGACGGCTTTTATCCGATGGCATTTTGCGGGTAATTATCATTGAAGTTCGGGGGTAATTTGGGAATTGAGTTTATGGAAGCCGTGAGAAGCGCCTCGCGACCGGCTTTTGGGCTTTTGGATTTCACACGTTGAATAAGGAAGCCGATTCGAGAAAAGCGGCTTCGAAAAGCCGTCCGTTTGTTTCGGCTTCCGGCTTTTTCGGGTAAAAGCCGGAAGCCGAAGCCGAAACAAACACCCATTGGGTAAAAAAAGTAGAAACAAAATGTAAATCTCTTACTTGGTGCTCGTGGATAAAGACATGGTATGTGCTGAAGCAGCCATGTAGGATACTGGAACACCAGTTGCTGAATTAGTCAATAGGATTCTAGGAACACTCCTGGAGAATGAGCCATCCATCCATCCAAAGTCCAGGCTACTTAAAACCAAGTAGCACTGTAGCAACAAAGCGTAAATCTCCTACTATTCGGACGCATGGAAAAATACATCCTCATTTACTTTCTTCGGCTGATCAACCGATGCTACTAAAGTAAGCAACACAAATCATGCAAAACTTCCTTCCAAAAGCTGAGTTCCCAATGCTGCTATATTGTCTCGTAGGAAAAGCACACGGCGTCGCCGCTGTCCACGCCTCGCGGAGCGCAGCCACGCGGCGACGACGACGGCACCCGGCTCTCTCCGGACACCGCGAGGTAAGCCATCCGCGCGCCTCCAAAACAGCATTCTCGAGCCTCGGTTGATGATACCGAGAACCGTGCTGATCAGAGGTGTTGGATTTTAACACAGCTCCCCGATGGGCGGCGACGCTGACCTGGCGCGGCAGCAGCGGCAGGTGACGACGCCCAAGGACTTCGTGTGCCCGATCACGAGCCAGGTGTTCGACGACCCCGTCACGCTCGAGACCGGCCAGACGTACGAGCGCCGCGCCATCCAGGAGTGGCTCGACCGCGGCAACCCCACCTGCCCCATCACGCGCCAGCGCTTGCACGGCGCTCAGCTGCCCAAGACTAACTACGTCCTCAAGCGCCTCATCGCCGCCTGGCGCGACCAGAACCCCGCCACGCCGACCACACCCGCCCCTGCGGCGGCGGCGACGCCCCCGAGATCGATGGAGAGCCCCGCGCCGTTCAAGGTCAACTCGCCGTCGCCGGACACTGCCGGCAGCCA
The DNA here is from genome assembly GCA_036346405.1 of Phyllostachys edulis. Lineage (NCBI taxonomy): Eukaryota > Viridiplantae > Streptophyta > Magnoliopsida > Poales > Poaceae > Phyllostachys > Phyllostachys edulis. Next base: position 17,702,827 of record CM070545.1, read on the forward strand.
GGCGAGCGTACCGTCGCCGACCAGCGTCATTGCGCAGGCCTCCCTGGAGAGCGCCGTCGGTGAGCTCCGCGCCGCGGTGTCCTGCCTCTGCACGTCCGAGGAGCTGGTCGAGTCGGAGAAGTCGGTCCTCAGGATCGAGCGGCTCTGGCGCGAGGCCGGCGCCGCCGAGCAGGCTTTCTTCAGCGCGCTGGAGAAGCCCGCCGTGATCAACGGCTTCGTGGAGATTCTCTTCAACTCCGTCAGCGCGCAGGTCCTGCAGGTGGCCGTCTTCCTCCTGGTCGAGCTTGCTTCCCGGGACGCCGCCGTCGTGCAGACGCTGACCAGGGTGGACTCCGACGTGGACTGCCTGGTTGCGCTGTTCAAGAAAGGGCTACTGGAGGCCGTCGTGCTCATCTACCTCCTGTCTCCTTCGCCGGAGCAGCTCGTCGAGATGGACATGGCCGACGCGCTGGTCTCCACCATCCGGCGAGGCGACGAGGACGCGCTGAAGATGTGCGTCAAGCCGAAGGCCGCATCAGTTATCCTTCTGAGCCAGATTATTGGGGAAGGCGGCCGGGGCAGCACGTCGCTGGTGCCGAGGTCTGCACTGGTGTCCGAGAGGTTTGTGAGGAGTGTGGCTGTGAGCTTGGAGGCTGAGCAGGTCGGGGAGAGGGTGGCTGCCGTGAGGATTCTGCTGAGGTGCATCGGGGAGGACGGCCACTGCCGGAGCAGCATTGTCGAGAAGTCGGCGCTGGGCGCCGTCCTCGACGCCTTCCATGTCGTCAGCGACGCCGACAAGTTGGACATTGTGCGGTTCCTCTCTGAACTGCTCAAGCTGAAAAGGTAATCCCTTCATGCCATTCCTTCTTGTGAAACGAAATGAACACTTTTACGATCTTCTAACTTTGTGTGTTAACTTCTTGATTCTACCGTTCTTCTTCAGGCGATCGACTGCAGATTGTGTTCTTCGGATGATCAAAGAGGGAGGCTCCTTCAGCATGATGCATACGCTCCTTGTGTATCTGCAGTCCACAACGCCTGAGCAGAGCCCTGTGGTTGCAGGGCTACTTCTTCAGCTTGATCTTTTGGTGAGTAGTATTTCTGTAGCACATCTTCAGTTTGTAGAGTTATTATAGCTCTTCTGAATTCTGAGCAATGCGTCTATACTACTTACTTGGCAGGTGGAGCCGAGGAAGATAAGCATGTACCGCGAGGAGGCGGTGGATAGCCTTATTCAGTGCCTCAAGAATTCAGAATTCCCGAGGAGCCAGCTCCTTGCTGCTGAGACCATCATGAATCTCCCGGGGAAGTTCTCGTCGTCGGGGAGGCCGCTCGCTCGATCGACCCTGCTGAAGCTTGCTAGGGTGAAAGAGAGATATCAGCAGTCGCAGGAATTGAGCATTGTTCGAGGTGACGGTGAAGATGAAATGGTAGGTGCACATATAGATATACTTACTGAACTATCAGGCATAGAAACTTCCAAAAAAATATGATCTATAAAACTTGCTGAATTTCCATGCAACTGCATTCCTTACATAATGTTCATTAGCAATACTGATACAGTTATGCACATGTGTTGGCCATTTTACAGGAGGAAGAGAAGGTTGCCTCTGAGTGGGAGAGGAAAACAGCCTATGCATTTGTCAGCCATGAATTCGGGCTGGTCTTTGAGGCCCTCTCTGAATGCCTGGAGAGCAAAAATGCAGATCTGTTTACGACAAGTCTCGTGTGCGCAACTTGGCTCGTTTACATGCTATCCCTTCTTCCTGACACCGGCGTGCTTGGGGCTGCGAGGGTCTGCCTACTACGGCAGTTTGTGCTTGTCCTCAGGTCTGCAAAGCATGGCAGTGACAGGGCCCTTGCAATGGTGGCGTTAAGGAGTTTCATGAACGACCGTGGTTGGTTACTGTGCATGAATCTCGACACAGAAGTTGTAGACATTTTTTTTTCCTCTGATTTTTCCAAACGTGTCAAATTTCAGAGGGAATGCACGACATCACGACGTACATCAAGGATGTGCTCAAGACCCTGAGAGAGCTGAAGAAATCATCCGGTCTCGCGTTCGAGATGCTGAAGCTGCTGTCTGATGGCCAAGAATCCAGCGTTGTAATGCTCAATTTACCATCAAATGCTTCATTTCAGAGTTGTTTGTACAGCATAAGAGTTAGTTTTACTGAAGAATGTTTTTTTCTTGTGGCAGGACATGTGGAATCACAAGGAGCTTAATCACGCAGACTGCAGCGCGAATGGTGAAGTCACATCAATTGTTTACTTCAAGAGTTACATCTTCTCCGGCCACTCTGATGGAACACTAAAGGTTGCTCTTTCAAAACCGCGTACTTAGTCACAAAAAAGTGACGTTTTGGATATGGATACGATACCTAAAACATAACTTTAATTGCTAATTTCTATTATAAATATATTTATAAACTTTATAAAATTATAATATTATGAAAGTATTTTTCGAGACGAATGTACCCATATCATTTTTATGTGTGTAATCGAAGTATTTATAAAGACATTGATAACCAAAATTTACAAAGTTTGACTGCACGTTTCCCAAAACGTTAATCTTTTGTGATAGGAGGGAGTAGCAATTGTAGTTTGAGTTTCTGAGATCTGTGAAAATTGAACATCCAGGTCTGGGAGGGAAGTGAAAATATTCTTCGCCTTGTCCATGAGGCTCAGGAACACACAAAAGCAATAACCAGTTTATCAGTCCTGCACTCGGAGGAGAAACTCTTCAGTGGATCACTGGACAAAACTATAAGGGTATGTTTCTTGGCAAGACCAAGGACAAGGAGACAGCTACATAAAACATCGCGTAAATTCAGAATTTAACTTGTATTCCTACCTGAGCAGGTGTGGCAGTTCCGGGACAGTCTCCGGTGCGTTGAGGTCCATGACACGAGAGATCCGGTGCAGAATCTCGCTGTAGTGAGTGCCATGGCCTGCTTTGTGCCGCAAGGCGCAGGCGTCAAGGTGATCGACCAAATGCCATGACTTTTGTTGTTTAATTCTTCAGTAGTACAATACTTGGTGTGCGAAATGTTCAGACAGGTGAATAATCTTCTTGTAGTTTTAGCCCTTCTTTTGTGTTGTTTTGCTCGTCTAGGTACTAAGCTGGAACGGGAACGCCAAGCTCCTGAACCCGAACAAGTACGTGAGATCCATGGCGCTTGTGCACGGCAAGCTTTTCTGCGGTTGCAACGACAGTAGCATTCAGGTATAACTCCTACTGCTCAATTGCTGCGAACAAGTACATCCATGTCAGAGAGAAGCAAGCAGAAACGAGCGTTGTTCTTGGTGGCAGGAAATCGATCTGGCGAGTGGAACATTGGGCGTGATCCAGTCAGGCAACAAGAGGATCTTGGGCAAGGCGAATCCGATATACTCTCTGCAAGTCTACGACGGGTTGCTCTACACCGGAAGCACTCCTTTGGACGGCGCATCAGTCAAGGTACCCAAGGAAACTGAACTGTTACATGAACTGACATTTCTCAGTATAATTTCTCTAGCTATTTGATGTTGCAAGGTTTCTGATGGTTGAGTGCGGCTGCAGATATGGAACAGCTCGAATTACAACCTCGTCGGATCGATACCGTCGTCGATGGAAGTGCGGTCGCTGGTGGTCAGTGCGGACCTGATATACCTGGGCTCAAGAAATGGCGCCGTGGAGATCTGGTCAAGGGAGAAGCTCACCAAGATAGGCGCTCTCCAGGCCGGCAGCACTGGCTGCCGAGTCCAGTGCATGGCGGTCGACGCCGACGGCGATGTCCTGGTCGTCGGAACGTCTGACGGCAGAATTCAGGTCAGGGCCATGCTCTATTCACAAATGCAGGTTCTTCAATTTCTGACAAAGAATTGTGAGATCAGACCTACTTTGAATCACATGTTTTTACGTTGTAGTACTCACATTGGGAGTTTTTTTTACAGGCTTGGGCATTGACTTAAGCAGATCAGATTATTGGGTACAGAGGGAAATCAAGGAACAAGTAGCTTTTCCTTATGGTGAGTAAAATGAGGAAATACAAATCACACACGTGTCTCTTTTTTTTTTTTTTGCACGCTTTTGCACGACCTGCAAAGTGTACATATCGATTAAGCCCATGTCGATTGCTTCATTCGTCATAGACCTCATGGTCTATCTACTGTAAGGAATATTGTCATATATGCAGATTTCATGAATGATATATGCCCTTGGGGTCATGTCTTGCTCTGCGGTCAGTGCCAAAGCCTGAGGGTCTAAACAAATGTCGGACCCGGATTACAAGAATCCAAATCCTCTGTGAAAGTACTGTGCTATTCCCTGGATCAGTAAATAGCACTCACAGATACGTCACTGAATCAATTTATACACGTCGCAGATAAAACTATATCATTTATTAAGCAACACATTAGAGTTTACATAGACCGCATCGGGTCAAGTTTTATAATAAGGGCCGAACAAGACCAAAGATTACATTACAAAAGCGCAAGCGACAACGAAAGCAAAAGGAGTAGAGCACATCTCTCCGTAGGCAAACGACTGGGGAAACCCATGTACGTCCGATATTACCTAAAGACTCAGGTAATATAGGATGCACGTAAGCACCAACGGAGTCAACTAGACTTGGGCAAGACTAGAACAACTAAGACTAACTACGCTTCATCATCTCCTGGGCCTCCAGCTTCTGGATCCTCGTAGTACGCGTAGTCTTCGGGATTTCCTGCTTCTGAGAGTTTGGGGGAAAGAGCGAGAATGAGCACAACTTCTGTGCTCACGAGCCGATACACAATGTAGTAATATACATGCAAGGCTTAACAAAAATGGCTCGGGTTCTTTTATTTGCTAAAGCAATATTTTCAATTATCATAATTACAAAGTTTTATCACTTAGCATTTTAACAAATTGCATTTTATTAAAGAGAGTAATTGTGCAATATTTAATTCAGTAGAGGTTCCCTCCGTCGGAAACTCTACCTATGCTTCATTGGAGCTACCTCCATTATTAACACCACTGAGCTCGGCGGCTCAGGTAAAATCCAAACTCAGGGCTAGGTGAGCCCATCTCATTTTCATACCACCCACAAAGTATTTTTGAAATAGAACTAACTCAAGTAAAGTTCCCATACCCGCCTTTGACCGTAGGCGCGGCTGTTTAAACAGTTTAGACTCTGCAGAGGTTGTACACCATTCCCACAAGAGATAGTCATACTCATCACCCTACACGATTCTTTAGTCATGTAGTTGAGCGACCGTCACAGTAACCTTTCAAATTATCTCGCCCCTTCTGTCATTTCACCCTTATGGACCGCGCTTGCGGTGGGTCCCATAAGTTTGTGCGGGACGTCACCCCTACGACTAGTCGTAGCAGGCACCTCACCCTTCCTTGGTGTCCCATTCAAGCTGAACCGCGTCCACACTTGCACATTTCATTAGTGAGATGACTTTCAGGGTCCAATAAATTTACTAGACCAAGTTGCACTTTGCAGACTTGTGGTTGTACTTGTTTTACACAGGAGGTCATGACAAGATTAAGTCCTTAGGGGTTATCTAGGCGGTTTATTTCATATACCAAACTCATTGGGCTACATTAGCACCCACCAACATTATACCATTCACAACCAACATTCTTTGGGCTACATTAGCACCCACGAATATTCCATTAATCACATCATCCGCCCAGATAGGAACAACAATTAGGGTTTTGGAAGAGTAAAATATATCAACTCAACCATCTCAGTCATTTCCCCACAATGACTGCCCCAAAACCATTTTCATGTTTAAAGGATGATGTTTGGAACATTTAATGTCCCGGTACTTAAGCAAGACTAGCATGTCGCTTAAGTACAACCTATACTAGTATTTACCATATAGTTACTAGGATGACAAGGATTAAGCGATTCAAATTGTCAAGGATGGCATATTAATTAATTAGTCATCAAATGGTTATTTAACTACCTTAAGCTTTAACATACATTTGATTAAAGAATTAAAGCATGCAATTTTGGTAATTTAAATGAATATAATTTGCATAAAATGTAGGCTCAATATGATCAAAGTATTGACTCGCCTTGGTTATAAGCAAGAGAGTTTTGATATTCTTGGGCTTGATCAACTAGAAGGTCTCCCGCGTCTTCAAACCCTAATCGGACGATTATACCGGAAAAGACATAAACAGGCAAAGAGAGCAAATAAATACATAAGAATACACAAATGAACTCCAAATTGAACAAGACCTATGCCATCAGCAAGATCTTGAATTTACAAAATTTTAGAAACAAGTTTCATAATGTTTGGAGTTATAACGGAGGAGAACGGAATTTACGAAGATTGCATTGAATTTAAAAGAGAGAGAGAGAGAGAGAGAGAGAGAGTGTGTGTGTGTGTGTGTGTGTGTGTGTGTGTGTGTCCGGTGCACAGCACAGTGCATGGACTCGGTTCACGCACACTGAACTGCTGGTCCAAGGGAATAGTGGCGCAGGGGCCCACATGTCATTGGAATGAAGGGAGTGGATCGGGTGGTTCACTTAAATGGCTACCCTCTCTATTCATGCGGGGTCCACTAGCAGTGAGTCCAGAGGGGACTTAAGAGACTCATTAAGAGGTTAATTAAAGCTTAGGGTCTTAAGACCGGTTGTTAATGCTTAATCATGAGGGAACAGGGGTGGTCCAATGGTGCCACGCGCGGGCGCTCCTCGGGTGTTGGCTGCCGGGCTTGCTTGCCGTGAGAGAGGTGTGGCGGCACCTGCAGGTAGGGTTGGGGAGCCCTCAAAGGCGCCTCTGGTGACAATGGCGGCGTTAGAGGAGCCGTGGCGGCAGGTGGGCTGAAGCGGCGACGGCAGCTCGGTGACGGCGACGGAGGCGGTTCGGTGGCCCCTAGCAGAAATGAGTGAGAGCACGGGCAAGAGGAGGTGAAGGGGAACTCACCAAGCCGACAATGGCAGCCGGAGGTGGACAGAGGGCGAGGATCGACGGCGAGGAAGGACTCGGCTGGAGTCGAGGGAGAAGGCCAAATTCGGCGCTCCTGTTGAACCAAACCCGAAATCACCTTAGGGGAAATGCTCAAAGGGGGCCAAGGCGCATGGTGACAGGGGTGGCGCGGCCAGAGAGTGGCCGGAGCGACGGGACGCCGGTGGGGGTAGCAGCGGCCGAAAAAGGGGAAACACGGGGGAAGGCTCTGTGGACTTACCAGAAGCAAATGGAGCAGCGTAGGAAGAATGAGGAGGCATAGGAGAGCTTAAATAGCCGAATGGGGAGGGTTGTGGCTGCGACGCGTGCGTGCTCTGCACCTGGTCTGGACCGACCAAGGACGGGTGTGGGGGCGCCAGCTCAGAGAGCACGAGGGAGCAGCAGCGGCACATGGGAGCACAGAGGTGAGCTGGGCGTAGGCGTGTTGACCGAGCTGCGCTCGTGGCTATTGCAGAGGGTGCACGGACGCTGCAGCAGGGAGCTCGTGGGGCCGGTGGCGCAGAGGCCGCTCGTGGCGTTGGCGTCACATGAGGGAGAGGGGCTCGGGCGCTGGTGCAGCTTGACCCGAGGTGGAAGATGGAGGCGACCGGGCGTGGGAGCTGGGCGCGGCAATGGCTTGCTGGGCGACAATGAGGGCGATGTGGCGGTGGTGACCAAGAGAGAGGGAGGTGGCCCGGGGCGCTGGTGGCTGCCCAAGGAAGGAGAAAGGAGGGGAGTCGGGCCAGGCTGAGAAAAGGGAAAAGGCCGGGGAAGCGGGCCGGGCTAAGGGGGTTGGGCCGGGAGCAAAGGCCAAATGGGCTGGGGCCCAAGATGATAGAGAAGGCCTGATTTGGAGAAAGGGGCTCAAATCCAAAAAGGAGAATTCAAACGCGAATTTTGAATTTGAAAGTTTCAAGGAGGTTTGAAACACAAACCCGAGCTTAGAGGAAGCTTGAAGATTTTAGAACATAGTTGGTTAATTTGAATTACGAACGAAAATCAAACTCCAAAGGTAATTACTATTCTCGTCCGAAAAACGAGATGTTACAACAAAATAGCTTCAGCACAACTGAAGTTAGATAACACTTTTGAAAGAACTTAAAATAATATTCCATTTTTGGTACATACGAACATTGAAATTCTGGTAGCATGACGAATAAAGGTTTTTAAAATTTCTTTTGAGAATATTTAGCCAAACAACTGAAACTCGTTCTCTAAGAAATATCCAAACCTGTTCTACTGCGATGGATAGGGAATCAAGCTTGTGAAATACCACAAAATCAATGAACTACGCATGATTACTGGCGTTAATGGTTGTGCTTGTAGTTTCAAAGCCACTTTTTCTTCATCGAATGGATCGTCCTGTATATTCTTGTCTTTTTATTTAGAAAAAAATGGTGGCCGGGTCAATGGTCAACCAGATCCACCCGTCACTGAAAAGGGATTGGCTTCGCACAGAACAACTTCTGCCTTCTTTTTTTCCAAGGAAATATTCTATACTCAGCTTTTATAGAAAGCTAATATCCAAACTTACAGAACATAGTTCGACCAATTTTTTTTTTTGAATGAAACCGGCAGGAGGGTTGCCCATTATATTAATAAAGGGGAAGCGCAAGGTACCAGTTTTAATGAAATAAGACCTTAATTACAGAGTATTAAAAAGCTCCAGACATTTGGCCCCCTCTAGGTACCAAGTTCTTCCCTCCTCCTTGATCTTTGCTAGGAGTTCTAGAGGCGCTATGGTTCTGTTGTTGAAGATTCTAGCGTATCGTTCCCTCCATAGCTCCCATGAGATTAAGATCATGGTCATTGTCCTGGTTTTCCTAAAGGGACTTGTCGCCTTCGCCACGTTGGACCACCAATCTAGGATGTTTGAGCAGGGGGCCCAGGTGGAGGGTTGTAGGCTTTCCGTTCCTATCCAGTCCGCCATAAGCTTCCAAATTTGTCCAAAGAAGCGACATTGTGCAAAAAGATGTAAGGCCGATTCTGGAGTGTGTCTGCATAGGGGGTAATAGCATTGGTTTGGCCACCCCCTTACTTCAAGTCTGTCTGAGGTCCAAGGTTTGCTTTGTATTGCCAACCAAGCGAAGAGTTTGCCCTTTGGAGGGGCGTGGGTTTGCCAGATTAAAGATTTGAAGTTGGTCTCTATGGATCCCAAAAAGTGTAAAGCGTAGGCGGATCTTCAAGAATAGGTTCCATTCAGATTTTGCTTCCATGATATCTCGTCCGGGGTGCCTTGTATTAGTTAGATTTGGTTGGTTTTGATCTAGAGTCCTACGGATTGTTGGATGTGGTGGAGTGATAATCCCCTCATGAAGTTAATGTCCTGCACCCACCGCCCATTCTGTAAAGCCGAGTAAACAGTCTGTTTTTTACGATTTGATGCTTCGAAAATCTTGGGGGCTATGTCTTTGGGGGCCTCTCCATTTAACCACGCCGAGTACCAAAATTTAGTCGTCTTTCCATCCCTGAGGGAGATCCTTGTTGCCGCCGCAAAGAGATTCCGGTCAAAGTCCTCATAAGGGATTTCCATGCTGACCCAGGGTTTAGAGTAGTTCTTCCATTCTTGCCAGAGCCAGCGCAGTCTGATTGCCGAGGAGAATTGCGAGAGGCTGAGGATGCCTAGACCGCCTAGTTGGGTTGGGCGGCGCACTCTTTCCCAGTTAATTTTGCACTTTGCACCCAAGATATTGTCATGTCCGGCCCAAAAGAAACACGGCCTTAATTTGTCTATGGTGTGGAGGATCATTTTGGGGGTTTTGAATACTGTGAGGTAGTATATTGGGATCGAGGTGAGAACTGATTTTACCAGCATGGCCCGCTCTGCTGGTGATAGGAGGCGCCCCTGCCAACCTGCCAACCTCCTCGCCACCTTGTCGAGAAGCGGTTGATAGTCCACTTTGCGTAGCCTTCCGTAGGTAAGCGGTAGTCCAAGATATTTGAACGGGAAAGTTGATTGGATTGTTGGGCAGTCTTGTAGGTCCAAGTTTAGGTCTAAGTGGTTACAACTGATTGGGAGCACTGTGCTTTTTTGGAAGTTGGTATGCAGGCCAGTTGTAGTCCCGAAGTTGAGGATGATCTGAGTGGTTATGTGTATTTCGCTTGTGCTTGGGTTGATGAAGATAGTCGCATCATCCGCATAGATGGAGGTTCTGAGTCTGGCGATGCGATCGCGTGTATGGGCAAGGTAACCCATGTCTGTAGCTGCCTCTAGGAGACTTTGGATGGGGTCAATGGCCAGTATGAAGAGGAAGGGTAGGGGGTCCCCTTGCCGCAGCCCCCTCCCATGGATGATCGCATTATCAGGGGTGCCGTTGAGGAGGACTCTAGACGAGGCGGACCTTAAGAGGGCTGCCACCCAGTTTGTCCATCTATGGGTGAACCCTCTTTTATGCAGAAGATCCAAAAGGTAGTCCCAGCGGACAGTATCGAAGGCCTTAGCAATGTCTAGTTTTAGGAAGAGCGAGGGAGTTTTGGAGCGGTGGAGTCTTCTAATCAGGTTGCGAACGTAGAGGAAGGTGTCATGAATACTTCTTGTCTTGATGAAGGCGCTCTGAGCTCGCGAGACCAAGCTATGAAGAAACGGCGCCAACCTCTGTACTAGCGTTTTAGCAATCCACTTCCCAATCCCATGAATGAGGCCGATAGGTCTATAGTCTTGCACTTTGTCGGCTCCCTCCTTTTTTGGAATCAGCACAATTTTTGCTATATTGAGTAAATGAAGGTACGACGTGCGTAGGGAGTAAAAGCTATGAAAAACTGTCATGATGTCTGCTTTGATGATTGAAGCAGGGTTTATACAAATTTGTTGAGAAACCTTTTGGTCCCGGGGCTTTGTCTCCCAATAATTGATCTAGGCGATGCGGACTTCAGATTCCGTGAAAGCGTCCTGCAGATTGTGTAAATCTTGCACCAGAGGGAGCAGAGCCTCCCAGTTGAGGTCCATGTCATGTGGTGTAGGCCGGGCCAACATTTCTTGGAAGTGTTTTTGTATTATGTCATTTGTCGACGATCAAATCGCCGATCTTATGAAATGAAAAAGAGGAAAATGATGCGATCATTCCTGGGAGAGAATGGGGGCCGCTCTTTATTGATATGAACTAGATTTACAAGGGGATTCCTACAACCCGACTGAGGACTAATCCTAATTACACTGGATGTGAAGATTGCTATCTTGCTTGTCTCAGTTTGCCTCTTGATCTGTAGAACTTGGATTGATGTTCCGGTCTCTTTCTCCCTTTGGTCTTCTGTGCTTCGCCCTTTAAATAACTTCCGAAGGGTGGCAGTTACTCCTGGAGAAGGTGTCTCTGGTGAAGCGTTGCGACTTGTCGGGGCGCACAGTTAACAATGTGTTTAACTGCGTGACAGTTTAGTGCCCGAGAGACATCAAACCGCTTGTTAGTTGTTGTCAGTGTCTTTAGGACCCTCTAACCGCGTGGTATGAAGTATACAGCACACGCCATATTCATCGCACGGTAAGAATATATTCGGGATTAGTTATAAACACCAGTTCATAGCGTTTCCGAATAGTTACTTGATCGGAGGCTGGGTACAGGACCTTGTCCGACTAGGGTACCCTTATGTAACCTCTGAATCCTTACGACCAGTGAGGTCGTTAGCCTTAGGGGTTACGACCATGAAGACGTATGGTCTTTTATTATGTATTTAAAATTATACATAGAGGTTTTAATCCTCGTCATCATCTTTCTCTGAGTGCGAGATCGCCAAGCCCAATCCATTCTGAAGCCTTTGGATGTATTTTTTTTCCTTTTACGACTGTTTACTTTAATATGGAAGAACTTTGTGTTTGCATCACTTTCTCTGAGATTGGTGATCCGGGAACTCTGATGTTTCCTAGCTGGCTCAATCACTGCCAGACCCATAACTCTCTTCTTAAGATTGGCCCTCAAGACCATTTCATGTGGTGACAGGTCCCTGCACTCTTGAGCCACGTCGAGCCTAAGTATTAGCTCTAAGGCCATATGGGGATGAAGCTTTGGTCGGGGGAAGAGGATTGTACTCCACGATTTTAGTGCGGATGCCGTGAAAGCTAGCTTGTGATGCAACTGGTGCATTGGTTTTGTGTGCATACAGGGGGCTAGCCAGGCTTTTTTGACCGTCTCAAAGCAACCTGGCATCTTGATCCAAAAGTTTTCAAAGCGGAATGTTTTTGGGCGAGCGGGTCCTGAATTGTTGGAGAGTAGCAGAGGGCAGTGGTCGGAGACCGAAGAAGACAGTGCTTGAAGAACATGGTTTTCGAAAAGGGTGTTCGACCAATATCATGCTGGGGAAGTCAGCTTACAAATGAGCGACCAACTAAAACAACAAAGAAGTCCGACAAGCATACCAAAACCAAACTGAAAGCGGGACAACAGGCTCACAAGTAGAATCGCAAAATTCTAAAGAGGAACTAGACTCCTTCCAGCGCACAAAACATTTTCATCCGGTCTTCAACCGACGTCATCAAACCTTCAAGCTTCAAACGATCCTCCTTTTTTATTAGAACTCGCCAACGCTGCAAATATGACACAAATTTGAACACAACTTCAGTTGGTTGCTTAGAAAAAGTCTTCTCAATCGCTACTTTATTCCTAATTTTCCAGAGCGTCCAAACAAAAGCTGCAAAACTAAATAAACCATCATGATAATTGTTAGCACCAACACAGATGAAAATCATCTAGAGACTCTGGGCATCTCTTCCACCTTAAGGTTTCCCTAATGCAAGTCCAAACCAACTTTGCCAGAACACATTGAAAAAGAACATGGTTTGCGTCCTCCGCAATCCCACAAAGAATGCAATTCACCCCCCCCCCCTCCCCTTCCTAACTCTAAGATGATCTGTAGTCTAGATCATGTTTCGATAGATCTGCCAAAGGAAGATCTTCACTTTGAGAGGGATCCTACTTGACCAAAGTTTCTGCATTTCCCTGTAAGTGACCCGAACAAAACCCAAATGTCTGTATAATTATTTAACAGAGAAATGGCCATATTTTTCCAAACACCACACCACCTTGTCCTTCTCTCCATTAAGTTCAACCCCATACAAAGCTTCCTTAAGACTTCTCTACAGGTCTTCTTCCTCCCTCCCAAAGTTTTTGACAAACATAATTTGCCAAACCCCACTCACTAAGCACTCTGCCACCTTAATATCAAGATCTAAACAGATATGATATAATCGAGCAAATCTGATTTTCAAAGGGCAATCATCTAGCCTAAGCCGAACATCATTCCAAAAAGAAATAACCCTCCCATTGCCTATCTGGTAAGTCATCCCCCAATTGAACATGAATTTACCTTATGAATAGATTTCCAGAATTGCAAACCTCTAACAGACAAAGATCTCTAAATCATCCCTAGGGAAGTATTTTGCTTTTAAAATCCTAAACAAAATCTCATTTTTAGCCATACTAATTCTCCAGAGCCATTTACACAAAAGACAATCATTCATCAATCTGGTGTTGATCACTCCAGACCACCAAAATCCTTTGGTCTGCACACAGCCTTCCAGCTGACCATATAGCATCTAAACTTATCACTTGCCCCTCAAAAAAAAAAAACTGAAACAGGATGTTTCAGTATATAACTTCTGCCTTCGTAAGTGTATAACAAACAAACACTGCTTACCTATCATTGCTACCTGTTCTTTATTAATTGAAACAAGATGTTGGAATGATCAAATCAGATGCCAGTTTAGAATACTTTCATTTCAGAGTTTGCTCTTGCTGTCGATGCTCTTCTTTGGCCTAGTAGAGGTCATCCACTGCCTCCCTACCGCTACCAGCTCGCCGGATTCCATCTTCCGCACTTCCACCACGGCGGCCGTCAGCTTCCCCTTCCGGCCCACCACCCGCCCCTCCATCTCAACCTCCTCCTATACATGATTCACCGTGCTTGCTGTCACAGCTTGTTATCTCATCATCATCATGTGTAGTTACCCAAAGGGGAGGGGGGATGATGCAAACACAAGCGTACGTTCTGCGCGGCGGGCGAGAAGTAGGACAAGGCGTAGTGGACGGTGAACGTGGGCGCGCCCTCCACCGTGAAGATGGCCGCCGAGCACATGTTGTCCACCGCCGCCGCGATCGCCCCCGCGTGCCACCTCCTGTCCGCGTCCTGCGCGCGCAACCAACGCAACAGCAAAGAACAGCGCGGTGAGATCCGATCCGGATGTACACAAACGCTAGGCGAGGAGGAGGCGATCAGCCATATGCATGCGCACGCGCGCGAGCAAGCAGAAATAGACATGCAGGGGGGACGCACGGTGAGCTGCGGGGGCACGCGGAGGGAGCAGACCACGCGGCCGGGCTCGGCGAGGGAGACGCGGCAGCACCACTGCACCAGCGAGCTGAGCCCGTGGCCCCTGTTGGCGCCCGCGTCCTCGCCGTCGTACCCCACTAGGGGGTTCTCCAGCCACTTCCTGGCGACGGCGGCCAGCCGCAGCGCCTTCCCGTCGTCCATGATTGTCCTGTGCCTGTGTCGTGTCTGGATGCTTCCTGGTACTACCTACCTAGCAAGGTGCTTTGTTCTACCCGTAGCACTAAATGCGACTTAATTTCTCCATTGTTTATGCGAGGGCTTCGTTGATGCTCCTCGCATTTTTTTATCGAGGACCTGAAGAGTTGTGTGAAGTTGACAAGGTGTAGTAGGTGCTGTAGCTAGCGATTGATTCGGTTTTTCATAAACAAACTGTGGTTGATGTCGTTTTCAGAGGAAATATGATGACGCAGAAAGATAGGGGGCAAAAGTGAGTGCATACGCGACGCAAAGAAATGCCAGCCCAACTTGGCCCAGTTATGTGCCTAGTACTACCGAACTGATCAATGGGCAGGATCGGTAGAAGAAAACGAGCCTTTTTTTAGCCCATCCGCGTCTTGCTATCGCAGAGGCTAAACCAAACAGGCCGCTAATGCCAATCAGAGAAATGAATTTGCCCGACAAATCACAAGATGTAAAACTCACAGTAAGTTGACTGTTCCTCGCAGTCAACAATTACGACGAGCTGCGGCTGATTTGCTCCAAGGAATACAGCACAAAAGAGTATTAGCATACATCATAGCTTGCTTCCTTGAGATGCCTTCGGTCTGGAGGCCGTCATCCACTGCCTGCCAATCGCCACCAGCTCACCGGACTCCTTCTTCCGGACCTCCGTCATCACCGCTGTCAGCCTTCCTTTCAGGTCCACCACCCTCCCGTCCAGCTCGACTTCCTCCTAAACAATTCAACAAGTTTTATTTTAGCCTTCCCAAAGATGATTCAAATTTCAACCCCCGGAAAAAAAACTTGCGCGAAGATGAAAATGGCACTTACACTATCTAAATTCTGAAAGTGAGAATCGCAGCGAGCATAATTTGAAAAGTACAAATAGCTTGAATTGTGTAATGGAAAAGCATCTGGAATTTTGGATGCCGAAATGCTTAGTTTAGGCCCTGATCAGAATATGTTCTTAAAGCACAACGTGCTAAAACTAAAAATGTTCCAGCCTTAACATGTTTGGAAATCTTCCTTCGAGGGTAACAACCGCTACCCTGCCATTCTTGGGTAACAGAGTGGCATGTCCTATTCCTATACCAAGCAACCGAAGTTGCATTAGCAGAAAGGAAAGAAAACTATGCAACCTTGATCAAGAAACCATCAGTACATGTCTCTTGCCTAACTACTCCAAGAAGGAAAAGGCCAAAAGGTCTCCAAAATAAAGCATATATAGATATGTCGTAAAGATGGTCCATCGGCCCCAACGATCTAGCAAAGGCACTAAGAAGACCGCCGAAGGCACCAAGCCTAGGGCGTACCTCGACTTAGACGAAGGGTACCATGTGCCCCCTTGCACAAGGCAAAGGGTACAATAAGGCCACCGAAGGCACCGAGCTAGGGGTGCACCTCGGCCTAGACGAGGGTACCATATACCCCTCGCACAGGTGAAGAATACAGAAAGGTTGCTGAAGGTAGCCCCGCCAGAAAGACACTACACACTTTGGAGCGAAGGGCCCCGAGGGCCCTCACCCCATACCACCTCTCATGGAGAGAGGGGGGGGGGTCCCACGGGACTTCGCTCCAGGGCTGTCCCGCATGGAGCGGAGAGAGTCAAGACCATTTGTGGACCAAAAGTAATAGGCATAGTGGACCAAGCCCAGAAGGGTCTACCGTGCACCGGAGGCTACGCCTAGTAGGGGAAAAGACCTTGCAGCCCCTACAAGCATAGGACTTTTTGAGTGGTAGAATTGTAATCTCTTGTACCTTGGATATAACACTATAAATATATTATTTCCCCATGTAACGGGAGAGGCTTGTTTTTTAAGCAATAAAGACACATTTAACGTGCTTTGGTACTGTTTTTCACCTTTAAGACTATCTCCAATGTTGTGTTTTAGTCGGTTCAAATGAGGAGAGAGAAGGAATTGAATCGATTCAATACATTAGAGAGATCGATACCAACAAAAAAAAATGCAGAGAACCGAACTCTACTTAGAAATCGATTCAAAGCATTAAACAACTCATATGAGCATCAAACAACTACATAGGAGAGAGTGCAGTTGAGAGAAGATATTATTATTTTGTGGTTTTTTAATGTAACGTGGGTCCCCGTTATTAGTAGGAATCGGTTCAATACATTGGAGAAAAACAAGCATAGTTTCTAGAATGCTTACATGGCATGACTTTGAATCGATGTCGGTTCAATACACTAAAGTTGCTCTAAGGACCTCCGAGATTTTTACCTTCGCACAACAGGGAGTCTAGGGGTCCCTTTTTCTCTATGATCTAGTTTGTAGCCACGAGAAGATACTCTACTGAAACTTAACAAAGCACTAGGTCAGAAAGAAGGAATAGTTAACCAAGTGCTTCGTGCTCAGAAAGCAGCTTTATAGAAAGAGCACGCTCGCCTAATTGGACAATCCAATTTGATATGAGCTAATTTAATCCAGAGAAACCAACTTTCTGCAGGCTGCGGCACGAAACAAAAAACCACACAACCTAATTGCCGCGTTAACAGTGCGAGGGAGTTAATCTAGTTTCAGAATAACCTTTTTTGAGGACTAATTTCAGAACATAAAAATACTGGATTCTGCATAAACACCACTCATAATCTAATTTATCGGTCACTTCGTAGTCCTTTAGCAACTTAGATGAAACACAAAACAGAATGTACTGTGGAAAATGCTACATGAACACAGCACGAAATGAGACTGATTGATATGTGGCGCGATCGACTTGCTGTACTTATCAATACACGTAGCGTTGGTCGAGGCTACACAACAACTCAATCGACATGATGAAGAAGGCCGGTGGAGAAAAGTCAATTGGTGCTAGTGCTCGTAGCCAATACACTGTTGCTTTTTTTTTTTCATCCTAAGATTTTTTTTTTTTTGCATCTCGAGGAGGAAGAGAGACCGACAGAGAAGGTGGGTTGCAAACTTGCAGTACGTACATGGTGCTTGGCCGGCGAGAAGTAGGAGATGTCGTAGTGGACGGAGACCTTGATGATGCCCTCCACCGACACGATCGCCGCCGCGCAGACGTCGTCCACCGCCGCCGCGATCGCCCCCGCGTGCCAGTTCCCCTCCGCATCCTGCACATACGCGCACGCGCACCGAACCAAGAATCAATTGAAAAACCCATCAACGAATCGATTCAGAAAGGAAAGCACCACGGCGCGGGCGGCTCGAGATTGAGGGCGGGTACGTACGGTGAGGTGGGCGGGCACGCGGAGCGAGCAGAGGGCGCGACCGCGCTCGGCCAGGGCGACGCGCACGCCGGACAGTGGCAGCGCGTTGAACGCCCGGCGGCGACCGTCGGCGGCGCCGCCGTCCTCCCCGATGGCGCCGGCGTCCTCCAGCCATTTGCGGGCCGCGGCGGCCATCCACGCCGGGGGCGCCGGACCGCCCATGAACGCGCCCGCGGTGCGGATCGGACGCAGCCGCGCGCGCGATTCGTCGGCGTGCTCGGTGTCACGGTGGACCGGGCTCCGTTGGACTGACGGGTTGAGGTGGATTGGCTGGTCAGAGTCGGGCTACTCCACTTGATGGGTGGTGTTGTCTGCTTGCTTCCGTCTCTCTCTCAACGATTTATTAGGAGAAAAACTAGGATGCGTGCGTGGAATTTTTTTTTTTTTTTATTTTAAAGTTAATCTATCGCGAACTTTATTTTCAATTCTCGTCTCTTTGGCCATGCCACTACCCGCGACGCCATTAAACCGCATCGTCACACATTATTTTACCTGCGTGACAAAACATGCCACGCAAGCCCTTGCCCACCTGTCGTGTCAGCATGGAGCCTTGCGTGACAACAGTCACACCAAAATACCAGCGTGACGGGGCCTAACATAACAGGTCTGGTCGGGCTAAAAAATATAGCAAATAAATTTCTAAAATTATAAAAAAAAATTCAGAGGTGTTCTTGGGATGATCTAGTACCTAGATAAAATTTCTAACCTTGCTTTTCAAGATTTATTCTTCTTATTTTAATTCATTAACAGCAAGGGCTTTAAGAATTTGGTTTGAATTTTTACAAGGTTGAATTAAGATCTAAAAATTTGGAAAAAAAAAACTATATTTATTCATGATAAATATTATAGTATTTAAATAAATTATTTACCAGGGATGATCACAGGTTTTTATGCTAAAAAAAATTGTGGTGTGACAGAGGCTAACGTGATTCGCTTTTGTATGCGTGATTGCAGTTGGTTTCTAAATTATGAATCGATGTCATGGTTGAATTTAGTTCGGACTTGATTTATGGATTTGGAACATTAGGATTTGGTGGTAAGATGGTAACAAAGGGACTTCCTTTTGAAAGATCAAAAACAATTGAAAGTACAGTAATACATAGCTACGGTGATACATAAGAGCATCCACAATGTTTAGACCCCTTCGAGGGGTCTTAAGGTGACACATGTGGCTGGGTCTTAACTGCACACAAATACCACAATGTGTAGTACCCCTTTCTTCTATTGGTGAGACCCACACCCAAATAAAATCTCTCTCTCAATCCTCTTCTCTCTCCTCCCAGGAACCAGTTCCTAGCTAAGCCCCCCTTCCTCTTCTCTCTCCACTAGGCCCCCCTTACTACAATGTGTAGTACTATGTCCATCTCATTCTCTTTCCTCTAAAATCCACTTACAAAGCTACATTGTGGATGCTCTAACACTATGTACATCAAATGTGAAACTCTCATAGTAACTATTTATTCAGCGTATTGACTTGTTGACATCACACCACGACTATTAATAATATGTGAAACTCTCATAGTAATTAATTATGCAGCTTTGATGGTAACAGTATATACTTTTCCTCTTTGAAAGCATTTCGTCTACTCCAGGAATTAAGTGTTCCTAGTAGATGTCTGCAAGTTTTCAATTTGCAAAGAAGCAATGTTCCATGAGTCATATCTGATATGAAAGGATCATGAGCACTAGTAATTGTAATGAGACTTTATGGAACCCACATATAGCACACGCTGATGGGCAGAAACAATGTTAGCACGACCTTTTGATTGATAATAGATAGCGTGTTAGTAACATTTTTCAAACAGTTAGCCCATAAGTACTGAAGTACATACATAACTCAATTTGTCCATTGCACCAGAGCTTTTTGGTCATATAGATCATAGATGTAGATAGATGTTATGGATTGCATAAATATTAGTACAATAAGATATTAGTAAGTCCATTATCAAAGGAAAAAAGCACAGTGTACATGGTACTCTGTAAAAAGGACACATCAGAAGCAAATCACCTTGCTTCGGGATAATAAGATGGGAGTCCACATTGAGGAGTACATACAACATGTCTATTTAAAACACAGTAGTTCGATAGGAAATTAGTAGGAAAAAGGAATTTTCTCATCAACGCTGTTTTCCTCCAAAATTATTGTGAAATTCCAATTAGCGTAGTCCAAACAGAAACATCCAGGTCTCCTTTGTTTCCAATACAAACATCAGTGCCCGAGATCAAATACTGTTGGAAGCCTCCATCTAACTGATAGTAGTTTGCTTTCTAAAATTTGATTTCTAATCAACATGATCCAAACAACCACATGATCCAAATTGAATACAAATTGATTTCTAATCCTATAGAATAGTACACCGCACAATTAACCTCACCAAGCTAGGGTGCAACCAGACTTCGCAAAAAAATAGCACTCACGGTACAATCCCTAAACCCTAATCACAGAACAATTAGCCATCGCAACAAAAAAAAATTAAGAACAAGGGGATCGATTAGCACTTACCTGGTAGCGTCGGACTCGAAAAATCAAGGCGTGCCAGAAGATCGAGACAAAGCAACAAAGAAGATCGAGACAAGCAAAGAAGAAGACGAGACAGCGCAGGCGGGAGGAGGCAGACGGCACGGGTGCACCCTACCACTTGGAAGAGGCCGGAGGAAGGGGAGGAGATCCAGGGGACGGGGGCACGCAGCGTCTGGCGGTGGTGGAGAAGGTCATCAACGGGGCGGTGCGGCGGGAGGAGACTTGGGGGAGAACACGACCCTCGGGGAGGACGGGCGGCGGGTGGAGGAGGTCCGGCGGGCAGGGGGAGATGGCCGGTGGTGGGAGGAGGAAGTCCGGCGGACCGACGAGGGCAGGCGGTGGGAGGAACGGGAGGAGGAGAGAGGTCGCACGGGGGAGAGATGAGATGGGAACGATGAGGAGAAATGAAGAGTTGCCTCAGTCTAGAGTCCTAAGTGCTCACTGTCATGCCACGCTCGTTGGCGTGACTACAGCCATTGTCACGCCACTATAATTGGCATGACAACGGCCACGCAAGCCCTCCACGTTGGCACGGCGTGTGGCCAAGGGCTTGCGTGACAGCTTTGGCCACGCCGCTATAGGTGGCGTGACAGCGGTTTGGCTACGCCACGAGAGGTGGCGTGACCAAAGGGGTCAGAATTGGAAATAAAGTTCGTGAGGGGTTAACTTTAAAATAAAATTAAAAAAGGATTAAATAAAAAAATTCGTGTGCACGTGGATGGGAAAGGGGAAAGAAATTCTATGTGACGGGGCCCTATCTCCTACCCCTTAATGCCCCTTTCACATTTGTTTCACAGGCAAAATTAGATTGATGCCACTCTAAAACTTGCAAATTCGAAAAATACCACTCTAAAGAACAAATTTGAAAAATATCACTCTAAAAATGTATTCTTTGATATATGGCACTCTAGGACTATTTTGCCCCTAGGCCTCTCCTTCCTCCCCACCGTTCTCCCCTACTTCCTCCTCCAACTACTCTGGTTTCATGTCACCGCCGTCGTCGAGTATTGGTTCGGTGGGCACGCAAGCCGATTTCTACTTCCAAAGCGATTCCCCCTAGCGACCTTGGCAAGCAACTTGAGGCAGGGGCGACGAGCAGCGAGGAGCTTAGTAGCGGGATGACTGCAGCAAGGATCGAGAAGCTTGTGTGCATAGCGGCGTCCACGGAAAGGAGATCGCGGGCATAGCATGCGACCACAGAGAGGAGTTTGAGGGAAAAGCATGTGTCCACGGCAAGGAGCTCGGCGGCGGAGCGGACGGCCATGGCAAGGAGCTTGACGGCGACCACTGCAAGGAATTTGGGGATGGAGCACGATGCCACGATGAGGAGCGAGGAGCATGGCGGTGTGGTTGGGAGGAGGTGCCCGCACAAGGGGTGGAAAGGTGCGAAGAAGAGTGAGCAGACAAGGCGACTGTGGAGGTGGAGGAGAGCGGCGGTGTGGTTGGGGAAATGCCGGTGTAGCCAGCAGCACTGGAGAGGAAGAATAGGGGAGAATGGTGGGGAGGAAGGAAAGGCCTAGGGGCAAAACAGTCCTATAGTGGTATATATCAAAGAAGACATCTTTCAAAGTGACATGTTTCAAATTTGTTCTTTTAGAGTGACATTTTTCGAATTGGCACGTTTTAGAGTGGCATGAATCCGATTTTGCCTTGTTCCACGTGGTGAAAATCAATTTCAAAGTAGCTTCCCCCCCCCCACCGCCTAAAGAGTTAAGACTCCATTGCTACTGCTGAACTTTTTCCTCTCCTCTCTCTTCCACTTCTACTCTCTCCACAGTTGACGGTGGAGAGATTCTACGCCGATTGCTCAAGCTCGTCCAGTGTCTCGAGCTCCGCATGAAGCACGACCATAGTGGCCACGGGCGGCCGAGCTTACGTATTAGCGTGGTGGCCTTGGATGGGAGGTGGCGATGAAGGTGGCGGAGCAGCCAATGAGGAGGCTGGAAATGCTTGATTGCCCTTGTCAATTTGAATTATACCCACTGTTTTTTTTGTCTCGCTAGCAGCAACAACAAAGAGGAATTGATGGATGCTGCTTAGGCCGGAAATACTTGCTTGCCTTGTCAATTTGAATCAAACACTATAATATCATGTCTCACTAGCAGAAAGTTAGAAGAAACAGTAGGGAGGAATTAATGACCGCTGCTCAGATGGAAATGAGTGTGGCTTTCCAAGAAACCGAGGAGGAAAAGAAATGTGGAAACAAGCTCAAATGGGAAGGAGGAGGACAAGAACACATCCAAGGTAGTGATCGTCAAGTCGATACCTTCCAGGTTTAACTAAAGATAAGGCTTTCTTAATCTAAGTATAACGATCAATGTTTAGGTGGTATGCTCCCCTGAAGGTGGCATTCAATTGAAGTCTCCTTGTTCCAATGCCTTCAATGCATTTATCATAAATGAATATTGACGAGGATCTAATAATCCTCAATTATTTAAACTATTTATCTGTAATATTCGTTATAGATAATAATGTCTTTACACAACTTCCAAAGGTACCACTCATCATCAACAATGAGGAAGATTATATTTACTTAGTGGTCGTAAGCTATTCTACAACCACCTTGTATGGTCGTACGTCATCCTACTACCACCTTATGGTCGTAAGGTCTTCTACGACCATCTACTGATCGTAAGTTCTACTATGATTACCTTATGGTGGACCATGGATTTTGGAGACAATGGTGATACTAAACCGCTGACCTCAGCCTCACCGGAGAAATCGCCAAGGGAGAGAGAACATGTTTAGCAGTAGCAATGGAGTCAAGACGCGAGGAAAGAAGAGCATGGTGCTTTGAGATTGGTTCTCCCCACGTGGCACCAATCTGAGAGGGGACTTGAAAGTTTGGAGTAAGGCCTGTCCCATAGAATTTCTTTCCTGGGAGAGGGCAATTTGAGTTTTCTTTTGCATAGAGTATCCATTGAAAAATATTGGAATAGAGAAACCGTAGCAAATGAAATGCCCAATCTTACGCGAAGAAAAACAAATGAAAGTTCCCGCATTTCGAATACATAAATCTCGTATGATTCATGTGGTGTCATCCATTTGTGTTTTAGGATTTGTGTGGTCTCCCTCTCCCTTTCTCCCCCTCTCTCCCTTCTTCGTTTCCACCCTTCACCTGTAGCCAAAGACGCCGCCGTTGACCCCCCTTCTCCAGCCAAAGCCGCCACCACCACTGTGAGAACCCGAGGAAACCGCCAGCTACCGGGAATCGAAGAAGAAACCGTATGCTTCAGCGACAGGTGTGGCTTCGCGATTGTGCCACGGCAGAGCGGCACATCGTCTAACGACATCTCAAGGGAGGAGAGAGAGAGGCACAAATAGAGAGTGAAGGAGACAAGAAAGAAAGAGGGAGTGAAGGAGATATAGGTGCAAATCTCGGAGTGAAATCCAATGGTACATCCATGTACATGTATATCCATGCATCGATGTACGTGTGGGAAATCCACTCTCGGTCCCAATATCTTGTTTGTTTCCTTGCAAAAATTCTTCTAGAACGAGGCATTGCATATGAATGACACGGGAATCTCTTGGCACATTTTTTTAAAGGGCGCGACTAGCTCTCGGATGTACGATTCGAGTGCTAACGCTGTATGCCCGAGCGCCAACAAAATTGCAGAACGCGCGTAACATATCAAAAATTCTATGCAACATTTTCTCTAAAAAATCTCAGAATCAAAATAAACATCTGGAAAAGGACGCAATATATGAAAAATCTCAGAATCAAAAAAACATTTGGAAAAAAGACGAGTTAAAAAATCTTGCAACATCATTGTTAACAAGATGCAACATTTTTTTCGACAGTCGTAATATTTTTTCAACGAGTCGCAACATCTCAAAAAATAGTACGCAACATTTTTTTCAATGAGTCGCAACACATCAAAAAAGTTCAAAAGAAGCAACATATCAAAAAAGTTCAAAAGAAGCAACAGTCAGACAATTGCAACAAATTTTTCAAGCTTCTTGAGGGTCTTGGAGTCGGTGGCGACGAGGTAGGTGAGGGCGACGGGGACAGAGACGTACACCCAGAACTTAGTGATCTCCAGGGTCCCCTTGGACGTCCCCAGCGACGACATGGCCGAGACCCACCTACTTCCCCTCCTCCCTCCCTCCAAATCCCAAAATCTCTCGAGCGGTAGGACTGGAATCGTGGACGGAGGATGGGGTTCACTTCGCCCTCTTCAGCAATTTCTTTGCTTGGAGGCAATTTGGAGAAGAAAAGGAGTAGAGACTAGAGCAGTGCGTGGGTGTGCTGTGGTTGGAGAAAGAGAGTAGTAGGCAGGTGTAAATGGGTTGTGTTGTGGTTGGAGAGAGAGAGAGGAGCAGGCAGGTGTAAATGGGTTGTGCTGTGGTTAGAGAGAGAGAGAGAGGATTAGGTAGGTGTAAAATGGGTGGTTGGGAGCATCCGATTTTTCTTCCACGTCGGACGTCCTGTGTACTATTTCCTTTTTTTTAAGAGAGAGGTCTTGGCAGCTTTGTCTTGTTGGAAACATATGCAATGTAATTTTTCTTACCGAACCCAAATCGCCCAAAAATTCCTTTATTTTTCCAGCCTACCAAGTGTATGGAAATCTCGAGTACTGTCAGAATATAGTAGCTAGCCTACACATAAACCGATACGAATAGACCTTACTAGCATATTTACTGCAGGGTAGTGAAGTGAAGGCCTGAACTGAACGGTGACACGACCACCTAGCAATCTGCCACCTGTAGGCGCGCATCATGTGCAGCAAGCAGGCACACACAGGGAAAAATCTCGAAAGATACAAAACGAATTGTAAACTGGGGATCTGCCATTCCAAGATCAAGTAATAATAGGTCCAAAGCTAAAAACAAGTGAAGTTTAGTCTTGGACATGTCGACGGCCACGTGCAAACCGTAGTGTTCAGCTAGTGCAGGCAATATCGACCGTGAGTCCGTGACTGACCCAACATATACAACTCTAGAAAAATTGTGTTTATTATTGACACACTGCTACAAATTATTTTGCTATCAAAAGCAGAATCTTGCCACGCCAGCTAGAAGGGCTACTCCAAGTTCGAATGTAGCAATAAAAAAGATCTTACAGGGAGACAATCACTGAAGCAGGATAGCTGCTAGCTAGCCTTACTTCCCCCACACACCACATGGTAGCCTTGCAAGCTATACCGTCCAAATATCATGAGCATTTTCCAAGTTGCTCACTCTATTGAACTCATCCGCATTCAAAGCGCCAAAGAGAGCATTCATAGCTTGGGCATCTAAATGAGCATTACGCGCCTCTATTGCAGTGGGCTCTAGTGGATTAAGAGGCATAACGTAACCCTCATTTACGATTTTCCATATGTTTGGACCCATGGCCTTTAAGAAAATTGACATTCTAATTTTCTAATAAGAATAATTTGAGCCATCAAACAAAGGAGTAGACAAGATCACATTTGGCGATAATAGCAAAGGAAAGGTAATAGGATTGGGTAAAATTGGTATCGCAAATGACCTTTCCATTTCTAATGTATCTTTAGTAGAATTATTAAATTTTAATTTGCTATCGGTTGCTCAAATATGTGATCTTGGACTAATTTGCTCATTCTCTAATGAAGGTGTCACGATTTCAAATGCAAAAGATAGCTCTTTGATCTTCAAAGGTTTTAGATTTGGAAATCTTTATTTGGTTGCATGAATCGTATCTAAAAACTTGTTTGATTGCTAAAACCTCTTTGGGTTGGCTTTGGCATAGAAGGCTAGCTCATGTTGGAATGATTCAACTCAAAAAGTTTTTCAAACATGATTTAGTTGTTAGCTTGAAAGATATGAAGTTTGAGAAAAATAGACTTTGTAGTGCTTGTCAAGCCAGTAAACAAGTCGCTAATTCTCATCCTTCTAAGAGTACCATGTCAATTTCTAGACCGTTGGAACTCTTACATATGGATTTGTTTGGGCCAACAATCTATAAGAGTAACAGGGGTAATAGCTATTGTTTAGTCATTGTAGATGATTACTCTAGATACACATGGGTATTCTTCCTAGATGATAAAAGTGAAACCTCCGGCATTTTCAAAAGCTTTGCAAAAAGGGCTGAAAATGAATTTGATTTCAAAATAAAGAAAATCCGTAGTGATAATGGTTCCGAGTTCAAGAATACTAAAGTTGAAAACTTTTATGATGAACTTGAAATAAAGCACGGACTTTCCACAACCTACACTCCGGAGCAAAATGGAGTTGTAGGAAGGAAAAATCGTATATTAATTGAAATGACTAGGACAATGCTTGATGAGTATAATACTTCCGATAGCTTTTGGGCGGAAGTAATTAACACCACTTGTCATGCCATAAATCGTCTTTATTTACATCATCTTTTGAAAAAGACTTCCTATGAGCTTCTTATAGAGAGAAAACCGAACATCTCTTATTTTCGAGTGTTTGGTTGCAAGTGTTATATTTTGAAGAAGGGTGTTCGTCTTTCAAAATTTGCAAGTCGTTGTGATGTTGGTTTCTTGCTTGGTTATTCTTCAAATAGCAAAGCTTATCGTGTCTTTAACCAAAACTCCGGTTTAGTTGAAGAAAGGCACAGTGTGTAATTTGATGAAACTAACGGCTCTCGAGAAGAGCATGAGAATTTGGATGATGTAGGTAATAAAACTTTAAGAAAAGCAATGGAGCATATGCAAATGGGCGACATCAAGTCCGAAGATAATCCATCATCTTCCACACAAGTTGAGCCTCCAACCTCTTCCACAAATCAAGTTCAAATTGATGAAGAGGACAATAAGGAAGATGATCAACCATTCAACTTACCACCAAGAATTCACAATACAATTGCAAAGGATCATCCAATAGACCAAACATTGGGTGATATAGGTAAGGGTATCCAAACTCGCTCTCGTGTTGCTTCCTTTTGTGAACATTACTCTTTTGTCTCTTCTATTGAGCCAAAGCACATAGAAGAAGCACTTGATGATCCGGATTGGGTGAATGCGATGCATGAAGAACTCAACAACTTCACCCAAAACGAAGTTTGGACATTGGTGGATCGACCTAAAGAATACAATGTGATTGGTACTAAATGGGTTTTTCGGAATAAGCAAGATGAAAATGGTTTGGTTGTAAGAAACAAAGCAAGATTGGTCGCTCAAGGTTATTCACAAGTCGAAGGTTTGGATTTTGGTGAAACCTTTGCTCCCGTAGCTAGGCTTAAGTCAATTCGGATATTGCTTGCTTTTGCATCATGCTTTGATATTAAGTTATTTCAAATAGATGTCAAAAATGCTTTCTTAAATGGAAAAAATATACGAACTTGTCTTTGTTGAACAACCACCCGGTTTTGAGGATCCAAAGAATCCAAATCATGTCTATAAACTCTCTAAGGCGCTCTATGGTCTTAAACAAGCTCCTAGAGCATGGTATGAACGCCTTAGAAATTTTCTAGTCTCAAAAAGATTCAAAATCGGGAAAATTGATTTAACTTTATTTACTAAAGTCTTAGATGATGATTTCTTTATTTGTCAAATTTATGTTGATGATATCATATTCGAGTCTACTAACCAAGATTTTTGCGAAGAATTTGGTGATATGATGTCTAGGGAATTTGAAATGTCCATGATTGGAGAATTGAGCTATTTCCTTGGACTTCAAATCAAGCAACTCAAAGATGGAACCTTCGTGAGCCAAACCAAGTATGCAAGATGTGCAAGGTTAAAGGCAAGATTCTGAACAAGTTGCAAAACACATTTGCCGATTTTTAGAATCAATGCCACAAGGAATAAGGTACATGGACTAAACCCGTTTGCAAAACACATTCGTAAACTAAAGTCACATGCTACAAGGATTATACATGAGCCTCAACTATTCGCAAAACACATTCACAAATATTGGCAACATGCTAAGATGAGCTAGAGCAAACACAATGAGCTATCAACACATGACTAACTCAAGCTACTAGTAAAAGACCCCTCTTAATAGTACGGCAACCTATACTAGCAATCCGGTCTTCCAACCAAACACCAAGACTGGTAAAATATTAGGAACAAATCCTTAGCCCTAGCTAGTCATACCTTTGCCTTGCATAACCACTTGAAGCTTGATGACGCACATCTTCGCTTCAAGTCCGGGTCATTGATTTGATATGCATCAACTCATGATGCATCCTTTACTTTACTTCCATCAACACATGATGGGTCTTCATTTGACTTGATGATCAACTCATGATCATCTCCTCTTCTTGAACTTGATACACATCACCACATGATGCATCCTTTACTCCAAGCTCTTGACTTCAATATCATCAACACATGATGGTCTTCTAAAGTTTCCAACTATAGAACTCAACATATTCATCTAACTCATGGAAAGTGTTAGTTCTATATTATGATTATCATTAATTACCATGACATACCATTAACTCATAATGGTGGGATAAGATACCACAATCTTTCCCTTTTTGGTAATTGATGATAATCACTTCAATTGCAAGTAAATGAATAGATTGGTATGAGTATATATGAACCACACAAGTTGTATATACTCAAAGAATATATGAGCATGTATGAGCTACACAAGTCTCATATACTCATATGAATATATTAACTACACAAGTTATACATACTCAAGAATACGTTTCAAAGTAAAGATCCTTAATATTTGTGGATAAAGGAATATGGATCAATACTAATGAAACCACAAAACATAGAGTGAACTCCCTCTAGATGTGTGCAAACATGAATGTATAATGAGAACATATGCACATATTCAAGTTATACTTTTAGTGGAGTTCAACCTACATTTTGGATTTGAGGAATGCAACAAGATATAAGATTATGATGTCGAAAGCATACCTCTTTGATTTTCACCTTTTTATCCAATCAAGACTAAGCAATAAGTATATAAATGAAAGTGTTAGTCTCACAAATAGATTTGTCATTAATCACCAAAACACTCCATTAACACATAATAGCGGGTCTAGATTCTTCAACCATCCAGCAAGAAAGAGGCAGGAGAAACCGAAGAGGAGCGTAGACTGTGAGGAGAGATGAGTGGAGCCACGGTGAGCTCAACGACCACCAAGTTCATCAATTGCGTCACTGTGGGGGACGGTGCCATGGGCAAGACCTACATGCTCATCTACTACACCTGCAACAAATTCCCCATAGTTTAGTGTCTTCTATCTCTACGGTCGCTCGCCATAACTTGATCCACTCCAACATTTTCTATTCTTCTACCCTAGTCACCAAATAGTGATCTATCTTGACCTGATTTGGTTTGTTCTTCTTCCTCTTCTTTACAAAATGGTTTGATTTGGTCTGGCTGTTCTTGCTCCAATTCATCATGGCAGGATTACATCCCCACCGTGTTTGACAACTTCAGTGCCAATGTCTTTGTGGATGGGAGCATTCTCAACCTGGGCCTATGGGACACTGCAGGTGGGGAAGCTTGCGAGAGATGCAAATCTTTCTCCTCTTTAAGTGTTGGTGTTCATTTGTGTCCACTGTCCAGCAAAAGATCTCTTCCCCATTTTGATGTGGAGTTTGTGTGTGTGATTGGGTTGTAGGTCAAGAGGATTATAGCAGGCTGATGCCTCTTAGCTACAGGAGAGCCGATGTGTTCATCTTGTCCTTCTCTCTCATCAGCAGAGCAAGCTATGAGAATGTTCAAAAGAAGGTAAGATACTCAGAAAGCTCAGCTCATCCCATTTTAGCTAATTAGTTGGAGCACTACACATACTGGAAGCAAGGTAGTCAGAGTCGAGATCCTGAGTTAGATCGATTTGCCTTCGGTAGGATCGAAATCGTAGTATCGAATCGTAGAATCGACAATTCTACAGAATTGTAAAAATACACATATTTAACATCTATACTATAAGTTTGTATGATTCTTATATGGTTTACCACTTGCATGTTCCTTAAAAGTAGCTAGACATACTCCAAGAATAAAAATAGCTTATCATTATCAAGCTCAAGATTGCTCATACCAAATTCACTTTTTGCGTGTTAGGGAGAAGAGCTCACGAAGCAAATAGGTGCAGTGACCTATATAGAATGCAGCTCCAAGACACAAAGAGTATGCTTTTGCTACATCCTTTGAATGAAAGCCCTGAAATTTCTTGCTCTTAATATGGTCGTTTACTCGATTGCTTTCTTAAGAGTGTTATCTAAGGGATACATTCTTTTCTTGATGATTGTTTATAGAACATTAAAGCTGTTTTCGACACCGCGATCAAAATGGTGCTTCAACCTCTAGGACATAAGGAGGTAACCAGAAAGAAAATCTAGACAGGCTCCAATAGGACAGTAAGGTATTATTCAAGTTTATTCTAATTGCTCAAACCAATCATCAGTAATTTTGCATCATGTCTTACGGTTGTGCATCTTAATTTCCAATGAAATATTTGACACTTCGTCTTCATTTTGTAGGCGGTACATTTACGGAAGTGCTTGTTTCGCATAGCCAAGAAGAACATTGTGGTCTGTTTCCTCAACACTATGCTCAGATGGTCCATGATTCTACTCAAAATGGGATGGAAGGTCATGGTAGAAGCGTAATTGCTAGTAGCTAGAAGTAACTCCTAGTTCTCTTGTGCACTATAGTAGTGTAGTGGAGCCGTTTTGCTCCCTTGATGTTGTAAAAGCTCAAAAAAGTTTTGCGCCGATAATAAGATGTGCTCTTGTGGATGACTACATTTCAACTCTCTCTCTCTCTCTCTCTCTGTGTGTGTGTGTGTGTGTGTGTGTGTGTGTGTGTGTGTGTGTGTGTGTGTGGACTGGGGAAGATAGATTTGGTATTGTAAGTTATCCTAAAGGGTAATTCGAGGCAGAAAGGGTGTGCGAGGAGGGTGTCCATGTTGACTTTTTTCCTATGCTCATTCGATTCTGCCTCGCGCTGCTTCCGCTGTTTGATTAGCCCGTGCTATTGTCACGTGCCTCTTTTGTTCCCCCTCGTTCTCACGCGCGCTATCCCGGACGCTACGTTTACTTGTTGCCTCGCTTCTTGTGCGGTTTCCTCGTTTCTCCCCCGCCACGGACGCTTCAGCTCGTCCTCTTCCTCGCTATCTTCGTTTTCGGTCGCTTCATCTTCTTCTGGCTTGCCTCCGTGCTTTCTTCTGCCTTTCCTCGTTTCTACTTCGGTTGTCTGTCGGCTCGTCTTGCTTCCTTCCTATTTTCACTTTGCTTGCTCGCCTCTCTCTTCTTTGCATTTGTTTCCTGCTCGTTTCTTTGTTCTAGAGAGAACTTGCTTCTTCACAGATCCGTTTGTTCGTTTACTTTTTCTCACAGATCCGTTCGTTCGCCTTCTTTGACTCTCTGTTGCTTTTTCGATTTTCATTTCCTGTTCTTCGTCCTTCGGTTGTCCTCCTTCGTGGTTCTCTTACCTCCTGTTTCCGATTTTCACACCTGGTTCTTCGTGCTTTATCGTCCCCCCCCTCGTAGTCTCATGTTTGTAGTGAGTGGTTTCTTCTTCATAGATCTGAGCGATTTGTTTCTATTCTTCATAGATCCGTTTGTTCGCCTATTTTTTCTCACAGATCCGTTCGTTCGCCTTCTTTGACTCTCTGTTGCTCTTTCAATTTTCGTTTTTTGTTTTTTTGTCCTTCGGCTGTCCGCCTTAGTGGTTCTCTTCCTTCCTATTTCTGATTTTCACACCCGGTTCTCTGTGCTTTATCATTTTTTCCTCGTAGTCTCATGCTTGCTGTGAGCGGTTTCTTCTTCATAAATCTGAGCGATTTGTTTCTCCTTTTTTGCACTGCTCTCACCTGGTGCTCTCTGCGGTTGTTAGTTCCTAGTTCTTGCTTATGAGAAGGAGTTGTCTCCTCATACATCTACATGTTCCCATGCACCCTGGCCTCTTGTCCATGTTCTTGATTTCCCTGGCCGAACTACTGCTGCTTGTTCACTCATCTGTTGGCTTGGTTGTCTTTCCCACAGACCTCGCCTGGTTTTCTTTTTTTGGCTTCTTCTTCATAGATTTGCGTGGTTTGTTTCTCCTTTTTTTCCCCTACTCTCACTTGGTGCTCTTTGCGATTGTTAGTTCCCAGTTCTTGTTTATGGGAAGGAGTTGTCTCCTCATACATCTACACATTATCATGCTCCACGCCCTCTTGTTTGTGTTCTTGTTTTCCCCGACCGAACTCTTGCTGCTTGTTCACTCATCTATCTGTTGGGTTGTCTTTCCCACAGATCTCATCTGGTGCTTTTTTTTTCTTCCTCTTATTTTGTTTAGAAGGTTCTTGCTTATGGGGAGGGTTTGTTTCCCCGTGCCTCTGCACATTTTTGTTAGCGGCGCCTTTTTTACCCCCTTTTTTTACAATTATTTTTTTGGTGGGATTTGTTCTTTCTGTTTCGGTCTTCCTTCGCTTTCATCAGTTTACATTCTTTTGTCGTTTCTTCTATCGCAGTTCGATTTAGCTTCTTATCATCCTCAGGACCAATTTTTGCCTTTTGCTATTGCTTGTTTGTTGCACTGTTGTTTCCTTCTCCTCTTCTTTTCTTCTCGGTTTACCTGGGTAGGATTTCGCTCTCTCCTCTGCCTCATCGATCTCCTGTCGATTTTACGCATGTTCTTGGGTCTTTTGCCTATCTTGTTTTCTCCTTTTTTTTATATATAACCTTGACTTCCTTCTCTTCGCCCTGCTCGACTTCGACCATTCTTGTTCCGGTCCCAATGTGGCACTTGGTTGTTGGACCTAATCTTTAGTCGCATCGATGATCGTCATGCATGTTTAGTTGCCATTCGTTTGATTTGAGGCTGCGCTGCTAGTGCCATATTTGATGTTCTCATCATCCACAATTGATGTCTTTCGCAATCGACGACCAAGGTATCGCATTTTCCCCCCGTCTCATCTATGGCATGATTTGCATTTCCTATGTGTTTATCAAATATTAGATGATCATGATTATTTCTCCTTGGTGATTTTCGAATCTATATCTACTAATTCGATCAATGTTGTCGAAACAAACTGCTGTCATCTATCCTTTCTGTAGATAGAAGGGTGGGCTGGTGGAATGGACGCAACAAAAGGTGACATAATTCCGAGATCTTCTTCTCACACTAAACAAATGATGTGGATGATGCATGACTACCTAATTATGTCGAAGACCTGCTTCCAGCTTTATTCGAAACGTGATGGCGTGTATTTCATCCGCCCATTCCTACAGTGCTTGCGTTAGCGACTTTTAGCGACTCCTGGCATTGCGCTTGCATGCTGTGTCTCCACCATTCCGACTATTGCATGAGTTGTTCGATGCGGCTTCTCCTTTGCTACACGTCTCATCGTTTCCTCGGTTTTTGTGCGCCAAGTGCGTTTTTAATGCCTGTCATGCCTGAATAGTGCCGCTTCCTCGTGTGTGTCGCTGCTTGTCTGACTCGCTTTCGTTAGATCTCTTCTACTTCATTCTCCTTCCCTATTCCTCTTGCTCGCCTTGCTTGCTACCTTTCATCGTCCATCTCAGTCTTCGCCGCGTTTTGTTGTGCGCCTTTTTCTTTTCTTCTTTTTTCCTTCATGCGGAATCACCTTCTTGGGTATGGTTTACCATCGTTCCTTTTTTTTCTCTCCTTGTGTATTTTTTAACATCGGGGAATCCCTTCCTCGTCGTTCAGTGGCCATCCCTTTGGGAATGATTCACCATTTGTTGGGTTTTTTTTACTCTTATCTCTTTTATGTATCTAGGATTATTTCTTTGTTGGTTGCCTTTCTTTTTTTCCCCCTCTGTCAGATTTGCTTCTCTCTCGGTGTGATACTTCTTGTTTTCCTCCACATGCAATTGCCATCTTTTTGTTCACTTGCCTTTCTTGCTTTTCAATGCTTCTTTCTAGCCTAAGCTATAAGCTTCGCCGATGCTTCATTATGTTTCCTAGTGTCAATGTTCGCCAATGTGTCCATTGCATTTGTTGTGTTTTTTTTCCTCTTTGGTTGGTATCGATGTTTCCTTGCTATCTTCGCTCCTCTCCTCGCCCCATGACTCGCTCTTTTTTACCTCGGCCCCTTTTGTCTGTGTTCATGCGGTGTGCTTGCTCGGTTGTTATCAATCTTACCTCTGTTTTCTTTATTCCCTCCTGTTTGTGTCGTGCAGCCTCCTACTTGGTTTGGTGTCCAAATTATTTGTTTATTCGTAAACTCTGCATGCCACCAGGTTCTTGCTACTTCATTCAACTACTTCCTCCCTGTTGCTGTACTATCGTCCTGTTTCTTCTTTTTTTTTGTTGCGCTCAGGTCCCTGCTTCTTCCTCTATTTAGCTATATTTTTCCTTACTTCTCTGGTTTTATCTGTGTTCGTGCGTCCTATTTGTTCGGTTATTATCGAACTTACCCCTTTTTACTTTATTTGATATTGTTTGCTCTATGCAGACTCTTACTTCGTTTGGTGTCCAGGTTGTTCATTCCTTGCTCTTTTGTGCATGTCGAATGGTGTCTGCTACTTCGTTTACCTGCTTCCTCGAATGGTGCCTTGCGACATCATCTAGGGACATTACCGCTTCTATATCTTCTAAAAAAGATCACTCAACCAAAAAAAATTAGTTAGATAGAGGTACATTTATCTTACTCTCTTAGGAAACAAATCATTCATGTTCTATTTTCTATATATAATATCTTGCCACCGTTTGGTCGCTGCTTTAAATTGAATCAACTATCTCTACTATAAACCTATACAAACATTTACTCACCTATACTTTGCACTAGAGATACATTTCCAGTTTTTATTCCGGTCATATTGAACTAACTCAACTAAATCATATTCTTTCTGTAGCAGCTCCTACGAAATCTACTGCTGTGGCGTATCTTTTGTTTCTCTATTGTTGCGCACAGCTCTATCGTTGTCTACCTATCAAGATCATTAGTGGTGCCTACTTTATATTAGTACGATCCATATATATATATATATATATATATATATATATATATATATATATATATATATATATATATATATATATATATATATATATATATATATAGATAGATAGATGATGATGCTTTGCCCAAAAACAACTAGACAATATGTTTTACGCTGCACCTTGGATGCACACGCTCTCCTTTCACTAATCTCAAACAATCTTGTTGATCAACAGATAATGTATCGTTCTTAATGCTATCTCTTTATTGATGATCTCGTTTTGTTCATACTTGTTTCATATAGTGCATTGCACCGTGCTCGATGTTCCATTCAGATAACAAAAAACGATATATACCTTTACTACTACAGCCTTACATACCTATATTGTGCTAATACACAAACCTATATCGTGTTCAGCCTTTATATATGTATAGGGTAATGATGTTGTAAGTACGTCCGATATAAGCATTCTGTCCGTACGCTAGTCCAAAGTTTCAAGTTGCCTTATAACTGACAACAAGAGTAGAAGGTTGTTGCAGCTACGGCACGTGTGCAAGGCGCGATGTGTGACTGTACTTGCCACGCCATGCACGCATGCATGCATGCTGACTTGGCAAATGACTCACGCGTCCACGAAGACATTGAGCTCGATCAGGTCGGACCGGACGGTCTTCCACAGCACGTACCCACGCGCCATCCGGAACTGCCCCGTGCCGCCGACCACCGAGAGCTCCCGCACCGGCACACCGGTGTCGTCGCGCCCCACCACCGTCACCGAGCTGTCGGCGTACGGCCCAGACGTGAGCACCACGTTCATGGTCACCAGCAGCTCTAGGTTCACCACCGACACATAGATGTACTGCCCCTGCGCGTGCCCTACGGCGACTGACAACGTGGTCGGGCCCTCTATCAGCATGTCGTTGATCACAAACGTGTTGCCGAAGTAGCCGCGTGGGCCGTTGTAATTGTTGTCCGGGGATGTTGCAACCGTTGTCCGAGGATGTTGCAATCGTTGTCCAGGGATGTTGCAAGTGTTGCATCTGTAGAAAAAATGTTGCATTTGTAGAAAAAAAAATGTTGCATACTGTTCACAGCGATATTATAATTTTTCCCAACGCCCACCACGCCATAGAGCCTTTTAGCTCCACGCAAGCAACCAGAAAATAAATACGTACATGCATATGACTCCTATTCGTGCTCTTAATTTCCCAGTAGTGGTTGACTAGCTAATTAATTGCATTCACGGTTCATTGGATTCGTTTGTACATATATACATACCATGCAACCTGCTGATATTTGACTTGATTGGTTGATTGTAAGATGTGCAACACGTACACCGTTCGTTTCATCTGTACATCTTGTTGTAAACTAAAGTGTTTTGATTACCTAGTCTACTAGACTGAATGAATGAACGATAGATAGATTGATTGATTATACGGGTCATGCAGGCACGACCATTTCCTCGGTCCACTTCTCGCGCTGCTTGTGGCGCACCCGGGCGTCCGATCCTAGCCCACAAATCGGACGTCCGGGTGCTAATATCACCCATATGTATATCTAGATTCCGAAACAACGAGTACCATTTTAACTTTACTACTACAGCAGCCTAGGTAGCTAATACATAGATAATACATCCTTAGTCTGTACTAAACTTGTCTGTCAGTACGTTCTTATTCTTAGTGTCATGACATATTTCCTCTTAACTTTACTAAACCGTCCCAGGCAACCTAACCATATATTTCTCTTTCAGATCTTCTTAGTTGCTCACAATTACAGTTTACCACTAACCTAATTCCACTCTTCGTCAATATCCCAGTTCCACTCTTCGTCGCTACTTTTCTTCTCTCCTGTATATCACCAGCATGACAAGGCGCGCACAGGTGACCAGTACAAGTAACTAAACATAGGCTTCAACCTCGCTTATATATTACTCCCTCCGTTTTTTTTTAAATGACGCCACTTAGCTTAAAGCTTGCGCTGGTGACGTCAAGTATTTAAACCTGGAGGGAGTAGAAAAGTTCATTGAAGAGAACCGGTGTTGGAGCATCCTTTTAAGAGTAAAACACAGCAATTTGGTGGTTTACAACATATGACAACTAGCAGAACTAGTTGACCGACCTTAACACCGAGCCATTGACCAACCAACCTTCCCATCAGTCACAAATATTATAAAAACCCTTATGATAATTACAAAACGGGCAAGCCATTCTATGATCGCAAGCTTACAATTTCTCTTGTACAAAACAGGCGCAATATGAGGACAAACTTCATTGGCTTTTGCACAACCACGGGAGGATCATTTCTTGGCCTATTGCATCACATACATAAACTGGAGGCTGCAGCTTGAAAGCCCATGGTAACTGTTAGCCTTCCATCCAGAAAACGGAGCATCCCAATCTTACAAAGAGCCTGCATGCACCATCCTTACTAAACTAAATATATTTTCATTTGCATCGAAGTGGTCTTTTTACCCCAAAAAAAACAATCTACTTACCTTACAGCAGATCAGCATTTCAG
This sequence comes from Phyllostachys edulis, assembly GCA_036346405.1. Taxonomy (NCBI): domain Eukaryota; kingdom Viridiplantae; phylum Streptophyta; class Magnoliopsida; order Poales; family Poaceae; genus Phyllostachys; species Phyllostachys edulis. The sequence goes on from CM070545.1 coordinate 17,740,295, forward strand.
TATCGATTGGTTGACGCCATAAAGATGAAATGTATGATTGTAAATATTTTGGAATTATGCACACCGTTGTCTGCTTCAAAGGTTCATCATATACTCATTATCATCACTAATTGCAGTAAACTCGGCTGGATTTCTGTTAGTCACACAGATATCCTGTTTTACAAACTTATCCAAGGGATGGGTCATTTTCCCCTTGCCTCTGGTCCAAGATTGAGCTATACTGTTCCTCGCTGATAAAAACTCTGAATTGGAACTAATAGAACCCAACTGCAGCGCATTCCATTTAGCTGAAAACATTCCCGAGTTCAAGGCCTGAAATTTTTCCTTTTTGTTCATATCAAACAATGTTATCCCTTTGGACACCCCTATTCTATAACCAGACTGTGTCCCACAGTTCTCCGACCAGTTTGCAATTTCCTCCTGCAGAAAGGAGGGGAGCACACCAACTCTAGGATTTGGGCGCAAAGGTCTGTGCAAATTTGGCTGTAACTGATGACGTGATAAGTCTTCCAATGTCAATGGCTGTAACTTATGACGTGACAAGTCTTCCAACGTCAATGGAACCTTTCCATTTAGGTTACTTCCATACGATGTACTAGTTGATCCTTTGTACTGATTATGTGTGTATTGTGAATTATGAAGCTGAAATTCCATCTGGTTCCTGTTAGATGTTTCATAGTTTGGAAAGCCTGCTAGCGTTGATGAATCCATCAGTCTCAGGAGATGAGTCGCAGGCATGGTTTCTTTTGGATAGAAGCTCGACTGTCCAGCATTTCTTCGATCACACAAGTTACTAGCTACCATGGTTGATATTGCACTTGGAAAACTTCTTGCCGGGACCTGGTTAACTGCTCTCTTTGTACAGTGGTCGAGTGCTGCAATTACTGGTTGGTGAGTTGAGTAATCATTAGAAGTTCCCGTCACATGAGTTGAAGTTAAATCAACTACTCGAATGTTATGTCTGAATTCAGAGCCGCATGCTGCTATTGATGAATCCCTTGGAGCAGCATTGAAAGAGTCCCACATTAACTTCCTAGTTCCCCTATGGCTCCAGGACTCGGCTGGTGCTTCAGCAATATACTGATCCTTATGTTGTAAAAATATTGGCGAGCTTGCGGCAACAGTGACTACTTCTTCCATCCGCAAATGTGGCTGTCGTTCCTGGGTAGACTTTAAATGACCAGGAATCTGTAATTTCGGAGGATGTGTACTGGTAACCTGTGTGCTGGAAGCTACATGAACCTGTAGTGCCTTCTGCTTAATTTCTGATGCCAAAGACTTCTGCTGGAAATTAGTGTCAAGCACAGTTGATGCATAATTTGGACCATCAACGGCAGCTACTATAGGACAATCATCATCTGCAGTCATCTTGGATTGAGTATGACTAATGTCAAAAGAATCAGTCTCAGTCATAAGCTGTCTCTCACGCTGATTTCTTGCCAGCAATTCAACAATATCCATGGGGATGTCATCTATTATGGCCTGTTTTTCATGCATCAGTTCTAGCTTTTGTTTCTTTCTCTTCTTGGGTAGTTTCTTCTCAAGAAGACCAGCCGCATTTTGGATATCACGCTTACCCAGAGAAACCTGAGATGATTAATGAGGCAAAAAAATCATATCTTTTATAATATTTGGCAAGGAAGTACTATAATTTCTCAGCGTGAACACAAATAACGCACCATTGTAAAAAAAAAAATACATGATATGAAATGAAAAGGAAAATAAAAACCATCCTATACGGAGCACAGATCGGCAAAATTGCTTAGTAACCATAAGATCATCAAAGAACACGCAAAACAGGGGAAAGAAGGTAAACAAACATATTATGCAGTATGCTTATTAACCATAAGATCATCAAAGCGCAAGTAAGCAAAACAGGGGAAGAAGGTAAATAAACATAGTGTGTTGTATGCATCTTTCTTGACATAGTTCCGTAGGAATTTGTTCTTTCCTTCTGATAAATGTCGGTTTTATCAATTTACATAGAACAAAATGCCACCTGATTCACAAAAAAATTGGGAACATGGAAAAAGAGAGAAGCCGAGTGTCTATCCATAAGCAACATGCTATTCATAATTCTTACCTTTGACAGGCACTTCTGCATAGAGTTTTCAGATTCCATTTGGCATTGAACATCTGTCCTGAGTATAGTTCTCTTTCCAGTATTGTTTTCAGTGTTTTCATCACCATGTTGGGCATTGGCAGTTGAAGGCATTTTCCTCTTGCTCAAACTCATGGTCTTTGCCTTTGACAAGCACCTCTGTGTAGAATTCTCGGATTCAATTTGCTGCATGTCATCTGTCTTCTGCATATTTATCTCCAGATAATTATTCTGAATATTTACATCACCTTGCTGGGTACTGGTAGTAGGTAGCATTTTTTTCTTGCTCAAATTCCCAACTGAGGATAGAAAATTGTGACGCATACCTTTAGAAGCAAAGATTTCCACAGTAGATTTTGAATTAGCAGCACAAGAATCAAAATCCTTGCGTTCTGAATCTTTCTTCTCAGTTCTTATTTTTTTATGAGTAATTTTCAGCCAGTTCATAAGAGATGATCCATCATCTACAACATCAACTCCTTTGTATTTTGTCTTGTTCTTAGTAGTTTTCGACCGAATTTCTCCCACTGTCTGGTGGCTTACAGGAGGAACAGCATCCCAACTTCTATCATCCTCACAGAGATCAGCAACCTTTTCATGATCAACTTCAGTATCACTTCTAGACCGCCCTACCTGGTTAGTATTTATGATTTCTGATAATAGCCGCACCTTTTTTGGCTTTCTCCGACAAATTCTTACATCTGGAGCACCAACCTGCACAGTGCGTTTGTTATCTTTCTTCTTCTTACAATTAGATTTAACACTTCTTTTTGGAGCTGCTTCTTCACATGGACCGCTGTTGCAGACCTCATCACCTTTCTGCCCAGGTATTGGTTTAGGAACATTGGTCATATTGCAGTCAGCAATCAGAATCTCCTGGTTTTTTCCATTTTCATCTGCATTTGGTGTCAGAGTTACTTCAGAAAGTTTTGGAGCACCAACCTGCGCAGTGGGTTTGTTATCTTTCTTCTTCTTACAATTAGATTCAACACTTTCTTTTGAAGCTGCTTCTTCACGTGAACAGCTATTGCAGACCTCATCACCTTTCTGCCCAGGTATTGGTTTAGGAACATTGGTCATATTGCAGTCAACAATCAGAATCTCATGGGTTTTTCCATTTTCATCTGTGTTTGGTGTCAGAGTCACTTCAGAAAGTTTTGGAGCACCAACCAGCGCAGTGTATTTCTTATCTTTCTTCTTCTTACAATTAGATTCAACACTTCCTTTTGAAGCTGCTTTCGCACGTGGACCGCTGTTGCAGAGAGCACCTTTCGGCCCAGGTATTGGTTTAGGAACATTGGTCATATTGCAGTCAACAATCAGAATCTCCTGGGTTTTTCCATTTTCATCTGCATTTGGCTTCAGAGTTACTTCAGAAAGTTTTGGCTTGCATGGGATTTCTGTGCCATTTCCTTCTTTGTTTGCCCTAATCTGGGAAACTTTAGGTAAAGTCGTAACATCCACAGAAGCATTATCTGAGATATTTGCGGTCGCATCATGATTATAGGATGACCCCTGTAAATCTGAGGACAGCACAACCACATTAGCTTATTTTATATTAAAAAAATCATAGTTAGGAATTTACCAAACTCTACCATACCTTTTGTGGGTGAATCAGTATTCGCCTCTGTAACTCCTTTCCTGCCAAAAGAAGGTGAGCTGCATTTGGAATTGCTTTCTTGGGCACTCTTCGGAAGAGTCGTTCTATCAGCATTCTTCCCTTGAGATGATTGTTGTGTGCAAGGAAATAATCTTTTGGTATCAACACTTCGAACAAATGAAATAGAGCAACAATCACTAGTTTCATCCTGCTTCATAGAAACAGTTCTAGATGTAGTTCTATGATCTGAATTTTTCACCTTATCCAAGCACTTTAAGCAATCCCATCGTCGAAACTTTGCTACCGAAAATGGGCACGAACTGTTATAGTGTTCATCATATTGTTGCTGGTCATGAAAAATCTGAGATAGAGAGCAAAATTCCTTCTTCTGAACAAGAGCAACATACCCTCTGACATAAAAATAAATCATCAATAAGATGAACACATTAGGCATAGCACATTCTTTTCTTTAATGAATATACAAGGATAAACTCATAAAAGGCCTACAGAATCCAGAAACACTTCAACACCAAGTGTAGACAGTTTGATTCACAGCTTGTACCACTAACCTTGTTGTCCAGAAAAAAAAGGGCCTTCATTGACACATGCGCAACAACTAACACACTGGATGCAACAACTAACACACTGGATAAATATCCTATTCTGATGTGCATGAACTAGTAGCTATTGCAAACAGATATGAGAACACAGGAGAGAGAATTTCTACAAAGTAAAAAAAAAAAGCCTGCCCTCTCATCTTGTGAGCATATAAGCAAAAATTATTGGCATTTTTTTATTTTTCTAGAATGAATTTTCCTTGTAAACAACCTGATGAATTATAAGTTCGTATGTAACTGAATTGAGGATGCATGACTAAAATAATCGAGTATATTAATGCCAAACACATGCAAATTGGGAGTGCAGAGGCATAAATGAATAATTATTGAAAGTATAGGGACACAGTGACCAATTTTATAGTAAAGACCGAAGTGAACTGTTTCAGAAAGTACTAGGCTCTACTCTCTAAGCATATCTAAGGTACACGAAGAAAAAAAAAGAGGTAGCACCAGAGGATATGTCTAATATATCCACTAAAACAAAGAGAGAACATTTTGAAACCAACTAGGCCCCATATGGTTTTCTCATCAAGAAGAAAAGGAACAAATGAAAAGGTTGCCCTTTTGAGAAAAAACATATGCCAGTTGAGTTACCAGCATAGTGGGAGAAATATATTAATGAGCCAAAAGCTGGCATACCAGCAATAAAGGATTGGTTAATTAGTTCCAGCAACCTGAATGGGGCGAATGGTTGATATATATGAACTCTAGAATCTCTGAACATTCCAAATGACTAAACATGGAAGTCTTGAAACAAACAAAATGTAAATTTGGAAAGAAGCAATCTATTCTAACCACACCCCATTACGTGCAAACCTTATAACGAGTTCTATAAGGAACCTTGCATAAGAAAAATAATAATAAAGTTAGGCCCTACTAATCTGAGAACCCAAATTATCTAGATTCATTTCATTAGTGATCAGCTGGTTCCGTAAAAATATCAGATACAAATCTACAGCATGGCCTGAATAAATGCATGCACCACACATACAAGACAAATATGAACAAACACATAATCAATATAGATAGGCATGCATATGTGTAGCACTGACGATCATATGCTCAGATGTAAACTGAATATTTTAATGGATGTCGAGTACAAAAGATACACGAAACATCAAAATATAGAACAAAATATTTTGCAAAATTTGCTACTAAGTGACAACTGAATGCATATGACTAAATATTGAGCTAGTTGATTTATTGACTTGTTACATCAAACCAGATGATCCTATATATATGCATCTCACAATGGCTACGACTACTGGCACAAATAGATGAGTAGATGACTATGTAAGGACAAAAGACTGTGCAAAACTATGAGCAATCATGCTCACCCATCAAAGGTCAAACAGTGCTATATGGCATGGTACTCCAGCTTGAGGTAATACCAGCATTTGAATACAGAAAAGTTTACCTTATGGAGAAATGCTCGCATTGCTGCTCTGCTGGTTTGTCACCGGTTTCAGCAACTGTATCCTGAGGCCTCAGTTCCACTGGTGCAGTACAAGCTCCACGAGCAACCATACAGTTCCCACCACCATTGCTCTCCTCTACCGCAACCATTTCCATTGCTACGAGTAGAACAGCACAGCTTCGGCACGTCAAACCTGTGATCTTGTAACGGAACGGAACACCTCAAACATCGAAGCACGCACAGGAGGCATTGCACGACGCGCCATACACACAGTGGGTCATAGAGAACACTGGATACGTATCCCACAATAAATAGCTAGGCTGAAACAAAGAAACGGAAAGGAGGAACAAACACTAAGTAAGTCCACGCGTACGCGCATACAGCATATTAAGCTCATGGAATATAGAGCAACACAAAGCTAAACATCACAAGTGAAGTCGATGAAACTAGCAAGTAGTTAATATAACCTAGACCCACAATTAATTCTCGCCAAATATATAACCAGACAACGCAAAGTTACCCAAGCCACACGTAGCTAGACAGATATACCCTTCATGCAAATGCTGACGCATATCCAAGGAAGCAAAGCTGTGCCCTCCTAAAAACTACAACTCGCTACTGCACTTCTATCTGCAAACATTTTTCTCTACATGAAATATAGATGACAACGGCTTCCATACGGGCGCAGCAAGCGTGCAGGAGCAGGAGCTCGTGTCGCAAGAGACCCATGCACAGCTGGCTACACTGACGAGTTCCCACAAAAACAAAGCAAGCAAGCGAAACAGTACAGCGAAGGCACAGCCCCCATGAGCTTCTTCCCAGAAACCACCTCCGTTCGAGCCTCGCAAGATCCATGAAATGATAACCGTGAAGCCTACGCAAAAGCCGCAATCTTTAACGCGGGATCGATGGGAGCAGGAACGACGAGCAGATCCCCTTCCAAGAACCCCTTCTTCCTGGACCACACCCCGCCTCCGCACGTACGCCACAAAGATCAAATCTTTCCCCATGAAATCATTAATAACTAATTAATTAAAAGCAGAGATTAAACCCCCGCGGGGGGGGGGGGGGGCGGGACGGAAATTACCCATCGGCGCAAATCGACCGCAGGAAGCCAAGAAAACGGAAAGATTTGGTGCGAGAAAAAGGCTATCGAGGTTGGGGTAAAAACGACGGAACCAAGTCCTCACCAAATCCACCAAGAGAAATAGAAGGATTAAAGAGACGGGATGGAGTAGATCAAATCAAACCTGGGAGGAAGAAATAGGAGGCGACGAAAAGGACAAGGACTGCCGCTGCGGCCCAACCGATCCACGGCGGGAGGCGGCGCGACCACCTGGGGACAGATCGCGACGAGGCGGGGCGGGGGCGGGATCTCCGGGGCGACGCGGCGGCGGCTCCGGTGGGAATTTGGGGAGGAGAGGCGGGGAAAGGCGCGTGCTTTAGGGTTTTGGGAGACGGAGAGAGAGAGGGGTGGTGATGGAGGACAGGAGGAGAGAAAAGTTGGAGGGGGTAATCAATTGTGGGGGGACGTCTGTGTGGACATGAATGTTTCCTTCCTGGGGAGATGTGCGGGCTTGTGCCCTTGCCGCCACGTCAGCTGCCACCCATACCGCTCAGAAATTACTGTGGCAAGAAAATACTGATGATGCATATGGCTGGAATTCTGGATTCTATGTTGAATGCATGTAGGCAGGTTAAGAGCTAGTTATATTTATCTATCTATCAACTATCATCTATTGGTATCTATCTACCTACCATCATCTATCGGTGAGGTCTGTATGTCAACAATGATGCATGCCAACAATTTTATAAAATAGTTTGTTTGTATATGTGAAATGCTCTCTATTTTGCTCCCTGTCTTTTTTACTACTGGATTATTTGAGTGGAGACATATTTGGATGAATATGTTGGTTTTTCCCGTTGGTAAGAAAGCATGCGATTAGGTGAGGTAGGTAGAATGGTATCTACTTAATTACCTAAAGACTTTTTCCAATAGGAAATTAATTAAAAATATACAATGTATAGCTAGCTACACGATTTCAATCAAGTCTAAGCCAAGAAAACCGTGTGCTTTACCTATTGGACTACAGCTGGCAGACAACTGTTATAAGAGATCGATCCGTTTACATTCAACTTTAAAAAAAGATCCTTTTATATATGCTTCCATAAGCAACTGGGCCGTTACGATTTGGAACGATATGCCAAAAATGTTTTTTTTAATAAAAATGGAACCGGTAGTCGAAACACAAATATTAAGATTACATATGTTTCAGTACAAACGTCTAGTTGTGCGATTCCAATCAAGTCTAAGCTAGGAAAATTGTGTGCTTGACCTGCTGGATTACAACTAGCAGACAACTGTGATAAGAGATCCGTTTACATATGCTTCCACAAGAATTTGGAGCGTGGTGATTTGGGATGATACGCCGAAAGTAGTTTTTTAAAAAATGTAATAGACAGTCAAACATAAATTAATCATAAGATCGATTACATATCTCACTGTTTCAACACAACATGACCGAATGGGTTTATTACCTTGAATAGTTTTACATGTCCATTTGCTTATCACTCTTCATGTTAAAATGTATACATTTTTCAAAATTCTATTAAATACAAATTCTTTAACCATACCTGGCGCATGCATCTATTTCCAATCAAATCTATGTTTAAAAAAAGATACACATAGAGTTTTGAAAAGTAAATAGTAAGGTTACCCTCCTCTTTTCATGTCTTAGGTCTTACTCCAAGCGTAGTTCCTCTCAGGAGAAATTTCTCAGCTAATTAAATGGCTTTTCCTAAGGAAAGATGCAGAAAACAGTCGCATGGTGCTGTACATTCTCTCACGGCAAGCAATGAGGCGCGCAGAAACACGGCATACAACACAATCGAAAGCACGGAGAATCTACAAACAGAAATGGGTGGGGGAAGAGGCGAATCAGATGCCACACCACCCAATCCATACACACATCCCACTAACTTTACTCCACCCACACACAAGCCTACGCAGATCAAAAGGAAACCCTAACCCTAACCAGAGGAGGCTTAACCCTAACCCCAGCCCTAACCAGAGGGGGGCCAGCAGGCAATTGAAAGTGCCGTGGCCTGTGAGGCTTCGTGGGGAGAGCATTCAAGGAGGCGACTGTGTCAAGCAAAAGGACAACATAATGGTGGTGGTTTGCTGCTGTGACACCTTTACATTTTTGGCGTTGCAAGGTGCACACCAGCAGTGCACCTCAGAGAGCAACACCCTGTACTGCCATATATTGCTAACAGGAGTTAAGGGGGATATTTAGCTAGTGATTTGATCAAGATATGGTGTTATTGTAGGTTTATCTAGAAGGATTAATTTGTTATAGAAATAAGATAATATAGAGTCAACTCTTGATGAGATAATGTTGAATCAACTCCTAATCTTATTCTTATCTAGTGGAGTACTACGAGGATGAGTTTTAGGGTTTTTTTTCTTCTTCTAAATTTATCTTACCGAAAACAAGAGGATGATAAAATACAACAACAGTATTAACTAAAAAAAATAGTTTTGCATCAATATTTTTGAAAAGTTCTTAAGATGTGTGGTTAATTAAAAAGAATTTTCTAAAGTATTTTCCTTCATTTATAAATGTTAATGTTGCTTTTAATAACCAACTTAAGAGTGATTTCTCTCCAAAATTGACTTCATCTTTCTCCCTGTAATATATGAATGCATGTATATATATACAAACCTTGTCCCATGATTTCCTCTCACCTTTGTGCTTGCTTGCTACCCTTTACCCCCACCAGCCGCACCTTGCCCCTTGTTTTTCTAATATGGTGCATCATCCATTACAAAACTACCGCCATTCTATCGCACTTCAATTAGAACTATGTTGTGACAAAGAAAGACCCTTCCTTGCTCCCAGCACACACTAGATCTGCTCATTGCCATCATAATTAATTAGGATCCAAATGAAGCGATTTTCCTTAATCACTAACAATGGTACTGTGATTATAATTAATGGTGCATGCGTGTAATAAGGTTCTACCATGCTATGACATACCAAGTTTCATACATCGATCTACATATGGTCCCATTCTACAAATGAGATTCTAAATATTACACCCCGTGGAGCCATTAAAGTCTTCATAAGTTTTTGGACTTCCATGTAAGTTCCTAAATGTTTTAAGTTTTTGTAAAAAAAAAGATCTAGATTAATTGACCCCATATCTTCTACATGCGTCAGTCATAGCCGTTGCATCAGCGTGTTGATCATACTGGCTATAAAATGCACGTAGTCAAATTGCGTCATCGTATTGATAATATTGAACATATAAGTTTATTGACGGTTTTACTTGATTTGTACAGTTTATTGAAATAGTATTTTACTAATATATACAGTCTAATCCTATGTGATAAAGGGTAATTCACAGTGATGAACAACAGAAAGCTAAATTACCTGTTCTCGGAATAGAAAATAAATGATTTTTACTCAACTACCTAAGAAAACCATGTAAACAAAGTTGGAACTAGCTATGTACAATATCTGGTACCTAAAGCATAGCGCGCCAGTGGAAAAACCTAGGAATCAATTAACTACGACGTCCCATCCATGATTAAGATCAGTAAATAGATGTAGGGTTCTCAGATCATAGAGTTATTCGTGGATCAAGATTGCCGAGGAGATAGATCTGGATAGTACCTTTTCTTTTTTAAAAAAAACTCATCTACTTGTTAAAAAATGCATCTAGCACCAGCAGATTATTCCTTTTCCTACGCGATGAGCAAGAAATTAAAGATCGGTACATCGATTATCAGAAGTCCCAGCGCATGCAACTCGGTTGTCGGATTTCGATCCTACTATACGTACAAGTGGTAGCACAAATTGCAAGAGGCGTACGTACTGATCGTTTCGATGTAATGATGTGAACTACTAGCTGGTACGTCAAGGACGGCATCATGCATACATACGAACATATGGGAATGGGATGTAGATGTTAATCAAAGCCTTGCAATTAAAACGTTGGTGTGTGCCGGTGATAAATCCAAAGTTTGCTAACAAACCCTGCGGCCGACCACATGTATGATGGATGCATGACCGGCCATGGCGCAGCGGCAGGTGGTGGTGTTTGTGTTTGGTCCATAATTGGTCTTGGTTTGGCCCATGGGCAGAGTTTTCAGTGGAGATGGATGGATGGAATCTAGCTGATGTCAGTCAGGAAAGGTATAATCAGTTCTCCAGAGCTAAAAAAGAGATTAGCTAGTACATCTAAAAAAAGTTAGAGAATGAAACATCTGTTGAGGATATATATTACTCCCTTTGCTCTTTCAAAGTAATCATACTTAGGATAAAATTTGTAAAAAAAAAAAAGGTACGTAGGTTGCGGGATTTTATGGTTAACAGGTGTAGTTTAGGAAAATGTGCCTAGATTATGAACAAAATATTTGGTCAAAAGTGCTGTAAAATTATAGAGCGGAGGGGGCAATGAATATGGTACATCTAAGCTAGCGCGGAAAATTTTTGATTTGGGAAAACTTGTGGGATCATGCCAAAGGAAAATTGAAGGTTTTTTTTATCATTTCATTGAGTGCATATATGCATACATGCACGATAAATCGATAAAGTTCTCTCTCCGCACTTGCATATATATGTTTTATCCTTTTGCTGTCTAATGCATATCTCCATTCGCTAATTAGTAACGCGCGCGTGAAGGTTGTAAAATTGGAGCCAGACAATTACGTTAACGATTATTCTCGACAGATAGAAAATTGGAGTGAGACATTTACGTTAACGATTATTCTCGACAGATAGTTGGTCTAAACCTAAAGCGCCGTTAATGTGGTTATGTTTTTTTGGTACTACGTAAAACAACTAAATCAAAAGAAGTTAGCAAGCAACAAATCAAACCCTATATGAAACAACACATGCTAGGTAGGTAGAACTTAACTTATCTCCATTTCGAATTAACGTTTCTTCCCTTTCCTCCAAATAAAGCATCGATAAATTTTTACTTGTTATAGTATTTAATTTTAGATTTTTTTATTTTGGCCCCCTGACACCACTCAATTGCAAAAATAACTCACGCGCCGTTTTATTCGCAAATCTAGCCCCCCTCCCTCTCCTCCCGCAGTCAGTGAGCGTGGAAACTGGGTGACCAGCGCGGAGATTCTTCACACGCATAAATGAACGGCGACCATGGAAGGAGGTGGACCCAGGGGACTTTTCGAGCTCGGTCACCGCGAAAGGCCGCTTCCCGCGCTCGGGCACCGCGGCAAGTGGCCGGCTGGCCCACCTCCCACGCCGACGACGTTGCTCCCACGCTGGGCCAGCCTCCCGTGCACGCGTCGTCCTTTCCGCGCTCTCCAGCCGCAAAAGGTAACCTTCCCCACTCCCCGACCGCGGAAGGAGAGGGAGGGGAGCTAGATTTGCAAATAAAACGACACGGAGGCTATTTTTGCAATTGATTAGCGTCAGGAGGCCAAAATAAAAAGGAATTCTTAATTTTATCAAGATATACTAGGAAATTTTTTATTTTATTAAGTAGCTAGAAACAAAGACGAGTTACCGAGTCTCAGGCCACAGAAAATTCAAGCAACAATTAATTCAGTTAATAAGTTACTGCATGCCTGCTAGCTAATCAGGCCATCGATCGTACATCGACCAATCAGGCCACTGACCCACCGTACCGACGGACAGCCGGAACGCAGTTTTGTGGGAAAACGTACTCACGGCAGGCGTGCGAAGGCCGTACCGCGTACGTCTGCGTGAGTCGGCGCGGGATGACACGGCCGGTGACGCCGCGCGGGCGTGCATGCAGCGAGCAGGACGGAGGAGGCGATCGTCGAGCGGCGCCGGCGCGCGAGCGAGCGGTTCGGAGCATGTGTGGGGTGGTGTAGTACGATACGTGCATGCGTACGCGGATGCGCGCGGCGATTAGCGGTGGCAAAGCGAAAGCGCGAGTCATATCCATGCGTGCATACGGCCGCGCGCGCCGCGCCGCGCGTAGGACGCACGTTGCATGCAGAAATTTTTTTGATTTGCCCTGTAGCGCCACATGAATGCAAGAATAGCCTTCTTTTCAGCATATTTGCAAAATTAGCCTCCCGATAAGTGTGGAACCATCAGGGAGCTGACGTGTGTCCCATTCCGCGGTCGCCGAACTCGGAAAGTGACCAAGAACGCGGCAGGCGAACAAGCGCGAAGCGAGCAGATGGCGCGGGAGGTGGTGGGCCCGGCAACGTTCCGCGGTCGCCGAGCGCGGGAGCATCTGCTCCTTCCGCGATGGGCGAGCGCAGGAGCATGGCCACCGGCCGTGGTCGCCGAGCGCAGGATGAGGGGGGCTGTCCATTTCCCCACGCGCGCTCCCACCACGCGCCCGCCTACGCGCTCCCGCACCGCCTTGGCCCCCTGACGCAGTTGTCCGCTGTGCCGTGCATCGCTCGGTCCTCAGCACCTGGTGGAGATAAGAAGGCAGCGCCCGTCATCGCTTCGCCATTCCGTCATTTGCATTTCTTTCAGCCACGAAGGAGAGACCGAGAGGAGGAAGAGAAGCTGATTTTGAGTTATATTTTGGGATATTTTCAATTTGAATATGGAGGTTTCGCAATTGTATAAGTTGTAGATCGGCTTGCGAGCGTCAAGAAAAGGTATTTTTCATGGACATGCGATTATATTTTTAGCTAGTTGATTAGCATGTAATTAGCTTAGTAGTCATGTCATTATTACGTAAATACACATGCAAGTAGCGTAGTTATTTTTTTATTACCGTAATAGTTTCTTGATTGTGTAGAATGTGTTAAGTAACCATGCTTAGTTGACGTAAATGTTTAGTTTATATGGATATCATTGTTAGTTAATTAGCACGTAAATATAATAATCCTTCATGCAGTAGAAATCATGTTAATGGACAAATTATTAGAACCGAGGACGGTGTGCATTATTGCCCTAATGGTGAAACAAGTGAACCGCTCGAGAATGTAGAGAACGACTATAGAAAAGCCTAATGTGAGTAACAGGCAGTCTGTAACTATGGCATAGATAGTTAATGTTGTGTGGAATAGAAGAGGTAGAGCTTGTAGGCACATGAATTGTATTGTCTGAGGGGAAGCTAATCTAAATAGGTAGACCAAGACTAATGCGACAGCATATAACTATGTTGTAGTTACCTGATGCTGCATGAGATAAAAGTAGAGGTTGGTAGCATATTTTTTTAGGGGCGAAAAATCTAAATAGATAGCCGAAGAGTAAGATACATGCAGTAAAAATCTCTATTTTGAAACCATGTAAATATACGAATTATTTGAATTATTTTTTAAATAAAATAACATTGTGTAGTTATGCAAACCATTCGACCTAGTAGGATATTATTTAGTATTGAAATAGAAGTATGCAATACATTTAGGAAAGATTAATGAAGAGCAGAAGAAGTCACATAGCCAAACTGCAGAATATATTAATAATTTTTGTTACTTGATTATCCATTTAAGTCCTGTGTTTTTATTTACAACTCCATATATAGAATTGAATCCTGTAATACTCAACAAAATGTGAATTAGTAGGAGCAAAATTAATCCAATCTATTGATTCAAGTTTGATACTAACATCACATGGTTTCTTAATACATAGAGTCCTTTCTGCTATTTTTGTCTATTGGTTAATACTCACGTAGTCAAGTGTATTTGTTTATTTATGTTTATCGTTTTGCGCGTAGAACCCAACGCCATCTTCTCTGAACATGTCGATTCAAGACTTGTTCGTGTTCTATGGCGATGGTCTCGTACGTAACGGGCTGTACGGAGCGGACTTGTCAAAATGTGACCGAACCCAGATCCGGGCACCAGGCCTGAAAGACATGAGTCTATGTGAGCTAAGGAGGTGTGTGTGTGTGTTCCGCGTTCGATCGGGACACCAGAAGGAAGAAGTTACGCATCGAGGCATTGTATGCCTCGGTGGTGGGTGGTGAAGGTCAGACCTTTTGGCAACTTACGAAGGTGAGCAGTGACGCTTCGTGGACCAACTACATGGAGGTTATGTGCAACCCCGCCGCTACAATATACGCCAGACCGATGGTATATAGCCAGTTTGTGGAGAGGACGAAATCATCTGCCATGGGTAGTTCTGGTGGAGTTGATGCAGACGCTGCTGTTGGCGGAGATGTGGGCGAGGAAGTGGGTGATGGAGACTTGAGGAGGTGTGCGGAGGCTTTCGAGCTGAACAAAGGCGTGGAAAGGTGGTGGGCAGCCCATATTAACTGCCACAAATACCTTGTCGAGCAGGTTGAAAGCGAGGAGGAGGCTGTGGATACAGCTAGTTCTGGAGAGGAGCCTGATGGAGAAGTTGCTACAGGAGGTGTATTTGGTGGTGTTGTGACCACCGACGTTGCGTATGTCTCGTCTAGATTAAATGACATCGCAGCGACATCTCTAGTTCTGCTGCAGCCAGAGGAGGCGGAGTGGGAGTTCAATGAAGATACTCTACTCTTAGGGCAGCGCTTCCCCAACAAGAGCGTTGCCCAGCAGGCCATTGCCAGATACGCCGTCAACATTTGCCAGACGTATTGGGTGCACAGGTCCAACCCTGACAACTACATCGTCAAGTGTGTGGATGGATCTTGCCCTGGCAAGGTTCGTGCGCAATGGTTCAGGAATGCCGCCACGGACTTCCGCATAACGGTGCTGAAGGATCACACATGCGAGCTTGCAGAGCCACTTCATAGGCACCGCAACCTGACATCGTCATATATTGCAGAGCTGATAAGCCACCTCGTCGTAGCTGATGTATTTGTCTCGTTGAAGCTGCTTTTGGCAGATGTTGTCAATACAGTGGGCTTCCCGGTTGGCTACAGCAAGGTGTGGCGGGCGAAACAGAAGGTCCTAGAGCATATGTTCGACACATATGAAGAGGCCTATGACTTTGTCCCAAGAATGATCCATCAGATTACAGAGTCGAATCCTAGGACATACATTGACAAGCTGGACCGGGGAGGGGCCGAATTGTTTTATCCTTGACAGGGTATTCTAGGCCTTCCCCAGCGGCGAAGGGTTCAAATCGCCGTCGATCTGTCTTTGCCGATAGATGGCACCTTCCTCACTGGCAAGTACAAGGGCACCATCACCGCGGTAACAGCCGACGCGAATGATCAGTTACTCCCCGTGGCCTTTGCGATTGTTGAGAGCAAGAACACGGATAGTTCATTGTGGTTCCTTGCAAACGTGAAGCGGGCGGTGGTTCAAGACCGCACAAGTGTCTACGTCATCTCGGACCACAATGCTGGGTTGCTGTTCATGTTTACCACGATGCAAAATAGGACACAGCCTCCCTTCCAGTGGAACGACCTGACGAACCAATGGTGCATGAGGCATCTCGCGACGAACTTCCACACAAGATTCCGAAACAAGGACCTAATAAAGACCTTCAAGAAGCTATGCATGCAGAACCAAAGGCAGAAGTTCGACGCCGTGTGAAGATAGTTGAACGAGGATACTAGCAAGCATGTAAGGAATTCCCAGGATGCGGAGGCAGGGGCAGCAGTAGGAGGCTCCGTCAGAGTTGGGGAGTTCACACAGTGGGTAAACTCGCATGCACCCGACTTAGAGAAATGGTCTCTGCTGCATGACACCGGTGATGCACGGTACGGAATCATGACGACCAACATGTCGGAGGTGTACAACGGTGTCCTCGAGGGTGTCCGATCCCTCCCAATCACTGCAATTGTTGAGGAGAGCTGGAACCGTACCGTGGGGTACTTCGTCAACAGAGCCATGATGGCAAAGAAGCATATGGACGAAGGCAAGCAATTTTTGGAGGTGGCGCAGGCCTACATGGACAAGAAGATCCAAAAGGCTCGTTCGCACACTGCTAGGACCATGGATGGCATCAGGAAGAAGTTTGAGATCCGTCTGAGGCAGAAGTATGTCACGGGTCAAGCTAGGGGTGATCGCAAACAAGTTATCGATGGGGAAGCGTCCTGCACCTGCAATAAGCCGCAGCTTCTTCACAAGCCTGCTCCCATGTATACGCTACGTGCGTAGCGTGGCACCAGTCCTCGACGCAATACGTCTCTGAGTTCTACGACATTCAACACCTGTACGGCACTTGGAGTGCTGAGTTCAATTCGTACGGGCTGGACATGTATTACAGGGACCTCTGGCCTGGGCATGTGAAGTGGGTGCCGAACGACACACTCAAGCAGGCCGGCCGTGGAAGACGACAGTCCCGCTGCATCCGTAACGACATGGATGATAGCCAACGTGGAACGCTGGGCGCCGAGATGCAACTACGCAAGATGATTGGCCACTCGTTCGCCACCTGCCCGAAGAGGCCCGGGTCAAGCAACGCACCGAAGCGACGAAGTTTCATCGCCTATATATGTATGCTATATGTTTGTTGTAATGCATTAGGCGTTATCGTGTTGTACATGTTGGAATGTGTCGGACAATAGCTGTTGTCATATGTTTGTTGCCTATGTATACTATATGTTTGTTTTAATGCATTCTTATGCACTCCCGTCAAGTATTATCGTGTTCTATATGTTGGAATGTGTCGGACAATGGTTCTTGTCATTTGTCTGTTGTGTATGTATGCTATATGTTTCGCTTTCGTTTTGCTTGTTTGTGCGTCCTGTTTTATTTACACACTAACTTGTTGTACGTACCTCAGGAGATGGCGCACCCTGCAAACAACATCGCGTACGAGCTGCTCGACCCACAGTGGGATCAGGGACACCGATGACACGCGTGGTCATCCGGCGTCGGCCCTCCGAGCTTTGTCCTCAGGAGTCCTAGAGAGCACCGGCCTTTGGACCAGCGGTACGTCCCACTACTACGGTTTAGGTTTATGGTTAATGCACACGACACATCGATGCAACCGTCAACTCGATAAAAGCCAACCGCAGTGACGCGTCCACCATTTAGTTACATGCTTTATGAGATTGAACATAATTGCATACAGAAGGGGAGACTACCGAGGTACAAGCTTCTCTCCCCGTGCCTAATGATAGAAGGTGCCTCGCACTACCCACATAGAGTGATGCACAGGAGGGCGCCTCGAACGTGGCCGGCCGTCGTTGTGGTGGCACGCACATATGCAGCTAGGGTTTGCGCAGCAGCATGTGGGATCATAGGAACTTCCTATGTTGACGACCTCCTCGTTGCCCCTCTCGCGCTGCATCTGTTGGTGGAGGTCATCATTTTGCTTGTTGAGATTGTCAATCCACACCTCCAGCTCAAAGATTCGGTCCTACAATATATCCATGTACATCACAATGTGTCGTTCATGGGGAGCATCGATCCAGCGGACAAAGTCGCATTTCACCATCTACTGCAAGGGACGGTTAGCATGGAGGATGTATTTGTGGATATCATGGGGGAAATGCTTACTATCTTAGGATGATAATACAATTGGCAATGGCGTTGAAGGTTTGTCGAAACACGCCTTTTCAGCAAAGTCAGGATTATCGGTAGTACCGGCAAGTAAGGCGTGGTACGACCACAAGCTGGAGCGGTACTACTACAGTGCGGTAGTACCGGCTATTACATGGCGGTACGTATTTTCCATAGAACGTGTTTTTGGGAATTTTGGTCTTCGGTGAGAAGCGGTACGACCGCAGTTATTGGAGCAGTAGTACCGGCTATTACATGGCGGTAGTACCATTTGTGATCTGAATGTTTACCGACTTGGTAAAATGGTTTTCGTTAGGTCAAGTTCATGGGTTTCAGTGCATATGTGTTGCATGATGCATGTTTTGACTAACGTGGGTCAAGTTGTGAAGAACTTGTTCCCGGAATCAATTTCTTTGTCTATTGATGTGTAGGTTGCTTGGAGGTCAACGAATGTCAACAGCGAGGATGATCGGGACTAGACTTGGAGAGTTGAGGTCCAGAATGATCGAGGATGCCGGGTGAGGTCAATGGGTTCAAGCATGGCACAAATTGGACAAGGATGACCGAACGAGCAGTTCAGTGCGACGGGTTGGATCAAGTGGCGTGGGGGTCGGTGTAAGTGTCGTGGTGGTTTCGGTGGGAGCTGGATGGGAGAGACTTGCCGACATAAAGAGAACCGTTGATCAACCTACACGTGGCAAAGCATGGAAGTGCTTCACGAAGATGGGACTCGGTCTTTGGGAAAAGATCGAGAAGGGGTATTTTGGTAATTTCACCTAAATACCGCCTTGGTGACCTTTTGCCAACCCACGGCGTAAGACGGCGCAAGGAGAAGCAGATTAGGTCAAGAGGAGATGAAGACGACGCTTTAAAATGAGTGCGTAAGTGAATCTTGTTTGTGTGTGGGCTTAACGGGTGCCCATTAGGGTTTACTCTTCTAAAAGCTAGCCTCCACTATAAATAGAGGAGGGTGCTGACCAGCACCTCCTTAACCCTTTATTTTTGAGAAACCCTAGTTTGTGTTTTTAGGGTTTGGAGAGATTAGTGGGAGGTTAGGGTTCTAAAGAGTTGGATTTGATTTTTGTGATTAGTGGGAGGTTAGGGTTCTAGAGAGTTGGATTTGATTTTGTGCTCATGTGTTGAGTCTTTATCCTTCTTTATGGAGTGGTTGTAAGCCAACATTATATCAAATCAATCCAAAGAAAGATTTCTCAAAGATGAGTCCATTTGTGTTCTTACTCTCTATTTTGTGATTTTGAAGTTTTCTTCGATCCACGAGTTTTCCCTTGGTTTCTTGTGGTGATCTTGCTTGCTGTGACATGTGGGAGTGCATCTAAGATCATCTTGATCATCCTTGACCCACGAGCAAGGTTTAGATCATATTTAGGTCTCTAACTCGGTTTTGAAGCAGCCTTCTCTCAAACGGAAAAAGGGTGGAACTTTGGCCATGATTTTCATGATCTTTGGTTGAAATAGGTTCCTAACATCCTAGAGAGGTTATGTTTCAAATTTTGTGAAGTTTGGAGTAGTGGATCAAAAGTTATACCGATTTTGGATTTCGTTCTCGTGCTGAGTTCCAGGATAATTGGTAGTACCGCCCGTTGTACTGCGTAGTACCAATTTCTGAAATTGGTAGTACCGCCATGTACATTGCGGTAGTACCTATTATATTGGTAGTACCGCTGGTTACACTGTGGTAGTATCGATTTTGGGTACTTTTGTGTTTTTGGCTGTTTCTTTTGGGGGTTTGAATTGGATTCAATTCTAGTCTTCCGTTACGCTTATCTATTAATCTTCATAGCTCTCATAGCTATTGGAGTCAAGATCTTATTGAATCCGATCAAAACGAAAAAGAGATAGTGCTCATATTCACCCCCCCCCCTCTAGTCGCCGTTTCGGTCCAACAAGTGGTATCAGAGCCCGGTTAGTTCAATCTTGATCTTAACCGGTCACTGAACTTGGCGATGGAGATGTACCTCCACCAAGCCACATATCTTCGATGGGCTCGACTGTGCCTATTGGAAGAACCACATATGTGTCTTCCTTCAGAGCGAAGGACAAGTTATATGGGAGGTTGTTCGAACTCCGCTCGTTTTGCCCGATGTTGCTTTGCCGACTTCAGCGGCCCTCTTGGCAAACAACCATAAGGCAAAGAATCTTCTATATGCTGGGCTTGATAGACAGAAGTACGATAGGATTTACAACCTTGAGACCGCACACGAGATTTGGCACACCCTCGAAACCTACCATGAGGGATCGTCCCAGATCAAGCAAGTGCGCCAGACGGTCTATAAGCGAGAGTATAACAAGTTCAAGATGCATCCTGGCGAGAGCATCGATGACATATTTACTCGCTTTAACAAGGTGATTAATCAGATGAGAGCTGTAGACATTGAGTACTCTCAATCTGAGAATGCCACCCACCTCTTGGCTGCAATCAACACCAAGGAATGGGAGATGAAGGCTACTGTCATTGAAGAGAACGTCGATCTCTCTAGTCTCTCTTTGGAGTTGCTTTATAGCAAGCTCAAGACTCATGAGATCAAGAGAGGTAGTCTTCCTAAGAAGGATAATATGGTTTTGGGGGCTGATCCTCTTAAAAGAACTTCTGATGGTTCTTCTGAGTCTTCTTCTGGATTTTCTCTTGCTTGTTTATCTACAATCCATGAAGAAGAGCCTGAGAGTATTCCTGAGGCTAATTTAGCTCTTTTAGCCAAGAAAGTCACGCGGGCCTATAATAATGTGAGAAACAAGAAGAGGGGTGGTCCTGTGACGTGCTATGAGTGTGGAGAGCTTTATCATATCCGGGCAAATTGCCCCAAGTTAAAAGGGTAGGGCAACCATAAGAATGAGAAGGCTGTCTGGAAGAAGCCTCAGGAGAACAAGCCCAAGTATGATGCTACCAAGCTCATGAAAGCCGCTCACCATGTCCTTACTGCTTTTGGAGAGCAATCCATAAGCGATGTGGACTCCGGGAGCGAGGAGGATAAGGAGGAGGAGCTCCCTCAAGATAAGAAGAAAGAGAAGGCCAAGGACTTCACCGACATGTGCTTCATGGCCGACTTCATCGACGCCGATGACAACGATGAGGTACCTCCATCCTATGATGTTCTTTCTGCTAGATGCGATACCATCTTTGAGCAACTGCTTAGTCAGGATAAGGCTTTAGAGTTCACCATGGCTAGGAATAAGAACCTAGAGTCACAAGTTGATAATCTGATATTAGAACTTGTGAATGCTAAGAGTCTTGATGTTGATGAATGTTCATCCTGCCATGCTTTGCACTCTGAACTGTCTAAATTGCAAACTGCTCATGATGTTGCCTTGCACCAACTAGAAAATGCTAGGACTGAACTAATTGAAGTTAAATCTACTCCTTGTGAAAAATGCTTAGAGTCTAGCAAGTTGGTTGTTTCTGATAAGGCTGAGTCTAGCTTTTACTCTTTCTGCTTAGAACGTGAACATGAAGTAAAAGACATAATAGAAGCAGTTAGAGCTAAATTTGCCAAGCTTAAGGACAAAATTTATTCTGATTCTTGTGCTTCATGTACGGCCTTTAAGCTTGAAGTTGCTTTTCTTAAGGAGAAACATGCTAGAGCCATCAAGACCAAAACTTGTGAGTCATGTGTTAATCTTGGAAAAGAGAATGCTTATCTTAAGAATACTTTAGAAAAATTCTCTAATGGTGAAAAACAGTTAAACATGATTCTTGACAAGTCTAAAACTCCTTATAAGAAGTAAGGGTTACGATACAACTATGCCCAAGACAAGTCCAAGCCTAATGTCATTCAAGTCTTGGAAAAAGGCTTAGCTGAATTCAAAATCCAACCTACAAAAACCATTTTTAAATCTGCAGGTTTTGTCCAACCTTCTTTTGAGCCAAAAGGTGCTTCTCCCAGTGGTACCAAATACCATTGCACCTTTTGCAAGAAGGATGGACATTTGGTTGAGTTCTATTGGCGTAGGTTGAAAAATGCTAGGAGAAATCTTGCTAGAATTTCATCTCATCAACCTAGAGCTTTTATGAGACATGGTCATTCAGAAAACAAGAAACCTGGACTAGGATTTGTTTCATATGCTCATCATCATCATGTTCCTAGACAGGATGCTTCTCATGTTCGTGTAACCATTGCTCATAATAGAACTTCAAGTAGGATCAAGGATAACAATTCTGCTTTGCATACTACTCGCAGACGTGTGTCTCGGTACTGGGTTCCCAAGTCATGTTTAACTAAACCCAGTATTGAGACACATCGATCTTTTGTGCCTTGATTTTTAGGATCACCGCGGAAGGGGAAAGAACACGTGGTTCATCGACTCTAGCTGTTCACACCACATGACCGGAGACTCAAGATAGTTCACCTCCTTCACGCGGTCGACGGGTGATGACTTCATCACCTTTGAAGATAATACACAAGGGCGGATTGAAGGAACGAGATCGATTAGGGTGAACGATAAATTCGTCCTGAAGGACGTTGCTCTTGTAGACAAGCTAAGGTATAACTTGCTTTCTGTTTCGTAGCTTCTTGATGATGGCTACGAAACTAGATTTTTAAAAAAAAACGCATGTCGTGTGCTTGATTCTGCCGGTGAGCTTGTTTTGGGATTTCTAGAGTTGGTAAAAATTTTTAAGCTAATTTTTCTGAATCTCTTGCTGGATCTCTCAAGTGTTTGATTGCATCTTCTTCTGATGTCTGACTTTGGCACTAACGTTTGGGGCACATTGGTTTTGATCATCTGACGCGAGTTAGCGGCCTTGATTTCATGAGAGGTTTGCCTAAACTCAAAGCCATCAAGGATGTTGTATGTGCGTCTTGTAAGCATGGCAAGCAAGTTGCCGCCTCACACCCTTCATTGACTATGGTCATGACTGACGGACTAAGACAGTTGCTTCATATGGATACTGTTGGTCCTGCTAGGGTTCGGTCAGTCGGTGGCAAATGGTATATTCTTGTCATAGTCAATGATTTTTTGAGATATTCTTGGGTGTTCTTTCTTGCTTCGAAGGACGAGGCTTTTGATCATTATCATGATCTTGTTCTTCGCTTGGCTTCTGAACTTCTTAGTGCCTTGAGAGCGATCCGCAGTGATAATGGCACAGAGTTCAAGAATGCCTTTTTTGCCTCTTTTTGTGTTGAGCGCGGTATTGAGCATCAGTTCTTTTCTCCACGCGTCCCTCAACAAAATGGTGCTGTGGAAAGGAAGAACAGAACCTAGTCGAGATAGCTAGGACGATGCTAGATGAGTATAACACTCTGAGGAGGTTTTGGGCCGAAGCTATTGCCACAGCTTGCCATATTGCCAATCGTGTCTTCTTGATACCTTCTTTGGGCAAGACATCTTATGAGTTTCGCTTTAGTAGAAAACTCTCTGTCTCTCATTTTCGAATCTTTGGATCTAAGTGTTTTATTCTCAAGACAGGAAACCTAGATAAATTTGAGTCAAGAATTTCTGATGGTTTATTTCTGGGTTATCCAACTCATTCGAGGGGTTTTCGGGTTTTTAATGTCGAGACTAACGTTGTCCAGGAGACATGCAATGTCACTTTTGATGAGACTAGCCCTGGAGCTAGATTAGATATTTCAGGTGATACACAGGAGACAAAGAGCATTTTTGTAGAAGAAGATGATGACAAAGTTGATATTGCTCCTCCACCTGTTGCTGATGCTCCTGTCCAAGCTCCAGAACCTGCCACAACTGCTTCACCTCCAATTGAGGCTCCTGTTGCATCTTCATCATCAGCAGTACCTGCGGAGGTTGAGGAGATGCTATCTCCCCCAGACGCTCTACTTCACATACAGAGGCATCACCCTCTAGATCAGATGATTGGTCAGCTTCATGAGCGAGTCATTCGCTCCAAGTATCATGATCCTAGCCTCTTCTCTCATTCTGCATTTGTTGCTTCTTTCAAACCCCGCGATCTATCACATGCTTTATCTAATTCTAGCTGGGTCAATGCCATGCATGAGGAGTTAGAGAATTTTAAGAGAAACAAGGTCTGGAACCTAGTAGAGCCTCCTAATGGTCATAATGTGATATGAACCCGTTGGGTGTTCAAAAACAAACAAAGTGAGGATGATTATGTGGTTAGAAACATAGCTAAGTTAGTAGCTCAGGGTTTTAGCCAAGTTAAGAGGTTAGATTTTGATGAGACATTTGCTCCTGTTGCTAGATTAGAAGACATTCATATTCTGCTTGCATTTGCTGCATCTAAGGGTTTTAGGCTACACCAGATGGATATCAAGAGTGCCTTTCTGAATGGTATATAGAAGAGGAAGTGTATGTTAGACAACCCCCACGCTTTAAGAATCCCAAACACCCACATCATGTTTTCAAGCTATCCAAAGCCTTGTATGGTCTTAAGCAAGCCGCTAGAGTCTGGTATGGTAGACTCAAGACCTTTTTGCTTAAGAATGATTTTAAGATGGGTAAGGTAGACAAGACCCTTTTCATTCTTAGGCATGGTAATGACTTTCTTCTTGTTCAGATTTACGTGGATGATATTATCTTTGGTGGTTCTTCTCATGCTCTTGTTTCTAGTTTTTCTAAGACCATGTCCAGGGAATTTGAGATGAGTATGATGGGAGAGCTCAACTATTTTTTGGAGCTTCAAATCAAGCAATGCAAGGAATGGATCTTCATCCATCAAACAAAGTACACCAAGGATTTGCTCAAGCGCTTCGAGATGGGTGATTGCGAGCCGATCGCCACTCCCATGACGACTTTGATTGTTTTGGATCTAGAGGAGGATGGAGAAGCCGTGGATCAACGCGAGTACCGCAGCATGATTGGCTCTCTCCTTTACCTGACGGCCTCAAGACCAGACATCCACTTCGCAGTCTGCCTCCGTGCGAGGTTTCAGGCGTCTTCGAGGACTTCACATCGCCAAGCCGTTAAGCACATTTTCAGGTACCTTCGCTCTACCCTCTAGTATGGTATTTGGTATTCCTGCTCTTCTTCCTTATCCATTCAGAGGTTTTCTAATTCTGATTTTGCGAGCTGTCGACTAGATAGAAGAGTACCTCAGGCACTTGTCATTTCTTAGGCACTTCTCTTGTCTCTTGGTCTTCTAGAAAGCAGTCCTCTGTTGCACAATCCACTGCTGAAGCTGAATATGTAGCTGCTGCTAGTTGTTGTAGACAGATTTTGTGGATGGTGTCCACCCTTAAGGACTATGGGTTAGCTTTTGCTAGTGTTCCTCTTTTCTGTGATAACACTTCTGCCATTAATATTGCTAAAAACCCTGTACAACATTTTAGGACCAAGCACATAGACATTCGCTATCACTTCCTTAGAGACCATGTAGAGAAGGGTGACATTGTTCTACATTTTGTGGAGTCTGAGGCACAGTTAGTTGATATCCTCACCAAGCCTTTAGACCCAACAAGGTTTGCCACCTTGAGGAGTGAGTTAGGGTTAATTTATCCCTATGGGTTGGTTTGAGGGGGAGTTGGTTCTTTTCTGAACTTTCCTTGTTCATCTGATCTTTTCTTAATCTTTTCTGAACTTGTTGATTTTCTTGATCTTTTTAGGCTTTTAAGGCTTTTTCTTGTATCTCATTGTATCATATTGCATTCATATGAAAAACGCAAAAAAATGCATTGTAATATAAGCTTTACTGTTTGTCTTTTAATTGATGAAGCTTTGCTTATTACCTTTTTGAGCTTTAGTATTTCAATTCTTGCTCGATGTCATGTCTAGTTCTTTGAATTGCCAGAATTATCATGCTTTCACATGTGTAACTAAGTCTTTGCTAAATAAGCTAGAACTTTAAGACAACTTGAACTATAAAAAAACTGCAATTTGTGGATGTTTTAGCTAGTTGCGCAATTAGTATTCCTTTTGTGACATTGGTCCTGTCAAAATTGCTTTGTTAGCTCTTGAATCTAGAATTGATCATTACTTGAGCTTCTTGTCCTTTGAGAATCTAAAACTGCTCTTGTGAAAATGAAAAATCAATTTCAAGATTGTCTTGTGGTTAAAATGTGCCAAACTACTCTCACGAGACTGCATGTCAAAGACATGAACTTGGAGATAGTTTGATGATCTAGAAGATCTCATCGGGACTGCTTGTCAAAATTGACATGAACCTCAAAATTTGTCGCCCTAGTTGAAGCTTAGGAAGAGTTTGTAGATGACTTCTAGTCCAGGATCTTCTTCACTAAGATAGAACTTTAATCAACTTCTGGCTGAAACTTAGGAAGAGTTTGTGGATGGCTCCTAGTCCAGGATCTTCTTTACTAAGACAGGCCTTTTTATCAACTTCAATATTCATTGCAAATGAAAACTGTTGAAAAATGGGCGTTTGAGAGTATTTGAGCAAAATGATTCAATTCAGGACCTGTTTGTCTCTTAAAGTGTTCATTGTTAGCTTCTTGATCTCACATCGACATTCTGACATGGCCATTATCACTTTAGGATCCTTGTTGATGAACTTGCTAAATTTGAAACTTTGCTTAACTTGTTACAATTCATCGCTTTATATTAAGCCTTCTAACTTAGCTTTGATATATATCTCTTAACATAATCTTGCTAGCGCCTTCATGCTTGATACGCATTGTGTAATATTAGAAATGCTAGCATGTTCTTTTGGGTAATCTCCAAAGCTTCTTGTACTCAAAAATTAAAAAATACAAAAAATGAAGCCACTCCATTGCATTTCATGAATGCTCCTTCTTATGCTTTTTCCTCATTTCTGCATTTGGCGTGATTCCTTAATGACTCCATTGTCAAAGAGGAAGAAGATGTTACAAAAATGTTAAAAGGGGGGGGGGCTATTTGGAGAAAAATGAAGAAATTGAATTTTCTGAAAAATGACGATCATAGTGAGGCGTGATTCCTTAATGACTCCATCTTTATGAATAAGTCAAACCTCCAATGCCTCTCTCAAGTACCTATTAATCATTTTAAGCATATTTTGGTACCCAGTACTTGGTTGGGTCCATGAATGTTAATCACAATACTTTTGGGCACCCAAATGGCCCTTTTAACACTAGTCTTACATGTACTAACATTCCTAACAAACACATTGCCATATTTATCCTTCCTAAGCAAATAATGATCATTATAGATGATTGGCTTAGGAATGATACCTTTGGGACATTCCTTACTAAAATGTCCTTTCTCCTAGCAACTGTAGCAAGTTGGACTTTTGCTTCCCCTTGATGTCTTCTTATCTTGCTCAATTCCGGCTTGCCTCTTCTTTGAATGTCTTGACTTGACATCCTTTTGATTTGGGCACACGGAGGCAATGTGACCATTCTTCTTGCATCCAAAGCACTTGATAATCTTGAATTGTTTTTCATTTTGCTTTGGGATACTCTTCACCTCTTCCTTGGTGGTGAAACCAACTCCTCCCTTGTTAGTTTTCTTGTTAGGGCATACGGAGGCGAGGTGACCCTTTTGATGGCAATCAAAGCACTTGACATTCTTCGAGTGTCTTTCATTGTGTCTTATTTTGCTATTCTCCTTCTTCTTGGAGATGAAGCCAATACCATTCTTATCTTGCAAGCATATTTGCTTGCTCAATATTTTATCGAGAGTGGCATTCCCTTTATAGCTTCTTTCCAAGTCAATTGTCAATTTCTTGACTTGGGACTTGAGCTCATTATTTTCTTCTATAAGGTTAGTCTCAATACACATAGAAGAAATAGAAGCATCTATTTGTGAGCAACAAGGCACATCTAGCAAGTCATCACAAGAAGTGGATATGCTAACCTTAGATGAAATGCAAGGGTTAGCAACTACACATGGCGTATCATTTAATAAACTACATGTTATGCCTATATCCACTTTGGACTTATTGAGCTCATTTAGGAGAAGGATTTCATGTTCATTCTTTAGAACATCATAATTATTTTGAAGCAAGTTAAATTCTTTCTTTAAAACTTTGAATTTTGAAACCTCCTTTCCTAAATGCTCATTAAGCTCCTCAAGCATATCTATCAACTCATCGTATGAAGGCTCATCATCGTTTACCTCCTTTTTACCTTTAGCCATAAAGCAATGAGGCGATGTAGATGGAGTTGATGTGTCATCATCGTCGGAGCTAGAAATTGAGCATTCATCTTCCGACATCCATTCTTGTATGCAATCATCACTTGTGGAAGTGGACCTTTCATAATATTCTTTAAGATGTGTCCACATCTCATAAACATTCTTGAGATCGCATACGACATTGAATACAACTACACTCAAGGCACTAAATAAACCGTTAATTGCTTGAGCGTCGAGATGTAAACATTTCTCTTCCTCAATTGTTGGAGCAAGAGAATCCAATGGAGGAGAAAAGCCTGCATCTACAATCCGCCATATATTTTGGCCCATGGCCTTAAAATAACATGACATGCGGATTTTTCAATGTGCATAATTTGTGCCATCAAATTGAGGTGCTTCACCTAGTGCACTATATCACTAGTGGTCATCCTTTACTCTCTAGATGGTTAAGTCTAATAAATGAGAGACCAAACTCTGATACCACTTGTAAGATCGAGGAGGCCAACTAGAGGGGGGTGAATAGGCGTTTTAAAACTTCTTTGGCTAAAACCAATTTCTAATGCGGAAGCCAATACAAATACGGTTTTGCACAATTAAAGCCTAAAACAACTAGGTTCAACTAAGTGCGCCAACAAAACAAGTATATTGAAGAATATAGCAATTAAGCAAGACTTGTAAGCAATTCAATTCAAGCAATGTAAATTGCATAAGGTAAAGCAAGTATTTATACACAATGAATGTAAATGCAATAGTAAGGCACAAGAATGCAAACCACAATTGACACGTCGATGTTTTACCGTGGTGTTCGGAGACTTGCCGATCTCCCCTAATCCACGTTGAGGTAAACCCAAACCAATTGGGCCGGCTCCACAAATTAAGTCTTCCTCCGAGGTAAGTCCAACCACTTGGACCGGTTCCAAACCGAACCAACACCTCGCTTTACTAAGGTTGCTCCTTCCTCCACTCCGGAGATGGCGAGCACCACACCACTCACAAACCGCCCGGATCTTCTCACGAGTTTCTTTGAGAAGATCACCGACGCACGACGCCACCACGCCGTCTAGGTGTCGGCAAACACCAAGAGTAACAAGTCTCCAACTTCCACTTGAACTAATCAAGTGTCAAAGCTCAAGTGGATACTCAATCCACTACCTAATGCAACACATGCAATAGGATTTGCCTCTCAAAGCTCACTAAGTGCAACACATACACATATGAGAGTAGAGGGCTTGCTCTTTGCTCAATAGAATGTCTAGGGGCACTAGCACACTTCAGCTACATCTCCCAACCGGCCACAAGGGGTATATATACCCACAAAAGAAAACTAGCCGTTGGAAGCAAGATTCTAAAATAGTTAGGGAAATTGGAACAACCGCCGTTACACGGCTGGTACTACTGCCCTTCCTCCAACGGCTATAAAACTAGCCGTTGTGTTCTTACTCTCTATTTTGTGATTTTTGAAGTTTTCTTCGATCCACGAGTTTTCCCTTGATTTTTTGTGGTGATCTTGCTTGCTGTGATATGTGGGAGTGCATCTAAGATCATCTTGATCATCCTTGACCCACAAGCAAGCTTTAGATCATATTTAGGTCTCTAACTCGGTTTTGAAGCAACATTCTCTCAAACGGAAAAAAAGTTAGAACTTTGGCCATGATTTTCACGATCTTTGGTTGAAATAGGTTCCTAACATCCTAGAGAGGTTATGTTTCAAATTTCATGAAGTTTGGAGTTGTGGATCAAAAGTTATACCAATTTTGGATTTCGTTCTCGTGCTGAGTTCCAGGATAATTGGTAGTACCGCCCATTGTACAGCGGTAGTACCGATTTCTGGAATTGGTAGTACCACCATGTACATTGCGGTAGTACCTATTATATTGGTAGTACCGCTGGTTACACTGTGGTAGTACCGATTTGGGGGTCTTTTGTGTTTTTGGCTGGTTTTGGGGGGGGGGGGTTGAATTGGATTCAATTCTAGTCTTCCGTTACGCTTATCTATTGATCTTCATAGCTATTGGAGTCAAGATCTTATTGAATCCAATCAAAGCAAAAAAATGATAGTGCTCCTATTCACCCCCCCCCCTCTAGTTGTCGTTTCGGTCCAACAGTATTAGCAGTAACATGAACAAAACTATTTGCTAATTGTACCCCATAGTGTGGGCATCGGAAGAAACATCGTCCGCCATCGAAAGGGGCGCCCGTGACCTGCACGACAACGTCCTCCCTGTGTCCACATTTCGGCCATACCGGTTGAGCACGCTTGTTCGGCATCAACCGGTAGTTAGGGCCGAAGTCCTCCCTCCTTTCGAAGGGAAGGTCTTGCTTCAGCGACCCCGGTTGGAATGGTCCCTCGACGTCTGCCATGGTATGTTACTGTACGACGGAGAAGGTTCTTCTTCCTACGATTTCAAGAGTCGAGTGGTCCTACTTTCGGAGCGTGGGGCGTGCATTTTATAGCCCGCGGGGGGAGGCTAACAAAGCGGGTAATGTGTTAGCTTGCAGATGACAAGACCAGATGAAATTTGCGCTTGCTTGCGAGACAAGACCAAGCGGGCGACTTTGCGCGAAGGACAAGACCACATGGGGCAACTTTGCACAGTGACAAGACCAGACGGGACAGCTTTACGCAGTGTTAAGACCAAAGGAGATAGCCTTGTGCAGTGACAAGACTAGACGAGACAGCTTTGCGCAGTGACAAGACCAAACGGGGCTGCTTTGCGCAGTGACAAGACTAGACGGGACAGCTTTGCGCGGTGATAAGGCCAAAGGAGACAACCCTGACCGCCTCGCTAGCTTTTCAGACCGAAAAGATATGACTCTGCAAAGAAAGACATGACAACACTCTGCCTCGCCAGCTTTTCAGACCGATAAGACAGCACTCTGCAAAGCAAGACATGACTTCTCTCTGCAAAAAAAAGACGTGACAACACTCTACGTCCTCAGCTTTTCAGACCAAAAAGACATGACTCTGCAGGAAATATACCACCCCATGCCAACCCTATGGCTTATAAAAGGGGGTGGAAGAGATCTGGGAGAGAACACTACACAACCAAACCCAACACTACACCAGAGCTTCCTTTACCACGCCGGGATGGATGACAGGTAGAGACAATGGGACTGGATCCCCAAACTAGCAAGGTCTATTGGGGAGCGGGACGACCTAGCAAGGGTTGCTGCGGCTCGGGTCCGGCAAGAGGAGCGTGCCAGGATGGCATCTCTTCGTAATGAAGCCCCCCCCCTAGCAGTAACCCCATCTCGAACGTTTCAACCGAGCGTTCGCCACAACACCAGCCAGAGGGGGAGACGTCGCCCCTCTGTTGGTGCAGGGACCCATGCAAGTTCTTCAAGTCCAAGCACCGGATTAGCCTAGGCATACGTTACTGGGGTTGCGCGAACTACTCCAGTGACTATCCCGATCGACGTGGGGACACGAGGAGCTATCGGCAACCGGTAAGGACCAGTTACTATGTGTTCCCGTACTATTTATCTTTCAAAGTCTGCACTAACAACCTCTCCCGTCTACCTGTAGTCCCCGGATCCACTATGTGGCTACCGCAAGTGGATCAACCACGAGATCCACCCACATGACTAGTGGTCTCTGTACTTCGACGAGTGGCAAGACAACAAAGACTACAAGATCCGGGAGGAGCAACGCCGCAAAGACGAGCAAAACGAGCGCATACGTCGGGAGACGCAAGCTCATCTCGAGGCATGCAGGCGCAGGGAGCGCGAGAGAAAGAGGGAAATGGCGGTCGAGGTTAAGGCGGCTGGCGAGGAGTACAACGCCGAGCTTGGGAGGAAGGGCAAATGGCCCCGGTCCACACAATAGGTCAGGTCATTCCGTAGTAGTCGTTCGTCCTACCCGTCATGTTTTTACTATCCCCTAAAGGCATGTATACTTACATGGTCCGGATGCTTGTGTCGCAGTGTACCGTAGTAGTAGCGAGGATGACTAAAGCAATTAGCCGAACCATCATGCCATGTGACTACGTGTAACATGCTTCTATCCGCATAGCAATACTGTAGTTCTGGTTCCGTGTCTCCGCTAAGCCATCAAAGCAAGCCTATATTACAAGTATGCCTCTTCTAGTGGAATCCCAGAAAGAACCATTCGCACCGACATCGAATCCTCCATGTTTTAGGGTATCTTCATAATCACAACGAGCGTTCTCAGCCCCTTCAATCATATTCTGTATAAGCTTCATAAAGTACTTCATCGACTGCCTGGCTATATATGCGTAAACGTTCAAACGACTTCATCGAGAAGAGACTCTAATAGTACTGGTGCCTTTTTATCCCACTTCTAAAAGACAACAAGTGTTTCAGCAGACAAAGTTTGCTTGGACGACATCCTCAAGGTTATACCTCGTCTGATATGCTTATCAATTATCCTTTCTCTGAACGAATAAAATAATAGAAAAATTATAGAAGCAATAACACTGTAACGGGAGGCTCCACAAAAAGTTTCGTAATTTTCTAAACTCGTTTGCTATATTTTGAAATTACTACAAACAGCACTGAAACCGCGACGAAAACCTGATTTCAGAGAAAAGAAAACCCTAATTTACAAACTCCAGTGCCCATATTTCTTAATAGATGTTTTTTTTACAAATATCAGTGCCCATTGAAACCCTAATTGAAATGACTAAAAAAATTCATATTCGCAAAAGCGCTAACCCGAACGAAACCCTAACCACGCACCGCTAACCCGAACGAAACCCTAGACTGTTGGAAACCCTAACCGCCAGCTTTCCGCAGTCGGCCACCGCAGAATGTGGCCACACCTTCCGCGCTCCGCCACCGCAGGAGGTGGCCACCCCTTCCGTGCTCCTCCACCGCGGAAGGTGGCCTTTGCCTTCGGTCCTGCGCCCGCGTCTTCGGTTCCGCGCCCTCGTCCCTTGCCGCGCTCGGCGACCGCAGAATATGACACGCGTCGGCTCCCCGACGATTCCGCGCTTATCGAGGGGCTAATTTTGCAAATACGCTGCAAATGGGGCTATTTTTTACATTTACGTAGCGCTATAGGGCCAAATCAAAAAAAATCGCATGCGGATGAGGCAACCAACCGGTGCGCGCAACATACATATGAATACAACAGCACTGTTAGTAATCTTTGTGCATATAATATATCTAGATTTTACGTAGTCCTACAGTATTTAGGCTGCATTCATTATGGAGCTTAGAGTTTGTGTGGATACGTAGAATCCTTTCCGCATAAGAATAGTTGTTTGCTCTCGATAAAAGGGCATCCACTGTAATAAGATTTTGTGAACAAGAGCAAGAGAGCAAGAGAAAATCAGAAAAGCTGTTGTTGTTCCAACGGCACACAAAAAAACTTCTGTTCTTGTGTTCATGTTCTAGAGTTCCATTGTGTTCGCGTGTGTTCGTCTTCGGTTTGGGCCAACAATTGGTATCAAAGTTCCAGGTTCGAAACCCTAGCTGCTGTCCCGAGAGGGGGTGATCTCGACTCCCGGGGTGGCATATACGGCGTGGCGGCAGACACGGCGGCACGCGAGGGCGCGTGGTGGCCGGCCGTGCCATGGCGCGAGCACGCTCAACGGCGGCTCGAAGCGCGCTGAGGCGCTGGCGTCTGATGAATCTGCGGCGCTTCAGCGGCGGCTTCAGCAGAGAGCAGCCGGCAGGTGGCGGCGGACGACGGAGAAGCGGCGTGGGCGTTGCTGCTGCGTAGCATGGAAGAGCGGTGGGCTCCCGGAGCGCACGGCGAGAGTGCGCACATGGCGACTTCTGGCGGCGTGTCAGCACAAGACGCAACCGGAACGGCGGACACAGGCAGCCGGAGACGTGGCTTGGCGCGGGCCAGTCTCGACAGGTCAGCAGCGACGCTGGGCATAGCAGAGCTAGCGGCGACCGCGCAGTGCAATCTCGTCGGCAAGCGCATGCATGTAGGAGCAGTAGTGCCGAGTCATGTCTGTACGTGCATGTTAGCACATTGAGTTAGTTGTTTGCATGCATGCGTGCATGTGGAATAGATAGTGGTGCACGTCGGTGAAATGTAAGATGAATTGTGCATTGTCAAGATGAAAGCGTTGTGTTGGTACTAGGCGGTTACGGTGCCGTATTTGTGTATGCCAGTGAAACACAAGATGAGTTGCGCGTTGCCAAGGTGAAAGTGTTGTGTTGGTACTACGCGGTTGCGGTGCCGTATTTGTGTGTGTCCGTGGAGTTGAGTCCAGGACGTTGAGGGGATGTGTTCACCGTCCTGAGTCGAGTCCGTGAAGTTAAGAAGATGTGTTCGTCGTTCTGTATTGAGTAACAGTTGGACAGGTCGTAGTTGAGACCGACTGCTTCAATAAGTAAGTGCACAAAGATTATGGAGTGTTTTGTTAGTAATCTTTGTGCGTATGGTATATCTAGGTTTTACATAGAATTTGTTTACGTAGTCATACAGTATTTAGGTAGTATTCATTATAGATTTTAGAGTTTGTATGGTATCTCTTCAGGATACGTAGAATCCTTTCTAGATAAAAATAGTCGTTTGTTCTCAATAAAATAGCACCCCCGCAATCAGGTTTTGTGAAAAAGAGCAATAGAGCAAGAGAAAATTAGAAAAGCTGTTGTGGTTCCAGCGGTACAAAAAAATTTCTTATATTTTTGTGTTCGCGTTCTATAGTTTCATTGTGTTCGCGTACATTCGTCTTCGGTTTGAGCCAACAGGCACGGTTCCGTTCGATCGCAAGTGGTGTGTGCCGCGGCGCATATTTAAAGCACAACGGCACACGGCAGCGGTGACGCCACCGCCGCCGCCGCCGGCGGCACGGCCATGCGCTCGTGAATCAATGGTACGGCAAAGATATAAAGGAGGCACACGTGAGCAGCGTAGTACAGCTGCGACCTGCGGCACTGGAGGTAGGGGAAGTAGGAAGTGCGCGGCGGTTAAGTGTGGCGATGGGCGAAGGCTGCCGGCGTAGACAACGGCCTTGTGCGGTCGTGAATTGCCTCGTCGATTTAGAGCTTAATTACTTTAGACTTGTGCAGTCTGTTCTGCTCACCTTCTGTGCTATATACCTAGGTAAATCTGGAGTTTTTTCACAGTGATAAACGTGGACCAGACTTGCTGTAAAGGGGCTTTGGGTGGGCGCCATCTCCATTGTACTGGCTGGCTAGCTCCTTACGTGCTGTCACTGCGGCTGCCTATTCGCGTTCGTGTTTTGAGCATATCTAGGATGAGTGGTATAGAGTCGCTCTCATTCATCGACAACGACCTCGATGGAAAAAATCCATTTCTGTTGACAAAAATCCTTTCTTGGTGGAAGTAACACGGTCATCTCTCTCTCTCTCTCTCTCTCTCTCACACACACACACCCCCCTGAGGCAAAACCAGAAGGAATGTGTAACTGAATAACCACCGAGTGGACACCCCAACTCCCACACGGCGACATAATGCTGAAAAGATGAATCCTGCCGAGTTTGATAGTACTTCCTTTTCTCTTCATGTTATGTTTCAACAGCAACAGCTAAAGTACAGCACAAGATTGGCACAGAGGCAAATATAAACACCCTTGTTATTAAAGATAGTACCAGGAAAAAGTACCGCACACCTCTTTATTAAATCATCATTTACCATCGTTTCCTCTCTGGCGTGACCAGTACACACGGTATAACGAATTAAATGGAATCAATGGGGGCAGCGTACAAAAACTGAAGCTTATACATTCGGAAGCTACAAGTGTATGATCAAGCCACAAGGAAAATTGTAAAAATCACACTTTTACTCAGTGTATCATGAAGCCTTGTTCTGCTTCGTCTTGGCAATATTAACAAGGTCGCCAAATAGCTTATCCTCGGGCTTCGATGGCCTGATAGGTTGCCCCATGGAAGATGAAGGGAAGGGTGTAGTCTGGTAGGGGGGGTTCATCCCCATATAAGAGTTGTCTTGCATGGAAAGACCATACATCTTCTGAGAGAGGTCATTCGTACCAGGGTACCCATACATTGGCCTTCCCTGATTGTAGTATTGTTGTGCTCCCGGCTGCTGCATATACCCGTATGCTGCCATCTGACCGCCATATATCTGCTGCTGAGGCATTGTCCCGAACTGTACACCAGGCATTTGTTGAGGGTACATCATGATTTGCTGTGCTCCTGGCATTGACGGAGGTTGCATGCCGGCAAATTGCATGCCTGGCATTGAATGTTGTGGCAGAGAACCAAACTGGTTCCCAAAGCCTGCAGGCTGCGTCTGTGTTCCAGCAGTTTGGATGGCTTGCATGGCTTGAGGTAGCATAGCTCCCGGTTGGTTGTTGTACATTGGCTGGGTATGTGGACCTCCCGTACCGTTAATCTGTGGTTGCAATGGCCGCATGCCACCGATCTGGCTCGTTGGCGTTGTGAGAGACTGCATACCTCCCAATTGGCCATTTGACACTTCGTTGCTTGGCACTGACAGAGCTTCCCAAGGAGGTGGCGGAAGGGCTCCACTTTGATCATCTGCAAAATTCAGATAGGACCATCACAATTTCTTCAAACAGATAGGAAGTATGAAAATAGTGTGGAGAGGATCTGCAATCGACGGACAAAGATGATACATAAAAATTTATGCATGTGAAAATAATTTCACTGATAATGAAGTACTTCCGGAAATAAAAATCCAGATAGAAAAAAAGTAATGGTCTAAATGATATTCCATACCATAATTCACTGTTTGCTGTGGTGGGGGCGCCACATGGTTGGCAACTTGACCAGTCCACCCAGAATTCGTGTGATTAAACTGGGATGTCTGACCATAAGATGTTCCAGGATTCACAGAACCCCCATTAGGATAAAGCGCCACCTGCTGAGGCTGTTGTGACTGTAAAGGATGCTGGGTTGGAGTGTTGTATGGCTGTGAACCCGGAAGAGTTGGAGTTGAATTGAGACCAAAGGGGTCAGCTGGTTTGGCATTGCTATTAGCGGTGTTGTTTTGAGAAAATATGTTCACAATTGCCAGTGCATTTTGATTTGAATCAGAGTCAACCAGTGGATCAGAGACCGGGACAAGAGCTAGTGAATTTTCTGTTGTAGATGGGGTGTCATCCCAGCTAAGAAGATCGATGCCAGGATCAGGTTTTGGTGCAGGGGTTGCTGAACCATTCGACACCGGGGGTGCTGGAAGCGCTAGTTGCTCAAAAGGAGACTGGACGCTTGTGCTGCTGCAAAGACAGGTCACATGCAAACATAGGTTAATTAGAGCAGTCATATGAAAAGATGGTAAATAGTGAAAAGCACGTAATTTAAATTGACTTAGTCGATAGCATCATTAGTTTGGACCATAAAATGTCTATAGCAATACTATGAAGATCAAGACTAACATATACATCAACAGGAAGTCTTAACCATAGTTTGGGTTCTAAAATTTTGGTTAGATATCAAGAAATGAGTTTTATATTTTTACCCAAAAATGGTCCGACAAGCTTTTCTCCCAACAAGTCATTTTTTAGTTTACAAAGCACCTTCCAGAGCCACAGTGCGCTTTAGGTTTGATAGCAAAAATAACACCTACTGTAAGACAACAAGATGAATACTGATAAAATTTGTAATAGTTAGTTAGCAAGTACAACAACTGCCAAGAACGCTACTTCAAGAAAAAAAAAGAGAGAATGATCCAGTTGTTGATTTAATGTAGAAAACAGAAACTGATACCATCCAGGTAACAGTTATTGGACATAACCAGTGACTAGAAAGAGGGACTGGACTGGCTGAGGCTAACTAGCGAGTCCAATGCGTCAGGTGCCATGAGGATGCCTGCATGACCGCTAATGTGTCACGATTAGATGAGAAATTCGCAAGATGAGGAAATTAGCCCGAGGGGGGTAATTAGACAATAAAGTGACATGTAGGGGTGTGAAATGACTTGTAGTGGGGTAGTGACAAAGCCAGTGATATTTCGGGGGTGGGGTGGGGGACTGGGGGTTTGTTCTGGGGATGCATATGTTCACTAGCCTACACTGCAAAGAGTCCAAAGGTGATCGCTGCAAATGTCCAGTGACAAAATCGGTAGAAATTACAACTTATAAACCAGTATGTTCTTGAGACCAAAGATAACTAGCAGCTTAGAATAATAGCACTCTGTGGAAGAAATCCATGTTAAAAAAACAAAAAGTATTTAAGCACTTACTGAATCCAAAATAATTGCCAGATACTACTTTCAAACTTGTTTCCACTTTCCAGCATTTATGCACAACATCACACATGCATGTATTGACATAATTTTAAACATTACATAAAACTAAGAACATGCAAATGTGATTAGGAGAAGATTAGAACCTTTGATTTGGCCCTTTTTTAGAATCTTGGTTTGTGGGATCCTCAATATCTACAAGTGCCTGCTCTTTCTTAGAGTCTTGGTTTGCAGAATCCTCAGTATCTACAAGAGCCTGCAGAGACTTTGGTTTTTTCTCCACACGAACTGCAATGCCTGCAGCAATTGCGTCATGTTTTGCTAGAACACGCTGCAAATCATCATTCAGTGCAAGCCCTTGTGACAAAAGTTCCTCATCCCTGTAAATGGGGAAAGCAGCATTTTTAGTATTCACATAATGTTGAATTTCGGGAAATAGTTGTGTATCCATTGGGGATCCCCACACCCTTTATTTATAGTGCTAAATATTACAGACCGACTCGTATACGATTTGGACTATTACCTAAACTCTAGACTCTTTCCTAATCTCTAATATCTCCAACACTCCCTCTCAAGATGGGCATGAGATAACAATTATGACCATCTTGTTACATAATGCAATATCATTACTAGAATCTAGTAAAAAACTACCATCCATCGACTCCATAACCAATACCACAAAAATAGTTGCTAACCACCAATACTACCAGGGACGTCACCAAATCAATCCCCACCATCTACTAGCTGCCCTGACCTCAACCTCATCTTCCTCTACCCTCATACCCCCAGCCACCTCCGGCCTCCACCACTTTACCTACACGCCCCCAGTCTTGGTCTCCACCACCTTTATCTCTGTCACAGACCATTACGCCTGACTCCAGTCCCAATCCTCCCGGACATCTCCAGCAACACAATCTCTGGTACCCATACCAACACCACCGCATGACACCAATACCATCACAACCGACCGATATAGCCTCCACCGGAGCTACCACCAGCTCCTACTTCATCCTCACCATCATCCAATTCCACCATTAGCACAACTACCAAAGCACCACCTAAACAGTCTTCTCCCCCTGTCTTCAATACTAGATCCCCCTATCCACCAAAGCACCACCTGAACAGTCTTCTCCCCCTGTCTTCTATAACAGATCCTCAAACCACACCAAATCCTCCACCGATCTGGATCCACACCAGATCGTGCCACACCAGATCAGATCCTCCACACCGAATCAGATTGACATACTTCCACATCGGATCTTCCACATCGTCACCACACCCACACCAGTTCCAATAGCCACATCTTCTTCTTCCTCTCACCTCCCCTCCCCTCCTAGGACCAAACCTCCCGCACGCATCCTTCATCCCTGTTCTCCTTCTCCCCTGAAAGCAAGCCTCTGCTTCCTTCTTAATTTCCTTCCTCTTCGCCAGCCACCGCGTCGCCACCTCTCCACAGGGCGCCGCGCCTGCAACATAGCGCCGCCTTCCTCGCCAACCGCCGCGTCGCCACCTCTCCACAGGGCATCGCGCTTGCAACGCAGCGCCGCCTTCCTCTGTCGCCGCACCAAAACTCCTCCCCCGAGCTCCGCCTGTTTCCCACATGCCTGTCTCTCCTCTTCTTCTCCTCCCCACCGAAGCTCCTCCCTTCTCCTCTCCACCGCCGCCACCTCGACTCTCTACCACGGATCCTTCACTACTCTCCTCCACCTCCTTCGAGCCTAGCAACCCGGATCCACTGGATCCGTCGCCTCATGCCATGCATTATCGAAGATCTTACGCCAAGCCCTCGGCCGCTCCTCTTCCTCGCCTGTGACCCAGACCGCGCTCCTCTCCTGCAGACCACTGGCCACACCTCGGCTCGCGCAAACCCTACGGATTCTCCGCCATGATCGGCCAGTTAGCACCTCATCTCCTCAAACCCCGAGCACTTCTCTCTCTAAGCATGTCTCCTTCTCCTCCACTCCTTGCCGCCCAAGCCTCCAGACCGGCTCCTTCCCCGAGCACCGCCACTCAACGCCAAGACCTCCGGCGTGTTGCCCCAAGACGTTGCCTCACTTTCTCCGCCACGCCAGATCGTCCAGATCCGGCTAGTGGCCACGGATCCCGCCACCATTGCCCAGAGCACCACACCGCCTCCTCCTCGCCCTCTCTCTCCTCCGACCGACCGGCCGGATCCACCCGCTTGGTCACCGATTAAGCACCCGAATCATCCGCCACAACGCGCCCGCCGCCGCCGCGACCTTCCGCCACCGGCGTGTGCCGGCCCCGTCTCTGCTTCTCGAAAACCCACGCAAGCCGCCGCTTCTCACCTTCCTCACCTCCTTCACCGATCCGTCCCATGTCGTCCGCCCACCGCCTCCTCCTACAAGGCACAATGGCGGCGTCTGCAAGACGCCCACGAGACGACGGTGGTGGCGCCTATTGCAATGGTGACAATGGTGATGGGCGATCGAGTGGCGCGGCGCGCAGAGAAAGTCGCGGGTTAGGGTTAGATTTCAGGACAATGGATTAGGATTGGCTCTGATACCATGTTGAATTTCGGGGAATAGTTGTGTGTCCATTGGGGATCCCCGCACCTTTTATTTATAGTGCTAAATATTACAGACCGACTCGTATACGATTTGGACTATTACCTAAACTCTAGACTCTTTCCTAATCTCTAATATCTCCAACACATAATAAATAGAATCAATGCAACAGATAGACAGCTAAAAAAACATTATCCTTCTAAATTAGTTATGCTAAACCAATAGTACAAGCTACTCGTGTCAGCTCTTCACGACAATGAATCTTTGGGGTATCCAGATGCCTTAACAGAAGATAATTCTTAGAACGGAAAGAATGATTCCAGGTGAAGTTCACAATCTCATCCCTTCTTGAGTAACACCATCAAATCCCACAGAAAGCAAGTCACAGGTAGTAATTGACAAAATTGATGAAAGCAATTATTTTTATCATCCTCTTCCCAGACAATCCAAAAAGGTGCTCAAGAAAGGAACTCTCAGTCATACAAATTTAACCATCTCTTGGGGGGAAATGATATTCACTAACATTAGATAGACCGCAGTAATCAACCTTGCTAATGCAATTTTTAGGGAATTCAACATTAATTGCACTTACGTGGTAGTATTAACTAGCTGCACCACTCTCTGCTTGTAATTGCGGCATTGATCAACAAGCTCCACGATTACCTCCTGTCTTAGTCCCTGTGTGAAGAGTATTCAGAAAACATAAGCAACAAACCTTAACAATTTAAGAGAAAGTTGTACGTATAGAGGTGGGTGTTATTATGTACGACATAAATACAGCCAGAACACCAAGAATTTGAATTTCTAACTAAAAGATCATTTTATACTTCTGTTCAACTGTTGATAGCAACTCTATAAATAAGAGGTCCATGTTTTTGTGCAGCTTGAATTAAAAAGCATGCTAATGGTACTTTGGTACCTCTCTGTTTCCAGGGTCTAAAGCATTCAGCATCTCTGCTAATACATCCATGATACCGCGAGCATTCTGAACCTCTGACATACTGAAAATATAACCATGTATTCAGTTTAATCCATCCGTGAAAAAAGAATACCAGGTTGGAATATGAAATGGTGGTTAAACTGCAGGCAAAACTAAGCTAAAGTAGATGTATTATTCAAAGATGCTCACTGGAGACACGAGAAAAGCAATAACTAATTATAATGACTTACGGCCAGATTATGCTAGAGTGGCTAAACAAATTATCTGAAGATACAGAGAACAGTACTGTTGATTCTTGAATTTAACATTTCTAACAGTTTTCTACATGAACATTCATGTCATGTTGAGTGCATGAAACAAGTTGATAATAAGTCACCAAGAAACTTAAGAGTACCAAGTAGACAAGATTTGAAAATCATGGCACACTGTGATTCTACTATTTCGTTTAGTTTCACCTTATAATAAT
Organism: Phyllostachys edulis; assembly: GCA_036346405.1. Taxonomy (NCBI): domain Eukaryota; kingdom Viridiplantae; phylum Streptophyta; class Magnoliopsida; order Poales; family Poaceae; genus Phyllostachys; species Phyllostachys edulis. Next base: position 17,782,432 of record CM070545.1, read on the forward strand.
AAATCAAATCTCTAAGCCAGTACAAAAGGAGTTAGCGAAAATTAATCTTACACAATGCTATAATAATATTCCAAAATCTAGTGTACATCGTGGAATCACAAACTGTAATGGCATTACTGTGAGCAACAGTTTATTATAGTAGGACACCGTAATAAAACAAATGAGGAATTCTTTCAGTAAAGAGAACAATACAAAAATATCGCCCCAAAGCAGACAATGAAAATGAAAAGAAAAGCACACCTCAAAGCAGGAAAGTCATTCGCAGCAGAAGATTCAGCTTCATCCTGTTGATCAGGACTGCGCATATTTCTCACTGCTTGAGACTGACCGTTAAACAACGGTGCAGATGTCTCTGATCTCTTGGGAAATTCAGCTCCAGCACGCTGCAAGGAGGGAATAATAGCGTAACTATGTCAAACAACAATAAAAATTCTCATAATAAAAATAGAACCATTGCATTCCACGTGCCAGATCTTGAAACCCGTTAATAACAAGATCAAAGAATATTAGTAGTAACATCTTAAAACAGAACAACTGAGCTAAGTGAAAGTTAGAACCTAATAAATCAAATTGGGTTTCAAAAGTATACCACCAACTCATGGTATGCTGCATAGTATTGTGGATATCTTGCACGTGGTCCCCCAAAAGATTCTTGCCATGTATCTATAAGAACCAATACCTTCTCTTTGACACGTGGATCAGACTGTAATATGAAAACAATATACCATCATCAGCAGATTAATAGAAAGAAATTATAGTTTCAGAACTATGAATCATGCTTAACCTTTTTCTTCACTATCTTCACCATCTCATGCAACACATCTCTCTCGGCAACATGCATGTGGAGTATATCCCCACAGTTCTTGATTACAGTTTCCAGCAGCTGTCATAGAAGAATATCATCATCAAGCTCTGTAGCACCGATACTTCAGAAAGGTGCCGCACCGGTGTCCGACACCGATACGTCACCAATACGTATCGATGGCACATAAGGTAATTAGCACGCCAAAATAAATATTTTTAATTCCCGATACTCCGTCGACACGTATTCAACATGTATCGAGCTCTTCATGCGACACGACCCGGCCCATATAGCGCTGAAGATAACCCTAACAACTACTCACGTCCAGCCATCCACCTTTTCGCATCCCCTCGCTGCCTCGCGTTCGCATCCAGCGCCAAACCACCGACATCCAGCGCGCGGTGAGCCGGCGACCACAACCAGCAAGCGGCGACCTCCGCCAGCGAGCCCCCTCACGTTCGCGTCCAGCGCCAACATCCAATGCGCGGCGAGCCGGCGACCACCACCAGCGAGCGGCCCCTTGCGTTTGCGTCTAGCGCCGACATCCAGCATGCAGCAAGGCGACGACCACCACCCTCGAGCGGGTGGCGACCTCCTCAAGGCCTTGGTCAGATCAGGTAATCCAACACAGCCTCTTTACCTTTGTCCAATACAGAGGTTTGTCATCTGTCTTGGGGCTATGAGGTTTGTAGTTGTACTATGTTGGCTGGCTGCACTATCTATCTTTTCAATTTCTATGTTTGAACTTTGAACTTGGCTTCACCATCTATCAAGTTATCCTTTAACAAATATTTGTTGGTTGTTTGTTGTAGTTTAATTGCTTCAATTGTTCAAGAATCATGTTGCTGAAATCCTGATCATGCTATTTCTTCTCCCAGGTCAATGCCTCAATGGAATTCTGGTGTAATAATAGCACATGATGAATTGATTGAATGAAAAATGAACAGGAGAGGGTCATATTTGAGGTACATTTTTTTAGTTTACACATTACATAATTTTAGTTTGACTAGGTTTGACCGTGTCCCATGTCGGGATTTTTGGGAAAATGGTGTTTGCCGTATCGGTGTCGTGTTGTGTCGATGTATCGGTGTCCGTGCATCATAGTCATCAAGACATTATTCAATGTGTATCCTGCAAAAGTAGTCCAGCACAACATACGTCTCCAAACCATAATGAATCATAGAATAGTCAAACTTAAAGCTGTCAAAACAATTGAGTAAAAATAAACTGTATCCTTGTCGACTATCCTGATTTTTTCGGTGGGTTGGACAAGGAACTAAAAATATATAAGTTAAAATTACCTGAGATCATCCAATTTTACAGGCTAGAATAACCATTGCAACCATTTGCAGTAAGATCATGATGTTTACTTATGCTAGTGGCGTTGCAGATCGCATGGGTATGATTACATGGAGAACATGTACTCATGAAAAATAGAAGAAAGATGCAAATACAGGCTGGAACATTAGTAAATACAGACAAAAAAAATGAAAATACAGCCGAGCAACAGACAGCTATGCTCGATGTTACAAAAAAAAGCACATATACAAGAGAAATTTTCTTATGACTGTATCAAACTACCGATAGCACCACATTTAAGAGCAGAGGTCAGGTTGCAGATAAACTTACAGTTAGTGCAAGGAGTTGAACTTTCGGATTTTTGTGTCCAATCCTTTTTTTGAGAGCCTTCACAACATCTTTAGATTGCCTGTTACCAGGATGAATATTTGACTATCAATGACTGACAATAAATCAACAATGATAGCAAGCAAATGAAATGCACGGGAGGAAATTAATAACAGCTATATTTCAATATGCTTCTTCTGAGTCGACTCAACCATTTGGTCTCCAATCACAATAGTTGACTATGAATCAAAGTAACTAAGTAAGCAAATTATACTCATAAGTTTAAATCTCTGGTCAGGAACGGAGGAACCTAATCATTGCCTCAAGACCAGCAGACATACTAAACAGTCAAACTGCATGAACTTTTTGTGGCCTCCAAAACTAATTTAGTAGTAATAAGTAGTCAACAGTATTATACTAAGCTAAGTAGGCGTTCACTGCCTAAGTGCCTATGCAGATAGAACATTGCATCAATGTATTGCACTAAAGTAGCTTGGCCACCCTAAGTTTCAACAAATATTTGATGACCCAGAATCATAACTGGTACAGCAGACTGCCATGAATGCCCTACTTATGTAGAGAAGATAGAGAGAATGCTTAGCAACTATACAAACCATTTCAATCTGTGTTCAGCTGAACTAATTAGAACATTATTTTGCTCATGGAAGTGTGATAATGTATTATATATTTGTGACCAAGAGCCATCAGCAAAGAAACAGACTTATTAATGGTAAATAGTAACTACTGAAACGATGGACAGCCGCCGAAATGTTATGCGAACTGGCCACTCCCACTTCATAAAGACTACAAAAACAACAGCTATGTCTGAAACTTCTTCACTGTCCAATTTCTTCAGAGTTTAACATGAAGTTACTAGGCTAGGTAAGTTGGAAGGATTGTTGGGCAGCACCATTGGTTAAAATAAGCACTTTGGTGAACCAGCATTCAAGTAGCATTCTTGCAATAAAGATAATCTCCCGTCCAATTAGTGCTTAATGATCCATCCTAAGTCAAATGAGCCGGTGGTCATTTTGAGAAAATGGCCAGCTTATGGTTATGAGTCAAACAATGGACATTTTCATTTTTTAAGCCTGATTACAATAATATTTATGATCCATCTCAATATTGTTAGTTCAAAGCCTTCAGTTCATGACATAGCAACTGGCAACCCCAAGATAATCTGACAATTCAAAGGCTTTATTTTTCTGTCAGGACTAGAAGGAACTTTGCAAGATAGTCTTTCTCATTTTCCATTAAGGTCTCTCCTGCAAAGACAATTGTTGTGACTTGTGAACATTGTGGGAGACTAAATAACCTACATTCTTCGTGCAGCTCTTAACAAGCAATGGCTCCAGGAGCTGCAGTTTTTGTTTCTATTTTCTTTGCTTTCTATGTTTTGCCTAAAGGTCCATAACTTATGAAACTCTCAGGTCATTGAGTGAGTATATTAACGAACGCTTGTTAAAACCTTATTTCAGAGAGGAGATATTATTTTCTCCTTAATAAAAAACCACATGTCCAATTCATACTAGAAGAGTGAATACTTGCACGCAAATACAGATCCTGGCTACCACAACTAAATTTTGCATGATGTAAAATAACCCTTTGGTTCATTTTCCATCCATACACACAATACTGACCAACGCCAAAGGGGTCGATGACTACCACGCTCTTGCCAATTGAACCTACTGCAGAATGTCATTTTGCCACTTCACATAACCAACCAGCATAATAACATCAAGCATGAAGCACCAATATCCAACAACTCTTGCCATTCTCATATTTCCATTCAAACATGAGGATTAAAAAGAACTACGCTATACAATCCAAGACCGCACCATCTTCCGCACAATCGAAGAATGCAAATGGAGCAAAGACAGAACCAGATCCACAGCTCGCAAATCACGATCCCCCCAGTCACCTGCCCACACTATTGCATCTCGATATTTCACTTCACGACTTCAGAAAGATCCAACTTTCAGCCGTTTGTCTCGTCTCGCTCAAATCAACCTCTCACGAAAGCCCACCATTCCCAGAATTTGTCGGATTGGAACCATTTCCAGAATTACGCCGTCCCACGACATAAAATCACATGCCATCCTACCAAGATCAAGCCAACTCCACGGAGACGCCCACACCATAACTCCCCGCATAAAACGCCACCGTCGGCCAGCTCAGCTACCCCCGACGAATCACGCTCACTCATCGAATCTCGCACGGGAGACACCGAATCCGCGGGCAAAGCAGCTCAGGCGACAGGGATCGGGAGAGGAGAGGGGGGGCCGTACCCGGGGTCGCGGTTGCAGATGTCGCAGATCTCCATGTTCTTGGCCCAGTCGGGGCCGATGAGCATGTCGCTGGTCGCCCGGTCCACCATGGCGCCGGCCATGGGTGGCGCCGCCGGCGATGGTGGGGACGCGCCCGACCAACCCTAGCCCCGACAGGAGGCTACACTGCTTGGCTGGATTCGGATCGGAGGCGAGCTATTGGCCGCGTTCCTTTCTCGGTGGGCAGCTTGGCTCTCTTTTTTTCCCCTCTCTTCTCCTCTTCTCTTCTCTTCTCTTCTTTTCTTTTCTTTGTAAAGGTCGTGCGGACTGCGGAATTAGCTGTACACTGTACACTACTGCAGGTTGGAGTGGATGATTTGAGTATTTATATTATGAGACATATGTATTTGAGAATTTTCTCTCAATGTTATCTAAATCCTCAATAGTTTCGTTGGAGTTGGACGTACGGTAATTTCATAAGAGGGAACAAATGGGTGATAGAAAAAAGAACCAATAAGTTTTTAAAGGTCGGCGAATTCTGAAAAAGAAAAGTATTTTAGCCTTTTAATGGATAGAGGAGCTAAGCCAGTTATGTGGGTGACGTATTGTTGGGTGGATCTGGCAGTGTCGCGTGTGATCCGAGCTGTCCGACAGTCCCACTTTGGGGCGTGAGATCTCTAGTTTTTGTTTAGCTTGATGGACTCTTTTCTTTACGAAGAATTTAAGTTTAGTTCGATGTATGTAGAACGTGTCAAACTCGGTTCGTACCACGACGAACTTTACAAGAGTTTCGTGTTCCTTGCCGACACCGCTAAAGTAGTACTCCAGTAGGGGCCGGGGAATACTGCCGAGGCCGAGCGGTTAATCGTTACGTAACTACGTTACATTTTCTGAAAATCGTTCGTTAGCTGACGTACCAAGAGCCAACAACGGCCGAACAACCGTCTGCTTCGACCGTCGCAGGTCTCGTGACTCGCATTCCGCACGCGGCCGGCGCGCCGAGGACGCCGAGATGGCAACTTGGCGCCGATCGCCGAGTCCCGCTCTGCTAGAGCCCCAAAACCATAGCTCGCCCCGCACCGCGCGCCACTTGCCCAGTGCCCGCCTACCTCTGAATCTCCTCACCGACGCACGGCGCGTTCCGCTAATGCCGTGCTGATCATTAGCACGCGAGCAAGTGCCCTGGTGACTAGGTGGTCCGATGGGTCGTGCCGGTCGGTCCAGTCTGAGACATGACACGGTCCGTACTGTTCATAGATCGGGTTAGGACAACACAATGGTCATTCATGCTTAGGCTGCCCCTGGCACGATGGGCCGGCCCGACACGGCACAAGCCCAGCATGGCCTATATGGCCCACGTGCAAAGAGGTCGAGGGAGAAGCCGGGGGAGAGGAAAAGGGCGAGGCGCCGCCGGCGCAGAGGAAGAAGGGGCCAACACGGAGGAAGGAGGAGTAGGAGAGGAAGAGGGCGGGAGGCGCCAATCACGCCATGGGAGGAGAGAGACAACAAGGCAGGAGGAAGAAGGGAGGAGAAGGCGAGGCGGACGACTCGGGAATGGAGGAGTCAGGAGGAGAAGGGGCAGGGGCAGGGGTGGGGTGATAGGGGGAGAGGCAGGGGTGGGTGGGCCACGTGGCACGATGGGACGTGCTCGGCACGGCATGACCCCATTGGAATTTTACCTATTGGGGGGGCTTTTTCGCGCGGTGGGCTATGCCCAGCCTGTTTAGCCATAACGTTCGGATTTTTTTGAAAATTCGATCATTTTTTGCTCGTTTAGGGATTTTAAAATAGCAAAAAAAAATTATAAACAACCACCATACCTACCCTCATTTAGCACCTATCCATTCCTCGATTTCTCATTCAATTCTATTGTGCAAATTCAAATTCGTTGTGAGATAATTTGGCAAAATTCAAAAAAAAATGTGCCAAATTTTAGAAAAATCAAATTTCAGGAGCAAGTCAGCAAAAGAGGTACAATAGTATTTTTTGCATAATTTTATTGTCGTTATTTGTTATGCTAAGATGAAAATAATAATAGTGTTAGTTTCGATTTTGCAGTTTTTGTTATGAAAAATTACGATAGTTTTACTCTTGATGATTATGGGCTTTCACCAGAGGAAGTTGCATCCATGGAGGCTACAGCTGTCTCAAAACAACCGCAGTTGTTAGTGGGAGGGCAAGACGGAGTTTCGTCATCAGGCTCCACGACAGCATCTTCGTCAGCGATCACCTGAGCAAAGAGGTCGAGGTCGTCTACATCGGGAGTGTGTGAGAATTTCGACATAACAACTAAGCGAGACGCATAGGGAAATAAGGTATCATGTGCTATTTGCAAAATTTATCGCAATGAATTGTATGCAAGGTCTACAGGTGGAACGAGGTATTTGCTTAGACACGCTACAAGATGTAAGGCCAAGTAAGGATAAATGATGAGGCAGACGCAGCTGTAGTACAATCCTGACGGTACGGTACGTAGCTGGGATACGATCCTGAGGTAACTCGTCAATCTCTGTCGTTTAATTGCTTCTGAGGATTTACCGTTAGGATTTGGGGAGTCTACTACTTTCCAAATTTACATTATGATTGTGCATAATCCTAGATTTTCTACTGTTTCTAGACAGACAATAACTAGGAATCTAGTAAAATACTACAATAAACGCCATAATAAAATTAAAATAAAACTATTTAGTACATGCACATTTTTTTATGGTCCTGACCTCGGACATATGGAGTGGTCGGGTTAGGGAGGATAATCTTAGTGTAGTTACTTATTATGTTAATAACAACTAGGCAATGGAGAAAATAATTATAGGTTTTAAATTAATTGATGTAGCACACACGAGTGAAAAATATTGCGGACCGTATTATCAAAGCCGTATAAGACTTTGGTCTTACAGACAAAATATTCTCAATTACACCGCTTCGAACTGTAGGGTCATGAATATTCTTACTCCAGTATTGAGTACATACGCTGATTCCTTATTGCTATATCAGCGATGCGCTTGTCATATTATTAACCTTATAGTCAAATGTGGTTTGAAGATGTTGAATTTGTATATTAAACCTTTTCGTGATGCGATATCTTACTTGAATAATTCTAACGTAAGAATAGCAGCATATAAGAACTTCTGTAAGACGATGGGTGTACATCCAATAAAGTTCGATTTATAAATGCCGGTAAGATGGAACTCTACTTGATGCTTAAGAGTTTTTTTTACCATATAAGAGCATTTTTTCTGTTTTTATTCAAACATACTATCAGAGTACCGATGGTAGTATACTATTGGCTGAGCAACATTGATTTGTTGCTAAGAAGATACTTTAGTTTTTAGAATTTTTTTATGAGGTCATTATTGCTTTGTCCGCTGTCTATTATCCAATACATCCTATTATTATGCATAGTATTTTACAGATTGCTGGTCATTTAAAAAACTATAAAAATGACACAGTTTTAAGAGAGACTGTTTTTGCTATGAAAACAAAATACCTTAGATATTAGAAAGAAATCTCTTTCCTATATTTATTTGCATTTATTTTAAATTATAGAGCTAAATTTGAGTGATTTACTAATGTTCTTGATCTTCTTAGTCATGCTACAGGGCTAGACTATTCTAACTATTTTGCAGATGTTCGTTTTCGATTATATGAGGTTTTACACAGGTACAAAAAATAAGTTCTAGAGAGTTTGCTTGTAACGACCTCTAGTAGCACCCACCTCAAGTAATAAGACAAATATGTGGGGGCAAGATTTGGGGTGCAGACTCTTCCTCTAGGTCTAGGTTTTCTTCTTCTATAGCAGCACCTTCTCAACAAAAGTTGAAAACCAATCTCTCATCTAAGGAGTGGTAAACTATCCGCTTACTTGGATAGCGATACGGTGGATTTCAACTCAGAAAACTTCGAAAATTTGCACCGATGACATGACCATAAGTTAGCATATCTCGTGCTATCCATACTTGCACGTGATATGTTAACTATTTCTGTCTCGACAGTTTTCTCCGAGTCTGCTTTCAATCTTTCTAGAAAAATATTGGAGGAGAAAAGAACACATCTCACAAGCGAGATGGTGGAGATACTTCTAATTGTGAAGAACTGGGAACAAGTTAATTCACAAACACAACACTCTGTGGAAAATCCAGAGTTATCGGATGTGTTCGAAAATCTGTACATAGACAATGACATGTAGAACAATGATGTATGCAGAGCTATAGGTTTTACTCTTTTTTATTTGCCAAGGTTTTCTCATATTTAGTGTTTACTTGACAAATGTTTTAACGAGATAACCATTTGAACATTAATAAAACTATTTATTATATTTTCAATATGTTTGTCTCATTTTTTATAACTCTAATATATATTTCTGAATTCTACATATTTTTCTGATTTTTAGTTTTTTTATTCTATTTTATTGAATTTTTGGACCTAACAGGCGAAGTGGATCGCAACCGGCCCGTCGAGACAAATGAGCTCAGACCGACACGGCACGACATGCCTTATGACCCGTGCCATGCCTTATGGCGGTGTCTGAGCCACCTCCTTTGTACGTAGACCGACACGATACAACTCATTTATTTCACGATATCTTGAACCGTGTTGAGATAGGACGAACTCATGTCGTGCCGCCTATCTGGCCACCCACACGCTGCACGCCCACGGCCCACGCAGCGTCCGGCGGGCAGGGACTAGTCCCACCGCGCACGCTTAGGCCGAACGGCACGAGACGAGACCTTCGAAAGGCCACAAACGGGCTAAAACCCACAAAAACTTAAGGCCCACACGTCCGCGCCGCTCGAGATCCCGCCCTTCACCACATCCGCGAGGCCCTCGGAGACCCAACCACAAAACCCCACTCCAAAACTAGCTAAACAAACGCTCTCGTCTCAACCTCCTCCCACCCGCCCGCCGCCGCCGCCGCCGCCGCAAACCCGAACCCTACTCGCCCCCCTGCCCAACATGGCGGCCGCCTACGACCGGGAGGACGGCGCGCCACCGCCGCCGCCGCACGGCGGGGCGGACGTGTACGACCCCAACTACGTGCCGGACTCGGTGAAGACGTTCGTGGTGCACCTGTACCGGCACATCCGCGACAAGAACGTCTACGAGATCCACCAGATGTACGAGGGCGGCTTCCAGCGCCTCTCCGACCGCCTCTTCCGCGACGCGCCCTGGCCCTCCGCCGAGGCCGTCACGCCCTACTGCGACGGCGATCACGTCTTCCTCCTCCTCTACCGCGAGCTCTGGTACCGCCACGCCTACGCGCGCCTCTCCCCGCTCACCGCCAGCCACCGCGCCGAGTCGTGGAACAACTACTGCGACCTCTTCAGCGTCGTCCTCCACGGCGTCGTCAACATGCAGCTGCCCAACCAATGGCTCTGGGACATGGTCGACGAGTTCGTGTACCAGTTCCAGAGCTTCTGCCAGTACCGCGCCAAGCTCAAGAACAAGACCGAAGACGAGCTCCAGCAACTCAAGCAGTTCGACAAGGTAAAGAGGTTCGTACGTTCTTATTGATTCTGTTAGTTTCTTTCTTAAGGTCGAGTTGAGATCGATACGGCCTACAATCTAGTTACGTTTGCTGAATTGCGCAGGCGTGGAATGTGTATGGGGTTCTCAATTACCTGCAAGCGCTGGTGGAGAAGTCCATGATCGCACAGATCCTGGAGAGGGAGAAAGAGGGGCTGGAGCAGTTCACTGCCACGGACGGGTACGACTACGAAGGTGGGAGCAATGTGCTCAAGGTGCTCGGTTATTACAGTATGATTGGGCTGCTCAGGATACACTGCCTCCTCGGGGATTACCACACTGGCCTCAAGTGCTTGGCGCCAATCGACCTGAACCAGCAGGGGGTCTACACCATTGTGATTGGGAGTCACATCTCCACGATCTATCACTATGGGTTTGCAAACCTTATGATGCGCAGGTACAAAACCATACTTGCTTCACCATTCCAGATCAACGGATATTTTACAGTGTAGTACATTAGGCTGTAGTTTATTGCTCTTCTAAGTTCTGACGACAAGCCAGTGGCCCTGTCCTAGTATGTGATATGTTTTCGTTTCGCGAAAGATATATGTTCTTATAAACTGGTAGGTTAGGGGTGTTGGTGGAATGATAAGTATCTATCTTGAGTTATTGAGTGCCTGAGTGGTGAAACATGCACTCTGCCCATCAGATCAGCTTTAGCAAATTTAGTGAATTCTGTAGTGATGTATTACTTCCGAACCTAAGAGATTTGTGCACATATCATTAGGATATGTTGTAAAGAAAGCTTTGAAGCATTGTGCTAGTCTATTACCATGCTTATTTGCTATTCTCAGCCATGTCATGGTTGGATTTAGTTCCTATGTTGCCTTACATACTTAAGTAACATGAAATGTTTCATACTTTCATTGTCAACTCTATATTTGTTCAAGTAGATTGAATCATGTTGTATAACCACGTCTAAGATGTAAGCATTCTTTCCTTTAAATCCCAATATGTGAATCTATTTGGAATCTGCTCTGTCTTGAAATTACCCAAGATGGGAATGAATTCTTTCATCTGACACATTATGTTTCTGGATAAACCTAGGTATGTTGATTCCATACGTGAATTCAACAAAATTCTGTTATATGTTCTGAAGTTTAAGCAGTACCATCAGAAATCCCCTCAGTATGACCAGATACTGAAGAAAAATGAGCAGATGTATGCTCTGTTGGCAATTTGCCTTTCTTTGTGTCCGCAGAACAAACTCATAGATGAAAATGTTAGCACCCAGCTGAAAGAAAAGTACAATGACAAAATGACAAAGATGCAGAGGTTTGATGATGAAGCGTATGCAGCTTATGACGAACTATTTTCGTACGCCTGCCCCAAGTTCATTACTCCAGCACCTCCAGTTCTGGATCAGCCGCTTACAAACTATAACCAGGTAATATTTCTGGTGAAAAATCATAATGCTGCTCCATTTATTTCCCGTTTGTATATTTAGGCCCTGTCTGGTCTGTTGTCGCAGTCAAGTCAGAAAGTTTGACTTGTGGTTGTTGGTGTTTGCGGAAGAAATTGTTTATTATTTTACTGTTATGTAACAGGATGCCTATCGTCTTCAATTGAAGCTGTTCCTTTTCGAAGTGAAGCAACAACAGTTGCTTTCTGGGGTTCGAAGTTATCTAAAATTGTATTCAACAATAACCACTGCCAAACTTGCCCAATATATGGAAGTGGATGAGACAACACTTAGGTCTGTATGATCATCAACTTACTTTTTGTTCCTAATATTTTCAGTGGTTTTTGTGTATAATAAATTAGCTCAAATATTTTGACAGGTCAATCCTGATGACATACAAGCACAAAATGCATGCAGTTGACTGTAATGGAAAGATTGTATCCAGTGCAGACTTTGATTTCTACATTAAAGATGTAATGTGCCATAATGATTCGCTTCTGAGGGCTAGATCACTTTTTTATATGCACATTTTTGTTGATATGTGAGCCATTTTCCTTTTTTGAGTGAGGACCTTCCGACCTTTTTTCATGTCTTTTGTTGTATTATTAGCGGTTGATGTCTTGAACAGATTAATATTTAGTTGAGCTAGTGCATGGAGTTGCTGCATATAACTGCAAGCTTTTTCCATGAAGGAACTTTTTTTTGACAATGCAAATTCTTCAATTTCAAGCATGATTCCCATTGTTGATTTTGGTGTCTGTTCAGCTTGAATATATGAGATATTTTGTGATGTCTTTTTAATTGAATCTTTTTCACTTTTTAATTGTTTTTCTCGCTTCTCAGTATTATGACCCCTTAATATTTGTGTCTGCTCAAAATATGCCGTGTGTTTTGCCATGTAGGGCGTAGTACTTACGGCATTATTGACTTGCATAATGATTAGTATGACTAATTACAAACTATTTGCAACCACGCAGGATATTATTCATGTTGTGGAGTCCAAACCGACCAAGCGCCATGGTGATTACTTTTTGAGACAGATTTTAAAGGTATTCATATTCCACTTGACATTTTTCCCTCCCTGATAGCTCACCACTCTTTGCTCTCCTAATGTGTTTGTTGGTAAACCCTAAACTAACTTTTTTTACTGATATCCTACAGTTTGAGGAGATGATTGGTGAATTGGAGAAAGTACAACTTGACTGAGCCTGGTAGAGAGATCTTGGAAGAGAGAAGCATCCCCGCTTCCTGTTTTTTTTTTTATATATTATAACGAGAGGCACTTGTGATGATTAATATTAGCAGAGCAATATATGTGCATTTTGTAGTTTGTACTCTTTTTTTACTTAGGGCCTGTTTGGTACTACTTCGCTCCTCATTTTTTAGCTCCTAACTCTTGAGAAGATTTTCAAATGATCCACTCTGAGAAGCTACCTGACAAAAGCGTTTAGTAGGAGGTTGGCTTTTAAAACTCTGAAAGTAAAGATTTGAGACAAAAAGATCATGCTGCCCATGTTTTTAACACTTAAGTCTATTTGTATCTCACTTTTTTCTGTTTGTACACAAATTTCAGAAATTTCTTTACAAATTTTTCGGGACAGATCGACATTAGTATTACTAGTACTCACATATCACATGACTACAAAAAAAAGTACTAGCATTCATCACAAAATGACCAGGTGCTTGATATCACACTAAAAGGTGCTTGATTATTATCGAGTTGTCTCGTTCATCCATCAATTACAAGAACAAAGCTATGAGTTCATCTTACAATTGATACAAAAAATTCATCTCACAAATTGATACAGAAGCACACGCATGATTACAGATAAGTACTAGCATTGCATAGAAAGACAAAAAAAAAAAACAAAATTACATCTTTGAGCTTTTGTTCACATCTTTGAGTTTTTGTTTCATCTGCAAATTAAAAAGAAAACATGATATTTGACCGCCATGTGGACCGCCTCGAGTGGGGCGGTCGGATGCCCTCCTTCATCCTGTGGATTTCTCGCAGGGTATTTTTTGAAGGTGTGCTCAGACTCCCTGCAAATAGAGTACTTTTTCATACGACGTTCGGCTTGTGCTTTGTCTATGTCGTTCCTGATGCGCCGTACCTATCGGTAGCCAACTTTTCCCTTTAGCTTATAATGTCCGTGGCCGAGATAAGTTATTCCTAGATCGGATGGCCAGTGAAATGGCCAACTACACTGTAACCATACATCTCTGCATTCCAGGTTTGCATCACCTCCTTCTTGTTGAGATAGTCAGAGAGGTACTAGCCGGAATGCTGCGCCACCGTCGAACATACGGTCATGACATGGGAGCAGGGTCTATGTAGAAGAAGGGGCTTGTTGCAAGTACATACGCAACTAGCGCGGCGTAGCGTGCACTTATGGGTGATCCCCTCGCGGTTCATTCCACGGTGTCCTTTATCCCTGCACATTATCTCGAAGCGAAACTCCATTGTGCCCATCTTGAATGCCCGGTGCATCTCACCCTTCCTACTCTTCCCCTCCATGTACTTAGTGATTATGTCAGAGTAGAGTACTCTATTATTTGCCATGACGAGCGACGCGTTGTTGCTTCTGTTAACAAAGTAATTTGTGGTACCGTAGAGAATTGCCTCCACAATACCAACCAAAGGAAGGCACCTGGTGCCGCGCATAACATAATTGTACATTTCAGCTAAATTGGTTGTTATGACACCATATCGTGCACTACCCTTATCATGCAACAACGATTATTTCTCCTTAGGCTCATGCTCAATCCAGTCTAAGAAACATTTTACTTGCACCCTCGTCTTCCTCGGCAGACTGGGACCATCTATGGGTAACTACGGCAATGCTTCGGGGGCCTGGTCAGCGCTTGGGGTGACCTTTTTCGTTCTCTCACTTCTGTGCGTCTGGGTCCGCTCATCTAGAATCCTCCAGACTGCTTCAAACTTTCGTTGCTGGTTCTGACTGCACAACCACTTGAACAGGTTCATCAACAGGGGCGGATCTAGTATAGGGACATGGGTGTACAGATGTACACCCATTTTTTTGTGGAAAAACACAATATTTATTAGGTATATTAGGTATATATACTAGTAAGTATACTTAAAATACATACCTTACACTATGCATCCCGAACTCCCGATTCAGCCCGTCGCAGTCGACCAAACCCACTCCAGGCTCTAGCTCCATCCATGCGACCCACTCAGTCCCAAGCTGCACGCCACCACGGGCCCACGGCCCAACTCAAGCTGCTACAGTGCAGACTCGGTGTCTCGACAAATTTCAACCTGTTGCCACTCCGACGCGGCCCCAAGCCCGAGTGCTAGAGGCAGAGGGGCGGCGAATGCTAGCGTGCTAATCCTATCCCTCTTTCTTCCCCTTTCTCGCTCGACGGTGACACAAAGGATGTGCGGCGAAGCGGCGGGGTAGGGGTTAGCGCCGAGCAGGAGTTGGGGATGGACGGTGCGGCGCGCGACGAGCGGCAAGGGGAGGGAAGCCTTGCGGAGCGCGACAACGTCGAGGCTGAGCCCAACCAGGAGCAGCCACCGACACCGGCGCAAAGGAGCTGCGGCGGCACGCGGCGAGGTCAAGGTGAGCTCTGCTCTGCTGGTTTCTTGCCTCTGCCCTCTTGGTGTGAGATTTGTATGCATCTGAATCTGGTCTAGGGATTGGATTTGCCGCTGGCATTCATGGAATTGGAGGAGAACGAAATCACGAATGGTTCTTGCCATCGCCATGTGTGGTAAAGTTTGTGCCTCAGCGATTAGTCTATGCCGAACTGAGGGATGGATCAGTCATCAGTAATTCAATAGTGTGGCAGTGCCGGAATGCATTGATGCATGGATCAAAGGCAAAGAATGCTCACTTCAGTACCTTCTTATTGGCCCACTTTGGATGCGTGGAATCTTGAATGTCGACATGAGTGCTGAGATTCCTGTCTTGTATGACTTGGAGTAGCCCAGGGAGGTTGTGGTAGGAGTCCTCGAATGTACCGAACCTGGTTTCTTGCCTCTGCCCTCTTGGTGTGAGATTTGTGTGCATCTGAATCTGGTCTAGGAATTGGATTTGCCGTTGGCGTTCATGGAATTGGAGGAGAACGAAATCATGAATGGTTCTTGCCATCGGCATGTGTGGCAAAGTTTGTGCCTCAGCGATTAGTCTATGCCGAACTAAGGGATGGATTAGTCATCAGTAATTCAGTAGTGTGGCAGTGCCGGAATGCATTGATGCATGGACCAAAGGCAAATAATGCTCACTTCAGTACCCTCTTATTGGCCTACTTTGGATGCGTGGAATCTTGAATGTCGACATGAGTGCCGAGATTCCTGTCTTGTATGACTTGGAGTAGCCCGGGGAAGTTGTGGTAGGAGTCCTCGAATGTACCGAATCCGGTTTCTTGCCTCTGCCCTCTTGGTGTGAGATTTGTGTGCATCCGAATCTGGTCTAGGGATTGGATTTGCCACTGGCGTTCATGGAATTGGAGGAGAACAAAATCACGAATGGTTCTTGCCATCGGCATGTGTGGCAAAGTTTGCGCCTCAGCGATTAGTCTATGCCGAACCGAGGGATGGATCACCATCAGTAATTCAGTAGTGTGGCAGTGCCGGAATGCATTGATGCATGGACCAAAGGCAAAGAATGCTCACTTCAGTACAATCTTATTGGCCCACTTTGGATGCGTGGAATCTTGAATGTCGACATGAGTGCCGAGATTCCTGTCTTGTATGACTTGGAGTAGCCCGGGGAGGTTGTGGTAGGAGTCCTCGAATGTACCGAACCTTGATTCCAATGCCTTTTGTTTTGCCCTCCACGCCTTGGCATAGCTGGCTGTGTACTAGAACGTTGCCCCAATCGCGCGAATGATAGATCATGGCTTAAAATCTAGATTATCCACTATCTCACTGTACATGAGGTTCATGATAAAGCCTGATGACAGGTTCCTTTAGGACTGTACTGACTTAGCGATGACACATGTGTGAGGGTGTAACATCCCGATTTTCAGAGCTTTTTGAAAATTTTCAATTTAAAATTAACCATTTGGTTTATCGGAATAATATAGCTTAAACTTGAAATTTTAGAAAATAAAAACAATTTAAATAAGTTAATCAAACTTCAATTAATTCAAAATTTGGCTTATTTGAATTTCTTGAGTTTTATTGGATTTAAAGTAAAAAAGAGTGCATTAAGTATTTTCTTGGATTTTCTGGAATTTAAAAAGGCTTTACCTTTTGTCCCAAAAGCTAAAAATAAATTATTTGGAAAATTAAAAGCTAAACTATAGTTATAAATAATTTTATTAAGTTCCAAATAATTCAAGGAATTTCTATGTATTTTTCTTGGAATTTTTGGACCTAATTAACTATTTTCTAAAAACCCTTTTCAATTTCTTGAATTATTTAAATAAGAAATCCTTTTCTTTTTTCCTTTTTTTTTTTTGCCTTCGGGCCGTTTCTTCCCCGGTCCGCCACCTATTCCTCCGCTCCCGGCCCGTTTCCTTCACGCGCGTGGCACCGCTCCTCGCTCCAGCCCAGCCAACCAGCGCCGCTCTTCTCTTTCGCTGACGCGGTGGGCCTACCCGCTAGCGTCTCCTCGCCCGCGCCTTTCCCTCCGCTCGCTGACAAGTGGGGCCCACAGTCGGCGTCACGTGCCCATCGTCTTCCTTGTCCCTGCTTCTACTCGTTGGGAGCCCACGCCGCCCTATTTTCCTTCGATGCGCCGCGAATCCCGCCGATGCCTTCGCTCACCCTCATCGCCCGTTCTTCGCCGCACTCGCTGCCCTCGTTTTCTCCCTTCCACCTACCCCTGTCATCTCCGAGCAGCCGCGACCATGTCCTGTGCCAGCCCGAGCTCCACGGCACGCCCTGCCGCTCCCGCCTCTCTCCTCCTCCCCGCTGCCTATAAAGGAGCGCCCTGTGCGCCCTTCCTCTCCTCTCTCTCTTTCCCCTCTCCCTACTCTCTCTCTCTCTCTCTCTTGTCCACAATTGTCTGGATTTCATCGGTGAAGAGCTTCGGCCGGTGCTTCTTCTGCCGCCATTAGAGCCACCGTGGGAGCTCTCCGGCCACCTTCACTTCCGCCGCCGACATTGCCTCGTCGCGACACACCTTGTGTGCGCACCCACTTCCTTGCTCCCTCGCCGAAACGTCGTTGCCGCCTATCGACCGCCACCGTCGCCGCTTTTCGTCGTCACCGCCGGCCATCTCTCCACCACCCGTCGCCGATTTGGTGTGCCCTGGAATCACCGTGCGCCCTTCTTCCTGTAGGTACCACTCACCCGGCTCGCCATGGCATGGAACGCCGGCGAGCCCTTATGGCCGAAACCACCAGCGACCTCGCACTGACGTGGCTCCACCTCGTCGCCACGTACGCGCCACCTGGGCGCCACCTCAGCCCTGCGCTCGCATGGCCGCACGCGTGTCACGCACGCGTGGCACAACCCTGTGCCATGGGCCCCACCCGTCAGCGGCTCAACCCCTTTTCCGAATTAAAAATAATTCCAAAAAATCCGAAAATCCTTTTCCTTTATCATTTCATGTATTTGCAAACTTCCGAAGGCCATATCTTCTCCGTTCGAACTCCGATTCGAGCGATTCAAATTTCTAAATTCATATGAAATCAAGATCTACCTATCTACACTAAAATTATTTGATTTGGAGTTCATTTGAGTATTATTTGAATTTGGTCCCTTTTCGCGTGTAGATTTCGACAAATCTGGGGAACCCGAATTTTGCGAAGAAGTAGATCCTCAAGCATTTGAGCAAGGCAAGTTACATATTTTGATCATATTGAATCCCAATATTTCAAATTAATTAAATTCCGTTTTAAGTTATTATTGCATGCTTATTTAAATTCAAATAATTTAAATCTCTGTTTTAACTTCATAGTTATTCCTAATTCCTTTGTACATCCAAACTTGAATATTGATTTAACCACCCCTTGATACCTTAGTTAAAATCTACTTGATACATTAGTATGAGCTAGAACATATTGAAAAACACTGTGCTTAGACAAAGCTTAGACCAAAATGATTACTTTGGGGAAATTAGCCAAAATTTCAACTATGATTTAAACAATGCTATGGTATGTCTATACCATAGACATCTTTAAAATGATTTAACTTGTTAAATAAAATAAAATTGGGTTTGGACTTGGGCGAAATGGATGTTTGGATGGTGCATGTTAATGCACGGGATCAAGTCATTTCTATGACCGATGCCCACAGGTTTTTGGAATGTCACCCAAGTCAATTAAGAACCGGTCTTCGAGCCGCATCTTGCTAAGCCCCATCGTACTACCACATGTCCAGTGTGGGCGGGACCTAGCTAAATAATTTGTATCATTTCACCGTGGTTGTGCTATCCAGTTGTGTGGGTGTCTTCTATGACCTACTTTTATGTATTCTCACCTGGCGCAAGAGGGGGCCTAAACCCGGCGGGTTTCTATCCAAAGGGGGCGAAACCTTAACGAGGCGGGACTACGGTGGGATGATGTATTGTAAAAGCTTCTTGATAATGACTTAGTCGCACACCTTCGGTAGTGTGTCAGACGGACATTATAAGTCAATTATCTCTTGTGGGTAAAGTTGTACCACCTCTACAGAGTGTAAAACTATTTGAATAGCCGTGTCCACGATCAAGGACATGCTAGCAAAGCCACTCTAAGTTAGATTTTTTGTTTTGTTTTCAAAAGACATTGTTAAATAATTTTGGATTTCTACCCAAACGGGAATTGGGCGGGTAGCCATGTGATAGGAGGGTACCCTTCACCACTTATTGATGAATGTTATCTGACTATAAAAACTTGAGATTTAGAAAATGAATTTTAGTATAGAGTATACTGCTTTAGAACTTAGTATGAGTATTCAAATGAAAAATGTCGCTTTATGCAAATTGAGCCATATAAGCCTCCCTTCATTGAATCCTTGCATGCATTATAATCTGTTAATTGGATGTAACTTGCGGAGTACATTCATTTGTACTCACCTTGCTTAAATAAATTGTTGATCAGGAGAATAGTACGACGAGGAGAATGAAAACTTGGACGGCTAGGCTACGCCCCCCCAGACGATTGCCTATGGTGAATCGTGTGGTCTACTCTACTGCTTTTGCTTCCGCTGTACTTCGCTCTTTGGCTTTATGCCCTTTTGTAACAAACTTTAAGTATTTCAATGAATGGCGTTTTATGGTTAAGTTATCCACTTTTGTTGACTGTGTACACTAGCTATTCCTGAACTAGTGTATGAAGCACAAAGAATTTAGGATTCTTCGCTCCCGGGTTCAACAGAGGGACCACTATATAGCACTTACAGTAGGTGTCCCACTTAGGCTTAAATACGTGCACTCGTTAAGGGCATCCCTCTATGTCGCACTTCACGCCGTAGCATCTTGGGTTAGACTTAACGATTGTGAATGTACGTCGCACCACAAGGCCCATAATTTGACTGCCTCCTTACACTCAGTGGCGGACCCAGGATTAAAATTTAGGTTGGGCGGAATAAACTAATAATATTATCCGATAACAAAGCAAGTCATATATAATACACATTGCAATCACTTTCAATAGAGCATATGACACTAAATAGATCTCAAAACTACAATCCGCATAATGTGAACATACAAAGATAAGACAAATGTAGAAAATGTACCTCATCAATGAAGTTTACAGAACAATTTGCCACCAAAATACCAAAATTTTAAATTACTAGTAACAACCTGTCAAAAGTAGATGGATGGTGAGTATTTAGATTAATCCATCATAAACCATAAAAAAATATTGAACATAACAAACAGAAAGACATACCATTAAAGTACTAATTATGTCTATGAGACCGAGGCAATTTCATTCTCCGAGATTTCATAGCTTGAAATTGTTTCTTAATTTTATCATGATCAAGTCCTTTAAATATCTCCCGCTCGATGTAGCAAATTCAGAGCACGATGACACTATCAAATCCACAAATCATCGTATTCATTCATCAATAATCATTTATAATTTATAAATTATGATCACTGTAAGCAACTAAGTATCACACATAACACATCACAACACAATATTCATCATTCAAGCATTCGCAAATCACAATCTAAATCTTACCTTTTTCTTTAGACTTAAGAGGAGCCATCTTTAATTTCAATTTCAATTTCCCCAAAATCAAATCTCCAGGCTCAAACTCAATACCTCCTCACTCAAACCACTCACCACTGTCAGTCCCCAGAAATCCACCATTTTGTCAAGACTGGCCTGGCCCTCCTCCATCGGCCATCCTCCTCCCAGCTCCCTTCCAGCCCAAGCGCCATGTCCCTTCCAGTCTCAGCCAAGCGCCACCAGACAAGACTCCTCCGTCCTCCCTTGCAGTCCCGCCTGGCCGCCTCCGCCCTCGGGTCCGGGCTCCTCGATCCTCCCGACAGGCAGGCACAGGCCCTCCTCCTCCCGGGCCCTGCGTCGCCTCCCCCAGGCCTCCCTCCTCGCTCCGCAGCTCCTCCCGGCGACCTCCCGTCCCCTCATGCTTCATGATCCCAGCAGCTCCTCCCAGCCCTGCCTCGGGCCAGCGCTTCCCGCCTCTCCCGGCTCCCGCGGTGCCAAGCCACACACGCCGCAGTGGGTTTGCGATTTTATGGTGGGATTTGGGGAAGTGTTGAACCGGGGAGAGGTTGACTATGAGATGATGGACTTAGCTGGGGTGGGCCGGATATGGGCTGTGGGCGCTTTGGGCTTTAGCCTTCTTCCTCCTTCCATCTGCCTCCCATGGCCGCCGAGTGCCAACTGCTGACGACTTGACGAGCTGCAGAATGATGGCGGAGTGGCCGGGGGTGGTGGTCTCGCCGTGCCGGACCTCGGCGGCCGCCACCTTGCCCTATTGCTTGGGCCGCCCCGCTTACACTTGTACATAGCTCCTTACCTGAGCTCGCTCTGGTCGTACTCCCACAGCACACGGGAGCCTTCATTAACGATGAGGTTGTCGAACTGATATGTGTTCCACTCAGATGGAACCGCCTGTTGGCCACAACATCCTTGTCGTTTGATCCTTCATCTCCTGACAATGCCATGTAGTCCCGGTCTTTGAGATCCATCATTTGCACTAGGGCTTCTAGCTTATCACCCTCATCAGCAAGCTCACTAGCTTGTCTGACTGAAGGAGCTCCTTCCACAGGGTCTTCATCGACAGGACCAGCTACTCCCGGACCTTCGACCATTGTGTGTGTCACGCTGTTGCTGGAGTCTCCAACTTCTTCGGCATCACCACCCCCTTCTTGTTCAGCCATCGATGTAGGAGTGGGCTTGGCATATGCCTAGGCCAGAAGGACCAAATCCTACTATTCCTTCCTCGCCATGCGTACATATGACTGTCATGACCTTGTTCCCTTCAGCTGCACTAACTCCTAATATGTGCCCTGCGATGCTCAGGGGGCAAGGCAACTCAATCTCAGATCATACAGAGTAGGGTCCATATCGAATGAGTGGAACAACCACTGCATCACAGCGTCCCATGTACATTGCTCTGGTCTTCTTAGGAGCACGGTCGCCGATTGGAAATAACAAAAATCAATCCCCTCGGGACCCTCAAGAATAGTGCTATGACCGTAGTAAATTTTGAAGTTGGTGCCATCTGACATATTTGACGTACTACACCGTAAACAAGATTTCCATGATTAACCACACATCTAAAACTAAACTACCCACCGAAAAGGATTATGTACAACATACTGCACTACGTAATTATACATCTAAAACTATGTAATCCATTCGGTTAAAAAAATTACCTGAAAGGTGGGCAACCAGACGGACAGCGCTTCGCTGGCTTCTCTCTTCATCTCTGCTCCTCTCCCTTCCCTCCCATCTTTCTCTTTTTTCTGAATAAAAGTGAGTTTCCTCTGAATTTTAGGGTTTCAAGGGCCTTTTATAAGGGAGATTGTGTCGCCATTTGGAATGGCGATAGGGACTTACGGGATCTCTATTGCCATTTGAAATAGCAATTTTCCAAATTTTGATATTAAAAAATTTAGGATCCCTATCTCCAGTCCAAATGGTGACAGGGACCTGTCGCCAATTCAACTGGCGATAGGGAGCTCTCTGTACTATTGAGCCCCCTGTCGCTAGTGCATAGGTCCTTATCGCCAATTGAAATGGCGACAAGCTCCTATCGCCATTTCAATTGGCGACAGATTCCTAGTTTTGTTTAAAAAATGACTATTTATTTTGCAATTATCTTTTAAATTAATATTATTTAAAGAAAATATTCGCGGGCGAGACTAGGGGTGATGGGTCGAGCCGAGAAATGATGCGGAGGAGGTGAACGGGAGGAGGGGTCTGGGGTTATATCAGTGGCATTTGGTGAGTAAATACTTTCCAACTTCAAGGGTTTTTATATATCAGGGAGTGGCCTTTGAGCCGCTTTGAGTTTTGTATAGAGAACCCACTCCGTTCCTCCCCTGATTCTGATTCTATAAATCTCGGAGTTGAGATGTTTGGCTGGACTCCTGCAACTTAAGGGCCTGTTTGGTATGGCTCTGCTCCAAGTTTTTGCAGCTTCAACTCCAGTTTCACTCTTGGATCCACTCCTATGATAAGTTAGAGCAGTCTAAGGAGGTGTTTGGTTAGAAAATTGACTTCAGCTCTAGAAATGAGAAGGATCGTTGTAAACAGACTGCACTACCCTTGTTTTGTGACTTGTAATCTTTTTTTTTTGTATTGCTTAACTTATAACAGTTTAATAAGTTGATTTATGTCATGCTTTTTTTATTTTATTTTTTTGCCATGTTGTAACTTGTTGTGCCATCTTTTTCGCCCACATTCGAATTTTTTTCTTGAAAAAAATTAAATACAACATACAAAGTTCATAACAAAAGTTCTATTTCAATAAGTATCTTCTCTAAAAAAAACTCAATGAGTATCATAACAAAAGTCCATAAGAGAGGCAAGGAGGTAGGAGATATCGTTCATAATTTCCCTCATCTTTATTAATCAAAGCTACTATTGCAGGTCCGAAAACCACTACATCAAATGACAACAACGAAATGAAAAGAAAAAACATGTAGTATCTCATCGAGCAAGCTTTACCAAATATTTTCACGCATCTACACTGACAATTAACAAAAATATTCTCTACTTCATCGAACTCATATATACATCACTAACATTTCTTTGGGTTACAATGTTACAGACTCTCTGGACAATCCTCCGAGTCTTCAGAGGAACATCTGGTATCTGCAGGGGAAATAATGGAAAGATGAGATGCTGGTCTGAACTCTGAACATATATGCACCCTTTATTTCTCCCTTGTAAATTCTCAAAATGGATATGGAGCATAGTGGCCCAACTGTAGGGGGGAAAATCATCTAATGAATAATTCTTTATCATGTAAGCACAAAACATCCTGATAATAAGGCTTGCAATCTTGCTCTATGTTTTCACCATATATGTGACACATGATGTTAAACTCAAGCTAACTAGTAGCCACATTATGCAGTTACTATGCTGAGCAAAAGTAATTCTAGCACAAACATGGATGAAGGCAGGTGTTGGCTACAGGGAGGTTTTGAAATTCTAATGAAACTCCACTCTACTAGTCTTACCGCCAAGGAAATAAGTCCACTGTATTAGGAGCATAACAAAATATGTCTAGTGCTAAATTCACACTAAATTAACCACATCCACGCAAAAAAAAAGGTGCAAGTACACACAAACCCAGTACTCTTTCTTCTTCGCCTTGTCGATGTTCGGGCTCCTATCCACGAGCACACCATTCGAATGCAGCGTTGGAGAGTTGAAGGCTTTGTCACAACTCACAACTGAGGAAGCTTGAATTTGCAATCGGATGAAACATGATTTGTTTTTTATAGGGAATGAAACAAGATATGTTGGCATAAGAAAGTCAGAAGTGTACTGCAAAGGTGAAAAGTCAGGAGAAAGTTGCATGACAACAAGAATAAAATAATGATGTTTTCAACAACAAGAATAAACTTGATCTACAAATAGTTTTCATTAGGGGCAACATGAGCATTACTTCAGCTTGATCTACAAATTAACCAACTTGTGCATCATCACCTTTTAATCACAAAATCACCAATAAGATTATTGTCCATAGGCTCAAAGGAATGAAAGGGAAATGCACTAAATTACTCACAATAGCACTAAATCATGTGGTTAGGTCCACTTGTCATTTCAGAAAATCATGTTCATGATCAATCTTATTCGCCTAGACAAGCATGATTGGGTTAATCTTGATCTGACCATTAACAACTAGCGTTCGTGTCATCGATATCCTGAGTTCCTGACCTCCATCAACCAATCCACTCCTCACCATTAGCTCAATCTGTGGTAATATATGGTAAGTTATCCACAGCTAATTCCATCTGCTCCATGTAAGGATAGATGCTACCAACTCTTCAGTAGCTACAATTCAACTTACAGAAACTATGCCATAAGCCCATAATCACTGCAATCCATACTGCTGCTATTTGAAACTTTAAGCAAAAGTAGGATCAGGTTTGGTAGCTTCGTTTAGCAAACCCAAAACTTGACTTCCACAAAACTAATATCTAGCACAAAACTAATATGGCCAGACAGACTGCATTCATTTTTTGGCAATGGCAATGGCCAGATAGAATTTTTGGCCAACTACATTCATCTGCTAACATCTACATGAACAACTACATTCATATGTTAAGGATTTTTTTGCCAAGTTGACAAATCTCAACACAGATCAACCAATCTCAACAGATCAACACAGATCGAATGGGGGTAGAGGCAAATCGCCATGGGGGCTCACCTTCAAGCCGCGTGGTCAAAGGATGCCGGGGCCTGGTACGCCGAGGGAGGAGTCGCCGCCGCCTTGGCCGTCGTCGTCGGGGACTTGGGAGCCGCCACCCTCTCTGCTTCTTCCACTTGGGAGGACCAGGCCGGGGAAGAAGAGGTCACCGCAGAGGAGTCGCCGCCGTCGGGATGTGCCGGGGTGGATGCGCCAAGTGGGGAGGGAGGAAGAAGATGCGCCGGGGAAGATGTGTCGGGAAGGAGTCGCCAGCCGGTGGATGCGGGGATGCACCGGGGATGCGCCGCAAGGGATGCGACGGGGATGCGCCGGAGATGCGGGAAGGAGGTCTCCGGGGAGGTCTCCTGGCAGTCTCGGCGAAGGGATGAGAGGGGCTGCGATGCGAAGGGGCTGCTGCGGGTTGAGGGGAGAACAGGCAAGGGGAGGCGAAGGGGTGGGGGGCTACGGGTTGGGGTGGGTAGGGTAAATGGCATATTGCGGATAATTATTTTTAATTTCTAAGGGTATTTTGCTTTATTGGTTCACTGTTCCTCACTTGGAGCAAGATTTCACCCGCTCCTGAAAATTGTACTATGGACTGCTCTGCTTCTGATTGCTTCAACTCCAAAAATTTTGTGAAGTTACCTCGTTTGGCATAGCTCCCGCCTACTCCAACTAAAAAGCTGAGAGTAGGAGCTATGCCAAACATAACCTAAGTAAAGAATGGATTGTTTACTGTATTATCTCTTTGCCTTTTTGCCTTTCGTACTCGATTAGATTAGTGCTTACTAGTTGAGATACCTATGTTTTCCCCATTTGCCTGGGTGGGAACGTCTTTTTTTGCCATATCGACGTGCACAAATGATCCCCTATTGTTGATTAACTAAATATCCAGGAGCTATTTGAGTATTGTTCATGTACTGGTTGAGGTACCTATGTCTTTTATCCATGAGGAAATTCCTTATTTGACACTTAAATTGGCCGGTTTGCTGATACGCCACTTAAAAATTTGTGTTTCCATCTAAGCCATGGAATTCAATTTTTATCTCTTCTATACCACTGCCGTTAGCCTTAGCTCCCGTTAAACCCTGAAAGGTGTTGGATTTTTATCCAAATGCCCATATTGCCCTTGAGACCCACATGTCATCGTAAGTTTTATGAAAAAAAGAAAATTCACTTTCTTGCAGTCCCGTTCATGCTAGCGGTTTGGCTTCATTGGGGAGGAGGACGGCCGGTGGCATTGATGGGAGCTAGGGAGTCCAGCGGTGGGCGATGGGGAGGAGACCAACGGGTGCTGAGTGGAGGGCCGCCGCGGTGGCGGCCAGAGCTGAGGAGGTCAGTGGCGGGCCAAGGGGTTTCGGATTGCGATGACAGCGATGGGAGCTGAGGAGGGTGGCAACGGCGGGAGATGATGAGGCGGTGGGAGATGGCCATGGGGAGGAGGGCGGCGACGACAGGAGCTCGGGAGGCTAGTGGCTGGCCACAGGGAGGAGGGCGACGACGCCGGTGAGAACTGGGGAGGAGGCGACGACTGGTTTCTTCCCCACCTACAAGCTCTAGATCCAGTGCTTCTCCCCCACCTCCGAGCATCTCTCTTTCCCATATCCGGTTGAAGAATACAGGAGGCAGAAGAAGGGCATTTTGGTCTTTTCATGACTAAATTAACAGTTTGTTGATTGGAGGTGGACGACAGTGACATAGAAGAGATGAAAATTAAATTCCAGTAGCACAAAAAAAACTCAATTTTTTTAATGGCATATCAAATAACCGACCAACTTGTATTGGCAAATAAGAACAGTCCTCTTTATCCGTTTGCCTGTATGGAGCACTTCTTTCTAGGAGCTGCTAGGGCATCTACAACGGTGTTTTTCTTAGTTTGTCTCAAAAACATCCGCTTTATCTAGAGATAACAAGAGAGATCTCCAATGCATTGTTTCAAACTTATCCCTTGCCACTAACCCTGGTACAATCCGCATCACATTTTGTCCTCTTTTTTATATCCTATCTCCTTATATACTATTCGCATCAAAATGTGTTACATACATGATACAGCCTCCGCCACAATGTAATTTTTTGTCGTGTTTTTCACATGTTCTTGTGTCCAAGCTATCTCAGGCACGAGAGACACTATAAATAGCTGACATCACACGTCCATCTGATATTCGGTGGTTATATGGTTTAGGCAGTGTTTGATTGGAGAACGAGTCTGTATATATATGTTTGGCATGTTGGGGCTCTCGTGCCGGGCCAGCATGGTACAGCTTAACAGGTCAAGAACCGCTCGTCTTGAAGTTCTGCGCACCGAAGAAAGTGAGAAGCTACATCTTGAGGCCTCTTAATTGTGTATGTTTGCGTACTTACATATTTCGTTTCATTACGGTAAAATTAGCTACACGACATCTATTTTTGTGGTATTTATTCCAAGATATTTGTTTTTTTGTTTTTTTGAAAGACAATATACTTTTATGATTCTTTGTCATAAGATACTCTATACATTAAAATATAATATATGGCAGAGATGAAAGAGCAAGTAAGTGAAAAATCTGTTTTGCCCCTCACCCCTTCTTCCTCATCTTCTCTTCCTCATCATCTTCTCATGTTGGGCCTCGAGCTCCTCTTGCTCCTCTTGTATCGTTACCGTTGATGGTGAGCTCCTGTGTTAGCCCAAAAATTTACAAAAGGTCAACATCAAAAATATATTTTTCACCCACTTCTCTCTCCCTTCTCTCTCCCCTCACCAGGATATTATATTTTAATAAATAGAATATCCTACGGCAAAGAACCAAAAAAGTTTAGTGGCATTCAACAAATACATAAAAAGACAATGTCCTATAATAAATGTCACAAAAGTTAAGTGTCTTGTAGCCAATTTTGGCTTTCATTATCAAGATGTTGTCACTGTGCTTGATAAATGAAAGATTTTACTTGCGGTGCTTTTGACGAAGAATGCGAGGTCTAGGTTTTTTTCGTGTCGGACATTGACGGCAAGCCAAGGCAAAGCCACAAGCACATGCAGGCTATGCAGCTTGTTCAAGTGCGTTACGTCGCACAAGCGTTCAGCTTTTAGGTGCCGGGCACATGAAAAGCACGATCGCACTACGAGTTTCAGTGGTGCACAATCTAGGACGTGTGGTGGGGCTTGGAAGAGTCAGGAAGACAAACAAGTACACTCGATTTCGGTCGGGGGGAAAATAGTAATGCCTCCACTACTAAGTATACTCGATTTCGGTCGGGGGGAAAATATACTTCAATTTCGGGAGGGTTGTCATGTTTAAGTTGACATGCAAATGGTGTTTATTGACAAAACTATACATAAATAGTGCCTAGACAAAACTTTACATCATACCAAACTGAATCCGAGCTATTACACCAGAAAAAGTAGACAATACAAGTAGGCCAGCTCAACACTGTCCGGTTTAGCAGACTGGTCTTGAGTATGCACCCAGCATGTATGCGGCATCAAGGCAGTGAAAGCAGCTTGTAAGGCTTTCGATCAAATGCCAAGAAGCCTGAAATGTGCAATATTAATCAATAATAAATTTAAATTAAATAATACAGGTTTCAACGGTCCACGGATCCTGCTGCCTTTTGGAAGCTAGTTTCTGGGCTGAAATTGTATACCGGATAGCAGTCACAACACAAAAATACACACGGTAACGGAAGTAATGAATAAGGGGGCATTGACATTTAGGAACAGGCATGTACATACTGGTAATGTATTATCAAAGCATCTTTTCTCGTTCCTCAAAAGTCCACCTACCGGAGATTTTTCAGGAGGTGGGAGGAAGGGATGGGTGAGCTCACAGATCTGTCCAGGCTGCCGCTGAGCTTATTGCCTGCTGATCTTACAGGGGTGGTACATTCGTTGAAATCAAGGACTCTTGCCTCGGCCTGCAATATTCATTGGAATTAGAATTATGGATGACATTGCAGTTCAAACGATATCAATTAGATTTACGGATGACATTACAGTTCAAACAATATCATATAGAGTAATGGTTGTTGTAATCAACGCTCAACTTAGTTCATCCAAAATTGATCAAAACCATCACAGTTGATCAATTACAGCAACACAATTACCACCACTTTCCCAAACTAAGATTTGTAATTGCTCTATATAAGCAAATTAGTGTAAGGGGTACCTTAGAAATTGGCAAGCAATTAAATTAGGGTCTCCTAAGAACCTTGATTTCACTATCACCAAAAATACTAAGTTAAGCAGTTGAGAACTACACACCATGACTTTGGTTTGCAATTTGCTTGTTCCTGGCTCCTTCTTGGCATCTGTATTTCCCCTATTTTCCTTGTCAGAGTTTCTATCGTCACATCGGTTGCCACTGGCTAGTACCTCACGGGCCTCCGCCAAAGCAGCAGCACTATGCACATTTATCTGCTTCACCAATCCTAACGCATCATAAGTTCTATCGCCTGGGCTGACGAAGTATGAGCCCTGGGAGGAACATATGGGCACAAGTAAAGATGTCAACCAAAAGAAAGAAATAGCATTCACAAGTCGCAAGTGCATGACAGCATGAGTAATACATGACCAAAATGCTTCTCATGCAAACTCAAAAGTAAAAAACATAAGAAAATGATTTCCAGCCCTCTTGATTCGACTTAGGATTAAGAATAAGGTCCACCAAATTATATACTGATTATAAAAAAACTTGATCTATATATGATATAAAATGGCTGTAAGAAAATAAAATTAAAAGAAGACCTAAATGTACCTGAAATTGCATATCTATGAACCAAGGGGATTTCCAAGCCGAAGGAGATTCCAGTCCTCTTTTGACACCAGGGGTATCAGCCAATCTAACAAAAGCAATGATTCAGAATAACAAATTAACAAAAAAAAGAACAAAGGTCCAAATTGCAATTTGTTCAGACTTTAGTAGTTATGGAATACAGCAGTGGGTGTATCTATGTAAACTCCCAATCCATACTATCTTAAATGCATTCTTCATTAGTAAGACCCATGTGTTCTTCGACATTTGAATTCAAATAGCAGATACTAATTCCAGTAGGCGAGTCAGTAGCTAAATGACTTAATGATCATTTTAGTCCAAATAAATCAAAATATCAGGCAAACGTAGTTCAGTTTCAGAGTAAAGATGGCAGCACTTGAATTACCATTAAGTTCGTAAATTAAATAGTAGATTAAGTATCTAGGTAAATCTTCAGTTTAATGAAGTTTTCCATCGATGAACAAAGTTGAACATGAAATGACAACTTGCCAGATCCCAATTTCTAAATTTAGGTTTAATGGACTTCACAGCTCTAAAGAAGTATGCAGGATTGCACATTCAGCATACTGATGCTGGCTAATAACTAGATGAGGAGGAAATCATTGTTCACCAATCTGAGCTATAAAGCCTGCCACAACTTAACCCTCACATATTCTGAGCTGATTAACAAACAAAAGAACTGATACGAAAACAACAAGAAACATGTGAGACTAGTGTGAAATCTTACAAGTTCACATATTCATAATCAACATTGATGCATGGTGAAGATTTCTCAACAATGAGTTCCGCGGGCTTTGATTTTGGATACATTCCTTCCTTACAGGCCAATAAGGATTCAGGATTTGTGTTTATTTTCTGATTTATGGCATTGGCGCCATGATCAGGGGGATCAATGCCGTTGTGCTCAACAAGAATACCTGCAGGTTGCTGCATCAAACAATAATATAGGTAAGAATAGGAACAAGGGAAATATCACCATTTAGCCCCAGTCTGTCCAATCCCACATATGCCACACATGACAACATCATTAAAGTACTTGCTACTCTGAGTCCATTTACTTGAAGATGCATATAGTTAAGTTTATTGGAGTTACTGCACCCACTGCAATTAGCAAACCTCGATAACTATACAACAGCTATGTTTTTCTTCTATAAGAAATGTGGTACTACCAAACTGGTCAAGTATCATTGAAGAATTGATTTGAATGTACTTACTAAATTTTCTGGCAGATCATTGTTAGTATTAACTATATTTGTAGCGGAATATTGTTCCCCTCTTGCCTCCTTATCCACAGGTTGTTCGTTTCCTGCATTTCGTCCTTCTTTCGCCTGTTCAGTTGTTTCATCCAAATTTTCCTTGTTTTCATCAGAGAACTCAAGCTTCTTCTCCAGAGGTTTAGAAGAAACAGATCTTTCAGTACAAAAAACTGATTCAATAACAATTGCTTCGTTTATAGTGGCATTCATGCAACATGTTTGAGTACTGATGGAGGATGTGTCTGACACCCCACCATCCTTTCCAGTCACAGATTTCTTCTCAATTCTTTTGTCTGGAATAGGAGACAAGAGATCTCTCTGTCGTTTCTTCAGTATTGACGGTGTGCATATGAAGCTTTTGGCAGCGCTCTTGAGCACAACATCAGGACTTTCATCATGGGTAGGGGAGCCCCACAATCTCAATGGAGTGGTTACATTCATGGTTGACCGCATCAACTGTCGAATGCCAAGGGGACTATATTCTTGGAGATCACCAGAAGTTACAAGATCACAACTGACAAATGGAACATCCAAGCTTGGAAAACGAGGAGGCTCGTAGAATAGGGCTCCATCAACCTTTTCATCTGATGCAGCCTCACTCTGTGTCAGTGATGTTTCTTTAGCCGTACTGTTGGTCCCAGGTTCTTCAGCATCAGTCAACTGTTGGTCCCTGTATTCTGGTATGCTTTCCATCATTGCAGAAGCCCCATGTCCGCAATCACTACTGCCAGGGTTAGCAGATTGCTCAGCATCACCAAAAGAATTGTTTGTGTGTATGACCATCTCTGCCTGAGAAACTGGCATTTCTCTTGGATCTGCTGTATTATCGAGTGCATCAGGCAAACCATTTGAACAGATATGAGATGGTGGTACTGGCATCAGTGGACTCTGGGCATACGCAGTGCCCATCATACTGGATGGGTTTGATGTATGTAATGGGTAGGGCGGTGTCAAAAAATTGGTGTCCACTTTAGAGGAATATGCATATGGCTGGTGATTTAGTCTTGAAAAAGAATCAGCATCAATTGCATCAGGTCCAGAAAGAAGGCTCTGCAAGGAAATATCCTGCCAGAGTTCTGATTTCAGACAATTAGGACTGTTGAAGTTAGCCTCGGACATGAAATCTGGTTTTTGCTCAGCTCCAGAAACACTTGGTAACATAGAGATAGGCATCACTGGTGCTGCATCATATGGTACCAAAGATCTTTCATGATTCTCTGTACTACAAATAGTCTTGTTGTCTACAAACATAGAATTACTTGGTACTTCATCTATATCCATCTGCAAATTCATTCTTTGAGCAAACTCCTGTTGCAAGAGTTTATCTGGATCGAAGTTAGAGGAGGAAACATGGTAATGCACCTCAGGCAAAGCAGATGCAACAGCCTCTGTGGAAGTATAGCATGCTTCCTGACACATAGAAGAGTGAGAGTCCTGTGCTTCTTTCTTGTTGGCTTCCACATTTACTTGTAAATCGCAACCCAAGGCCACATTAGCATTCTGCACTTGGGAGCAAGAAACCGTGTCCAATGATTGACTACATCCTGATGAATCTTCTACCTCCTGAACAGCATTGGAACCATTATCTTCGCTGTTTTGTTGGATCATCACGGATGAGGAATTACAATGCGCAGGGTATTCAATAAGTGGGAGGCACGGAGCTTGAGCAAGTAAACCTGATGACATGTATGAATCAACTTTCTTCTTTACTGAACTGTTCCAGTGATTTTTAATTGCATTGTCCGTCCTGGTAGGGGAAATAGAAATTTACAAGTTCAATCATTTCAATAGTCTAAAAGAGGCCATTATTTGTTTAACAATAAGAATTAGTTGTGCAATAGTATTAGTTGTGCAATAGTAAGTTAATAACGTACAGCACAGGTACATTTGGTCATAAACAGTGAGAGAAGGCAAGGATGTTACACTCCAAAAGATTTTGTCAAAATGGCAGTAAAGCATAGCTATTTCCTTGCACATTCTCTTTGCTTACTGTAAAAAAAATCACCTTTATTACTTGATTGAAAAGAACATAGATTAACTTCCAAATTTTGTTCACCGAAAATAAAGGAGAGCTATTACAGTGGCAACTGTTCCGCATTTTAATGGAACTCATGTACTCATTTCATTCCCCAATAGCATAACGATTTAGTGTCATACTTTCATTTAGAGGTTACCTTCTTTCCCTAAGTATAACACCATAGTTTCCAAATGATGTCTAATAGGAAGGGGGGAAAGATGTTGAACTAAACAGTTTGGGAATTTATCAGGGATGAAATAGAACCTCGAATGAAAAGAAAAGGGAGTGTTTCCATAGGATAGGAGTCATGATGACATCATACATAAAGGTTTACCAGCAGCTCACAAGAAAAAAAAAGTTACCTTCCACGTAAAATTTTTGTCAGTTCAGCCCATTTATTTCCATACATTCGATGAGCATGTATGAGAGTAATTTCCTCTTCTTGTGTCCATGCATCCTTGTTTATGCCAGGGTTAAGATGATTGTGCCACCTAAAAACAGATAAGATAATCCATCGTTAAAGCATCCATAGTGATGGCAATCAATTAAAGCTAATGCATGTGCATATTTAAATTTTAAAATAATCAAATTTGACTTATTTAACAAAAGACTGCATTGTTAAAATATCAAAACTTCAATAACAACCTTGTCAGCCATCAAAATACAGCTACAGCATGTATGGAGAAACTATCTCAAAAGAAAACCTGTGTTCATGCAGAACAATGGACTAGAAGAAACTCCCATCAATTGTTGTTAGCGCATAAAAGCAGTAGTGTGTATTTTATTTGCTACTCTGTTGAGCTCCACAAAAAATTCTTTTATTAAATAAATAAAATGGTAAAAAATATTAATAGGTATAGTATGTTAAAGAAAAGTTCAAAACGGTCGGTAGTTTAGTAACATCGCTGCTGCTGTTCCTGGCTTTACCAAAAGGCTAGTGAATCTAGAGGTACATCAGCTCTCCCGGATTCTAGTATTGCCAGCTAGCAGCACCAAGAGGTGCTGGCACTACTAGGCAAGGGCATTTTGACATTTTATCCACCTGACCTCCTGGAATTGTTTTTTTTTGTTACTTAATAAAACATTTTTAATCCACATTTCCACAAATCAATTAACAGTAGAATCATAGGGATCATGGAAAGAGGCAAAGTATCAATTGGTGGCTTTGCAAAAAAGCAAACCTTGCATTAGTGATTATTAAGCATGAGCTTACTGTCACTCTGTGTGTGTTTTTGGGAATACGTAGAATAACTGCCATATCATACTATCATTCACATCAAGATCGAAATAAGCAGTCAATTACAATATTCGTGTGTCTTAAAAAAATACAATACTCATGTGCATAAGAACCAGGTAACGCAACATTCAGTTCAACATTAAGTCACATAGACTATAGTTGCAAAGTGATCAAACTTTTCTTAGGTGCAATCTTGATGAAAAAAAAGAAGTATTTTTCATGTCATACCGTTCCCGACATTGCTTTCCTATGCGTCCTGGCAAAGCTTGAGCGATGGTTGACCATTTCTTTGGCCCATATTTATTTACCATCTGGGTAATGATTTCGTCTTCCTAAAAAACGTGAAAAAAACAAATTGATGTGGGCATATAAGATGCATAATCAATATTATTTAAAAAAATCCATTAGAAAATGGAAACAAATTAAATATGGTGCTTACTTCTTTGGACCACGGCCCTTTGACCAATTCAGGATTTAGAACCTTTTGCCACCTGTGCAAGCATTGCACATCGGTTCTATCGGAAAAACATTCCGCTGGAAAAGTAGAAATAATTTTGTGAAAGCTTGGACTTACGACAAGACACAGGGAGGGGTTCTCATTAACAGGAAAGGAAAACAAATGGTAGAGAAGCACGAGTGAAAGCATAAGTAGATCAAATAGGCAATGCCTATAATCATAAAGCAAATGTGCAGTCGTGCAACAAAGAATAGAAAAATCAAAAGAAACTAGCATCATGGTATAAAATGCAGTGTTAGATAGATATCAAAACGTAAAAAATGCACATAGACCGCCTTAGAAACATGATACAGGGGGGTAAAAAGCCGGCTCACTGAACCGGCTTGTTGGGGAAGATATGTTCGTCTAACATTTTCTGGGTTCATACCCCCATGCCCACTCTTTTGGCTTAATCTTTTATATGCAGTAGGGTGCTTCCCTACTATTTCCCCCTAAAAAAAGCTTAAGATATTATAGGACATGGATTTTAGATGACTAAATATACAGAAACAACAACAGAGAGGTTTAACAAAAGTAAAAAATGATAGAGGACACCATAAAGTTACCATGACAAAGAGTAAGCGAATATAATTACTGTATAATTTTCCACACATATGCATCAATCCATAGAAAGTACCTATCTTTTTCCAATTTTTCCCTTTGTAAGTCTGAACAGCTCTGGACAATATAGCATCCTACAATTTGAATAGCACACATGCTCAATGTTAGATAGCATCAGTAAATAAACTAAGGAAGAAAACTGTTGCATGTGCCACTGATTTTTTTTTTTGAAATTTTGCATTGTTAGCCTGATAAAATAGGTCCAAGCCCACATGTAAATGAGGCACTAAGAGGCATATACAAAATATCCCCAACAAAATACGACCAAAACACTGTTGGTTACATAACAAGTATAGCATTAGAACAGAACTGCAGACGAGTGCATGACAGAAGGAAGCAGGAAATCCCATGGTATATGACTTTTGAAATGTATGATTTGTCTCAGATACGTGTTAACCCAAGTTGTTGTGTGTGCCTCTGTTGGGTTTACATGCTAGCAATTCTCACATTCAACTTCAAATGTGGGACTAAATCGCCAAATGAGCCAACTCAAGCCTCCACACAAGGGCCAGGATGTTGCATCGAATGCTTAAAAAAACAATTTTTTGCCACTATTATGTGTCTCAGGATTCAGCAAAGAGAACGCAATACATATTTTACAGTCAAACATTCCTAACAATACATAAGATCAGATGTTCAGTCACCATTCAACAACTTGTACAGTAAATAGCCCTTTGCCAACAAAAACACAAGATGAGACTGGTATTGTATACCTCTTCAGGGGTCCAATTTCCTTTGGTCGAACGTCGTGTCGGACCAGTAGTCCTCCTAAATGTACAAGAGTAGAGAACAATAAGAAATTTTAGTATAACCTACAATTAGCATGTTTATGTGAAGAGCGCTTAGTCTCTTACCCGTTGAGCGACCGTCGCCTTTGTGGCTCATTGCTAACTTCCCCTTCATGAGGAGCTGACGAAAGTCCAGAAGCCTCTCCACCGTTCTTTGAAGCCTTTCCTTTATCACTTGTCATCACGAGTGAAGACTGAATGCTCAATCCCCACTGTATAGCAGAAGCCTCTGAGGGGTATAAGAATCATTATACTGTCAAGCCAATAAGGCCTTTGAGGAGTTGCTTCAAGGAAGAAGCGATCATAGGCTGCAATAGAACAGGTGGAACTAAAATCATTTCAACAAGTAACAATAGCAACATTTCGGAATGCATTTTAGAGCCATTAGTGCACCAATAGAGGACATTGGCTACCTTCATACGAACATTTCGTTGGCAAATGAGTAAGTTTATTAGCCTATTTTGGGTTTAACACTAATATAACCACACAAATTGAATAATCGTCTGAACAAAACTCAGAATCCAAAGCCACCATCTCAGCATGCAATCCCTCAACAAACTAATCTCTCGCTTCAATCCATTGCTCCCGCCCCTCCCTTCGTGCACACTGCCTTCACATTTCCGTTCGCCGCTCAGCTGATACACCGCCGCGGACGATTCCTCTTCACCTCCTAGCCAGCACTGAGAAACGCTGGCATCTAAGGCGTTTGACCCTGATTTTACCCAAATCTGAACCACATGTGACTCCAAATGAGGAACTGTAGCACCAACAAATCCCTAGTTCTTCGAGCTCTACGCCGCGAGATCTCACCGCCCCGCCCAAGCAACCGCCGTCACCTTCATCTCACGCGATCAAACAGTGCGAGAAAACCTATCTTACCCAAACCCTCACCAAATTCCTCCAGAATAAACAAAAACCCGAGATCTCACCATCCCGTCGACCCATCCGCACCCCCCGCGAGCGAACAGCAAACGAATTCACGTCCTCCTCGCGAGCAACGAAAACCCTAATTCCTCGAATCCACCGCCAAATTTCTCCCATGAAAAACAAAAACCTGCGAGATCTCACCGTCCCGGCGGAGCCGACGCGACCAGCGAGCACCTCCGGCGACCGAGACTCCCCGCGCAGCATCCAATCCCACGGGGCCTCCGCTCCAATCCAACCGCGAGACCCAAGAGGAGACGACGCCTTAGCTTCTCGCGTTCGCCTCGGAGGTTTCAAATTTCTGAGGCGAGAAAGTTTCGAACTCGAGCCCTACTGCTGCTTCTCTTAGGCTCTCGCTTAGGCTCTCGCCGTCTCGCGTCTCAAATGATGCGAGAGTGGAGAGGAGAGGGGTGTGAGGTGGACGGTGGGAGATGGTTACCGGGAGAGTCGCCTGATCGGGACCGTCCGTTCCGCGGCCTTGCCTGCCGCTTCGGCAATTTTTGAATGCCAACGGCTGGATACCGGCTGGGGCGGGTTGGTGGCTTTACCGGTTCTTTGGGCTATTTGGGATTTGGAAATGGCTTAAAAACGGGTATTTCTCCTTAAAAAGAATTTTACAAGGCAAATTTTAGTGTGATATTGAACGAAATGAATGCTTTGAAATTACAAAGGAACTATCAAATTGTTAACAGGACTAATTGTATGTGTTTTATATCTTTTAGTTCAGATTTATAGCAGGAAACGAGAAAAAAAACATCCTATGTATTGTAAATCCATAAACAAACAAGACTTACTTTCGCCAATGGTATTTATTTATGTTAGCGTAAGCTATACATCATATAGTGAAAATCTACGTAGCAATAAATGCATAGTGTTCTATAAAATCTTACTTTCGCCAATATTGGTACTCAACACAGGATATTCCATTTTGCCTATGGGCTAGCAGCCTGATATCACGCTATTATTGTGTCTACAAATTACCCCACCCGAGAAATCGCCAACAATATTGATATCTACGCATGGTATTTCCTTTTTCCTATGGGCTATCAGCTGGGCATCACGCTATTATTGTGCCTACAAATTACTCCATCTGAGAAATCGCTAACAATATTGATATTCTACACATGATATTTCCTTTTTCCTATGGACCAGTAGTCTGGCATCACGCCATTACCGTGTCTACAAATTACTCCATCCGAGAATAAACAATGTGGGCTTATTTCTCACAAGAATAAACTCGTAGGTTAACTAGTCTACACCTAATTCATTTCCTTGTGAGATAAAATCCTGCGAGAATAGACAACAAATGCGTTAGCTTCTTCACACCTAAAGTTTTTGCGTTCAAATGAATATAATGAAACATAAAAGCTATACTTTTTAGGTTAATTGTCACAGCTATACCTAAATGCCTATAGTTTGGAAAATAACACTAGAAAGTTGCTGCCTGTAATAGGAGACTATATTCATACAACTTAAGTTACGAAAAGTTTTAAAACTTTTTCCTTCCTTGACATTTTTTCCACTTAATTTCCAACGCTCCCACTTGTAGAATGATTAGTATATGCTAGGAAAAGTATATATAAAATGCATAAACTACATACATATGTAACATAGTCAATCTCATATCTCTTATATAATAAAAGCTAATGACGTGCGGCTAAAAAATATGCTAGAAATTATTTTTAAAATGGAAAGACACTTGGCCCGTTTTTTAAAAGCAAAAAAAAATCACGTGTTTGGAATGCGGCCTCAGCCCTTAATTTTGCGACTCTAATTATGACTAAACAAGTAACCAACAACAACCATTACATGCTCTCTTAGAAGGAAAAAAAAGAGAAATATGCTAGAATTTCTTTAAAAAAATAAAGAGAAATCATTTAGTCATTAATTTAATAGACTAATCAACAATACATGTGTTCAAACAGTGGGTAGGGCTAGGCCTAGAAAAGGCTAGCTCAGGTGCTTGACCCAACAAAGCCAAGACAGAAAAAAAAACCATTTTTCGGACTAATTTTTTGTTTTAAATTTGTTTTAAAAAATAAATATTATTTTAGTTATTTATAATTTAAAAAATCCCAACATTTTTGTCGGCCTTTTTTGGAACATTGGCAGTGCCTACCTAAGCCCAGGACAATTAGGCCGTGTTATACTATACTAGTAGCCTGTTGCGCACATCTGCGCTCTGAGGTGCCAAGGTAACAATACAACGAACACATTTTGCTGAGCAAATTAGTGAGAGAGACTGAAAGAGAGGAAGGGTTGTGTACATGATAAAGACAACAATTCCATCTACTCGTTGACAATAACGGAGAGTAGGGATAAAAGTCAGCTCTTAGCACAAGTAGCTGTTGATGAGCATACCGACATGCATACATGAACACACGATGCACGCATGCACACATACAAGCAATCCCTATGACATACCATGAGCAGGTCCTTTTGATAATCACTCATGGGAATAATTTTTTTAGAGCATGACCCTTTCATCTAGGCTCATGGTGAATTCAACATCAGATGGGCATCACTTGCCATCCTCGCTGACACCGAAAAGATAGTTAAGTCGAGAATCATCGCCGGGAGGACCTTGCACCCTCATCGAAGGACGGTCCTGTGGCACCAGGCAATAGCAAATGTCAGCACAAAGTGCATAAATATTTCGTACGTAGTGGAAAGTTTTATAACTTTGTCTGTAAAATCTTTTGACAATTCTTGGCCTCAAACTGAATAGATTGCAAGTAAGATTTGCTTAAATAAATACTAGTTCAATGCCCGTGCGTTGCTACAAAAAAAAACAAATTCATGGCAACCAATGAGCTTTACAAACAAAAGAGCACCGACTTAGCATACAATATATCACATTGATGGTGTTTGATACATGCCCTCACAATTTAATTGGAAACGAAGTAGAAAATTTTGATTAGCTCACTTCCAAATATATCTCACTTCCTAATGTAGTTAGCACAAATATAACCCACTTCAAACTGATTACAATTTTCCTTCGCTATAAAACTGACTCCAACTCAAATGCTTGTCAATTAAAATGATCAGTTTGATTCCCGGTCGATAAAACTGACTACCAAACACAGAATTTCAATTATCCTAGAAGCAAGTACTTTGATTACTTCTCTGCAAGCCATCTCTAATTCAAACCATCGTGAAAAGAGATGTTCTACATGGATGCCATATTGCCATGGGATGCCTGTTTGGAATTCATTATTATTGTTTTTTTGCAGGAATTAGTACAATTCCTCCCTTCCAAAAAAGGCTAAGGGTCTGCTTGCTTTGAGACCTGATGCACGCAGGCCTGACCAGGAGCTGAGCCGGATGGCCACCTGAACGTCATTTGGTTGATGCTAGGACACCAGGCATATAAATTGAACGCTTGGCAGGCAGCTACTCCCAGGCAGCTATATCTCTTTAGTTCTCTCTCTTTTTTCTATCTCCAGGCACGTATTATCAACCAAACATTATATCTCCAGGTTTGCCTGACCAGGTAAAAATCATCTGGTTCTCAAGCTACTCTCAGGCACCACTTTTTCTCAGGCACAGCTCTCAGGCCTCGAACCAAACATACCCTAAAGATATGGGGATGGAATTCATTTGGTTGTCAAACATAATATCCTCTTTCATCTTCTATCAAGATACCACACTCCAAGCACTAACCATGCAATGGCCAATGGCGATTGAACTTGATTAGAATGCTCGAGTTGTATGACCTTCAAAAAAAGAGAGAGAAAATTGTAATTAGCAACCAAGGTCAGCACAACAATGTAGAAATAAACAAGATATTGATCTAAAATTGCCCATATATATATTAAGGAAACAAACTCATCAACTCATTGTCACAAAAAAACCCCAATATTTGATCAAAGGAGTTCTTATTACCAATTCTATGCCAGGAGCAATATAACACCATAAACAGCCACTCAACCTTGAAAAAACCATTTTCTAGTTACTCCCATGAAGACCTTTTATGTAGTCGAACGAGAGTGCTACCATTTATTAGCCTTGAGAAATAACTTTGTATATCTTTGTACACAACTGTTATACGAAGCAAATAAATATAATACTTTTCAAGGTCTGGTCAATCAAATTTGGTAATATAAAGTTACTATTTTCCACAAGGTGTAATCCTACATCAACTGGAATCAATTGATCCCTATTTCTTTATGGCCATAAAACAAAGGAGAATAATATCCCTAGGAGTTCTAAAATCATATTACAAATTTGCTCACTGGAAGGAACAACAATTGACCTCATTTCCCCAAACTCCTAACACTATACGACTATCAGTACTCGAAACTGTAGCCAAATCTTTTGTAAGCATGCAAACAAAGTCAAAAAAAGGTTTTTCATGCAAACAAACTACCCATACATAAGCAAACAGCATTAATGTAACATAAAATTCATGCTTGCTGACGAGAAAATGAGTATGGCAATAGTAGGATAGATGAATACATTATAAATGGCGATCTTAGAGGACATACCTTTTCTAAATCAAGGATTGCTTACAGACAACAGTAATCCTAAAGCAGGACAAGTTAATCCATTTAACAAGGTTATATAGATGGCATGACTTTTCAATATCAAGGGTCACAACTTCTGGCATGCCTGCAAGTTTAACCAGAATAGGTAAGAATAACTTAAGTGCATGGCCCAAGAAAAGGAGAATG
This sequence comes from Phyllostachys edulis, assembly GCA_036346405.1. Classification (NCBI taxonomy): domain Eukaryota; kingdom Viridiplantae; phylum Streptophyta; class Magnoliopsida; order Poales; family Poaceae; genus Phyllostachys; species Phyllostachys edulis. Next base: position 17,824,553 of record CM070545.1, read on the forward strand.
GAACATACATAACAAATATCAGTGCCACCAAAGAGGAATTAAAACTAATAGAGCGGAATTTCTACATTTCACTATCCAGTTTTCAAGATCCAGTAATTCAAGTCATATCTATGTCCCATTAGATCAATAGCAAAAATAACTCAAGTGATGTGGCAAAGTTGTAAGATTCTCTTAAGAGATATTTTTTTAAACATAAATCCCATTAAAATACTAACAACTTGGTTCATACATGCATACAGTATTGAATACTAATAAATACTAAAGTTTTAAAACACATATATCGCTGACCGTCCAAAACATTTAAGGAAGTAATAAACTTTCACTTGGGTAGAGCAATGTGATTGACAAAATTTCCCGCATCACAATCATGAGTTCAGCATAAATCAAATTCACCGAATAAATACCCAAGAGTGTAGGATTTAATTGAACTAAATAAATAAACAAGTAAAAATCTTGAAGCATTGAATGGGCTAAGTAGAGCAACAACTTGTGTTTTTTCGATTCAAGGGCACACAACCCCAAATTTCTTTAAAGGAAACCGAGAAAGCATGTAAATCCAACACCAACAAAATACAAGAAAACAACCAAACACTTGCAAAGAACAGTCGTTGCTCAAGGCTCAAGCTTGCAACTCCTAGGCTTAACAGATATAGAGGGGCAAAAAGAAACAAACACACCAAGCAGAACGTAGTCTGTCTTTACCAACTCGCCGAGCCAAAGTTAGCAACTAAACAAAGAGGCACCATTCTTGGGCTTGTCTCAAGACGCTTGTGTTTGATCTTATTGTTCCAAATTTGAAAGACCAAATGTTGATGATTTCTCCTCAGTATATGGTGCTCGTTAGTTTGCAATCATAAGAATGAATTAACTTATCTAACACTATTCTACAATGCACCCGTAAATGATATTGGTTCAAATAAGAATATGTCAAAAGTGCAGCTTCTAGATTATACACAGTGAGGACACCAAACAAAATTGAAACAAGGAGGTAATGTGTTTTTCTTTTGGACAGAAAGTATTTGTTTCCACTTTCCAACCATGGGTAACGATGTAACATACATGATGAAAACAAAGGTGTCACTCATTTTCAAACTATTGAGAGAAATTCTCAAGTCTGCAGCACTTCCTATCAATTCAAAAACACACCAGCAGAATGCTAAATGGTCCATATTCTGCATTACCTTATAAGTAGCAGCAAATTTCTACAATCTTGTTTTGTGGTTATTGTCTGTTGTCAAGCTCATATCTGGATGCTGCTGCAATGCCATCTTCTTGTAATACGGTTAAATATCAGAAACGGGTGCTGTCTTTGAAACCCCAAGGATATCATACCATTATTTTATTTTGCTCAGCTCTCATAAGTAGTGTTTCTCATAGCTCCTAAACATCAATAGCGATGTCCTCATTATGATAAAAATAGATGAAGGAAACCTTGCCGTAACAAAACTACGTCTTGCTTTTGATTTACGAACTTGGGAAACAGAAATGAAAAGCAAAGGTTGTTCTACTTGCTAAGGAAGATATTATGTATAGTTTAACTTAGAAGGAAATTTCTTCTACCCATTTATATAATCAAAATGTTTGAAAGATAATTTTGCATTGAAGTCAAATGCCCAAAGGTACTCAAAAGAAGATGGCGATAATGCAAAACCATACATTTTGCCCAAAGGAGAATGGAAATGAGACCAACACAAAGCAACACAGTCGAGCATATTAGTTGATGCATAAGCAAGTAGCAAAATGTAAGTCATGCTCATGCATAATAAACAGCAAAGTAATGTATATACTTCTATCAGTAAAAAAACTCTAAATTTCTGGGCTTTCTGGTCAAGCAGTCCCATTAAGAACCTCAACTTGGTCTCACCAAATCTTCCATAAGAAGTTTAGCCTCACCATGTTGGAACTGATTAAGAAAACTTCATTCTTAAAGTAAGTAATGCAGTCAAGTCAAATGCACATGGCAACATAACTAAGCCAGTGTAGAGAACATTATGCTCAATAAACATCATATTCTTTTGAATCTATCACATGTGGTTATACTAAGCACATGATTCGCTACATACAAACAGAATACAATTACCACCGTCTCAGAATTACTTGGATAACGTTTGCACAGAGTTCGCTCAATTGCATGAACCAATGTTACCAACCACTACTGAAGTTGGTGAGCGCTGCCCTGCTGACATTCCCCACTTCAGGCATCTTGGAGTTCTGCGAGAAGTTATTAGCACATCAACGACATCAAGTCAGAGACAATATTCAGTTTTGAAGCTCTTCCAGGGCAATGCCAGCTTTACTATGGCTTCTTGTTTGGCATGTAAGCTGAAACACATGAAACCAACTTGGCTCCAAGTTAGCAACTAAAGAATTTTTATGGCAAAGAACAATTTTATTACTTCAGGGAATGAAGCATCAACATGCAATGCCTCTCTTTTCGTACATGCAGTAACAAGGTATCACTAACAACTACTATTAATAAAAAAAAACGAAACCGCCATCAAACCACGTCCCCCATTGATGCATTCACAGAAATGGATGAACAGATGCCAAATCTAAATCAGATTAATGTTAGAGGGAAGCCATCCAATCCATAAAGTTGTATTCCACGTTGAGGCTCTCAAGGGATTTGGACACCTGGCAATATCTGATGCATGCCAATTTTGCCTGCATAGACAAAGCAATCAGGTTCACCTTAGAAGCTAGTTGCTCATCAAAGCAAAGTAATATGTAAGCATCAGCAAGAGAATGAAAAAAAACCGGCACCATTGGCATTCGTGTATGCACATACATAAAAATGTGTTTCAATGTGTAAGTACCTAATAGCAGTCTACTACAGCCATGACAATATCAATGACATGAGATTTGCAATGTCAGTGCACCAAAAAATTTCATAACATGAACCCATGGTGATCACCTTCTTGAAGTATCAGTCCACCAGGATGATCTGCTTCACCCTCCCCAGTCCCCATTGACAGTGCCGGCCGCAGCGACACGTTGTCCTCCTTTCGCTCCACTTCTCATCTCGGAAAACCGCTTTGCATTAACGCTTGCAACTACTCAGCTCTAGTCGTGCTAGCAACTGCTTTGCGTCCGCCGCCCTACAGCCATGACTGCGGGACCATGTAGTTGGCAAGCTTGGCTGTTGGCTTCTCATCAGACTTTGCGGCGTTGTCAGGGTCAGGAAAGGTGTCTGACGCAGAGGCGGAGGCAATCTCGTTGTGGAAGTCGTGCTCGCCCTGGAGCGACCTCGCATCGTTCATGACCTTAACAATGACGAGTCGCCCGCCGCCGCCATGGGGAGGTGGAAGTGCGCCGTGAAACACGGGGTCGAACCCCCTACCCCTACTTACTCCCGGCCGTGAATCCCCTCGTCCCACGCAAATCCGACCTCGTGGCCCCGTCGCATCCTTGCAGGGGAGGTCGGGCTTGCCGATGAACCAGATTAGAGGGTGGAGATGGTGGCGGCGAAGCCGAAGAGGAGGGCGAGGCCGGCCACCCGCGGCATGAGGAGGAGGCCGATGGTGAACAACTGACCCGCACAACATCAGTGCCATCGACTCAGGTAGAAGCATCGGCACCACCTCCACCAGTGACATCCCCGTCGATGGAGGCCGTGTTAGCCTCCGTGCCTGCTTCGACGGCGTAATTTCAAGGGAGAATGGAAGGAAGGGGAGGTTACGGAGTTGCGACGGCGATGGATGTTGGAAGGGGGTAGGGGCGGAGGCCATGGATGTGAGGAGAGGCGGCGGCCGGTGCTAGAGGTGGAGGAGGGGGAAGCAAATTCTCTGCGGCGGCCAGGTTGGGGGGAGGCGGCGCCGGGGGGACGAGGCACTGGCTATGGGGAAGGAGGTGTCGGGGCAAGCGGTTCTGCGTCAGCTGGGAGGTGAAGGTGTGGACGAGGTCCGGCGGTTGCGCGAGTGTTGTTGGTTTTCGTGGGGGAGCAATGGCGGTTGTGAGATGGTTGCTGGGATTAGTGGGGGAGGGAGACGGGGATCAGGCGATCAGCTGCTGGCACAAATTCTCTCAAGAGAAGACGAGCTGCGGGATAGTATAGATGAAATCTGGGCTGTCCATTCTCTACTCCACGATCGGACGGACGTGGTTGATAGTGGGAGGACGGACGACCACCACCAACTCCTTCTTTTAAGTAGTAGAGATAACAACTTGTTTGATTAAAATGCATATGAAGATTTTTTGGAGGTTGGTTGTCATGGATAAGGTATCTCAACATCTATTTGATATCTGAGTAACAGAGCATGGACAGTTCAAGAGTTAAGTGAATTCTGGGAATAGTCACTCGAATTTCTAAAAAGGCGATAATTCATTACATGTATTGCAAGACTGACATGAGACAAGAATATTTACATGGATGAATTTGAAACTCTTGAGTTCTTGCAAAAATAGAAGAAACAAGGTATTAAACCCTAGAAGTTGAACTATTGATCAACTTCCAGTCCTCGGTGCATAATAACTGAGATGATTCTCGATGGTGTTAATGGTATAGTAGGATTCCACGGTAAAATGTTCCAATTATACAGTTGTTGTAATTAGTAATGGCCAAAACATCAAATAATACGAAAAGTTCAGTTTTGTATAACTGTCTTTGATTCACTAGAATTTCACCTACCAGAGAAAAATGAACAAAACATCAAATAACAAGAAAAGATGTGGTTAATAGAGAGCTTGCCAACCTAGCCATGTTTCCTATATAGATGTAAACACGAACTGCACTAGCAAATAACACTTTAATCATAGGCTTCCTAATGGAAGAAACCTTACTGGATATTTTTGGGTCATTAGCTAAGGACAAATTATGAATTGAGAGGAAATAAAGAGATTTGCTTGCTACATGTGTACGCAATTGCTGATCCAAAAAACAAGTGTAACTGAAATATTCACAAAGAAGTGGATACTGACCGTAAGAAAATTTACACAGTTCTGGCCTTCGGGTCTGTAGTAATTGTTTGCTTTACTAATTTGAAAACCAGTTGGAATCTCCTTGAGCTTCTCAACAGAGGATGGAAGAGTTGGCTTTTGAACTGATTTAAGCTTCTCAGTTGACTTTGGAGCTTCATCACCACAAAAAGATAGTCCAAGGAACTCTGACCACCGCCACTGCTAACACCACGGTCCATCTTATGAAAGTCAAAAGGTCAAGTACTCTGCAAAATCAATTTCAGATGTAAGAACAATGCTATCCCCAAAGTGACAAAAAAAACCCAAGCATCCTAAAAAATTACAAAAATAGCATGCAACATTAAAATAACAAAGGAGCCGCATTGTTGCTAAATTCACTTGGCCCTAAAAACCCTATACAAAAGAAGGTTTTTAAGTTGTTGGCATCTAAAATGCCAGTTTCCGCACTGCTTCTAATATGCCAGTCGTTAGATCTAATTGGCCACATACCTGTTTAAGAAGTAAGAACATAAAAAAGCTACTAAGAACATACAAAGGTTAACAAAGCATCAACAATATACGGCTCTACTACCATTTTATCTAAGCTTCTCTGCCACAATAGATTATCCAATTAATCATCTTACAAAGTTTGATGCTCAAACTTACATCGATTCAGTAAAAGATCAAGACTGCATTCATTCATTTTCTCAACATTCTCTATCGTTTGGCCACCTAAAGTATGCAACTCATTCCAGTCAAACCTTGTTCACTACACCAAAAGCATGGAGCTAGGTACCATCAACTTCTCTGGCATACTAAACACAAAATATTAGTCCATGTTGTCAAGCGATACCATCACAGCCTCATCAATCTCAACCATTTCCAATGGTGAGTTTTTCATTGTACCAAGAGTTCTTTTGTTAGTTTTTACACAAATTCGTAAGAAAAATAAACTATTGTAAGTCACATATAGTAGTAACTGGCACCACCAACATTAGAAAGCTACTCTTGAAAAAAACAATCTAACCCAGAAACCATAGTTCTAAACACAAATTGCATTCAGAAACCAAAAATAGCTATTGCTGCTAATTATGCACATTGGATGTGAACACAAGCATATAGCACCACCAACATTACAAAGTTACTCGTGGGAAAGGAAAAATTATAAAATCTAACCCATAAACCATAGTTGTAAACATAACTTGCATTAAAAAAAACAGAAATCACTATTACTTCTAATTATGCACATTGCATGTGAATACAGGCATACAGAAACCTCTAATTCTTTCATGTAAACAAGAAAAAAAAACTCAAAGAGGGGAGAGAAGGAAATCAAGAACTGCTCGCGAGACACGGCACCAACAGCACCTTTCATGCGCACTTGGCTAGACAGGGTGTAACATTAGAGCTCAAATAAATAGCGAAATTTTGCAGAATCACATCGTGAGCACCTAGCTAAAATCAATTATCACCACTGGCAGCATTCCAGATTGCCTAATGAGGGACTACCTTCACAAGATCAGATAACAAACGGAACTATTTAATAATTGATGATTTCTACATGTTCTATGAGCAAGATAACACCGGTTGCCGGTGACCTATCTATTAACACGTATGCCTAATCTTAGATGTTTCTTATGTGTAAACTATAGTCTCTTGGTTTAAATGAAGACAAGAGTTGGTCCTGACCCAAACCACACAAACAACTATGCTAGGACGAACTCTAAACTATAGGAAATAGACATCAAGAAGAAGTAAAAGTAACCTTGGCGTAGTAGTCCTTCCGGACGTGGCGGACGATCTGGTGGCCACCAAGGTCGGAGGCCTTAAGCTTGATCCTGCCAATGCTCAGCTCCTCAGACGTCGGGTACTGTGATCAAAAGGAGACAATACAACATTTGTTTTTTGATTGTCGCTTTGCCCGTTTTGCTTTGCGCGTATAGTCCACATTGCTTTTAATCTTAATAGACCTAATACTATTTAGAATATCTTTGAGAACTAGTTATTAGGTCTTAATTCGAATTTAAAAGCAACTATTTTGGTGGGGGCGGCTGCACTGTGCTGGCTATATGGTTATGTCGTAATGATGTCGTTTTTGACAAGAAAGTTATTGACCATCCTCTATAAGTTATATTAAGATGTATCCACTGTATCCACTCTTGGTCAGCCTTGCAAGGCCAAGGAAGGAGGGATACTTTTGTAGCTGGGAGCAAAGCATTGGAGGTCATTATAAGGGAGATCTTCAATAAGAATGGGTGGAAGCTATGTAACAGGCTTCGAGATATTTGAAACACTTTTATATCATTGTCTATTTTCATAAGGACGTTTACAGTTTTTACGGCTTTTGTTTTGCCGTTGGTTTATGTTTTTGCGGCGTTTGTTTTGCCGCTTCATTATGGTTTATAGGGCTACTGTTTCGCCTGTTTAGAAATTCTTCAGTATTTGTAATAACCTTTGGGCTGTGTGTATCCTCAGATACAGAGGCCAGGAGAGATTTTTTTCTCTTGCATTATCTAAAAAAACAATTGATGTATATAGTACATCTCCATATCACCTATAGACAGAGTTAAAGACAACTCCTACAATGAGTTATCCTTTTATATGTCTCTATAGACCACTTCTCTATGTACAATGTGTCTTGTTTCTCGTGTTACAGTCGACTACTGTATGAAAGATGGTCCAATTCTCCATGCTTCCCTCTCTTATCCACATCATCTCGTGTCCTATATGGCAATACTTACATATAGCTGACGTCACACTATTGTACAAGCTATTAGAACATCTACAATAGTTTGTTTCTTAGCTTGTTATTAAGAGGAGAGAGAGAGAGTACTCAATCTAATAAAAAGAAACAAGTCTTCCAATGGATTGTTTCTTGAGCCTGTATCTAAGACTTTAATTGCTACCCATAAAATAAGTTTTTAGGTAACAAGCAAGTCTCCAATAGCTATTTTATTGTTTCTTGTGTCTTGATATCAACAACTTGCTTGTTTCTTCATCTAGAAACAAGCTCACATTCTCTCCTTACCATCTCTCTTCCACATTACCTAAATGCTGATATGTCCATCCCTTAATAATAAGTGACATAGACTATTGTAGATGCTCTTAGCAGTGCATGCAGGTTGGTTCACCGAGTCAGGTCAGATGGCGTGATTAATGAAAGGAAGAGTAATTAACATGTCAGGTGAGATATGGCACAGAAAACTTTTAACCACAAACTGACATAATTTTTATCAACAGTAATTAATAAATAGATAATTACAGAGGTAGGAAACGAGAGCTGAAAATTAAAAACCTAAGAAGGACGCAGAGAACCACGTCCACGTATGGACAGGTGGGGAAAAAGCGGTTCACCTTCGGACGCTGTCTAGAAGCACGTCCGTTGAATGACAGCCCACCACACGATAAAGCCCATAGAGCCTGCTTGGCAAAAAGTGATGCATGAAAGTAGTCTGAAAATTCGATGAGTGTTGTGTGATCAGATAATTCTAAAGATGAGTTGTTTGTTTGGAAGACTCTACCGAAACTGATTGATGAAAGCAAGATCGAATCACCTGTTCTTCTTGATCGCTTGGGCCAAGGAGTGACGTCTGGGTTAGGCCAGGGAGCGAACCAGGTCGCCAACCAATCAGCATCCTGGCGAGCTCCGACTGCGTCCTGGCTAGGCAAGTCTGCCCAGGATACAAAGCAAACACGCCCATAGCCCTAAACGAGGTGGCTTTGGTGATGCAGCGGCGGCAACGGGTCCGCAGCGGCGGCCGTGACCACCTCTCTAGGGTGTGCACTACTTTTCCCCAGCGCCGGCTACTGCTTTATGCTCGCCGCACCCTTGCTTATCTCTGTTTCAGAGAGACCCAACCGTTTTGTGGTTGATATTCCAAATTCTTTGAGATCCCTTATGATTAGTGATATTCCAAATTCTTTGAGATCCCCTATGATTAGATCGATTTGTCTCCTAATTCTTTGGCTGGTGAGCATATCAGTTAATATATGTGAAGAGAATGATTTTTATTTATTTATTATCAAAGGAGAATTTGAAAGTATAGGAACAATAGGATCTTCAGATAGGTGTGTGTCTTTCAACTGAGAATCCGTCTTAGTCATATAGGAGGAATTCCACCAATGGAGACGATCAATAGGGCCTCGAACTGCAGAAGCTGATTAGGACCATCGACAGTGCTGTTTCATCGTCGACCCCTGATTAGTGATCATTGAGTCGTGGCGACTGTGTTTAACTATTGCTAGCTTTGTTGTTGTAGGGGGCATCATCGTTTGCTGAATGCTGAATGCTGTGGTTGTCTGTTGTACTAATTCTTTTCTCTTCATAATGGAATGGAGGGAGCTCTGCTCTCTGCTCTCCTGCCTCCGCTTCTTTTTTTTTTAATCAAATTGAGAATGGAAAATTTTGTGTATATAAGTATAAGGTTGAGCTCAGACTAGGGATCCATTATTTTCTAGTACAGAAATTAGTTTCATTGCAACTAGAGCAATCTGGAGCCATCAGCAAAATTCCACTTTTTGTATGCATTCCGACAATTGGTTATTTGATGCACTATCCTATAGGCCCTGTAATGAACTTATTCATATGTGATGTTGTAGGTGACTCCAAGACAGCCATCAGCTCTGTTCGTTTGGGATCAAACACCAACATGTGAGTTGGATGCTTCGGGTGATCAGGTCAATCCATACATGTAGTTAAGCAAGTTAACTAAGACCATGCTATCATGACTGCATCCTTCCGAGGAAAAAGTACATGAGGGGCAACAGGCAGAAGATGCACATGCAGTCCCGAAAGAACCACACGTCCACCACAGCTCATGATCAACTGTTGTCGTAAGAAGGCACCTAGGCTTAAGTTATTTGAGGACTTGTCGTTATGGAGCTTTTTAAAGCTGAAAATGCTAGCTCTTTGTTATGTATGATCAGCTCTGCACTCATACATGCCGAATGCTCAAAGTTATAGGTTATGCGTGATCTACTGCGGAAGCTATTTTGTTTAGAAGTTAGAACCTGTCTGCGAAGTTACAGCCCTGCTTCTCTTACATGGAAGCAGGCTTTGAGATTGAACTCAGCTTTTTCTGTGAAATCCTTTTCCGTACTCTGAGAGCGTATTTTCAATATACAACTTAAACGAACATATTATGTTTCTTTATCACTTTCAATATATTTTGATACCAATTATAAGATACTCCAAGACAACTTGATTGAAAAACTTTTATTGAAGCCTTTTATTTCTGCTATATACCCTTTTTCATATATAAAAGAAGTATATACGCATTTTTTCTATAAAAATTGGGCTTTAATAAAATTTTTCATAGAACTTACTTTGAAGTATCTTAGAATCATTATTGGAGTATGCTCAAATTGATAAAGAGATATCACCATACGATTTAAGTGGTATATGAGAAATGTTATCGTACTCCTAGGAGTATCATACCATTTTCTTATATATACATATATGTATATATATGGTATTCTGAGATACGTGCTCACATCTCATATACCACTTAAATTATATGATAATACATCTTTATCAATTTGAGCATACTCGATAATGATTATAAGATACTCTAAAGTGAATTCCACGAAAAATTTCGTTATAGTTCATTTTTATAGCAAAATTTGTGTATATACTTCTTTTATATATGAAAAAGAGTATATAGAAAAAAAAAAATAAAGGGCTCCAATTAATTTTGTCCAATCAAGTCGCATTTGGGTATCTTATAATTGGTATTTAAGTATACTGAAAGTGATAAAGAAATATAATATGTTCGTTTAAGTAGTATATTGGAAGTGGAAGTACATATTTCCAGGAGTACGAAACGGGCGTCCTATATACATATATGTATATAGATAGATAGATAGATAGATACACACAAAATGTGTGATTACAACACAAAAGTTATTTTGTTTATTGCAACCTGTGTTGCAAAGTTTGCAAACCTTATTTCTGTACATGAAAGTTTTTCTTGTGAAAGCAAGAGCAGGTTCTGAGATTGAAGTTTCCTCTCTTTTTTTCTGAGCCCATTGTACAGAATGTGTGATTGGTTTAGGTATGAAACTATGAGGTCCGATTGAAGAGAATGTGTGATGTTAGCGGCGCAAGCAAGTAACTCCTAAGGGCATGTTTAGAACGGCTTCGGCTTCGGTTTTTCGTTTGGAAAAGCCGAAAACGGGAGACATTTCACACTAACTTTTTTCGAAGCCAGAAGCCACCCATAACGCAAGAAAGCCGGAAGCCGGCAGCTTCCACAGCTTCCTGCAACCCTGTTCCAACTTTACCCTCAAAGTTGAGGGGGTAATTATCGTGCGCCCCCGTCCTCCCTCCTCCTTCTCCTTCCTCGGTCCCCGCGCCCTGCCTCTGTCCTCCTCCCGCGCTGCCGCATCCTCCTCCCTCCTCCTGTGGCCGCCACCCTCCTCCTCTAGCCTCGTCCTACGTCGACGTCCCACCTTCTCCCTCCTCCCGGCTCCCTCCTTGTAACATCCCAATTTTCGAGTCTTGTTGAAAATTTTCAAAATAAAAGGAACTAGATAAACTTTCTTGATTTGTTTAAAGCTTAAATTGAAATTTCAGAAATTAAAACAATTTAATATGAATAAACCAAACTTCAATTAATTCAAAATTTGGTTGATTTGATTTTCTGGGTTTTCTTGCATTTCTCCGAGTTCTTTCATATTTCTTGGAGTTTCAGTTTATTTAATTTCTTTTATGTTTTTCCAAAAAAAATATATTTTCTTTCTTGAAAAAATTAATTTAAAATTAATTATTTCAAAGTGTTGGCTTTTAGTTTGGAATTCTTGCTTATATAAATATTATTCAAATCAAATGACGAACCTCATCTCAAATCCAAGTTCAAACTTGACGAGGATTAAAATCTATATGTATTACTTTAATACATAATAAAAGATCATATGTCTTCGTGGTCGTAACCCCTAAGGCTAACGACCTCCGAGGTCGTAAAGATTCCAGAGGTTACATAATGGGTACCTTGGTCGGATGAGGTCTTGTACTCAGTCCCCGACCAGATGACTGCTTGTAGAAGCAATGATCTGGTATCTGGATCTAACTCCAAGTATATTCTTTACCGTGTGATGAATGGAATACATATCATATTTGCTCCATACTACGCGATGTTTCATGGTCCTAAGATACTTACAACAACCACCATACAGTTGAGTGTCTCACAGACACACAACCGTCGAACGGTTGATATTTTACCAACTGTTGCCTTGCTCCGACTAGTCGCGACACTTCCAACAGGCTTCTCTTTAAGAAGTAACTGCCGCCACTTCATCGACTATTTAAAGAAAAACACAAGTAGTAGAAGGCAATCTAATTCAAAAGATCAATAGACGATTAGGTTTTCATCTGAAGTACTAGCATAGCAATCAGTACAACAAGTATAATTAGAGTTAGTCCACTGCCTTATCAAGAGCACCCCCTATAAAGGATCTAGTTCATAGCAATAAAGAGAAATCTCATTCTCTCCTAAGAATTCTTTGCCATTTTCCTCTGTTTATTTCGTAAGATCGGCGACTCAATCGTCGACAAAAACTCCAATTCTCGATTCCAATCTCATCATCAATTTCCAGAATTCAAATTTCATAATTTGAATTTGTTTCCACAATTTATCTTCAGGTCGAGCCCAATTCTTTTTCTCCTGCCTATATTCCTTTTCTCAATTCAAATCTTTGATCCAAAATCAATTCTTTTCTCGGCCAATTTTGATTTCGAATTCTCCATTGGAATTTCAAATCTCCATCGATTTTCAATATTCAAATTTCTATTTAAATTTTCTCTAAAATGTAATATCAGAATTTCATTTCATTTTCTCAGGCTAAAAACCTTTTCCTTCCTTTTTTTTTCTTTTTCTTCCTTCTTCCTTCTTCCTTCTTCCTTCTTTTTCTTTTCTTACTTCTTCTTTCTCTGGCTCCCTGTCTCTTGCCCAGCATGAACGCCTACCACTGCCCGCACCGAGGCCAACCTACACGTCCCGCGCGGCACGAATCCCACACTCTGCCGTGCCCATGTCTTGCGTGCCCATCTCCTTGAGCGCCGCCTCCGCGCCCAGAGACCCCATCTTGCTGCGCTCTGCTGAAAGCGCCGCCCAGTCCAGCCGAGCCCCATGCCTTGTTGCCCCCTCTCTCTTTCAATAGCGGCGCAGCCTCCCTCCCTTCCCATTCCCCCTCTACTCCTCCCCTCCCCATGCCCGGAGCTCACCCGAGTCGCCGCTTCCCTTTCTTCTCCAGCACTGGCCGTGCCGCGCATTCCCGGATTCCCTCTTCCTTTCCCCCCTTCTCTTGGCCGATTGCGCACCGTGTCGATCCGCCACCGCCACCACCAACACCACGGCGCCGCCATTTCGGCCACCCCCGTGCCTCCCTGACCCCACCATGATGTTCCCCTTGCCGAGGCGTACCTGGTGATCGCCTCCCGTTGCCCGCGCCATCGCTCGAGCACCGCCACCCCGTGCACCCCGACGCCGCCGTGCGTCTCTCCTTGCACTGCCACCACCTCCGGCCACCATTCGTTGCGCCATCACCTCCTATCCCCTCCTATGGCTGCCGGCGACCCATTTTGGGCCACCTCGCCAGTCGCTGGACCTCTCCTCGTCGGCGACACTGCCATGTCCGAACCGTAGTGGAGCTCCCCTGCTACTTTTGGCTCTGGGTGGCTCTCTGTTGACTGTGTGTGTTGCAATGACAGTGGGTCCCCTCTGTCATACTCCCACACATTTCCCTCATTCTCTCTTGCTTTCTCTAGCAAGTGGGACTTTGTGTCATCCTCTCTTTTCTTTGCTCTGTAAAAGAAAAACAAATACAGAGAATTCATTATAATCCTCCTTTTATAAATTTTATATAAAACTTCTGGACGCTCGTTCTCCTTCATACGAACTCCGATTCCACCGATTCTTATTCCTAAATTCATCTAAATTTGGTACCTTTCTTTTGGTTCTAATTTGATAATTTTTGGATTTTTATTTGGATTTATTGTATTTATTTGACTCTTTATGCGCGTATAGATTCCGGCGTTTCCTGGACCCGTCGGCCGAAGCAACTCAAACCTTCAACAAAGGCAAGTCGTAGACCTTTGATTATGTTGAACTTATTTTTACTAAACTATATTGTTTTATATCAATATGCATTGCTAATTTTATATCAATTGTTTTCGGGAATAACTAAATACCTAATTGACAGTATGCATTACTACACAAAGGGTCATCACAGATAGTTCGGAACCGTCATCATAGACGGTTTCTGAATCGTATCATTTTATGTGTCTGCGATAACAGGTGGTTATCACAGACGGTTTGTGAGCCAATTGTGATAAGTCGCAATACAAACGGTTTTGTATATAAACCTTCCATGAAGGGCTACTATCATAGACGGTTTCCACTAACAACCGTCTGTGATTGGAGACATATCACAGACGGTTTGTAAAAAGAACCGTCTGTGATATTCGACATATCACAGACAGTTGTTAGTGGAAACCGTTTGTGATAGTAGGCCTTTTCAGATGGTTTATACGAAAAAAACCGTCTGTGATAGTTCGTTATACCTAACTATATTTTTTCTAATTTTCGGCTAGCTTCAGGAATTGCTAGCCAGGCTCTCTGAAACAAACAAACAAAAACAGATAAATCACAGATGAACCAATTGTTGACAACTCAAAGTGATCATTTACAACCCAATCAATTACAAAAGAATATGTTCAAGTACTGTCACTAGAGTTACAATTGAATTACAATTACTCAAAGTAAATTACAATGAATCAATTGTGTCAAGGTCGTTCAGTGGTGTCAACGGAGTGAAACTCTCTGTTGGTGTTAACGATCTCCATCTTGATGAAGCTGGAGAGCAGTCCTCAAGCCTCCGAGATCTCGCGCATAACAAATGAATCTAAATCGAGACTCATGCCCTGTCACTAGGAGGATTAAAGTAGTAAGCATATATATTTAAATTTATAATTAGGAAATAATTATTAAGAGATTGACAAACCTCTGGATCATTCGTCTTAGCACTCATGATTTGCTGCATATGACGGCAAACGTAGAATACACATAGGTAATCTTGTTTTTGCTGGTGGCACTGCAAAAATAGAATTACATATATAGGTATAGTCAGTTCGAGACGCATTATTACGAAGTGCGATATAGGATTATTGTGTTGTAGCGTGTACCGAAAATCTCGTCATGTATTGCAGTGTGGCGCTCGATTCCTTGTGTGTCCCTCCCTCTGCAACATAGGCGTTGAACGACTTACGTGGTTCTAAAAAGTTATCATCGATCATTTCAAACGAAGGAAGACTACAATAGAGTTATGTATAGAGGAAATGAGCATACCTGTCGAGTATTCCTTGTACAAGGGTGAAGTTGTGGTTTTTGTTGAGTAGGGAATCAAGATATATTACATTTTCTATGAGTTGGATGAAATAGGTTATGTTCCATGAGGTTGACAATTTGAGATGACATCATGTGTTCATGGTCATCAAGTCAAGAGCTTGGTGTAAAGGATGCATCATGTGTTGATGCGCATCAAATTCAAGATAAAGGATGCATCATATGTCGATGATACTCATGAAGAAGATATGATTATGTGTTGATCAAGTCAAGAGAAGCTTCATCATGTGTTGATGAAGGGCAAGCAAAGGATGTCATCATGTGTTGATGAGCATCAAGTCAAGAACCCGGAGTTGAAGCAAGGATGTGCGTCATCAAGCTTCAAGAAGATGCTAAAGGCAAAGGTATGGCTAGCTAGGGCTAAGGATGTGTTTCTAGTCTTTTACCGGTCTCGGTGTTTGGATGGGAGACCGGATTGCTAGTATAGGTCGCCGTACTATTAAGAGGGGCCTTTGACTAGTAGCTTGAGTTAGTCATGTGTTGATAGCTCATTGTGTTTGCTCTAGCTCACCCTAACATGTTGCCAATATTTGCGAATGTATTTTGCAAATAGGTGTGGCTCATGGATATTCCTTGTAGCATGTGACTTAGTTTGCGAATGTGTTTTGCAAATGGTTTAAGTCCATGTACCTTATTCCTTATGGTATTGATTCTAAAAGTTGGCAAATGTGTTTTGCAACTTGTTGAGAATCATGCCTTGAACTTGTGTTTGCATCACGTATCAATTTGGCAAATGTGTTTTGCAAAATTGAGTTGAAACGAATGCAAACTTTACTTTCTGTTGAAAAACGGTAGTATCGGCATGTGTTGCGCAGAACTACCGCTCCGCGGTATAACTGGTGGTTCCTTGGTGGAACTACCGCACTTGTTGAGCATGTGTTGCTCTGAGGTGGTGCGGTAGTACCGGCGTGGATATCGCGGAACTACCGTTGAGAGGTAGTACCGGCTTTGGTTGCGGTATTACCGGTGGACGTTCGGACTGTTCGGACGGAGCCCAGATCTAATGGCTTTGACATGCGGTCCGAACGGCAAATTTGATCTTCGCCGTCCACGTGTCAAGTCCATGTGTTGGGTCGTGGCGTGTAATGCAGAGTAATCTGCGTATTGTGTCTTGTGATACTCTTGCATTTACCAGTAGGTCCGGCGTTTAGAGTGGTATGTAAATTCGGAATGTATGTTTTGGGTTTGCTTGGCTCTCTTTGTTGGTGCGAGTAATCTGCTCTCGTGAGCGCGATACGACCGCATCCCGTATGTACCACGTTTGTGTTGGCGATGCGTATTTTCCAGAACCGATGTATTTTGGTCTTTAGCCGATTTCGTGAGCATGTGTTGCTCTCTCGGTTAAGCGGTAGTACCGCAGTGCTTTGTGCGGTATTACCAATTAGCGGAACTACCGCGTATGAGTTGGCGGTAGTACTGGAGCCCTTTGCAATGGCTAGTTTTATAGTCGTTCTTCGCTTCATGATAATCTGCAAGCCATTGGTTGGCGGTACTACCGATTGTCCCGTTATTTCAGGGACTTTGCTTCCAACGGCTAGTTTGGTTGTGTGGGCTATAAATACCCACCTTGGTCGTGTGTGGAAGGTTGCTGGTTGGGTGATAGTCATATCCAAGTGTTGTAGCTGTGTGCTAGACACCATTTGAGCTAAGAGCAAGCCCTCTCTACTCTTGTGTGCATGTGTTGCACTTAGTGAGTGATTGAGAGAAAACCCTAAGTGCATGTGTTGCCTTAGGTAGTAGATTTCGTATCCATTTGAACTTAGACACTTGATTGGTTCAAGTGAGTGTTGGAGACTTGTTACTCTTGGTGTTTGCCAACACCTAGACGGCGTGGAGGCGTCGTTGCGCCGGTGAGCTTCTCAAAGAAGATTGTGAGAAGAACCGGGCGGTTTGTGAGTGGTGTGGTGCTCGCCATCTCCGGAGTAGAGGAAAGAGCAACCCTAGTGGAGCGAGGTGTTGGTTCGGTTCGGAACCGGTCCAAGTGGTTGGACTTACCTCGGAGGCGGGTGCTCAAATTCGTGGAGCTGGTCCAATTAGTTTGGGCTTGCCTCAACGTGGATTAGGGGAGACCGGCAAGTCTCCGATCACCACGGTAAAACATCGTTGTGTCATTGTGGTTTGATTTCTTGTGCTTTACATTGTGCAATTTACATTACTTGTATTTAAATTGCTTACTTGTATGTGTATGATTGCTATCATTTATATTGTCTCATATTGTTGGTGCACATAGTTGAACCTAGTTGATTTATGCCTTAATTGTGCAAAACCATATTTATATTAGCTTCCGCATTAGAATCGGTTTTAGCCAAAGAAGTTTTTAAAACGCCTATTCACCCCCCTCTAGTCGGCCACCTCGATCTTACACTATCGTACTACCACATGTTCTGAATGGGCAAGACCTGGCTAACTAATTTGTGTCATTTCACTGTGATTGTGTCATCCGGTTGCGTGTGTCTTTTATGACATACTTTTATGTATTCCCACCTGGTGCAAGAGGGGGCCTGAACCCAGCGGGTTTCTATCCAAAGGGGACGAAACCTTAGCGAGGCGGGACTGTGATGGGGTGATGCATTGTAAAGGTTTTGTGATAATTATTTAGTCGCACACCTACGGAAGTGTGTGAGTGGACTATATAATTAATTATCTCTTGTGGGTAAAGCTGTACAACCTCTGCAGAGTGTAAAACTATTCGAATAGCCGTGTCCACGATAAAGGACATGCTAGCAAAGCCACTTCAAGTTAGAATTTTTTTTGTTTTGATTCCAAAAGACTTGTTAAATAATTTTGTATTTTTATCAAAATGGAAATTGGGCGGGTAGCCATATGATAAGAGGATATCCTTCACCACTTGTTGATGAATGTTATCTGACTATAAAATTTGAGATTTAGAAAATGAATTTTAGTATAGAATAAACTGCTTTGAAAACCTAGTATGAATATTTGAATGAAAAAGATTGTTTTATGCAAATTAAGCCATATAAGCCCCTGTTGATAAATCCTTACATGCATTATAATCTGTTATTGGGTGTAACTTACGGAGTACATTCATTTATACTCACCTTGCTTAATAAATTGTTGATCAGGAGAAGAGTACTACGAGGAGAATGAGAACTTGGGCGACAGACTCGCCCTCATTTATTGCTTGTGACGAATCGTGTGGTCCACTGTGATGCCCCGTGTCATTACCCCAAGGGTAATCACACTTAGGCATACGGATTACTATTCGTTTGCTCAGTAAAACACTGCTCCAACGAATAGTAATCCTTTACCAGAGTCACGCAGCAGAACAATAAGATAGAAACTGTATATTTTATTCCAGTAATAGCCACGCAAGGCTATGATTCTTAGTACATATATTAAACAGCTACAAAAGGAACGACTCCGCTTTTCTCGTCAACACTGAAGTCTCGGCCTTTTATTCGTCCCATGAGTCAAATATGGCGTCCATCTCGCTTTGGTCCTCATAGCCGGTGCCTCCTCCTCCAGCAGCTGCTTCGGTACCTGCATGTCCGTCATCCCACTCGGGAAAGTTCCCGACTGGACTAGGATCTACAAAGGAGAATACTAGCAAGGTTGAGTACACGAATGTACTCAGCAAGCATTAATAGCAAAGAATGCACTGGATGACTATCTCTAGTTGTTATCACATTTTCTAAGTCATCTCAATTCTGAAAATAATTTAAAAACATTTAGGTGGCAAATTTTAATACTGAAAACACTACTTGTCACTCGGAGAGAAGAAAGACCTCCGGCGGTTCCCGTAGACTCCAATCTAGGAGACTGGCATGAATTCATGATTTTGCATAGCACTGCGCAGGCTTTGTACCACTTTACCCATAGTTATTCTGAGCTCTAAATGAGCCGGATCCCCTGCATTTCCTTTGATGCGGGTTCGAGTTCAGAATACAGAACGTTTCCTAGGTTACGTGATTAAGTCTCCACCCATTACTTTCCGTCGGTGCTAATTTAATCACGCTGCTGACCTCGTCAAACACCGAGTTCCAGAAATGTTGGTTGAGGTGGCCATCGTCCGTGCTCAACACTCCACCTTGGGTCGGCTCTCTTCCGTTCCCAACACTCCAACGTGACCCGTTATGGAGAACTTAATTACGTAACAAGGTAGCATTTTCTGCCCGCCTAAACGGAAAAATGGTTGGTATTGAATTTACGGCTTCAGACCGAGCAAGAGTTTTGTTTGTCCTTATATTATAACCATATGTAAAAAGGGGCCCACCTCTTACCTCATCGTCGCGTTCCCCTGCCAGGGCCCCCTTTTACCAACCATAATCATTCTCATTTCTTTCTTTCTTTCTCATTTCTTTCATAATCATCTTAATCATTTTCATCTCAATCATTTATTTAAGTTTTGAGAAAACAATTTTGATGCAATAAACATATAGTGCAATATACGGTTTACATTTAAATTAACTATGTTTATGGTCAAGAGGATCGCTTGCCTGCGGAGTTGTAGGAAAGATTGGCGTCGACGAATCTCTGATCAATTTCTCCTGCCCGTGCTGGTCCGTCCTCTGTAGCAACACGGTGGCACGAATAGTAATATAAATAAATACATAGTTGATTTTGAGTGATATTATGCATACATAAGTTAGCGGCTTCTAGTTTGTTAGCACAATTTTATTTAAATAAACATTTTTCGAGATCTACACTAAGTTAGCACTCCCCAAGATAATCGCTCTACCGAAAACGCGCACTAAGGTCGATGACCCGCGGTCCACGCTTAACTACCGAATAAACTAACAGAAGAAATAGCTTAAACTACCTGAATAAATAATCGCAACGCACAAAGCTGCTACACATGCTACACAGGCTAATTATTTTATTAATAACAGAATTAACGGCTATTCGGTCTATCTAGCGATTTTAATTCACATGTTAATTGCAAATAGTTAATTAGACGAGATCCAAGTTAAGTTATTTAATAGCAATAATTAGACAATTAACAGTTAACTAACTACAAGAACTACCGATCGCAACAAATAACTTAAGGGCTACACAGATCTTAATATTACACCTAACCTAAGATTACTAAACACAATCCTAATCCTAACTATAATCCTCTCTCTCTCTCTCTCGGTTGGACTCAAACACACGCACACACGCACAAACACACAGCCACTCCCCACCATATCTTCTTCTACCCATCCCCAAACCCACTCATTCTCATCTCACCTCTCAAATCTCTCTCTTCTCCCTCAACCCACGGACCCGCTCCGGCTCTGCTGCGCCTCCACGGCCCGCCTTCCCTCTCGGCGCTCCTCCCTCCGGCCGGCTTGGCACCCAGCGCCGCCGCCCACAAGGTCTCCTCCTCCTCCTCCTCGTGGCGAGGCAGGCAGCCACCAGTGGCCTCGTCTCCCCATGCTGACCGCCGCTCCCAGCCCCAGCTTGCCCGGCGTCCGTCTTCTGATGCCGCCACGGCCCGGCTCGAGTTGCTCGCCCTCGGCCCTCCTTTGCTCGCCGCCGCCTTTGTCCCAGGTGGCCGGCCCCTCCGTCGCTCGACGACCCGGCTCGGCCTCCCTATGGCGCCGCCGCTCCTATCGACTCGGCAGGCTTCGGCTCGGCCTCTGGCCGCCAGCGCCTCTGGGCTAAACCCGAATTGTTATCTCTTGAGGTATAAACACATTTCCTCCTCCCTTTCTCCTCACTTTGCTCCCTCCCTTGCTCTGAGATGATTAGCGATGATGGATGGATGCTGAGGGCTATTGATGATGCACTGCTAGTGGGTTGAATTGTGGGTTACCTGATCTGGTTAGTTTTGGGGTTGAGGATGGCAGTGTCGATCGTGCTGGTGTTCGGTTGGTCGCCCTCCTGCTGGTCCTGGCTCCTCTTCCTCCTTGCTCTGTGATGTGATGAACTGAGAGCTTGCTGGGTTCGATCGGGGCTGGGATGGTAGTGTTGGCGGTGCTAGTCATCGCTGTAGTGGTGCTGACCGCTCGCCGGTGCTCTCCTTGTCCCTGTCGCCTTCCCTTTCCCTTCGGTGTCTTGGTGTTGGCTGTGAGATGTGGCAGTGCTGGAGGAGCTCCTGGCTTAGCTCTCCTCCTCTTTTGGCTGTGAAGTATGGTGTCTTGTGTGTTGCCTTATGGGGGATGGATGCTTCTAGGAGATGAATGCTTATGGGGGATGGATGCTTCTAGGGAATGAATGTGGCTGCCCCTTGGCTGGGAGTGAGTGAGAGGGTTGTGAGGAAGAAGGCTTGCTCAAAGTGGTTGTGCTCCTTCGGCTGATGAGTGCAAATGGGGGGAGGCAATGTGTGGCTTTGTGAATGGTAATCCTTATATGAATGTGGCTTTGGCTATGCACCCTCTTGCCCAAACACAAAGACCATTTTGCCCTTGCTCTTATTCTCATGGTAAGATCCTCAGTGGGGGCTTTTTGGTCTGTGGTTGGGAAAACACTATGCGTGCGATTTTCTGTGGCTGAGTACTACAATATACGTGGGTGTCGGATTAAGGTAAACGCTGGATGATGAAACCCACGAAAACAAAGAGGTGCCGGTTAACTCTAGCTAGTCTGGGGACCTTGACGATTTAGGGGCTGGCTAGCTTGTGTTGATCAGGGAACCCTAGTGTGCTTCGGAGAATTCTGACGGCCACTTCCCACCTTCTACTTTTTATTTTCTATTATCCACATGGCTTTGACTTACTAACCGCTTTCTAATTTTTCTAACGAGCGATGGGGATGGATCGGGAGATGGCTCTATGGACTGGTGATCAAGGTACAAGGTGGCAAGGAGCTGCTACAAGAATACAAGAAGCAGATTTATGATTTAATTAATTGTTGTTATAAGCATTGCAATTGGTTGTATAATTAATTTTGAAACAAGGTTTGTAATATATTACTTCTGTTTTGTACTAGGATTGATGCAATGATTTCAGGATCGTCACAAGGGTGTATTCTTTGATTGCATTGAATGGTGTAAATATTTCTGAGTTTGTATTAATGATCCTCTTATGCCTGAAATGGATTTATTTTTGTAATTGACTCTTGGTTGATAATGATATTGGAGAAATTGCTTTTATAACCCTCTTGTTGCCAGATGTAACGATTATGCACTTGATATTGACTCTGAAATTACTATTTGTTCTGGATTTAAAGAATTTTAATTATCGCTAATTACCGATTACTGTTAGTTAGTTTAGGTTAATTTTGCGGGTTCTCACATCCACCTTACCGCTTTACTTCCGCTGTATTTTGCTCTTTGACTTTACACCCCTTTTGTAAACAACTTTAAGTATTTCAATGAATGACATTTTATGGTTATGCTATATGCTTTTGTTGACTGTGTGCACTAGCTGTTCCTGGACTAGTGTGTGATTCACAGAGAATCCGGGATCCTTCGCTCTCGGGTTAAATAATGCAAAGACTGGCAACCTACTCCAGCAAGGGCTAATACTATGTTGGGGGCCAACGGACTTCCGAGAAAGTATTTCCCAGGCTTGAGAGGTGCCTTAATGTTCTTTGATTTTGATTTGGCCTTAACGACTTGCCCGCTACACATCTTCCCGTGAGACGACTTGGGAACCGATACGGTGACACACTTTTCTTGTTCCTTTGGCGTCTTCTCCACAGGAACCAATGAGGCAGCCTTTTGTAGCAAGGATGAGGTAGAGTCATCAATGGTACTGTTGGGGAGGCATGGTCGAGTTGAGATCGCGGTACTGCAGGCTCCAGGGCGATGTCTTTCTTGGGCCACTGGATAAAAGTGTACATGGCATCCCTTAGTATTCTGATGTCTTCGTTCGGGCGAATCTCCGACGGAACAGCCATGAAATTGTCATGTACCATATCCACCTAGACCCTGGCGTAACCCTGTGCCAGCTGGGCACCGTGCAACACTGTCCCTTCCTAGCATGGATACGTCATCCCCCGTCCAACCTCAATAGAAATGGACCCAACCAGTCTCACTTGGAGCTTGCAGGGTGTCGGCTCCTACAAAACGATACACAATTAGCTAATATGTCCTACAGATCTATCTTTGGAGCATTCCATAGATGTACATTATCTTGATGTCGTCGATAGGTAATTGGACGTCGCCATGTTCAGAATTTGGCGTGGACGCGACGCTACTCCGGTGTTAAGGAGGATTAGCTCCCAAAATAATGGGGGCGGCTTGTGATTGGTTGAGGAGTTAATTCATTTGATCCTGCAATCTTGTTATTTGCCCTTGAAATTTTGCAGTAAGCTTCGCATTAATCTCCTCTATCAACCGGTCCTCACGCTCGGCTTTGGATCTCTTCCTACTCCTATACGTCTCGGAGTCGTCTGGGAATCCTTGCCTCCAAGGTACGTAAACCACAAGTCCTCGCGTGTGACCCAGGTGCTCCTTGTTTCCTAGGGCCGTGGATAGTATATCCTTCTCCCTGACTGCTTCAAAGGAGCCTTGGGAAGATTCGGTAGTCAATGCTTACTGCAAGAGGCCATCATGTTATTTTAGACACTATGAAGTTACGGACTTATTAACAACTAGGTAGTTCAACATATTTACCAGACGTTGCCACACTTCCTCGTTTGTCGGGTTTGTGAAAGAGACGCTGCCCAAAGACGTGGCTGATGCCGTCGCTCTTAACTAGTTTCGGGCGTGCTCGTCTGTGATCTCAGCAAATGGCGGGGGGAGGGGGACGGCGTCCCATCGGGCTGCGTTCTCATCCTGCGTCGCCCATTCTGGGAGTTTACCTGCGTACCCAACGGTGCCGAGTCTGTGGGGGTGAGAGTTTTGTGTCTAGAGAGCCTTGTGCGCTGCACTTTGCTCCTGAAATTTGTTGTCGTCTTCATCTGCACAAAGGCATCCCATATATCCTGTGACAAGAATTTATACTTCGTGAAGGGCGTCCGTCATTGTTTAGTTACTTCGTGACAAGTGTGCTCTTAATGGTCTTCCATGCGTGTCCCATCACGAGCAACGTCTGTCGTCGCATGTGTTCCTGGAGTTCTGGTGGGATCTCGAACGAGATTTCAATTTCAGTCCACAGTTGGCCTCTCTGTACGACCATCAAAGACTTCCAGCTTGGTGTGGTGATGGGGACCCGTTCCCTTCTAAGTATCCCGCAGGTGGTCCGAAATGCTGCTGCTGCTTTCTTGGGACTCAGAGGTACTCCAGTGGTACTGACCTCCGTGATGGTCATTCGCCCTGCAGGCAATTTCGATATTCCTCTGCCATCTCGCATACGTACCACTTTCCTCGGAGATCCAGACGTATTCGGTGATGTCGATGACGGCGGCGAAGAGGGTGCGGACGCCATCTCGCTTACTTGCTATCTATATAAGTTACATACGCAATGAAATAACATTTTAGAATTCAAAACGCCGAGAGTTTAAATAAAATGGATTGTAAGTTGATATCCACTAGGTATTTTCGAAGAAAAATTCCTGTAGAAACATATTTTATATAAAAAAAATAGAAGTTACCCAACCAACGAACTAAAATTGCCTTGTAAACGGATTAACTATATAAACAAATAGAATTTACCCAACCAATGAACTAAAAACATAATAATGCAGAATATAACATCTCAACTTATGCTTTTGGCCAACAGAAGATCATCCATGCAAAATGATCACATAATTCAAGACTTCAATCTATAAGCCAACAAAACACTAATAAACTCAAAGTAATTCTTCCAAGTCATCTAAAGAGAATAATATGCTTAACACATTCATCAATAGAACATCAAAAATCAGCATAAAGCTTAGATATAAGATGATGATGAGTGCTCTCAGAAGGCGAATTGCAAAAGAATTAATCTTTGTCATCTTAGCCCTTTAGATTATACTCTTCACAAATCAAATAAGATAACAGGCTATCAGATTTGAGTTCTAAATAAACCTTGCCTAACTGACAGAAGAAACCTCATGCAAAGAGTTAAAGCTTGAACTTTCTGTCACAGGATAACAAGAAAAAGATTACAGAATTCACTACTTC
Source organism: Phyllostachys edulis (assembly GCA_036346405.1). Lineage (NCBI taxonomy): Eukaryota > Viridiplantae > Streptophyta > Magnoliopsida > Poales > Poaceae > Phyllostachys > Phyllostachys edulis. The sequence continues at coordinate 17,849,786 of CM070545.1, forward strand.
AATCCAAAAGCTAACAAATTATTAATGAACTCAACAGAAGATCATAAACAGATTACATAATTCACTACTTCAATCTATAAGCCAATAGATTATTAATGAATTCAATAGGCAACCAAAAATAGATCACAGGACTCACGGAGTTCAACCAAAGACCTTTGGCCAAAAGAACCAGCAGCAACCAAACTATCCAAGTGATCAAGTTAAGCACAACAAGGTAACAGAACCTCTAGAGAGTAATATGCCAGTAGCAAGAAGTTCTATTAGAGCTTAATCTAATCAAGTTATCATACCAATTTCAGTATAAGGCCATCAAAATCATAGAGCAGTATATCAAGCCCACATAATTCACTTTGCTATATCTCACAGTGTGCGAATCAATTCAGAACAGCACACACACATATATAATCAAAGTGAACCACAATTGAACAAAGTAATACTCACAGAGCCAGTGATATTCCAAACCATTGTGATGAACAAGACAAGGCTTGTTCTTTGGCGTGGAGGAGGAGGCCGAGCGGTGTGAAGGAGGAGGCCGAGCGACGTGGAGGAGGAGGCCGAGTGCCGCGGCTCGGGGTAGGAGGCCGTTGGGTAGGAGGCTTCGGGTGGCGGCGGCGCTCGGGTGGGGAGGAGAACGGGCGAGAGTAAGGGCGTTGGGTAGGGGAACGGGCGAATGACGAGAATAAGGGCGCAAACCCTAATGGTTTCCTACTAATAAATGGATATCATAGACGGTTCTATTATGGAACCGTCTGTGATAAGTAATCACAGACAATTCCATAATAGAACAGTTTGTGATATGGTCGTATATCACAGACGGTTCCATAATAGAACCGTTTGTGATTACTTATCATAGACGGTTTGTTGTACTAAACCGCATGTGATAGTTCATTCTATAGCTACAAAATATTATGTATTTCGGCTAGCCCCAGGAAATGCTAGTCATGCCCTCTGAAAGCAAGAAATTCAGATACAATCACATATGAAATATTTTCTTAATTACCGAATCAATTACAATGGAACAAATTATTTATTACATGCCGAGTTTCTTAATTACAATGGAATAAATTCTTAATTAAAAAATAGCCCTTCATGATGATCGACGCGCATATAGCTAGCTTCCTCACTGGGTTCTTCCTCGAGCCTAATGTTGTCTCCGAAAGGAGGCAACTCCTAAAATTGATTGTACTGTTCCTCATCCATAACATTCTCAATTCCGACAATTCTTCTTTTGCATGAGTTTGGGTGAATCATAGGAAGGAACCTATGGTGACGCATGTACACAGTTTTGCGTAAGTTGTTTAGCCATACACTCTCGGTACCATCTAAGCAGTACGGATAGGCTTTGACTCCTTTTGTACTTAACCCCGACAGGTTACCAAGGGCAGAAAAATCATTGATGGTGCAGAACAACATGGCGTGTAAAGTGAAATTCTCTTGTTTGTACGCATCCCATACTTGTACCCCTTCATTCCACACCGTCACAAGATCTTCCAGCAATGATGCTAGTTACACATCAATATCGTTCCCAGGTTGCTTCGGCCCTTAGATAAGTAGTGACATCAAAATGTACTTCCGCTTCATACACAGCCAAGGAGGAAGGTTGTACGTACATAGATTCATGTGTCAGGTGCTATGTCGGCTGCTCATGTTACCGAAAGGATTCATTCCATCTGTATTCAACCCTAACCATATGTTCCTCGGTTCCGCACCGAAGTCTTCGAAGTACCGATCGAAGTTTCTCCACTGGGCAGAATTAGTAGGGTGTCTTAGCTTTCCATCTTTCTTACGCTCCTCCGAGTGCTAATGCAGAAATCTTGCCTCCTTTCGGTTCTCAAATAAACGCTTCAAATGTGGGATTACAGGCAGATACCATAACACATTAGCAGGAGGTCCTTGCTTCACTTTAGCAGGATTGCTTCACTTTAGCAGGATTCTTACACTTGTACCAAGATGCTTTGCACACCAAACATACATGCATGTCTGCATACTCTTTACGATAAAGGATACAATCGTTCGGACATGTATGTATTCTTTCTACTTCCATTCCCAATGGACAAAGAATCTTCTTGACTTGGTAGGTGGTGCTGGGAAACACGTTTTCCTCTGGAAGGATGTCCGCTAGGAGACCTAACAATGTCGTGAAACTCTTGTCGGACCAACCATTGGTTGCCTTCAATTTCAGGAGTATTCCGGCTTGTAGCCAGGGAACAAAGGTTTCCCCGAGTCTTCCATTAAGCTCTCGAATTTACCAAACTCTCTCTCATTGTAGTTCCCTTCTATATCGCGTAGCATCTGATCCAGTTTGTCATCGTGCGACCTATCCTCGTCAAAAGCATAGTCCACATCCGGCATATCGTTGACTTCCTCAGCGATGTCATTATTATTAACTTCCTGTATAATCTGCTCTTCACCATGACTGGTCCAACATGTATGTCCCTTTTTAAAACCTCTTCGAATCAAGTGCATTTCGATCTGCGTTGGGTTGTTAAACATCTTTAGATTATCGCAATCAATACATGAACAATACATAAATTTTATCCGCTTCTTCAACATATCCTGCTCGGCGTCTCTTCTAAAAGCAGACACGCCATTAATGTACTCTTCACTCACACGGTTCTCACCGTACATCCAGCTTTGGTCCATCTACGCTACGCATGTAACAAATTAGTGTTAAATTAGATTAATGCATGCAACTACTCTTTCTATTGACCAAACATACTAAAATTGATTAGCGATTAACCTACGACAAATATAAAGGGTTACAGATCGTTACCCTTGGAGCTCACGACGAAAATCCCAAATATCCCACGAGATCCTCCTTCCTCCTCTCTTTATTAGCTTCCTCCTTTTCTTCTCCTCCCTTCCTCCTCTCTTTATTAGCTTCCTCCTTTCCTCCTCCTCCCTGCCTCCTTCTTTCCCTTCCTTCTCCTCTCTAAGGTGGCGCAATAGGGAGGAGGCAGCAGGGGTGGTGGCTCAAATGGGGAGGGGGCGGAGGCGCCAGGGCCCGGGGGGGGGGGTCTGTCGAGATGACCGAGTATTTAACGCCCGCATATCACAGACGATTTTTATTAAGAACCATCTGCGATGTTTGTAATATCACAGATGGTTTTTAATAAGAACTGTCTGTGACGTCTGCGATTATCACAAACGGTTCTTCTATGAATTATCACGGATGGTTCTATTCACAAACCGTCTGTGATAATTACGTATCACAGACGGTTCTACGCATCACCGCATATCACAGATGGTTCTTAATAATAACCGTCTGTGATAAGTACAACACAGACAGATTCTTTAGAACCGTCTGTGATGAGACGTCTAGTATCGCATGTTTTGTAGTAATGATGACACCCTGATAATTGTGTTTGACATATATCCTTGAACACCATAGGTTGTATAATTTTAGTTGGATGTATTGTAATACCAACATGGGTATCGTGGTATGCTTAGCCATGCTTAGTTACGATGGGATTCATGATCACATGTTCATAAATGATTAATTTTGGCCTAATGATATATGGAATTGTGGTGCGGCCACTGTTATTGAAATTTGTTGTACCATGGCAAGGGTTGCTATTGGACTTGGTTGAACCAAAAATGATTTCGTACTTAGACGACTGATCGTGCAATAAAGGGGGTGTAGGTAGCACATTTGGGATGAGGATGGTTCGCCTAAGTAGCCACTAAGGACTTAACTTTGTGCGCCATTGATCTGGGCCATACCGTACAACCACATGTCCAAGATGGGGTGAACTTGGCCAAATAATTAGCAATGTTTTGATTCAGTTTTGTTTGGGTTGTAGAATTGGCGCAAGAGGGGGCGGATTTTGGTGAAACCTTAGTGAGCAGAACTGGGTCAAAACAGAGCTTTATAAAAGCCTTGTGATAATCGTTTAGTCGCACACTTTCGGAAGTGTGTCAGGCGGATATTATAAACTGATTATCTCTTGTGGGTCAAGCTGTACAACCTCTGCAGAGTGTAAAACTATTCGAATAGCAGTGTTCTCGGTTATGAACAATGCCTGGTGATTTCACACAAGGGGTAGATTTTCTCAAAAATTTAGGATCGATAGTTTGGTTAGGAAGTGAATAGGTTGTTCACTGGTTGTTGGTTGAGAAGTGAACATATGTTCACTAGTTGTTTCAAAGTACTTATTTACTTATGTATTTAATCTTTTAAATTGTACTTTCTAATCTATTTATTGTATGTACTGTCAATACTATTTTCTACAAAATACCCATAAAGTTATCATTGTTCAAGCCTTGCATGAATACTATTTACATACATTTTTCTACGACTTGCTGAGTACTTTATGTACTCACGGCTTTATGCTCTTGTTGATTAATCACTGAGGAAGAACCAGGGAACACAGAGTTCTATGAGGAGGAGTACTTCAAAGATCATACGGACTAGGCCGTGTTCTCCACTCGATTGCCTGTGGGCATGTCAGATAGCTACCACGAGTTTGTTTTATTCCGCTGCAAGTTTATTTATTTATCGTTGAGCCCTGCGTGGCAAACATGAACATTGACCATAAGGTCTGTTGCTTCTATTAATATTATTTTGCTTACTTCTTAGCTGTTTCATTGTATGGATACGATTTCATCAATGATGTCACTGTGTGAATTAGCTACTAATCATGGAACTAGTTCGGAATACACAAAGGGCTTGGATTTGGAAATCTGGGGTCCCGACACTCCTCCTCCCCCAGATCTGGCGCCTCCGCTTGCCTCCGGCCCCTCCTGCCTTCTCCTCCTGTGCCACTGGCTCCCTCGACCCCGTCGTCGCTGGCGGTGACGGCCCAAACCCTAGCCGCTGTCACCTATGTTTTTTTTTCTTTTTTGTTGTAAATTAATTGTTTTGTAATAATTATTTGTTGTAATAATTACTCTTTTAATAATAATTTATTGTAATAATTATTGTAGTTAATTGTAGTATGTTGTCGTTAAATACGATCAATTGCGGTAGTTGCCGTTAATCGTGGTAATTGTCGTCAATTGTGTTAACCGTCGTTATTGTGTTAGTTGTCGTTAATTATCGTCTGTTACCATTAACTGCGTTAAACGACATCAAACAAGCTATTATTGTCATCAGGGATATTTCAGATATTTTTCATCTCAAAAACTACAGCCAACCTATCAAAAAAATAAATAGTCAAACATCAAATCTCTTTAGCTCAACCATTTTGCCTTACAACTCGATCAACCGTCACTTTTTTGAAAAAAACTGCAGCCGTTTCAAGACGCTAACGAAGCTGATGTTTCGTCCTCTCAATGCAACCGCTGAATCTGATTGGAAGCTCATCGGGGCCTGGCTGATGGACCGTAGGCGAGCCCGTGTTTGGAGGCGAGAGGAGAATCCAGGCAAACCAGGGTGGACGCCACCTTCGTCCGCGTCCGTGCATGACACTGTTGCCAAGCGCGTACATGTATGGGCGCACTTCCACATCGCGTCCTTCCCAGATGTGTAAAAGCTGGCTGGCCTTTCCTACTTGAGATTTTTTTATTTTGTTTAATTTACTTATTAATTAAAAAATCGGACAAATTGAAGTAATTCAGTTTAATTAGAGGCACTGGAAGGAGTCGTGTGGGCAGCACTGAGCACACGCAGAGAAATCGTCACCGTGCTTTTTAGCAACTAGTCGCAGATAGTACACGTGGATATGTGATCCACGAAAACGAATAGATAGTAGTAGAGGATGCATATGATGCATGCACGAGGACTCCATTATTAATATATACACGCGGCATGAGATCTGGAGAACTCTGAACTCATCATCATCTTTTGACCTGGCTGGTATATGCTACAGGACGACATAGACCCACACCTGCATCCCATTCCCGTGCCTGCTCTGTTAATAAGGAAGGTGTTATGGACCGATGCTCGAAGAGCAATGTTATCAGAATCACCATCCAATTCGTTGTTTGTTCAGCAGGATCGTGAATCGAATGATCGATATAGAATATAAGATCCTTTCTAATTTTAATAAAGAAATGTTTTTTAAAAACCTACCTTGCAAAGGAAATATCATTTTTTATTTATACAAATTATAATGGATATGGAGAAATAAAATATAAAAAGTTACAATGAAGTGGATATATGCAAATAATTATTTATAATAAATCATTAGAATCGGTAGATTCAGGTAGGATTGTATGAAAATTTGATCACGATTCTACAATTTTTTTGTTAACCATAATAATGTTAAGATTATACCAAATTAAGACTCTAGCATAGGATCGGTCCAGTCAATCCGATCATAGAAACATAAGATTGTATGACTAGAATCGATATTGGGCTCGGAGGAACAAAAACAGGCATGTTTGAATTCTTAGATCCGGATACAAACTCCAACAACAGGTAGCATTATGTTGGTGCCACAAGCAAAGCAACATCACCCGCTGATGTGTGAATGAATAGCACTCGACAGTAATACTATAGCAAGTATTGTAAAAATAACAAAATATTTACTTTAGCAAAAATACTGTAGTGATTGATATGAATTTTCTATTTTTTTTAATCATACGATGAAGATCAGCCTTTAATTGACAGCCTTCATCGCAGAGGATCCATTTCAATTGAAAGCTCCTTTAAATGATAAACACACAAGCCGGACGTCCTTCCCACGTATCACCGCGTAGACCCGAGTTAATTAACCAACAGGTGGAGTAGAGTAGCAGGCGAACTACTGCACCAGCACAGCCAAATTAAACACTTGATTAGTACTAGTACCAGCGCTACAGCTACCAATGTTACGCCGAATTAATTAATCCGCGAAGCGGGCAAAGAGCAGTACGTGGCAGTGTACTGCGAGGCTGTAGCGATTTGTCAGTTTTGGCCCTGAGAGCATCTTTAATGGCTGTAGATAACTATATCTTTAATATATACTATATTATTTTTAAAGATAACATCATCAATAGATAGTCTCTAACATGCTCTCTAATATTTATATTATATATATTTTTTAAAACAGGTTTACATATCAATTAGAGTAGATTAATATATCATATCTTGTTTCACATGCACGACAATCTCTTCAGGAAGAGACGATCTATGTTTTCTCTCCTCTCTCACTCTTTTTTACATAAGATTTTGTTGATGTGATATAGCTAAGAGACGATAGTAAATACAATATTGGAGATGACTTTAAAGAGCGATTTGTCAAATTTAATCCTCTCTAACCGCGGCATCGGTAGACGAGATATGTCACCTCCTGCGATCCGGTTCCGTAGGAGATCGACCACACCGCGGCAACGGCCAGCTACACGGCAACAACACATGAAGAGAGGCGTATATGGAAGTGCTGGGTGGCAAAAGAACTCTCATGGTGCGGGATCATGACATGTCACAGCGTCGATTCTTTCTTCTTCTGCTGCGGTCGAGCGGGGAGACAAATTTACAAGGAAGAAGTCCATTCTACCCCCTCAAGTATTGACGTGCAGACAAGTGACCCCCTGAAAAAAAAATCGGCCCTTTGACCCCCCTAAGTTGCAAAACCGGACAACGTGCCCCCTTCGGCTGTTTCGTGCGGTGGTTTTGCTGACGTGGCGTCCGATCAGAGCGGTTTCACCCCGTCGGCTGCTGACTCAGCACACCTAGCTAGCGGGGATTTTTTACGAGGGCTGCCATTCTTCTTCCCCCAACTCCATCCTCCCCAATCTCCATCAACAGTAGTTCAACTACCCCGCGGGGCACCACAACGACCTCGCCAACCTGCTACACGCCACCAACGTCGACGCCACCCGCAACATTTTCTCCACAGGCACCGCCGGCGAGTTCCGGCTCGACTCGCTGCTCATCTTCTTCGCCATCTACTGTGTGCTGGGGCTCTTCACCTTCGGCATCGCCGTGCCATCGGGGCTCTTCCTCCCCATCATCCTCATGGGCTCCGCCTACGGCCGCATCCTCGCGCTCGTGCTCGCCCGCTTCACGCCCATCGACCATGGACTCTACGCCGTGCTCGGTGTGGCAGCGCTCATGTCGGGGTCCATGAGGATGACCGTCTCGCTCTGCGCCATCTTCCTCGAGCTCACCAACAACCTCCTCCTGCTCCCCATCACCATGTTCGTGCTCCTCATCGCCAAGACCGTCGGACGCCTTCAACCCCAAATCTATGAGATCATCATCGACCTCAAGGGCTTGCTGTTCCTAGAGCCCAAGCTTTGGCCGTGGATGAAGGACCTCACCGTCGGCGAGCTCACTGTTGCCAAGCCGCGAGTAGTCACGCCCGGGTCATCGAGAAGGTGTCCACCATCGTCGACACGCTGCGATCCATCACCACAACGGGTTCCCGATGCTCGACAGTAGAAGCATCGTCATGTTGGGCTGCACGGATCGTGCTCGGTCACACCTCGTCGCCGCGTGCTCAAGAAGGTGGTTCTGCTGGAGAAGCGGAGGACGAGGAGGGGAGGTCGAGGCGGTTCTCGTCGACCACACACCACACCAAAAGCCAACATCGAATCTCCATGGAGTCGATGTAAGCCTCACCTCCAAGCTCCCGCGCTTGCCCTCTCCGGAGGTCGTACACGTATTCAACAATTGTCATTTGCTTTCGGTAGAAATTTGAACACGCCGGTGTGAAGCTCTAGGCTGCGAGGATGTTAACGAGCCGACCATTGACCTCTCGAAGCACGTGAAATCCTTCCTCCGCAAAGACGCGTTAGGAATCGCCTCTGCTCCGCTGCTCCCTCGTGAGCTCGCCTCGGCCTCCCGCCTCGCTCCTCTCCACGTCATCATCCATGCAGCGGCCGGCCTCGTCTCCTCTGCCGCGGCGACGAGCTTGTCCTCTGCGCCATGTCCGCCACGACATCCGCGGCTTCTCCATCAACCGGTTGCGCTGCTGCTGCTGGCGGATCCGAGTCCCACCCGCGGATCGAGCAGCGGATGTTGCGGGGGCGGGATCCGAGTCCCACCCTGAGGGCCCAATCTGAGCGATCTGCGGCTGCGACGGGGAAGAAATTGGGGAGGATGGAGTTGGGGGAAGAAGAATGGCGACCCTCGTAAAAATCCCCGACTAGTTGTCTTTGGTCGATGGCAAGAGTCGAATGAAACCGCTCGATCGGACGCCACGTCGAGAAAACCACCGCACGAAAGCAAATTAGAAGGGGCACGTTGTCTGGTTTTACAACTTAGGGGGTCAAAGGGCCGATTTTTCTTCTTCAGAGGGTCACTTGTCCGCACGTCAATACTTGAAGGGTAGAATAGACTTCTTCCAATTTACAAAACCGTTCGCAAGGGCCCATTTCGGGAGAAAAAAAAAGAACCGGCCAAATAGGCCCAGGCTTCCGTGTACCACAAGCCAAGTAGTACAATCACAAGACATGTGCATCCCCCTGCATGGACGCAGGCCTTCCAGATCACCAGCCGCGCGGCGCGCATCCGTCCATGCCGAGTCTCAGGCTCTGGCAAGTCCAAGTCAAGAATGGCGCGACGCGCACCGACGGCCGACGGGACAAGTGGTCAGCAGCCGCATGCAGATCGATTTTAGCATGTGCTCACACACTGTAACACGTAGGCCGCAGCCTGCTTTTTCCTTCCTTTTTCTTTTACCTGGAGCTGGCGAGATCTCTCGTCAGAGTCTGGGTCGCAGCTGCGATTCGATCCGAACTTTGTGTTGCAGGCACATGCACGGGGCCTCACCCAACATGCTGTCGTCCATTCCGTTTGACCCACACTAAGCTGTCCAGATTCAGCGGGTACTCGGGCTGTTTGCTTCACGACGCTAATGAACCAGTCAAAATTTGGATAAACCTAAAATTTAGCAAAAGGAACGTTGTTCGGATTATAACAGCCTAAATTTCAGTGTTACCAAAATTTTGGTGAGCAATTGCATCACTCTCGGATTGTCTGTGTGTGACATTGGATTTTGTTAACGTTATCGTTTTTATTGGCACTACTAAATATTGATAGCAAATAAAACGATAGACAATTTTTATTAGCATTACCGAAATTTGATTTTGTTCGTGGTTGGTAACAACAGACCCTCCGTGTAGACATGCAATGTGGTTCACGACGGTGCATGAGCGCCGCTAATGATTGTATTTTGTCTGCTCTCCCGTGTTATCCTTGCTGTTAGGACAAACTCGATTTGGCCCCTAGTTAAGCTTGTCTCCCTTGGGCCTTGGATCTACAAGTGGTTTGGTTCGGAAAGTCTAATTATTACACACACAAACAGTAAGATTTTGCAATCCAGTACATGTAGCTATGTTCAAATTCAATGTTTTAAAAAAGCACTCATAAAGCAGGCGCCTAGGCCTAAGGAGTGGTGGTGACTCCTGGATCTGATCTTACATACTACTCCTGTGCAAGTGTAAGTGGCTGGGTTAAGCGTCCCAGCACAGTTTTATTTGGGCGACGTCTTATCTTATTAAGTGGTGTCTATTTGATCGATTTTACGTGGCACTGATACTCAAAATCTTAAATTAATAGTACTATTATAAAGTCTAGCTATAGTAGCATCAATTAATCCTCCAACTTGTTCGATCTGACTATAGTACTATGATAAAGTCTAACTCGGTATATTTAATGCCAACGTCAAATCTAAATCTAAATTCAGACAACCAACAACCCAACCGTACAAAGCAGGAGTGATCACAGACCTGAACAACCTCCCCTCTTTACCTCCCACTGTTTCAGGCTCCATGGATGGCATCTGTCTGAGTATGACACCCTGGCCCCACTGCGCGGCCCCACAAAACCCTGACTCATTGATGGCATCATCATCATCAGGGGCCTGGTCAAAGTAAATGAGCCCACCACTGTGGCTACCTGCCCCCTCCCTCCATCCACATCGAAAGACAAGAATTGAGCATCCATGGCCACTAGTAGTACTGCACCGTGGTGGTGGCAGCAGTAGGAGGTAACGTGCCTGTATGTGTGTCACTGCAGAAACCCACTTGCTGGTGCAGTGGTTGTAGCCGTAGTCTATTGCCTTATTAGCCGGCTTCTCCTACACACCACTCGCAGACTCGCAGTTGCAGTAACCTCGGAGAGCGAGGCAGTGGGAGAGGAGCCGCAGTCTTGCGAAGAGTTAAAGGTGCCATTTTTTCCTTCCGTTCTTTCTTCGTTCTTGTTTCTCATTTAGTTTTAGAATGCCGGTATGGTAGCCCAAGAGCTCGAGGGCTCTGAGTTCTGACCTTTTTCCTTGCAAGTGTTTCGGCAAATTCTTTTGCTTGGCCGCTCTGGGTTTGGGGTTGTTTACTTGGGGTAGGCCAAGAAGAAAGTGCAGGGGACTAGGGGAGTTCAAGAAATGTGTAGCTTGCTTGTGATTTTTTAGGGCGTTATTTGTAGCCTGTTAGTGGATTTCTGTGTAATTGAAAAAAATGCTAGGGGAATTCGGTGTATTTGGGGATATCAAGAACTGTGTAGTGTTGCAGTGATTAGTTAGATTATTTTGATAGAGCTTGGGGTTTAGGATTTGTCCAATTTGACAGCAGGGGAGTTCCGTGCAGAGTTCTGTGCAGAGTTATGGAGATCAATGAGTTCTAACTACCACCCTCTTCCACCTTAATTTGCTTTTCCTTTTGTTCCTTTTGCCTTTCTGTGGGAGAAAAGTAGGGCCCCGCTTGTGAATTCTTTGGTTTCGACATGATGCGTGTGATATTTGAGCACTGATGAATCAAGAAAAGGCCAGGTGGTCAGTCAATGCACAGATATTCCGTGGGCAAATAGAGAAAACCCCCCGTAGCTTTCTTGTAACCAATTCTTCAACTGCTTGTCCTTGTCTATTTGATTATTCAGAAGTCGCTATTTCTTGCGAAAGGCAGAAATTTGGAAGATATGATAGTTTATCATACAACGTCCTAATTTTGTATGCATTTTTTTTCCTGTAAGAATAGCTGTCTAGTACTAATTCACAGGTTCCTCTTAACTTTCTTCGTTCTTATTCAGGCCCATGAGTTCAGACAGATTAATTCCTGAACGAAATAAGTTCTTAAATTGGCATCTCTTGCATAAATTATAAAGAAACAAAGATAATGTAAGTTTCTTTCGTTCACACTTTGAGCAGAAGATCATGTTTGCTTGCTTGAATTTGTTTAGTATATATTGTCTGACCATTTCAGTGTGCCTGTTCGTCTCTCCTCTGTTCGTTCCAGAACATAGAATATGCATCAAGACAGTTTCAGATCAGTGGTTTGCAGATCCCTTTCAAAGAGTCTTCCCTCCAGAAGCAAAGATGGAAGTTATCCTGAAACAGCTCAATGTGCTGTCCCTTGTGTTGTCACACTGCAACCTACAGTTTGCCGAGGCTGCCAATGCCGGGATTGGAACCCATCACAGAGTAACCGGGAGGAGAGGTCCATGTTATCACACAGAGATTACCTGATGTCGTCCTCACTTTCCAAGCATTTTGCCGAGGACCTCCTAAGAGGCGCCATGGACCTCCAGGAGTCCCTTGTGATGCTTGAGAAGTTTCAAACGGTGTCACGGAGCATGAGGCAATCAAACAAGAAGAGAAGGCCAGAGAATGGCGAGAAATCACCAGAAATAACCGGAATCCATGAAGCCCTCTTGGAAGCATCAAATGCCAAGAAGGTAGTGTCTGGAAATATCAAAAATGGATTAGATGGGAAATTAAGGAATTCTACTGATGAGCTCAAGAAAGTGATCAAGGATAGCCTTTACAGGAAGAACCTCTTGGCAGTGTCCTCCAATGATGAGCAGGCCTCCTTGAGTCAGCCATCATGGTACACACCAAACAATTCTGCCATATCCAAGTCTACTGAGCAAAAGAAGGTGGTGCCAAGATCATTTCCATCCTGTGCACCAGTGCGACCTGACAAGTCGAAATCCCCAAGCTTGGTGGCGAAGCTCATGGGCCTTGATGGTTTGCCCAGACACAATGCCTACACTATCAAGAAAGACGAGGCGATGAAGACAGTAAGTTCACCAAGGGCACGGTTTGATACCGAGATGCCTAAGTCAAAAAAGCCACCACAAATATTTGGAGAGGACTGTCGGATTGATATTGAGATGCCTATGTCAGAAAAGCTACCACGGCAGTTATTTGGAGAGGACTCTGATTGTAAGGGGAAGGCAGAGCAGGAGATCATGGAGGCAATGCAATTCAAACGGCTTTTCAAGACCATGAAGGCTGATGAGCACAAGGTCCAGCAGCACAATGTTCGGATGAATTTTCCTTATTCACAAAAGGACATCCTTCCTTCACATGATACTTCAGTGGTTAATGAGCTTGGCTCAATGAAATCAATTCAGAAAGAAAAAGGCATCGAACAAGCTCGAACCAAAGCCCCCAAGGATATTAAGGTTGTATCTCATATAAGTAGAAAGCAGCAGATAAAAGAGACATCTGAGATCGGCAGGAGAAGCAGAGATAAACAAAAAACTCATTTAACCGATAGGAAGGGAAAAGGAAGGAAGGATATGAATGCTAAAACAGCATCACCATCTCGTACTAATGCTAAACTAGTGAAAAATCCTGATAAGAATTTGATTGCATCAATTGGCAGCCCTTCAATGTGCCACACAAAGAAGCCGGTTTTACGGAAAACACCTAGTAATTCCAGAGAGAAGACAGTGTCAAGTAGAAAGGTCAAGAACTCAACTATCCATGACATTGTGGTATGCATCCCTTCATTATAACATAGCCTGGAAATTTTCCATTCGATCAGGGATATTAACTAATTTAAAGCATGGTAAAAGAATGACCACAAACCAAGAATCTTTTGAAAATGAAAACAGTGTTTGTATTATCAGATTTTTTAGAAGTAATTTTCTTATTTCTAACTCTAGAAGGTTTGATTAAATCAGTCAGACCTTGCATTGGAATGGTTGGTTGATGTACTTTATTTAATTTATATCCTCAGACCTTTTTTACTCCTAGTGCAGGCATATGAAGTGCACAGAGAGTTCATCCAAATTGATAGTCCATCCTCAGAACATAGTGCAACACCTAGTGATGAAATCTGCCAAAGTGCTGATTGGGACACAGAACCTTGCATGGACGGTAAGAAACACTGAAGTCTTTTTTTTCCCCTTTTTAACACGTTTTCATCAGTTCTGTTTTTGTGTCACTGTTATAATTTGAAGTCCATAAAGTAAGAACAACTTCCAATATTAAACTCCAATCAACTGCTGATACGTGGAATGAACTGGGCAGTGAGGAAGTTACAGCTTACTTGCGTTTAAAACCTAGATGTTTTCTCTTGCAAAAAAAAACCTAGATGCTTTCACACTAAACAAATCCTTTTCATGGCAGACGTTTGGGAAGATTTGAGCGAATCCAATGAAGCTTCACAAGCTACCAGCCCTGTTGAAAGAATCAATTCAACTGATGAAGATGCTTTTCAGCCATCAATAGACAGAATATCAACAAAGGAAGCTGAAGTAAAAGATGAGATGAATTTGCTTCTCCTAAGTGATCAATCGTTCCTTACCCGAGTAGGAGAACTCATAGGCTCTGGTGCATATCAGCTTCTTATTGAGCAATATAAAGGTATTCCCAAGGCACAAATGAAAAACCGTGAGCTCTATGTGGACACAGCAGCAGAACAATTGGAACGAAAACATCGTCTGCAAAATAGTTTGTGTTACACTGGATTCCGGGGCCAGAAATGCCTAGCAACGGCATGCTTCTCCTTGGAGGCACTGCTGAGTGATGTCAGTAACGGGACTAGAAAGCTGAACAGCTACACCGACGACGATGACTGCGGTACAAAAGAGAGCCTATACATGAAGCTGGAGAGGGATCTCAGATGCACAGATGCGTCGATCAACAGTGTGTGGGACATGGGCTGGCAGGATTGGATTTGCATGGAAGAAACAGAACGCTTCATAAGAGATGTCGGGGACAGCATTCTATCCGTGCTCATTGAGGAAGCTGCTTTCGACATGTGGGTAAATTGACCTGAGAAAATAAAGTAGTGATTCTTGCCATCTCGAAGATTTAATTTTAGTCTGTACATCATTGCCACAACTCGTGCTTTCAGTTGTATTTTGTGTTAGACTTACTTCACATGTGTAATGACAGAGTAGTACAAGAACTGGAGTTTTGCCTTCATCACGACGCGATTGTAGTTTGTGCATAAGGCATGAAAAGTGAAAGGAGCAAGTTTGCACATTTTATGAATCTGAAAAAGCAAGATGCGATTTTGCTCTCTCGAACTGGCACTTGGCGTGCGTCTTCTGATCTGAAGGCAGCAAGGTCACACGCAGGTTGAATTGAAGCGTACCCGACAGCTCGGTGGAAATGCCCACGGCAAGGAAATTTTTCACAAGAAAATTCAAACGCTTTGGCATGATGTGATTCAAGTTCGTCTGCAATTTCCACGCTATTAAAATTTGATCCTCCAATCAACACCAAAGGTCGTTAAACACAGTAGGAAAAAAATTGCACTCCAGAGTCCAGAGTCGAGATTAAAAAAAAAGAAACACTTGTGAACCAAATCAACATTTGGACTAAACTACAAACCTTTTTAGTTGGACCTCCGGAGCTTCAATGGCAATTTGCGGTCTTTCTTGCTGCAGAACGAATGGACCAAGAACCAACCACGCGATGCCAGCCGTGCGGAAACGATGAAATAGAAACAGACAGAAAGAAAAAACAAGTCTAAATGTAGCCATGTAGGGTTGGACAAAAGTTTGGGTTTTGGGATGTGTTCGGCCATATAGCTGTAAACTACGTTTGTCTAACTAGTTCAGTTCCCGTACTTTACCACGGAAAAAATATACGTTTAGTCATCGTCGTCAGGCTCAGCCTGTTGCATGCATTCAGCTCCGTTGCTGCACTTGGCCGAACTCCACCCCAATTGGCACTGTGCCTTCGCCGCTCACGCTTTGGCCACACCGCTCGCTCTCTTGACCACACTCTATCCACGCTCTACCGTACACTCACGGCCTTGGACTGGTGGGCTGATATGTGACTGAACTGGTCCTTTGGTGCACGCTAGCATGATGCCACCTCCTTGCAACTTGCTTTGCCACCCGCCCACGAGGCCATGACGTTGCCCACAGGATTGCACATTGTACAATGCAAAAAAAATTCATTGTCCATATATATTGAATACATTAAAAGAATATGATATATTAGAGATAAATTTCTCGATCTACCAGTGGCTCTTGAATTTTTTTAACTGTCCAAAAATTTGGGAAGATGAGATTTGCGAAGTTGGAATGGTTGCACCATTGCATACATCCATGCCTTGTAGCGATGAGATCAAATTATAACTTGCATAGTTGCATAACTGCAAACATGCATATCTTAACTAATCATAGATCGATCCTAAAAGTCATGGACATCATGTGTGTGATTAATGCCTTAACATCTAAATGAAAGAATAGGCAGATCTCACCAGGCTGCTGTGTATATCGTCCTCTAAGAACATTTGCACAGGACAAGGACATAGCGTTGGAATACCTGATCTCTGCCGACATGCGCCACTGGGTGCGCCCGTGCACCATGTCCTTGGTCGTGCTACCTGCGCCCTAGCCGCCGTGCTCGTTGCCTGCCGCACCTCCGTGCAGTTGTTAGTGCTCCGCCAGGACGGCTCCTTCGAGGTGTTCCTCTCCAATGAAGGAGACGGTGATTGCGTATTTTGTGTCAGTGACCTGTACATGCTCCGGTGTAGTCACTGCATCGCGGGGATCACCTGGTCCTGGTCAATATGCACACTGGAGGGCGTAAGCGTGAAGGTGTTGTTCGTTTAGATCAGGATCAAACAGGTCGATCGCGCGGGCGACCAACTCGGCCTCCTTGTCGGCCGACTCACTCTTGGTATCGGTCCGTTAGATAACTTCGCCAAGAGCCCATAATGCCACTGCAGCTTCAAGTTCGCTGACACCCGCAACGATGGCAACGTTGTCACGGGGCTCTTGATCCGTGAGCAGCGGTGGCATCGTGGTGTCATGGTTAGTAGCATGCGCCATCCAAACTCAAATTGGATGTAGGCCTAAATATAGTTGGAGATGAGATGAGTTTGTTAGGGTTATTAAGAGATTTGTTTTATGTAGTTTGTTCGGAATGGATGGGAGAATCATGAGAGAAACGCTGGCCCACACGACGACTCGCTTTGATGCAGATGGGAGCGGGATGCGATGTACCACCAAGCGTTGAGGGGATCAAAGAAGAGAGGGGGATGCGCATTAGGACCCACATGTCGACGCCAAACTATTGGTCAGGGGAGGAAAGTGGAGAACACATCACTCACCACCACTACATTCTTTTTAAGTAGTAAATTGTGAGAGAAACGCTAGCCCACACGGTGGTTCGCTTTGACACAGATGGGAGCGGGATGTGATGTACCACCAAGCGTTGAGGGGATCAAAGAAGGGAGAGGGACACACAGTAAGACCCACATGTCAGCGGGCAAACTATTGGTGAGGGGAGAGAAGTGGAGAACACATCACTCACCGCCACTTTATTCTTTTTAAGTAGTAAATCGTGAGAGAAACGCTGGCTCACACGGCGGCTCGTTTAGACGTAGATGGGAGCAGGATGTGACGTACCACCAGGCGTTGAGGGGATCGAAGAAGGGAGGGGGTGCACATTAGAACCCACATATCAGCGCAAAACTATTGGTGAGGGAGGAAAGTAGAGAACACATCACTCATCATCACTACATTCTTTTTAAGTAGTAAAGATAATGTGGAAACTTTACCGCAAGCCGTTAGACCAACATTGAAATCGATTGGATTCATTAAATTTAGTATCGGCGTGCTGCCACTTGTCAAGCTCACTATTATTATTGTCAGGTTCTCGAGATTGAAATATTAAATACATGGTATTTGCTGATGAACCATTCACGATGTAATACGATGCTATGCTTTAGAGGTCAAAATACTTAGGTGCTACACTAGGATCATCCCACCACCATTGATGAAAGGAAATTTAAGGACTCGGATCAAGTGCTACAATACCATCGCTAGCTGCTACAGTGAATTGCTACATTCTTTTAAGTGTAGGTACGTTGTAGGTGTAAAAACCGAATATGAGTGAGGGGGTGGACATCGGCCGTCTGACGAGCTATCGTCCATGAGAATAAAAAATGACACGATAATTTATACAAGTTTGGGGGTCCAAGAGGACCGTCTTACTCCTGTCGGTGAGCCAACGGGGGGTTACCCCCGGGAAGGGAGCCCCCGAGGGCTCACCAGTTTTAATATTCTTCTTCATCGCTCAAGAAAGCCTCCCCTCAAATACATGGGCTATTTATAGGCTCTTGGGTCTGTAGAAATGACCAAAATACCCCGTAGGAAATAGCTACACTATGAGTATAAGTGAGGGGGTACAATAGGCCTTTGCAACGTAACTACATTTTAGGACATGTTAAGCAGGTGTTAACTTTGTAAAGTGGATCCCCACTGATAAAGAGATGAATTATTCTTCCAACAAGATATAATGTCTCTCTGCAGGGTTGCAAAGAATTTACTTCCCAATGCAAAATGTTAGTAGCTAGCATTATCGGAAATGGTGCTTGCATACATCCCCAAAAGTTCAAAACCATTATAGATTTTGGGCTTGTTTAGAATGTAGGAATTTGCCACATTCTACATGAACTTGCACAATTCCTTTCGTGTTCAAACTGAGGCTTCAATGACAATCCTTATTTGTTCTTAATATTTTGGTGGAAATCTTCAAAAGACATTTTGGAAAAAAATCCATATACCCCCTAAATCACTTGCATTCCCAATTTTCCTCTATATTTTAATATAATTTGGTCCACTCGTCATTTCTCATCTCTTCTTCCATTTTTTATGCCAACTTTTGCGCTCATTGTCCATATAAATGGCTACAAGACACACCAATAGTGGCAAAAATATTGCCCAGGGTGTCGATGGCAAGGACAACCTGCCCTGTAATGGTTTATTGGGAATATAGGATTTTCACATGAAACAAATCAATTTTAGCAAGAATATAGGGAAAAAAATCGTGCAATCTAAACGGCCATAGAATCCACGCGAAGGATTATGAGCAGGAAATCAACTAATATGGAGCGTTGGCATAAGGGCACCTACAATGCAAGATGTTTATATATAAATGCTTAAAGAGAGAGAATATAGCCACATCATCAAGCACATATGTAAAAATCATTTCCTCCAATACAAGTATCTCTTTTGTAAATACTTAGATGGTTGCATTATTTTTTATTAGATATAGTTATATACATAATTATCGTGAAGCACTGATGCCTAATTAAGCATCGATACTACAAAATAAGTATCTTATCTATGCTATGTGGCACTAAAAATTAGTTTTTATTTGCTAAGCTTCTCTCTAAGTACCTGCATTGTACATGCTCTAACAATGCAGTGCAAGTGGGAATTAGATCCTCTGACTTGAAAGAGGCAAATGTCTACAGTGGAGAACAGTGAGGGAAAATTGCAAATCACTAAGGCCTTGTTTGGATCGGCCGGGATTGCAGCCCGATCCACGGGGAACATCCCGGCGGGGGAAGATTCCCTAACCCAAGCTAATTCACTGCCTGGAAGAGGCCAGGGGTCAAAAATTCCCAGCCTGATCCACAGGGGTAACAAAACACGCCCTGACACGTGGTTTCTTCCCAGTCGCGTGCGCTCACGACTCCACGAGTCATCAGCTCCTCCGAACGTCGCCTCCTCCCTTATCTCCCTTGACCCCGGTGACGCCGATCCCACTGCCGTCGCTACCCTGGGAGGAACATCCTGGTCCTTAGCTCTATCCAATTAGTCTCCTCCTCTTCTTCTTCCTCGTCCTCCTTCTACGATTTCTAGGGTTTGTAGCCTCAACTTTTTCTCTCTCGTGGATCTGTGGCGCCTGGGTTAGAGAGGGGAGGAAAAATCCGACTAGGGAGCTCACAGCGACCCACCACCGTCTTAGGCTCTGATCGGTAGGGCGAAGGAAGGAGAAAGGTGGAAGGGTTGGCGGTGTTGTTTGAGCTTTACAAGAAAAATCAGTTACTCCATCATCGACAAGAGACTCATCGCTAAAGTGCAAAAATAATACCCCCTCTTCAATCCTTGCATCTGATGTGTATTGCCTTCTTGGGTTAATGTGGGATCAATTCCCTTCAGTTGGTTCTTTGATCCAAATATTCCTCGCAAAAATAGTAGCACTGAACATAGGTCAAATGCCCCATGGACGGAGACCATTCTTGATGCTTAGTTAGTGCATGCTAGGCAGTAGGATCAAGGATGACTGACTAGAGGGGGAGGGGGTGAATAGGAGGTTATAAAAATTCTTGTACTCTAATTGACAATTTAAACAAGTATGATCTAGTTAAAGATTTTAGCATAAGTCTAGAGATATATGCCAAGTTTTTCACTAAAGCACCCCAATGCTATGGCTATACTAAAAACAATTCTAGCTAAGTAATTCTACACAAGTATGAGCTAGAAATGTAAATACGAAAGAATAAAGCTAAGAGAGGAAAAACCACAATGAAGACAAACTGTGTTTTTCTCATAGTATCGAAGACTTTCTGGTCTTCACTAGTCCACATTGAGGTAAGTCCAAACAAATTGGACCGGCTCCACAAATTAAGCCTTAACACATCGACCTCATTAAGGTTTCTCTTCCTCCACCCCAGAGATGGTGAGCACCACACCAATCACAATCGTTGCCAGACCTCTTCACATTCTTTTTGAAGAGATCACTGTGCAAACCTTCTCCAAGCAGTCTAGGTGCATGCCGACGAGCACCAAGAGTAATAAATCACAGTACTTGCTTGAAGATTATCAAGTGGCAAATAGATCAACTAATGGTGTAATGCACTTGAATGCTCTCAACTACCTCAAAATGTGAAATATAAACAAATGAGTAATAGAGAGTGCACTAGAGGCTCAAATGTATTCAATGAGGTCCAAGGTTCCGAGCTTGGTGCAGGTGAGGGGGTATTTATAGCCCCTAACCACAAAACTAACCATTTAAAGTTAATCCCTGAAAATTTTAGCATATGCGGTTGTGCCGCTATACAAACCCGGTACTCCCGCACTCACTGTTCAACGATCGGAACGAGTGCATTAAATACTTCTGAACTAGCCGTTACTGTGAGATGCGGTATTACCGCACTCACAAGGTCCGGTACTACCGCACGGCTCAACCGGTACTTCCGATTTCCAAAGGATAAAAGAATCCCAAAAACACGCTCTCTGAAAATTACGTACCGCCGTGATAACAATAGTCCTACCGCACTGCGTTAGTACCGCTCAAAGCATACGGTCATACCGTTCTTCAGGGAGAAGAAACTCCCAAAAACACGCTCTTAGGAAAAAAACGTACCACCAACTAGAATTCGGTCATACCGCACTGCGGTACTACCGTTTCTCAATCGCGGTACTACCGATTTTGCTGAAAGACTTTTTCCAGAAGCTTTTCTAATTACAATGCATGACTTATAGTTGATCTCAATGGTACAAAATAAATTCTCAGGCTACTAGCCATGATCTCTCTTTATAGTACGGCATCTAGCCTATTAATCCAATCTTTTCTCTAAACACCAAGACCGGTAAAAAAACTATAAAAGGATCCTTAGGCTTTATAATACCTTTGTCTTGACCCATGTCGATCTTTTATCATCTTTGTATTGCCATTTCCATGTCATCAATCAAACTCCGGGACTAAACTTTTAAAATATTTTAACACACATATTAGTCACATAACACATTGTTGTCATTAATTACCAAAATCATTTATAGGGAGGGGCCTAGATGCTTTCATAGGCCCAGGTCTTGCCTTGTGCTAAACAGTAACCTAAATGGCATCCCCAGCTCATTGCTTGGTAGTTGGTACTAGTGGCGGAGCCAGGATTTCGACGATGGAAGTGCAAACTTTTTTTTGTTATTACAAGGAAGACACACATGCATACACACCACCACACATACGCGTGAGTACGCCTCCTTAGCACATGTCTAGAAAGACGGAGGCCGAGAATAAATCTGTGACCTTACAAAATTTCTACTGAAAGTGCACCCGCGTATGCATAAAGGTGTGAACTTTAATGACACATTCTAACATAAAAATTTAAATGACATGGTAAAGGTTCAAATGAAACAAATTACATGTTTCTAGTACAACCGACATCACAAAATATAGCTTGTGCTGGTGGGCTGCTAACTATTGATTACTGAGAATAACACAATGTAATTTATTTTATAGCCTGTGTATTATACTAGCTATATGTACTGTATAATAGGTTTGCACGCAAAAAATTTGAGGGTACAACTGTACCCCCCATGCACTCATGTGGCTTCGCCACTGGTTGGTACTGGCTAGGGATGGCAACGGGGCCATTCCCCAGCGGGGAGTGGTGGAACATCCCCGTCCCCGAGAGAAGGAAAAATCCCCGTTCTCCGTCCCTGTCCCCTTCCTAGGGTGCTATTCTCCCCCGTTCCCGTCCCCGTTGGGTTATCGGGGCCCCACGGGGACCCAGATCCGAAAATTAGATCTCTAACCTCTCCTACACAGACACACATAGAGATGACATAATAAGTGTTCCAAATGATTTAAACAATGCTTATCAGTGTTCCAAATGAAGAATTTCAATAATATTCTTAAAGATGGAGTCCCAACTCCCAAGCAAATAAGCAAGCAAACCCTCAAAGATTTAAACAATGTGGTAGTGAGCTAGTGACCCACATGTCATAGGGTTATCGGGGGCTCATGCGGGCAACGGGGATGGGGAGTAGGGGAATAGCCCCGGCCTCACTTCACCTGATGAGGAATTGTATTTGCGTATTAGCATCCCTATGGGGAGAAATAGGCCCAACCCTAACCCTTATTAGGTGAATTCCCCGTTGGAGAACGGGGAATGGGGCCTATTGCCATCTCTAGTACTGGCAGCTTCCATGGGACACAGTCAGTGTAATATTTCCCATTATCAAATGAATGCAAAAATTCTTGAAAGATTCCATTGTTCAGATCAGAGCTAGTATCTCCTCTCATTTGATACACATGCGCTAGTACTATTTTGCCTTCATATCCTCGGTATCAATCGAGGCGCCCCCAGAAAAGAACAGTCCGTCGTTATTAAGCATGGTGGTGGACAAAGGCAAAATTACAAGAAAAGTATGATGAATAACGCCTAGTACTGATCAACACCATTCATCTAAAATTACACCGTCATTCTCGTTACAATGCCTTTGACTATCTGCTCATCAAGGTGCTACAGAACTTCAATATTTAAGAGTAGTTCGTCAACTAAAGGACAGCGCTTGCTCATGCCAGAAAAGTATGATGAATAACGCCTATTTTGGATTTCTTAAGCACATGTGTACATCTGAGAAGTCACTCATCAATGTATTTGAAGATCAGGCAGTGATTCTCTGTGAGCATGTGACCTTGTGGCGAACGCAACATTGTGTGGTAGAAGTTTATCAAAACATTGAGCCCCCCAAGGTACCATTCCTCAACCTATTGATATTGTTATTTTTACAATGATTTAAATCATTTTGCTTTCAACTCTTCAGGACTGAAACAAAAATGGAAAGTACTATAAAATAACTGAGAAAATGTGCTTAATGTAGTAGAAGCATTTTTTTCCTTCATAGCTGCTTCAGTGAACCTGGTATTATAAATTATTAAATTACCCACTCTAAGCTAGGTCCTGTGATTCATTTTTTTTGCTTCCAGTACAACCGTTTGTGTGGTTTCAAGGCTGTGGATAGGTCTGTTAAAAACAAGATTAGCCCATTTTGACGGGTTGAGCAGTACTATCAAATGAATTGCATGCATGCATACAGGGTTAGGAGAGTTTGCATGCTCGCAAGGGTAACTATGCCAATCCAGTCAAACCTTATTCGAACATCCCTAGCGGTGGAGATACTTCTGAACTTGATTGGCGTTTCCTTTCTTTGTTCCTAATGCGTCGGATACACATTTATTGAGTGGTGGGTTATAGGGAGGATCATGTAAATGATTCTTGGGCTAATAACTACAGGGAAATGCTTCTAAAAATGAACATGACTTCACAGGTATTGTATTAGATTTTTTTTAAAAAAAATAATATTTTCTCAAAAATAATTACAAAAATAAATAACCACCTCAAAAAATTACAAAAATGTGTTCCTATCGCCAGTTGAACTGGTGACAGCAACCCTCTTCCCCGTCGCCGTTCGCCACCTATCGCCAGCTCAACCTATCGCCGCCAATTGAATCGGCGATAGGTACTATCGCTAGTTGAACTGGCGATAGGTACCTATCGCTAGTTGAACTAGCGATAGGTACCTATCGCCAGTTGAACTAGCGACAGGTTCCTCAAACTCTAATCTAGTTTCGATGCTTGTGATTTTCATAAATTTTGAACGGTACGAAATCTATTAGTCACGCAATAGCATTTTTTGATCATCGTATGTTGTTCTAGTGCGGTGAATTTCTATAGAATTTTGCAAGGACGATTGAGGTATCAATGATTCCTAAGTAGGAAGGTAAGTGATATTACGATGCTGAGAATAACAAGGAAGAATCGAATGCGAAAAGACGAGGAGATTTGATGTTACGAATTAAAATAGATTTTATAATGAAGCTGGGAATAACACGGCGCATAAGGTTTGGTTACATGCATAAGATACAACATCATACATGATGCAACAAACCGAAGTACTCCTACGATACAATACACCTTTTTGGAATGGAAATAAATTCGAGCTTCGATGGGGGACTAGTACAGAATGGTCCGACCTACTGCGTGGACCGGGGCCATTTTTCCTTCCTTGTAAGCTCGTCGTTGAACTCCTCGCCAGCCTCTTTGGCCTTGGTTGCCATTTTCCTCTTTCTCTCGCGCTCCCTCTTGCGAACCTCGCACTCCCTGCGTCTGCACGCCTCGAGGTGAGCTTGCTTCTCCTGACGTATGCACTCGTTTTGCTCGTCGTTGCGGCGTTGCTTCTCCTGGATCACGCGGTCTCTTTTGTCATGGCAGTCGTCGAAGTCGAGAGACCACTGGTCATGTGGGTGGATCTCTTGGTCAATCCACTTGCGGTAGCCACATAGTGGATCCGGGGACTACAAGTAGACGAGAGAGGTTGTTAGTGCGTACTTTGAAAGAGAAATAATGCGAGAACACTGCTTGTAACCGGTCCTTCCGGTTTGTCGATACTGCTTTCGTGTCCCAATGACGGTCGGGATAGTTACTGGAGTAGTTCGTGCAACCCTAGTAACGCATGCCCAGGCTAAGCCGGTGCTTCGACTTGAAGAAGTTGCATGGGTCCTTGCACCAACAGAGGGGCGGCGTCTCCCCCTCTGGCGGATGTTACGGCGAACGCTCGGTTGGAACGTTCGGGATGGGGTTGCTGCTACGGGGGTTTCATTATGAAGAGATGCCAGATAGGCACGCGTCTCTTGTTCGACCGAGGCCGCAGCAGCCCTTGCTCGCTCTTCTCGGGCCCCAGCAGCCCTTGCTTGTTTACGGATCCGGTCTCATTGCATCTGCCTGTCGTCCATCCCGGTGTAGCGAAGGAAGCGCTGGTGTAATGTTGGGTTTGGTTGTGTAATGTTCTCTCCCAGATCTCTTCCACCCCCTTTTATAAGCCACAGGGTTGGCATGGTGTGGTAAATTTCCTGCAGAGTCCTGTCTTTTGGTTCTGAAAAGCTGAGGACGTAGAGTGTTGTCATGTCAATCTGAAAAGCTGACAAAGCATAGTGTTGTCACGTCAAACTTTTGCAGAGAGAAGTCATGTCTTGCTTTGCAGAGTCCTGTCTTATCGGTCTGAAAAGCTGGCGAGGCAGAGTGTTGTCATATTTTTCTTTACAAAGTCATGTCTTTTCGGTTTGAAAAGCTGAGGAGGTATAGTGTTGTCACGTTGCTGCTACGGGGGTTTTGTCACTGCGCAAAGCTGACTCGTCGGGTCACGTCGCTGCGCAAAGTAAGGATGACTTAAATCGTAGAAAGAGGATGGTGTGGGGTGTCCCGATGCAGAATCGTACATGTGGTCGCGGTTTTCAAGCAAGCAAAAAGAGATCGAAACACGACACTAGCATAATAATAGTTGTACTGAAATTAATATTTACATGGCATGGCTGATATTTAGAGGAACAAATATCTAATGGCGGCCCCTCTTAGGGCGCACCCCGCGTGTCGTCCCTGGCCTCACCCGGCGATGGTCCGAGTATGTCAGAGGATCATGCTGCTTGACTACCCGACCGACACGAGTAGCCTGAGGTGATGTCGCGAGGGGGGGTCCTGCGTCTGTTGGGTCGGTCCCGGTGCACCGTGCAGCTGAGAAGCCTCCAAGGAGAACGAGGTGTCATGCGGGTCCGTGAAGAAGTCCTCAAGGGTTGCCGATAGGTGTGCCTTGTTGTGCAACAATGAATCGTCCTCCCAAGGCGCTCCAGTGAAGTATTACGTTACAAACGCAATCATGGCGAAAGCACGAAAAAGAAAGTTACGCAAGCAAGCAAGGTGGTCATACCTGATGCCCCGAAGGCATGCCCCAACGTCTCCGCGTACCCCTGCCCCGCGTACGGGTGGAGCTCAGGACCTGAAAGAGAAGATTGTCGTTAGTAACTATTGGCGTTCGAAATAAAGAAGCATTACGTTACGCAAGCAAGTCGGGCGATCATACCTGGTGGTACGAAGCCATGCCCCTATGATTCCGCGTACTCCTGCCCCACGGTGCTCCCACCACGGTGCCACGATGAAAAGCCTACCACGTCTGGGGCAGGAGCCCATGGCCATGAACCACCTCGGCTGACCCCTCGTCCTCGCACTGGTTAGTCCACCGCGTCCCTCGGCGTGTGACAAGTCGCGATCTGGATTCCTCATCTCGTGGCATCTATGATCCACTACAGGAACCCTCTGGTGTCCCCCTGCATTATGTGGTGCGTGGAGGTTGCTAACTCGAGAATCTCCCGGTGTAGATCCATCTGCAAAAGTAATAAACAAGTTAGAAACATAAATCCGGCAAATTAAATATGAATTAAGGACCGTTTAATACGTACGGAGTGGTGGAAAGTGGAGTCCAGCTGGGTGGGGTATGTTTCGGACGTCGCAGCCTCGTGTCGTGGTGGGTCGACCATGACCCTGACACAGCGAAGCCTCGTCTGACTAGCGTACCACTCCATGTACTCCCCGAATGTCTCGAGGTCGTACGGATCATTCCTACACTGGATGGGGACGTCGTGCACACCACTCCAAACCTCAACCCAAGGCTTCATCCTACCCAACCAGGACATCGTGCCACGCACTCTCTTCCTAGTGTACCTGTGGACGGCAACACAAGTATTTGGTCAACACATAACGCACATTATGTGAAAGAAGTAAAGAGTGAACTTCTGGCGTGGGCGTCTTGCCAAGCACCGCGTCCCCCAAAGGGCCGGGACTCTTGTCAATGATCGAATGGCCTTGAGACCCGTTGCACCTGGTACTCCTCCACGAAGACATCATGTACCAAGGCCCTCCGCGTGTACCAGTACATGTAGTCTCGTGTGCACAGGATTGACAGTCCGTCGAGCGCCCGCGCGTTCACCCTCTTCGGAGTGTACGGTGTCCAGATGACGCGGTCATCGGTCAGCTGATCGAACATCGCGATGTACTCCGGGTAGGGGCCCTACGAAGTGATTGGCTTGAAGGTGACCTGTGCAATAGAACAACGCAAACTTAGCACATGAAATTGTCATTACAATACGAAAAATAATAAATGATCATCAAACTAACCCGTCGGCGGCACCACACTGTGCCCATGGTGGGCCGGTCCATGTCATCGCCCTGAGCATACAAGCTGACCGTGTACGCTCCCAAGTCCAGCTGTGGTCGTCTGATCTGGAAGTGCTCGAAGGACCACAGCTGCAGAAGTAGTGGGCATCCGAAGAGGATGGAGCTATCTGAAACACGATGTACGCGTCGCCGCTGTGCTAGAAATTTGGAAAAATAGCTCGAGGCTCGTGAGCACCTCGAGCTAAATCCGCGGCTTCGACTTCGGCTCGGCTCGGGCTCGTGAAATTCGAGCCGAGCCGAGCACAGTTCTGGCTCGCCGTTTTTTCGCCGAGCAGAAGCTTCTTCATGGCGGCTCGGTCGGCTCGTTCGGCTCGTTTGTTTCTCTGCCTCTCTGTCCTCTAGCTCTATCCCGACCGCCTTGGCGCCTTGTCATCCATTCATTTTCCTCCACCCTTCGCTCCTCATGAACTCCCTCATTTTCCTCCACGGTTCCCTCCACCCGCCTCCTCCCGATCCGAACACCCCCATGGCCTCCTGCCCGTCGGCTCCCCCCCCACCCCACTTGCCTCCACCTCCTCCACCCGCCGCCTCCCCCTCCCCATCTCCACCCGCCGCCTCCCCTTCCCGCCTCCCGTCCCCAAAGCCGAGAGGCCTCATCTCCAACGCAGCGCCGCCCGTCCGAGGTCGGCGAGGCCTCATCCCGGAGAACGCTCGCCATTGCCCGGCCAGGTCTGGCAGCCCGCCCCCCGTCGAGGCCAGCGAGGGCCAGGTCTGGCCGCCGCCTTGCCGCCATGAAGCCAGCAAGAACACTGCCAGCCTGTGCAGCCCCACCGCTCATCGCGCCCTCCCCAACTCCGGCCTTGAGGGCTCTCATCTCAGCCTGAACCGCCCCTAACCGTTGGATTTTGATTCGTGGTGTTCCAAATAATATTGTTTAGATCCATGGTTGTTTGGGGGAAAATTTGTCTATGTGATTGGAGATAGTTGTGTGAAATGTTGTGTTATGTGGAATTAGTTCATGAGAATCCATGGTTGTCTGTGAAATCTGAGCAAGAACAACGACTTTGCTTAGGGCGGCGGTGACGTGACCTTGTCTGTTCATGGCTCATGGCCGGACGAGCCACTCGAGCCTTCCTCCGAGCCGAGCCAAGCCGTCTTTCTGGCTCGTGATCGGAACGAGCCGAGCCGAGCCGAGCCGTCTGTTCACCGAGCTGGACCGAAGCTCAAGCTCAAGCTCGGCTCGGCTCGTTCGACCCTACACGGTCTGTGATGCGTCGCACATAGTATGGCCGGACCCGAAGCGTAGGAGGGGATCTCTTTCACCGGTAAGTCGGCTACCTCACGTGCGTACCAGACGTAGTGCTTGTCGACGTTGTCGCCATGTGACCCCAGGAACATGACCCATCCGAACAACCATAGCAGGTAGGCCTCGAAGTACCTCCTAACAATGACGTCCCCTGCTTCAGACGCCATACACTCGAGCTGCAAGAAGACATGTACACGTTAGTAAGGTTCACATACGAATTTAAGCGAGATGACAATAGTCACAAATACTTACGAAGAATTGACAGATTCACTACAACGTCAGCCCGTGCGGGCTGCTGAACTCGATGTACCCGTTGCCCAGCGGCAGCACGTTGTGGAACCTCGCTAGGAGGTCCGTGCGCCACGTGGCCGAGATGTCGTACGTCGCCAGGGGGAGCCTGTGCATGGCAACCTGGTCAGGAAGGTCACGTCCTGGAGCGTCGGCGCCATCTCCCCGCACGGAAGGTGGAATATGTGCTTCTTTGGCCTCCAGCGGTCAACCAGCGCCGTCAGCAGGACTCGGTCGTATCAAAAACGCCTAGACGTATGACCAGGACCGCGGTCCTGGTCGTCCTCCCACGTCGCCTCGACCATCCTCGCTAGTGGAAGGAGGCCTACCACTCTCAACCTGCGTCGAAATGATTAAGAACAAACGTGATTGCACGCAAAGTAGTCAAACCGTGATTGATTGCATGAAGGTCAGAATTACACGTACCTTGGAACCCAGTCTAGGTGCAGCCTCCATGCCCTGATGGGCGTGCGCAGTCGCAGCGCGCCAAGCTCAATCGGCGCCTCGCCCTCCGGGGGGGAGCATGGTACTGAGGCGGCTACGGTGATGCTCGTCAATCACCGGGTCAAGTAACTCGTAGTGGCTTGCGTCCGCCATTCCTACAAATTAAGTGCATGCATTGTAAAGACTATGAAACATGTACAAAAACCAAAATTCCTACTTTAAAAATAATTTTCGACGTTAACAAAATAATTACCACACAAAAATGTAAACCAAATTTAGGTTACTCAGCAATTTAAACAGATTTGTAATATGGTCTTCCAATTTAGAGGATATTTTTAAATATTTTCCTAGTGCAAATATTAACAATAAACAAAGTTCTTCCTATTTTACTAACTAGTTTCGTACTTTAAAATTAATTTTTGACATCACCAACATAATTACCACGCGCAAATGGGAAGCTAAATAAAGCTGAGATTATTTTTTTACATATTTCTAATAGTCGTCTTCCTATTTCTGCTGATTTATCCTAAATTTTTCGACTGCTGTAACATTTAGAATATGTGTACGACGAACTAAACTGTACACATCTCTAATAATGTAGTACATAGTTTGACTACAATTATCTAATCTACTTAATTCTATGTCGCTGTTCTACTTGATTCTAGTCGCTATTCTACTTGATTCTATGTCACTATTCTACTTGATTCTAGTCGCTATTCTACTTAAGTCTATGTCGCTATTCTACTTGATTCTAGTCGCTATTCTACTTGATTCTAGTCCCTATTCTACTTAAGTCTATGTCACTATTCTACTTAATTCTATGTCGCTGTTCTACTTGATTCTAGTCCCTATTCTACTTAAGTCTATGTCACTATTCTACTTAATTCTAGTCTCTATTCTACTTAATTCTATATCGCTATTCTACTTAATTCTAGTCTCTATTCTACTTAATTCTATATCGCTATTCTACTTAATTCTAGTCGCTATTCTACTTAAGTCTATGTCGCTATTCTACTTAATTCTACTGGTTATTATACATAATTTGACATAATGTACAAGGTTGCAAAAAAAAAGTACCTGCAAGATGGCCGACCTACTGGATCTGCTGCTCTGTCAATCTCTCCCCTCCGCGACGATCCAGCAGAGCTTCGCTACCTTTCTTCTCTTCCTCTCCTCCTCTCTTCTATTTTTTTCTGGAATTAAAATAAGGTTTGGAGGGATTTTTTGGGGTTTTTATAGATGGCATACTGTCACTAGTTGAACCTATCGCCAGTTCAACTGGCGACAGGAAGACTGTTCAGTTCCTGTTGCTAGTTGAACTGGCGATAGGTGCTTGGACCGACGATAGGAGAGGAAGAGGGTCCCTGGTTCCTGTCGCCAGTTGAACTGGCGACAGGAATATTTTTTGTAATTTTTTGAGGCGACTATTTATTTTTGTAATTATCTTCTTAAAAAATATTATTTTAAAAAAATTCTATTGTATTATATCTAGCCAGGTAACTTGTGAGGACTAGTATCTATACTGTTTTATAAGATTGTATGTCAATGCTAGTTGTAGCTTGTTTGCTAACACTATATTGTTTATTTATTTGAAATTATTAGTAGTTTAATATTTGTGTTTAGTGACCAAACGAGTTCGAGAAGGGTGCTTCGAATTAAAAGGAGGAGGAAAGAGGATGATGAGATGATGTTTGTTGTTTTGCCCACTTTACATCTATTGCTTGCTAGTGCACAAACTGAAAAAAAACAAGGCATACATCCCGGCTACTTGGCAGGGAGCTGCTTAAGGAAATCCTTGAATGACATGAAATTGATTGTACAGTTGCATCCCGTATGGAGCCAGAGGTCTTTGGGACGATTGCGAATTATCTTAGAGAGCAAAAACTGTTGAAAGACAGTAGAGGTGTTAGCGTTGAGGATAAACTTGAATTTTTCATGTTCATGCTCTCCCACAATGCAAGCTTTCAAGATCTACAATTTGAATTCAAGTATAGCGGGAAACAATTCATCGGCATATTATGGCAGGTTTCAATACAATTCCTGTTCTCACCTATAGATTTGTCAAGCTTCCTAATGCCGACCAAACTCATTGGAAGATTAGATCGGATCCTCGCTTCTTCCCATACTTTAAGGTGCATAACTTGACATTTTCATATATAAATTAATATTTAGTTTTCACAAAAATAAAACTCATGCATATATTTTTTGCTTTGCAGAATTGTATTGGTGCTATCGATGGTACTCATATTTCTATTACTATAAGTGGAAAGAAAGTTGCTCCGTATAGGAATAGAAAGAGTACATTGAGTCAAAACGTCGTGGTATAAGGTATTACTATAAGTTGGGTCTGTCTGCTTTTGAAGAGTAGGGTATTTCAAATATCACAGTTTATACTAACAATTGTACAACAGAGCTATTCATGGAAATACTCCTGGATTTGCGTCAACATGCACCAAAATGGGAATAGATGTTATGATGATGGCAAAATTGGGAATAGATGTTATGATGATGGCAAAATTGTACATTCTTACTAGTGATAATTGTTTCCTAAGCAATTTGTGTGTGATGTCTGTTAGGAATGGACGTTTCTTCCATGGTTAACACCTGGAACCATGATAATAGACATTTATTAGTTACATCTCTTTTCGTGTATAGTATTAGATCATGTACAATAAGCTTACATCAGTTGTCTATAGTTTATGTCACGTAAGATTTAAGTTAATGTAGATGAAAGATAGTAGAGAGAGGGAAATGTGTTGTCTATAACACTGTAGCCGACTGTATCACCGGAACTAAGGAGAAAATGTCTTAGGTCTATGAAAACATTAAAAGATCGTGTTATCTATACAGACAAGTGAAAAAATAACTCATTATATGAGATGTCTATAGTGTTATCTACATGTGACATTGAGAGTTACTATAAACGAACTGTCTGTACCATTATACATTCCCTCAAGGCCATGGGCACTGCACATTGGTATTTGTTTGTAGTGATCAAGGCCTGCTATACTTACAAAAAAACTAGTCAATTTTTTCCCTGATGACCTTGCACTCCTGATACCTTTTGATTAGGTTGAAAGGATGAGGAACGGACTACATCCACAGATGCAGTGGATTTCATATTGATGAGGAAGGGAATACATCCACAGATGCAGTGGATTTCAGAGTGGCAGGCTGATCAAATATCATGATGACCAAGGTCAACCGTGCTGGCAAAGTGTATCATATAGATTGTAAACTTAAGCAGATTCGTTGGCTGCAAAGATTTTAACTAAGGCACTCGTTTCATGGAATTTTTTGGATGACATCCTGTAATATGCTTTCATCTCAACAACGTGGTTTACCCTTGGTGCTTGTTTCTTTTCAAGGATGCTCAAATCGACAACTGATTAATTTCCATTTTGATGTATTTTATGATCTGTGTTAAATTATGTGGACATTATCGAATTTATGTTTTTTTTCTTATTTTTTGGACTATTTTCGGAATTTCGTGGTTATTTTTGATTTTTTGGGACAATATTTCGATTTTTTTCTATATTGTTTTCGCAATTTTCTGATGTTTTATTTTTTCGGAAATATTTTTTGACGTTTTCAAGTTTTCTGCGCTGTCTTTTCGAATTTTATATACTAATTTCGGAATTTTATTTTTATCTTTTTTTGAATTTTCCAACTTCTTTTTAAATTCATAATTTTAAATAGGAGTTATCTCTACCGATCCACACAATTTCCACTCGATCCAAACAAGCAAAGGGGATTAATCCTATGGTAGAAGGGGATTAGATGGTGGGAGGGATCAACCCAATCCCCTTGGGATTGTTACCTATGTGGATCATTTCCTCTTGTTACCAAACAAGGCCTGAAGCGGCTGTAGATGACTAGATGAGTATTGTAGACGAACACGATAGGAAAACAACTGTGTCGTGTGTACTATTTTGTACTGTGGCTTCTGCAACGCTCGCCCACATCGCTTGATACAGTGCTCGTCCTAAGGGTGAAAAAAAGCTCGAAACTTGCGAGTCAGCTCGACTCGTTAAGGGCTCGGCTCGAACTCTTAACGAGTCGAGTTGAGCCGGCAATTTAGCTCGTTTTCTTAACGAGCCGAGTTCGAGCTGGTTAGCGAGTTGCTCGTTTAGTTTATTAAAAAACCAACATAGTAGAGCAGTAGTATCAAGCCAGCCTAACCCAGCAACCCTTAGGCAGTCTAGAGAGGCACAAGCCCTAAACTGTGATCTATTGACTTTCTAAAAAATTTATTAGGCTGATTTTCCTTTTTTAACGAGCCTAACGAGCTTCAAGCTGTGATCTCTTAACTTTCTTAATTAGCCATAACGAACCAAGTTGGCTCGTTATCCACCCTAGCTCGCCCACATTACTCATCTACGGTGTCCTACTACGGTGATCAGCAGTCTTCCACTCGCTGTTTGCCAATGTAGACCTCCTGCCTTGCCTCTTTCAAGTAGAGGATTATGTTCGTTGAAGCCGGCGAAAAACTGACTTCGGTCAGTTGGATAGGTGCGCTAGCTACGCCTCGTCCGCGAGCATTCCAGCCTTGGCTCGGCGCTAGTGCTCATGTCCTTTTAAAAGTGACTGTCAGAACTCCTAGATAAAAAATTCAAAACAAACAACAAACAAACACGGCGGCCGGCGTTGGCGTCACATTTTCCCCTCTACAACTTACCAGTTTCATCTAAAAAAGGCGCCTACCGGCTACAGTAAAAAATGACCGCTGCCCGGGCGGCGGCGGCGATGGAGTCATGGGCATGCTGCTGCTCTTAGAAGCCTGGACTGTATGGGCTCTCTAGCGCTCCGTAATTTCTAAATTAGTCTCGTTAGCTCCGAATTTTCAATTTTAGCTCCCTGCTGGTGCGTGCTACTGATCGGGGACATGCAGCAGCCAGAGTTCTTTGTCCCACAGCAGGACCTCCCCTCCTACCGGCGCCGCATAAATCCAAGAGAGAGAAAAAATATATTTAGAATATTTCTTGGAGGAATTTTTAAATATAGCAAATGAGCTCAAAAATTATGAAATTTTTGTTGAGACTCCCAGCATAGTGTAATTGCTTGTGTAATTTTTCAGAATTTTATGAGTTACGATTTTTTGTGTAAAATTTATTTAAGTATATTGTTTGTAGGAATTTTCTAATATAGAAAATGAGATCCAAACATTACAATTTTTTTTCTAGGCTCCTTATACAATGTACTTGATTGTGTAATTTTTTCATAATTTTATATGTTCCGAAATTGTCTCGACAAATTAAGAGTTTAGGTCTTAAAAATTAGGACGAAAGGTTTCGGAAGTTAGGGTTTCATTATTTCATGTGACTTGATATGTGGGAAGTTTAGTACCACATAACTACTCTAGGTAAGAGACACTCCCTCCTCCTTTTGTCATATAAGCCCGTCATTTGCTATCCCCTTGCATGATGCTAAGCTTTTATGATAATTGTTTGATTGAGTAATGATGTTAATGGTACCGATGGGTGGTATGGGTGATTTAGTTGGTGTTTCCAATTCCACTATAGAAATAGGTTTGTGCTGACATACTTGGTAATTCTTGGGTGAAGAGGTCTAGGAATTGCAATTATGTTGCACAAACCTATTTCTATGGTAATTTTCAAACAAAAAACATAATTGTCAAATATTTGGAATATATAAAATTATGAAAAAATTAACAATCAAGTTGATAAGGAGCCTAAAAAAATTATAATGTTTGGACCTCATTTTCTAATAAAATATTAATATACTTAAATAAATGGAATCGTAACTCATAAAATTCTGAAAAATTTTACACTGTGCTGAGTCTCTTTCTTAAATTTGGAGCTCATTTGTTGGAAATTCAAAAAATTTCTTAAATATGACTAATTAGGAATTGACAAGCTGCAGCCAGAGCCAAAATTAAAATTCAAACTAACTGGGACTAATTTAGGAATTACGAAACGCTAGGAGGCCAATACAATCCAAAGCTCCTGCTCTTGTAGCTACGGTTTGGTGACCGTAAAAATGTTCTTAAAGCTCTAATTCTAATTTCTGCCGCATCCTCACTAAAGTCACCAAGCCCTCCAATCCTTTTCCGAATATACACATGGCCAAATATCGTAACAGCCGTAACAAAGGATCCAACATCCACTCACTTTCTTCTCTTCCTCTCATCGTCACTTGTGTTAACTTGCAGCTCTAATAGATGCTTTATAGTTAGCAAATGCATGAATGTGGAGTACACACTGTTTTTATACAGTTCAAATCTAGTGAGTAATGCATGAGTGTCCGAGATGTACCACATGAATTTGTAGTTACAAGTACTAACAAGTTGAAGGCAAACTACTTTAACTACTATCTACAACATAATTGGATACAAACAATTTTGTGGGGTTTCCCTTTTAGGTGTATCAGGACATGAGCACAAAAGCTTTGGAAAAGATCAATACAAGGAAGAAGAAACAAGGTGGGGATGAATGTGCAGTACACATAGGTAGAAATCATTAACACGTGATTTTTTTTCCCATTTTAATCCTCTTTATAAAGCTGTGACGTAACGATGCGATGTGATCCAGCTAAACGGAACCTAACCAGGCCGCCCGTGCTTGTCCGGCTCGATGGCAACATGCGGCCACAACGAATACACGCTAACAAACATCAGCATTTTTCCGTTTTCCCAACAAACACGCTAACCTACCACGGTGCCCACCGCCGGACGGCCCACCACCACACAGCACAGGCACACACCAATCCTCGCCAGTCGCCACCCACGCCTCCCCCGCCTCCTCGTAGCCACTGCCGCCTCGTTGCTCGCGCCGGCGCCGGCGCCGGCGATGGAGTCCCTGGGCGTGCTGCTGCTGCACCCCATGAACGCCTACCTGGAGCAGGAACTCGACCGCCGCTGCCGCCTCGTCCGTCTCTGGGACTCCCCGCCGGACCGCCGCGCCGACTTCCTCTGCGCCCACGCCGCCTCCATCCGCGCCGTCGTCGGCAACTCCAACTACGGCGCCGACGCCGCTCTCATCGACGCCCTCCCGTCCCTCGAGATCGTCGCGTCCTTCTCCGTCGGCATCGACCGCGTCGATCTCGCCAAGTGCCGCGAGCGGGGGATCCGCGTCACCAACACCCCCGACGTCCTCACCGACGACGTCGCCGACCTCGCCGTCGGCCTTGCCATCGCCGCGCTCCGCCGAATCCCGCAGGCCGACCGGTACGTCCGCGCCGGCATGTGGAAGGCCAAGGGCGACTACACCCTCACCACCAGGGTCGGTTCCTTTCCCGATGCCTCGCTTCCGTTTATTCTTCACTTCGATTTTATAAGGATGGCTTGCTTCTGCGTTTAGCTCCTGCTTACCGACTCTTGGATCCCCCCCCCCCCCGGGAAACGTTCTTAGTGAAGCTCGATTAATTAGTAAAGTAATTTCCGTTTCATAATTTGCACACACTTTGGTATCAGATGCCTATCTTCAGTGGCCTAGGTTGTGACAGTTTCAGAAATTTCCTTGCCCTGGTGGATTTGTTTTGTTAGTGAAATGCAGCCTATTTGACTGTTTTGACTGGAGCCTGTGAGGAAGATGTTGACCTTCTTTCTGGCCAGAAAGATTGCCGATTGGAGTTGTATGCTTGTGAGTGGAAGGCTAAGATATAGAGGATCGCAACTTGATAGTGTTTTAGCTGCAGCGATTTTTCTAGGGTCTAGAGTGGATTGTTGTATTAGCACCGGGGATAAACAATCAGTGATAACTGGCCAGTTACCGCTGGTAACCGGTCATACTGGCTAGGACCGGTAGATACCATACCGGCCTGTAAGAGGTAGATTGCATACTAATTTTGATGAAATCTTGATGCTAATGATTATAGAAGACCAAACAGGCACAATACTTTGGGGGAAATATGTAAAAACAAATTAAATAGAAATGTCAAATCAGAATAGACCGGAAAAATACTGTTACTGGCTACCGGCCTAGCTACGGTAAATTTTCAAAATCCGGCTTTCCTTGATTAGCACATTTGATAATGGCGGATGGTAATTTGGGGTGGCTCATATGATGGTGCCATGGCTCTTGATTATTTCCTCTTCTTTAACATCCACCTCATTCTAGGTGATCCCCCTTAATTGAAACTTCCAGGCACTGACATGATTACATTTGACGACAAGGTTAGGGCTTTTTGGGGTTCACTTTGCTGCAGCTTAGCTCCATATTGCGTTATCTCTCAGAATTATGCTAATGTTGAGGCTGATGGATGATCAGAAAAAAAGAGAGTAGAAATTATTACGTGTTCCTCCTGACGATTATCTCGTAGTACAAATGGGATTCTGATAGTAATGCACTTCTACATCTTCTCCCTTTTTGCATGGCTAAGTGAATAATTTGCCGCATCCTAGTATCCTACTAACCATATGTTAGGCTGTTAGTCTAGCTACCATAATTATGCACGAGTTTTTTTATGCAATATGCTACTGTCATTGAGCCCTTCCCCTACTCCCTTAAGAGACTGAAGGACCTTTTACATACGATTGAGATCGCATTATAATACGCAGTAGGTTCAGGTGCACCTGTCTCCAGGACAAACTTTATAGTACTTAGCAAGATTGATCAGCTACTCATTATACTGATGAGGTGTCAGCTTAAATTATGTCCTTTAAGATTATGAACTAGTTAAAGATGCTGACTCGGTATTTCCATGACGGATATATATAGATTAAAGAAGGTTTGTTAGAATAAAAAGAATTGACTCTTATTTTTCTGCAGTTCAGTGGTAAAGAGTTGCTATTCTTGGGCTTGGCAGGATAGGCTTAGCTGTAGCAAAAAGAGCTGAGGCATTCGGCTGCTCAATCAGCTATCATTCAAGATCAGAGAAGCCATTTCCAAACTACAAATTCTATACGAATGTTGTTAACCTGGCAGCCAACTGTGACGTGCTTATTGTAGCATGTTCACTTAATGCGGGGACCCATCACATTGTTAGTCGTAAGGTCATTGATGCTCTTGGGCCAGAGGGCGTTCTCATAAACATTGGCCGTGGAGCACATGTGGATGAACCTGAGCTTGTGTCTGCACTTCTTGAGAGACGTTTGGGAGCAGCAGGCCTTGATGTGTTTGAGCATGAGCCCTTTGCTCCAGAGCAACTTTTTAATTTAGATAATGTTGTTTTGGTCCCTCATATAGGGAGTGATACGGAAGAAACTTGCAGGACAATGGCTGATCTGGTTCTAGGAAATTTAGAGGCACATGCATTGAATAAGCCCTTACTCACCCCAGTCATCTGATTGTTGCTGGAAGTCTGGGATGAGTAAACTATTCGTTCATTATGTAGTCCCAACTCTGAATTTGCTTTCTCTAGTTTATCAAACTCTGCACTTCAACCATCTTTAGGGACATATTATTCTTTTTGTAAGACTTCATGTTATGGCTGTTATTCATCTACTATGATAAATAGGAGTATCAGTTCCAAAAGTTTAGAGTTGCATATTTACGGAGATATTTACATTTGTCCATGTTTATTTTGTCTTGCTTATTTTTCTGTGTGGTCAGAGCATGCAGTCCTCAACTCCTCGCCATTTTGTTACAGATGTTTTGCTTTTCTTATCTTTTTTTCACAAGATTTTCTTGTTTTGGTAAAAAGAACATTTCATATGACTTGATTTTCTCATAGAGTTTTGATCCTTTTGCAGTTCAGTGGCAAAAGAGTGGGCATTATTGGGCTGGGCAGGATAGGGCTTGCTGTTGCCAAGCGAGTGGAGGCTTTTGATTGCTCCATCAGCTACCACCAGAGAACAAAGAAAGAATACCCGAATTACACCTATTACCCTACAGTGGTTGAATTGTCAGCAAACAGCGATGTGCTCGTGGTGGCTTGCCCACTGAATGAGCAGACCCGCCACATTGTCAACCGCGAGGTGATCGAGGCGCTGGGACCCAAGGGTGTGCTCGTAAACATCGGGCGCGGCCCTCACGTCGATGAGCCTGAGCTCGTCTCTGCACTCATCGAGGGGCGCCTTGGTGGGGCAGGTCTCGACGTGTTTGAGGACGAGCCCAACGTGCCTGAGGCGCTTTTTGCGCTCGACAATGTCGTCCTGCTGCCGCATGTGGGGAGCGGGACCTATGAAACTCGCAAGGAGATGGCGGACCTGGTTCTTGGTAACCTGGAGGCGCATATTCTGAAGAAGCCGCTGCTGACTCCAGTTGTCTGATTGCAACTGTGGGGGCACAGTGGTTCGTCGGTATGTGTTGGACATGAAGCACGACAAGATGCTTTCTGTTTCAGGGTTTGAAATCTATTCTTGTGAAAGAACAGTCTGTGAGATCCGATGCTCAACGTGCTACATCCCGGACAATAGTCAGTTTCATTTCTCAGTGGAATTGTCCCTGGTTTAAGTTATAGTCACCGCTTGAATTATGATTGTCTTGTGTTTGATGGTACAATGCTGGTAGTTCATATCCCCAGTGCCTCAACTTATGGTTGTGTTTTTCGAAGAACGGCTTGCGATAGACACAAGCAGGCCGCCCTGGCCCATGAACTGCTCAGCATTGGGCCTAGACAGGAACTTCGCTCAAGCCTTACACAACGATGCAACGTGACCAACGTCAATACTCAATATGCTTAAGGCTCCAAGTTATAAAAAAAAAGGCATAATAAATTAAGAATCCTCTCTTAAAAAACTTTAATCTTTTAATTTCTATAGAAATTTGTTACGATCCCACTTGATTACACAAATCAACAGCAATACAAGAACTAGTTTGCTAATCCTTCCACAGGATACAAGTATTTGAGGATACAAATTGGAGAGAATAGGAAGCAAGGTCTGGGAGGAGCAATTAGGGACTGGGAGTTTAGAGAAAAGAGAACGGGGAAGAAGAAGCTCAGTTGGGGGAGAAGGATCGGAAGCAGCAGGGAGAATTGGGGAGAAGCAGCGATGGAGAATGGGGAAAGACTCACATGCCCTGATGCAAGCCCAACACCAAATATCAGTTCATGACATTCTCCCCTCCTTAAGATTCGGCTTGCCCCCAAGCCGATACAAAAGAATAGTCACCACCATGCTTCTGCTGCGCTAGCACGCAAAGACAGCACCAATCAAGGTGTGGGGCTCCTTTCATCTTGCATTTTGCTATGAACCATAGTTTCATATTTGAAACTGTTGACAGTCTTGAGAGACCATAAAGAATGAGAATTGCAGTTCACTCAGCTTGTTTCTGCGTTCCTATATTCTTCTGCGGTGTTGAGTTCTTACACAACGATGCAACGTGACCAACGTCAATACTCAATATGCTTAAGGCTCCAAGTTATAAAAAAGGCATAATAAATTAAGAATCCTCTCTTAAAAAACTTTAATCTTTTAATTTCTATAGAAATTAAAACCTTAAATTCTCGTAAAATTTCCGCATTCATTCAAGTAAATGCGGTGCATAGTGTGCCTTTGATCATTCTCCTACACCATTTACTACGATGGTCGAGTCATAATGACCCACTGTAGGATCATCTAGTAGCACTATACCATCCTCGCTACACTTGTTCGATCTACCGCCGCATTCTTTGACGGGTCGACATGCGTGATGCACTCCACGATCATCCACCAGCATATGGCTAGTGTGACCAAAGTCTACTGTGCAGATCCAGTGAGCACGTACGTAAGAGCTAAAAACAGAACGCGGAAGGGACCAATGCACACGAGCACTGTGCTCCTCTAAGTTATATCCAATTCCAATCATGTTTCTTTCACAGAGAGAGAGAGAGAGAGAGAGATCTACATTATGCTGCTGTTGTTCTGTCCGAGATGCGCTTACTAGGTTCCGCACAAGTCACGATATCACAGTAACATGCAGCACATCGACGACAGGTCGGCGTTCTTTCAGCGTTCACAAGAGAAAAGACAACACGAAAACACACAGCAAGTACTATTTTTGTAATTATGTGCGAGCAAGGACTAATTTTGCCATTACAAATAAAAAACATGACAAATTAGCCTTTAAACATCCACATCTCCCCACGTCGTACCACACGCGCAACAGTAAACACCGGACAACCCTCTCCGCCGCTAAAGGCCCGCCACATGGTACCAAACTTGGGAAACACAGTCTGGGCCACCACACCGGATCCGAGACTACCCCTCCCAAATGCTGCAAATGCCGCGCGGTCGGCCGAGCCCTTTGGATCCAGCCACTGACAGTGTGGCCCACAGTTCGACGCCTTCTGCTCTGGACTCACAGGTCCGTGTCTGGTTGTTAATGTTTGGACCAGTGTTGAAAAAACAGGCGGAACGACCAAAGTCGTCTGGCAAAACGTCATATATATACACGAATCGGAGTTCAATTAACGTTTGTGAATGTCAAATCGGACTTATTGTCCGATTAGTCAACCGTTTTCGTAAAATCGCCTGCATAATCCGTTTAGTTGATCAAATTCAGCACATTACTGTGTTGGTTTTTTAACGAGCTAAACGAGCAACTCGCGAGTCAGCTCGAACTCAGCTCGTTAAGAAAACAAGTAAAATTGCCGGCTCAGCTCGGCTCGGCTCGTTAAGGGACCGAGTTCGAGCCGAGTCGAGATGAGCCCTTAACGAGCCGAGCTGACTCGCGAGTTTCGAGTTTTTTTTTCCACCCTTATCTGCAAGAAGACAACATCGGCTGCTTTTGTGTCTTGGATCTCTGGTACGTACCGGTCTTTGTTCCAAGAAATTAGAAAATGGAAACTATGGTTGTTATTTTTTGGGGGTAAAGATGCATGTGGTCCTTAGTTTCTTGATCATAATCAGTAGTTACTTTGTTACCTCTATTAATACTACTACATCTTTCACACATGTTCTTATTTGCTTAGATGTACATCTAGTCACTTGATTGCAGCTAGACCTATTCATAGGCGGCCCGGCCCAAGCCCGGCCTAAATTTTCCTAGCTCAGAC
Source organism: Phyllostachys edulis (assembly GCA_036346405.1). NCBI lineage: Eukaryota > Viridiplantae > Streptophyta > Magnoliopsida > Poales > Poaceae > Phyllostachys > Phyllostachys edulis. The sequence goes on from CM070545.1 coordinate 17,892,285, forward strand.
CTTGATTTTCAGGCCGAAGACCGACAAAGGCAATAAAATAATAAAAAATGTTTTTTATTCTCAAAATGAATTAAATATGATTTTTTATTCTCAAAAAGAATTAAAATAATATTATTTTAATGGGAAACACAGTTTTCGGGCTGGGCTCGGCCATGCCCATTCAAGGGCGGGCTTTTCCAGGCCCGACCAAGCCTAAACCGGGGTTTGAACAGGTCTAATCGTAGCATGATGCAAAATTAGTTTTGAGTGTCATAGTGGACAAGGTTGCAAGCTAATGTGTGTTTGAGACTTGGCCACTTGCATTAAATCATGTTTGGAATAGGGGAATTTCTCCCTCCTATGGAAATTAAATTGTTTCCTACAAATTTCATACAAAATTCTTACGTACCAAACAGGCCCCCTATTTTGTCACGTTAGTTTTACGGCTTTCATTCAATGCTTTGTCACTGGTTATTTTCTTAAGTAATGTCACCTTTTAATCACGCTATACCTTATCATGTACACAATTAGAGGGTGCTACAAGTTTATTTGATAGTATCGACAATATAGTGTGTTCAAATATATCTGAAACAAGCATTATCATCAAATATATACATATATTAGTGTGAACGACAAATTATCCGTATAATTCCAATTAATCGCTTGACGATATCCTATTCGTACGACAACCGTATTCCGTTTTTTACTACACTGGTTGGGACCTTGGTTACATACTTCTAGAACAGGTATGGAGAGAGAGGCCTTTTCTCCCTCACTCCTCCACTGACATGTGGGCTCCACTTTCATGGATCCGGTGCCGGTGCAACGTGTACAGGACACAGTAAAGGCCGGAGCCACAGGATGCCACCTGGACTAGGCTCACCGTGCGCCGCGGACCACCACCGCAAAGGCGTAAACCCACACGCGGGGCCCACGCGTCGCATGGTCAAGCGGGCCCGGGAGAGACGGTTGCATGCAGGCAGCAAGGAGAGCTTTCCCTCCTCCGGCCTCCCTCCCCCCGTTCCCGTCACTCGCTGCAGTTTTCGCGTGCCGCCGCTTCGGCTTCTACATGGGCTATGAGGGGAAGGAGAGGTGAGCGTTTCCACTAATCCCCTCGTTTTTGGTTGTTTTCTTGCGATCGAGGAGGCGTTGGTTTCGGGTTGTTCCAGAGAGGAATCAGTTCCTGGTGTGAAGATTTTGGTTTCGATGGCCGTCTCGTTTCGTCGTCAAGGCAGCCTTTGGTTTCTTGGGGGGTGAATCGTAAATTACCATCCTGTTTTTTCGTAATTTGGTTTTGGGCGAAGTGGCGTTTCGTCGTTCCTACGATTCGGTTCGCGGCTGGAGTCGTAGTGAAAAGATTTGTTTGATCATTCCCACGGCTGTCTCGTTCGTGCGCTTTGTTTTGTTCGTCTTTGACGGGCGGGCTCGTGGATCGTGAGGTGAAGGTTTACTTGCGATCGCCAATTTGTAGTGCCGTCAAAACTTGGTGCATTGAAGAGCGATCTGCCTAGATCAACAGAAAGTGATTTTTCTTCTATTCCCCACCCCCAAGTTTGTTCACTAATAAATGCCCAAATCTTTGAGGTGGTAGGTTTCGCAGCTGGGCTTTTTGTGACCAGGCTGTACAGATGTGAATTTTTGTTTTCTGCTTTCTTAATTCCTCAGTTTGGACTAGCTTGAAAATTCTGCACCTTGTATGACATTTGGCAGGATTAAGCTTTGGTAGTAGCAATTCCACCTCTCCGCACTGTTGAGCTGGTGCTACACGTGGCGCAAATCTTTTCTTGTGGGCAGAATTTTCAATGAAAAAGTGTCTTTTTCTATTTCTTTCCTTTTGTTTTTGCGACTTGCAAGAGCCAGTGTAGCAGAGGTGCAGAGACATGTAGATTACTCATGTTGTGATGGTAGGGGCAGTGATAACTGATAACTTATCTCTGGAGTTTTGGGGGACAATCTTGTGAGTCTTCTTGTTATCAGAAAAAAAATCTTGTGAGTCGGGTAATCCGTTGCTCCGATCCACTAGTAGTTCTAATTTCTGTTCTTTGCTCCAGAGAAAAAACTTTTCTGAAGGCAAATAGTTGGAGAAAGTTGGGATTTTGATGCCATCGGCCATTGCAAGGTATGCCCTGGTATTGATGAGATGCTGGCGTAGTTGTGCCGGTTAACTTATCTCTGGAGTTTTGGGGGACAATCTTGTGAGTCTTCTTGTTATCAGAAAAAAATCTTGTGAGTCGGGTAATCCGTTGCTCCGATCCACTAGTAGTTCTAATTTCTGTTCTTTGCTCCAGAGAAAAAACTTTTCTGAAGGCAAATAGTTGGAGAAAGTTGGGATTTTGATGCCATCGGCCATTGCAAGGTATGCCCTGGTATTGATGAGATGCTGGCGTAGTTGTGCCGGTTTTGGATTTCTATGTGCGTATTTTATTTTTAAAAAAATTCAAAAAGAAAGAAATTCCGAAATAACCTAGACTATATTTTTGGTGTGCTCCACTACTCAATCCATGTGCACTTTGTCTTCATGATGATGTAATCCTACCCCTTTCACAGTTATGGCAAGAGTCCAGTTCAGTAAAGCCTCTGAAAACTGAAAAGACAAAAAAAAATTTTGGTGAAAACGTATGTGCTTCAATTGCTTTACTTGTGGGTTTTTTCTCCTCCTCTATTCTTCCTTGGATGAACTCGCTTGAGGCTACATACGTCAGAATGTCTAGTCAGTTGGAATCTTGTAGATATTGTTCTGTACAATTAGACAAAAGAAGTTGAGAAATGCTAACTTTGCCTAAATTCTATCCCTTCTTCTACAATTATTGCTATAAGCAATGCCTTTCCTCAGCAAACCTGTAATCTTCAGAGTTCAGATGCTTTTGCTCATTGCTCTGTAAACTTTTCAGGTCAGTTTCTGCAAGAACTAAACTTTTGAGTTCAGCGAGACGGCAATTCTGACAAAGAATGAAGCACACGACATCGTACTCTGACGTGACAAGCCTCGCAACCACGTCGCCGTCTCGGTCCCCGAAGCGGCCTGCGTACTACGTCCAGAGCCCGTCGCGTGACTCCCACGACGATGGCGACAAGTCGTCGTTGACGCAGGCAACGCCGGTGTACAACAGTCCCCTTGAGTCCCCGTCGCACCCGTCCTCCGGCCGGCATTCCAGGATCTCCTCGGCCAGCAGGTTCTCCGGGAACCTCAGGTCGTCGTCGGGTAGCAAGGCCGGTCGGAAGCGGATGTATGTCAAGGGGTGGCGCGAGGTCGACGTGGTAGACGAGGAAGGCGCGTATGATGAGCTTGATGACGAGCAAGAGCTCTCGAGGGGCTGTGTCGCCACGTTCTGGTTGTCGGTTTTAGTTCTGGTGTTCACTCTGGTCTGCCTAATCGTCTGGGGCATTGCTCGGAATTACAAGCCCATAGTCATTGTCAAGGTATGTTGATTTTGATTATCCCGCTTTGGTATTTCAGTTCATCTACGTTAAGAACACAAATTCACAATAGTTTCCTGGATATCAGAAAGATCAAGCATGGTTTTATGATATTTGAATTTCTTAAATTAATGTGTATCTCTATCTAGTTCTTGTAACATCCTTAAAAGTTCTTTTTCTTCTTTCTGCAGAGCTTGGCAGTGGATAATTTCTATGCCGGAGAAGGTATAGACCATACCGGGGTGCCGACACAGCTGGTCACACTGAACTGCTCACTGAAGATAAATGTTCACAACCCTTCTACATTGTCCGGCATTCATGTTTGTTCAACCTCGATTCAGCTTATGTACTCGGAAATAGCAATCGCCAACGGTCAGGTAGCATCTCTGACGTCAAAATTTCCCTTCTGCAATCTATCCACCATAAGCTTTGCGTGTTACTTGCAATTTATCCACCATATGATGTAGTACTACCTTCTAATGTCTCCTATTGCTCTGCAGCTGGGGAAGTTCTACCAGCCAAGGACAAGCCGCCGTGTTGCCTCCGTGATTCTGCACGGCGAAAAGATCCCTCTCTATGGAGCTGGGGCTACGTTTGCTTTGTCCAACACTGGAGGTGCAGTGCCATTGACTCTAGACTTGGCAGTAAGAACTAGAGGGTATGTGATCGGTAAGCTTGTAAGGGTGACACATGCAAAGCGTGTGAAATGCCCGGTTGTCATCAAGTCCCGTAGCTCCAAGCCAATTAGGTTCACCCAGAGTGCCTGTAGTTACACCTGAGGTGCGTAGTGGCTTGAGTCCCGGAGAGGCAACACTCCTTGTTCTCAATAATGGTTGTGATCATGTAGATATTTAGGTCGTCCATGACCTGAGAAACCAAGAAATATGCAGTAATTTGATCTTCCAATTCTGCATTGTTGATATTTTCAGCTAACATATTGCCCTGTCATTTTAGCATCTGTTGAAGAGTCTTTAACGTCATTTGATGGTCTCATTCTAATTTCTAAGTTCACAGCACCAGTCATCAATCTCAGTTCTTTTCCTATCGTCTGCAATGGCAGTAATTTTGATTTGTATTGATTATGTTGGAAACGGCGACGGCCCTTTGCGCGAGAGAATAGTCACAGCAAGCACACAAGAGACAAGAATTTGTTTACGAGGTTCGGCAAAGCCTACGTCACTGGGAGAGGAATCGCGGCGGCTCCGTATGAGGAGTTTCTTTTTTTCTGATTAAGGTTACAAGAGACCGGCGATATATATTTATACCCCGATTACATGTTCGACTCGGACTCATAGTTTCGTGTCCCCCAGCCTACAATATTTCGTAACCCTGCGCAACTGCGTCTCCCCTGTAGGGCTGTGTTTAGAAAGTGTACGCTGCGCTCCCGCTTTCCAAACACAGCGAGCCATACACAACGGATTATTTGTCAATTTGTGCATATTTCATTGGATCAGACATTTCAGCTTTCACTGTGTGATTGGCAAGGCACTAGCACAATTTTTTCTTGGACAAAAAAGGCAGTTAGCTGCTTTTTCATTGATAAAGAAGAGGATCGGCAGAGCTAGAGCTAAAGCAATGAAACATGGAAATTAAACGAAGGAAAAGAAGAGAGTGACTAAACTAAAACAATAGCCACTGCAGCTTAGATTTACGTGTTGAAAGAATGTTGGAGAATTAGTGTTAGGGTTTAATAAGAGTCTAAGTCGTGTGCGAGTTGTGTTAGAGCCGACTGTAATATTTGACACTATAAATAAAGGGTATGAGGATCCAAGGGGATACACAATTATTCCCTAAAATCCTACATGGTATCAGATCCATCCACCATAACCAAACTCTAACCCTAACCCTCGCTTACCTCAGCTGCCGCCGCCGTCGTCATCCTCGCCGCCTTGGATCTCCGGGGCAAGTGGGGAGGAGAAGGCCGGCGGTGGCCTGCAGCGCTTGGGACACGCGAGCCACTGCCAGCGCTTGGGGGCGTCCACCTTAGGTCACCATTGAGACACGCGTGATGTGCAGGTCGTCGCTGACAAAGTGAAGACGCCATCGAGCCGACGGTGGAGGAGGGGAGACGAGATCGGTGGAAGAGGAGATAAGGGATCTGGCGCTCAGGCCGGCGGTGGAGGATTTGGTCTCAAGCAACGATGATGTATAATCCTTGGATATAAGATCAGCATTGTTTCCTACATGTGTAATGATACATTTAGGGGTTTCGAACGCTACTCCGAGGACCGAGAGGCAAGGTAGTTAGGATCGCAATCCTACTCTTAGAGTCTTACGATTCTACGAACTCATGACAGCCTGTCGATCCAAATCTCACTATCGATCCGATCCTACTCCAGGTAGGTAGGCTCGCGATCCTACTCTTAGAGTCTTACGGTTCTACGAACCCACGATAGCCTGTCGATCCACATCGCACTATCGATCCTACTCGTAGAGACTTAGGGCAATTTTTTTAGAGGTCAGGCTTTACTGATATTTTATTTTAGAGCAAAATTTGTTAATATTAATTTATGAGAATGAAACTATAAATAAACAAGGAGCATGCAAAATATTGTATCAGTGTGGTAATGCTAGTACAAATATCTATATTATGGCATGAGCAATCTTGAGCTTGATAATGATAAGCTATTTTTATTCCTGGAGTATGTCTAGCTACTTTTAAAGAACATGCAAGTGGTAAACCATATAAGAATCATACAAACTTATAGTATAGATGTTAAATATATGTATTTTTACAATTTCGTAGAATCACCGATTCTACGATTTGATACTACGATTTCAATTCTACCGAAGGCAAATCAATCCAACTTAGGATCTCGACTCTGACTACCTTGCCGAGAGGGAGGGTCACACCACGCGCGCCGCGCCGATTTCTTGAGGCTCTGCATGTGGTCGCGTCGTCTTGTCTTACCAGAACATTCGATCTAGCGAGGGCGTTCAAGAAGGGCCAAATCGGATCGAGCGAGGAGATCATAAAAAAAATGAATGTGTCTCGTCTGGTGCAAAGTTGAAAAACGCAAGAGGAAGAGCTCTTACACTCAATTTAATATGGGTCGTTTATTTTCTTTGATCCAATAGTTTAGATTAGTTAGGATTTAGTTATACTAAATCTGTTAGTATGAGTAGTAGATTCCTGAGGGTAAAATTATAATTACCCATATGGAGAACACATGGCACAAAAATAATGTTTTTTAATCCTAGTTGGAAAAGTCCATAATACTTTCACGAAAAAATTATAAATACAAAGAAAAGTCTACTATGTTTTTAATAAATCAATAATCAGATTTGATTTATACTACTAGTAGAATGTACCGTAAAATTTCTCCAAGGGAAAACCGAAGCATCAGATGAGGTCATCAGTGTGTGTGGTGGAAATTTTGTCAAATAATGTCAAAAAATAATTTTTTAAGCCCACCCAAGGCAAACCCATTACCAATTTACCATGCCTCCAAGGCATGACATTTCCCTACATCCATACTCCAGAGGCACGACAATACCTCTGTCGTGCCCCAGGGGCCCGGCTAGCCTAACCCGCGTCTCAGGGGTCCGAATTTCACATGTGACGTGCGGGTGGGAGTCTGGCCCTCTAGGGCATGGTGGGGGTTGAGTTCGGCCCCTTGAAGATCGAATTTGGCTACATGTCGACTTTCGGTAGTTCTGTAGTACTATTTTTGTTATTGACGTTAGGAGGATAACAAAATTGCTATTTCTGCCCTCAACAGTACTCTAAAAACCTGTGCCTTTCTGCTGTCGTGCGCTTAACCCTAACACAAAAATTTGAGGAAAAATAACAAAAATAAAGAAATAAATAGAGAGGAAGACTCGCACTTTCTTCCTTTCCTCTTCTTCCCCGTCAGTTCTTTTCATGTCCCGTGCCTCGTTCGTGGGGATGCGGCGGCTATGGCGATGGTACCAGCAGTGCCTGGCCTCGTACCCCGTGCGGACGCAGGTGGTTAGCTCCGGCATCCTCTGGGGCCTCGGCGACATCGGCGCCCAGGCCGTCACCCGCTACTCCGCCCGCTCCCGCCACCACGCGAAGAATCCCGAGGTAGCTAATCAAATCGCCCCTACCACTTCTTTCGTTTCAAGCTAGCGATCTGTGGATTCTCCGGTGTTTCTTGGATGTGGTTGCACCAAGATTTATTAGCTACTCCTATTCTTGGGAATATGGGGATGCTTGGTACTTTTACGGGTTATAAAACCTAGCGAAGGGGTGATTTTTGGGCGATGAAGAATGTGCGTGTTTTGAGTGGTAACCGGAAATAGTATTTCAAAAGTCACAAGTTATCAAGTCCTGTGAGCTTTTCTGTATAAAGGTATTAGAGGGTTTGACGGAGAACTACTATGAGTGAATGCCGGTTTAATCACATAAAGATTTGATGTTGAGGTTGACCTTTTGGAACCTTAGAGTCCAATGTTGAAGTATAAGTGAATTGCCCGCCTTTCCTCATCAGCTTAAGCTTTTGGATGAATTGGTTGGTGCATGCAACTCAATATGGTATCAGAGCTTAGGTTTAGAACTTAGCTCAGCCGTCTTCCGCTGCTGCCCCCGGGATGGTGCTCTCTACTCCCGGGGGCGGTCACGTCGTCTACCGCCACCTTCCGATCGCCACGCCCACTCCTCGCGGACATGGCGCCATCACCTTCTCGCCGCCTCCTCGCCAGATCCCACGGATCGCTCCTCGACGACGGCGCCATCACGCCGCCTCCCGGCCAAGGCCGCGCGGGCTACCGCTGCCGCCAGTCGCCAAGACGCGCTTCGCTTCGATCCACCGGGTCCATGCCCCGCGTCCATCGCTCTGCCGCCTCACGCGAGGTCGCCACGACACGGCCGCTTCCGAATCCGGCCGTCTCCATCGCGGCAAGCCAGACCAGCCTCTCCTCCGCCGGATCCGGCTTCCGTCGCCAGCGTCTTCCGCTTAGATCCGGCCGCCGGGCTCTTACTCGCCGGATCTAGGCTCTCATGCGGATCCGCCGCCGTCAGGTCACCACCATTCTTTGTTGCCGCCGGAGGGCTTCTGCCGCCGCCACAAGAATGCATCGCCTCGAAACTCTGCCGAAGCGCCGACTCCATCACCCGAAGCGCCCTAACGCCTAGCTCCTGCCGCCGTGAACCCTAAAGTTCTCGTCGTGCTCCATTCTCCTAGGCCCGTTTTATTTTGTCTTTGGTTGAGTGAGTTACCAAATTAAAAAGAAAAAAATCGCTTTGCTATAATCCGCTGCCTTTGAGTCTTCCGTTTGCGTCCATCCAAGTCCGTAACATCTCTCTTTGAGTTCGTCAAAGTCGTACGAGTCCACAACCCTTGTCAGTCAGCCGATTGCTTTGCTAGCCATGATTCATCCTCTTGGATTGAATGTGGTCCTCTCCTTTCTTTTGCATGGCGGCCTTGCCGCTTCTCTCGAAATACACCCCGAGCTTCTAAGGTGTAGCGTTTCTTCAGCTTCACGCCTCAGTTCGCTTATTGTGCATCTTGTGCATTGCCTTGGGCTTCGATCTGCGCCGCTATGCTTCTATCTCTCTTCACTTGATTTGACAACTATCTCTATTTGTGTCACCTTCCACATCCTCTCTTATCGTGTTGCTGCCATCGACTCTGCTCTCTACCTTTACTTTCCCAAATTTCTACATTTTGTGCTTGTGGGCTTCAGCATGATTCCGGATGAGAAGAGATCATTTGGTACCGATACAATTTTCCAAGAGCTGCACGCTATGACGACATCTTTAAGACTCGGACTTCGGTTTTTCCCTATTGTAGTGTTAACCCTTTCCAAATGCAATGCTGTTGCATACGCCTTGCATTTAAGAGGGGGGGTGTTAAGGGTATTAGTGGTATTTCCTATTGTTAGGGTTTAGTCTTGTGTGTGTCCCCTTGTACTATATATATGCCCTATGGGCCATTGCAATAGATAAGCTCCATTCATATTAATATGGCATCAGAGCCAAGAGGTCTTGAGTTCAAGACCCGGCTGGCGCAATTAAGAAAAATAATTGCAGCCCATTTCTATTCCACGTCTTAGGCCTGAGGGAGCCTACACGTGAGGGGGAGTGTTGAAGTATAAGTGAATTGCCCGCTTTTCCTCATCAGCTTAAGCTTTTGGGTGAATTGGTTGGTGCATGCAACTCAATATCCAATTTGTCAAATCTATGTTGTGGCTGCCCCTATATGCTCTCGGGGGCGTGACGACAATAGATATCCTCTTCTGATAAGACTTAAGACATAGAGGGTTAATTGCTTAAAATTGATGTAGGTGGTTTGGTCGGTAAGTGACACTCGATTTCCTGTTGTCCTTCACTCCATTTGGGGGTAATCGTGGATTATTGGATGGTTTTAGCATTTGTTTGTTGCTCTCCCGGATGCCTTAATCAGAGTAAATGTGTAATGGGATGAAAAGTTGATGTCTACGCTTTTGCTTTCGTAAGATAGAGGTTTAATTCATAAGTCTAACAGGTATCTTTACCAGCCAATTGGACTAAAATTTGCCGAGCATGTGAATTATTGTTGTGCTTTTTTCTGTCAGGCCTTTGGGAAAGGGTTGTTGTTCTGTGTCCAGTTTGTTGTGGTCTAATAAAATAAAAATGGGGAAAAGGTTATCGCATATAACCTCTAAAATTATGATGTCTAAGCACTTCTCAACTTGTACTTCCATTTGTCCTAAATAGCAAACAGTAGCCATCGTTATCTTTTAACTTTAGATGTGTTTGCTATTTCAGATCTTAGACCAAACAGCACTGGGAGCTTGGTTTGGTTATAGTTTATGCCAAGAATTGGAATCTCTGTCGTTAATCAATAAACTACTTAAGAGTGTAGCTAGTTTGTTTCTAATCAGTAAACCAAACTTTGAATTACAAACATGTACTGAAACTGTCATCCTGCACTTGCAGTAACAATCTGAAGTTCATTTCTGGTTATCCTTTGGTTAAAAAAATCAATGTGGTGGCAGCTAAAGAGTTGGTTATATTGCTATGAACAGGACAGTTAGTTGAAACAAGATATGTATTGCTGTTCGTGGTGCCTTTGTTGAAATAAGAGATTGGAAATCTAAGGAATTCAGACTGGAATTTCATTTGGACTGGGGACACCTTACGAAGGGTCTATGTGGAGTTTTATTATTATTTTAGCATGTCTACTCATAAGTTATTTTCATTCTACAAATTCTTTATTACCATTCAATAAAACTCTGGTGCCTTTTCAGGATAAAGATAAAGAGTTCAAAATTGATTGGAAGAGGGTGGGCATCACTAGTTCATTTGGATTTGCTTTTGTTGGACCTGTTGGACATTACTGGTTAGTTCCCTGACTTCTCTCACATTTTGACATTGGGCATGAGCAGATGATGTTTGGTCCACTTTTGTCATCGTTTTTAATTCTTCGCGATTAAAGGCAGGTAAGAAGTCCTCGGAGTTTTTGCATCACTAACAACTGAAAATCCTGAAGCATACTCTGTTCCTCCCAGTCTCACACAGTTGCCACATGGTGCATTAAAAGGACAAAAAGAGGGCGATAAACACACAATCTTTAAAATGGTAAAAAGATCAGATGATAACAAAATGAAAGGCACATTTAATAATCCCCATCCTACAATGATGTTTTCCATTTAGGTAATCATATCTAGCTGATGATACGAATGGCAGTTTATGGTATATGATAGTTTTAATGGGTACTTCGGAAAATGGAAGGACATATGCTTTGCTTGAATATATCTTGGTACTTCTTAATTCTTTTTTACTCATTGAAATTTGAACATATATTATGATGATTATTTGGTACTGGTGTAATTGGAGCCAATGGATGCTACGATCTTTGTTTTTGACATAATAGAAGAAAATAGAGCATTAGCAAATATAGTATGAATACTTTACTGGTGGCTTCTCTTACTTAATGTTGCCTCATTAAGCTGTGCAGATGATTTTTTGACATAACCGAAGAAAATAGAGCATTAGCAAATATAGGCATGAATGCTTTACTGGTGGCTTCTCTTATTTAATGTTGCCTCATTAAGCTGTGCAGTAAAGCAGACTGACTTGGGCTGCACAAAAGACAGACAATAACAGTTGGAGTGAAAGCTGCTTGAGTCATAGTACTAATCAGCAGTGCATATATTTTTTTATGTCCATTGCTGTGCTCAGTAGTCCAGTTCAACATCAATTTCATTTCTACCATGTTGCATAATTTGTTGCATGTTCATGCTCTCCAGTTACAATAAGTAAAATAGTGCTATTTTCCAGACAGATAGTAATCGATCTTATTGGACTTGTGGTCAGTGTTCAACATTTTAATTTGGCTTCGAGGTTTTAAACTGGGAATAAAACTCTCTAGTGCATTTATTTACCTAAAAGAAAAACTAGCGCATTTCTTCCTATTGGATTCTATCTGTTCCTAAATGAAAGTACAAATGAAACACATGACCATACATATTTTCTTTTTTGGAGAGAGATAATCTAACTGATGATAGACATCTACTATTCACTGAGTCATTGTTGACCAAGGCGCTGCTAGGTGCTAGTCGGGTGGCAGACTCGCGCCTAGCACCTAGTTGCCAATTAGGCGGGCCTAGGCGAGGCGGGATAAGTCGGCTAGGCAGGCAAGACGGGAGGGTGTTGCCTAGCGCCCAGGTAGCCGCCATTTAGAACACTGCACTGAGTGTTGTCTTTTCCTTGCAATGAATGTTGATTGCAGAATCTCCTCCTCACTTATTTGTCACCATCTATTCATCTGCAGAAGTTCGTTAAGATGTGGGATCTTTGCTGCCCTGTAGAATTGCTATTGCTTAAAAGTGAAAATCTCCTGATTTTAATATTATTAACTTTCAATTTTGTGAAGCATGCTGTCATATGACCTGCACCTATTTTTGTCACTAGGTATGAATACTTGGATCGTTTCATCCGTCGGAGATATCAGCCTAGTACATTCAAATTTGTTGCCTCAAAAGTTGCTGCAGATGGTCTCCTCTTTGGACCATTAGATCTTCTCTTGTTCTTCTCGTATGTGGGTCTCGCTTCTGGAAGGAGTGTGGAGCAGGTGAAGGATGACGTGAAAAGGGATTTTGTTCCTGCTCTAGTATTAGGAGGAACCATCTGGCCAGCCGTGCAAATTGCAAACTTCCGCTTCATCCCCGTGAGGTATCAACTTCTTTATGTGAACTTGTTCTGCCTCTTGGACAGTTGTTTCTTATCATGGATTGAGCAACAAGGAGATGCATCTTGGAAGCGATGGTTCACCTCGTTCCAGAAAATTGAAGACCAGAAGAGTAAGGTTTGATTTGAATAATGTATGTTTCATTCCGCATCATCCTGCCCAGAAAAAGTTATCTTCTGTCATCTGGACCAACCTTTGTATGCTTTGGTTGATCCAAGAAAAGAAATTTGGAAAAGAGAACACTTGCTGCCAGTAATTGTTTAAGCGAAATTGCAATGCCCAGCAAAACTGAACATCACCATCGTGTAGAGATTTTTTTTTTCCATCTTTAACGGGAAGGGAAAGATTGCTCATGTTCTTCTTTAACTTCAGTTTTGTGGATTGAGTGTTTGTTCATGCTAGTATTTCAGTGTGCAACTTTATGTGGGGACTGGGGAATATGTACTGGTGGAGGGATCCGCAGTTACAATGCAAGTGTTTTTAACGAGATTTGCATCAAGCGAAAGATTTTTCTCAAGGACCGGCATTGTAGTCCTTACAGAGTTCATGTCGTGGAAATATGTGCTTCAGGGACGCAGTATGATCGTCAGAACGGTCTACTGCTAGGTTTCTTGGCGCTAGTGTGTGTATGCTAGTGAATGTGGAAGCTGCATGAGTATACGCTGAAATTTTTGTGCCTACCATGGAGGAGCTTGCCTGCATCGTCTCTCAGCTCCATTGGAAGTATCTCAACTCTCAAGGCAACAACTCCTTTTTTTCTTGGTCTTATCATCGCCTGTAGGTGCAGATTCGTGTGATATTGCGCCTCTGCAAAACAAAAGAGGACAAAAATTGCATTGATGCAGAGATGATGCAAACAGTAGCAGCTACTTGTCCTGTTCGAGGAGACGAGTGCGGAGATGAGAAAGCCTTAAACGCGCAAAACATTGGCGAGGATTATTATTGTTTGGAGTCATCACACAACAAACGTACGCTCCGGATCGTGCGACGCGCCGACACCGACAAATCCGACCGTGCATGCGAGCGAGCGGCATAAATCACTCAGCGCCATTCCTAATCACTGTAACGCTTTCAAATTCTAAAACCGTTAAACTCTTCACAACCGTTCAAGATATGCAGTTGCGAAGTAAGCAGTGTCTCAAGCAAACTTTCGATTACAACAAAAATCAACATTTTATTACACAAGGATAAGGCTTATCAACCAGTTTTAACCTGATACGGGCATCCAGGCCCAAATTTAATATAATACATGACAAAAGAACTTCAAACCATATGCACGCTTGAGCGCGGTCGAGACCTAATAACAGTAGTCGCTGCCATACGTGGGTCCACCAAAATCCTGTTCAACCAGATCCTCTGCATTTTCCTAGGTTTCCTCTGTAGATGATTTTGCATATTATGCAAGAATGAGTACAACTTCCGTACTCAACAAACCACATGGAAAAGCTAAATAATTACATGCAAGGAGTTCAATGGATGTTTAGGGTTTACCTTAACAGACATATGTGGATGCATTTGAATTTAAAGCAGGTTATATTTAAAACAGTAAAACAATAATAAATAATAACATCAGGGGTTTCTCAACAAACTCAATTACCAACTTACCATCTCAAAAACTCTACTTATGCCTATGTACTGGAATCACGCATTAACACAGCTTCATTAACCGGAAGCACGGTGTATTCGAATACCTTTTTATACACTCTGCAGAGTTGCCCAACTTTACCCATAAGATATCTCAAACTCATACTGTCAAATCATAGACACGCAACCCGTTAGCGTGCGACTGAGTTTGGGATAACAAAGCATTTTCACTGCTCAATCTTTCTAGTCTCTACCCAGTAGGTCTATGGACCATACAGCCCTAGGGAGATCCCACCGGCCCCAGTGGATCTTGCACCCCTATGCTGATGGCATCTACCATTGTGTAGACCAAATAAGTGTCCTCATCGCCCACTCTGTCACATTCTCGACATCAGATATTCAATCACCAAGCAAAGGTACTAAACCAGGGAGTAATGACCACACCTGTGGTTGAGCGGTTTTCTGTGTCTGTTACTGTGGCACAAGGTTCATGTCCTTACTTGTCTCATAGTGAGGCGATGGACCAACACCACCACGTGGCTGTCCATCCTGCAGGCCTCACCCTTGACCCACTTTTTCACAAGTCTATTGGATTGTCCAACTTCCTGGACACAACCATCAACTCTCCACCAAAACCATTGGCGAACCGTCAATACTCTTTTTTTATTGATAAACACATTTGTGTGACAAAGCTACTTGTATAGATAATATTTTATGTGAACTTGTAAAGGTGAATATGGCCTACAAGTGTTAGGTGGGTTTGTATGTGGGGTAATAGGATTTATCTAATTATCATGGCATTCAAAAGTATTATTTGAATATTTAAAGTAATTGGCACAAATACAATAATGAAAGTAATAATAAATATATGAAATGTGGGTTCAAAATGATCAAGGAATGCAACTTGCTTTCTTGCACAAAGTCCTAGCGACATCGGTCTTGTTCGTGTCTTCGAGTCAGTCGTCAAAATCGTGACCTAAGGAAAAGCAAAACAATAAAATAAACTAAGTAAAATCCAGCTCGACAAGGAATAATCTGGGAACAACATGCAAGTAAATAAAATCGAAAAAGAAACATAAAGGAAGGTGGTGTGGAGGGTAGGTATTTATTTGGTGTTTAATTTGGACTGAACGGAGTTGTGTGATTTGGATCCAAATACAACAAAAAATATAGAAAAGAGATAATGAATCCTATAGAAAGGTGAAAAAGATTTATTGGGAGCCTGATATAGCTGATCGGAGTCAAGAATGGGCTATCTGGGCTCGAGATGGACAGAATGGGTATAAAATGTCAATTTAGGGTTTCAGGTGAAAATTGTGAGATGATGAATAGTACTAGGTTACTATTCATGCATGGAAAAGATTGGGAACAGTAATTAAGGCTTACTGTTTGTGGTTAGTGAACAGTGAACAGGCTGAACAGTAAATGAGTTTTACTGTTTTTTGTATGAAAATAAACAGTGTTTGGTTTTTGGGTGAACAGTAAAAGGAAAATACTGTGCGGCGAACAGTGTAAGGCCGAATTTGATTAAACAGTAACGGGCCGAGCCCATTTTGTTTCACGGCCCGACGGCCCAAGCGGCTTGGCCTTTAAGGCTGGCGCGACTCAGCAGAGAGGCTGAGCGCCTCAGGTGATTATGAAGCTGGCGGAGGAGGCGAAGGATCCCAGATGATGACGAGCCCAGGAGCGGTCTGAGGAGGCTCTGCCGAGGTATGTCTTCTTACCTTAGGGTTTTTGCGGGCTGGGGTTTTGGGCGAGGGGTTGCGGTGGGAGCGGTGAAAGGGGATGGCGTCAGCAGCGGCGACTCTTGGCCGGCCTTGGGGAAGAAGGAGGTGGGGAGGGGGAAGCTTGGTTGGTGCGAGTGAAAAAGGCCGAGCAAGGCAGCTTTTATAGCCTCGGGGAGAGGTGGTGGGAGCAGGGCACGGTGTGGGTAGCGGCATGGGCGTCGATGCATTGAAGGCGGAGGGGAGAGGTGGTGCGGGAGATGGCGGTGCTCTCTCACTAGAGCGCGGCGGGTGATGGGATGGGAGCGGCGCGGCGCTGGCGGCATGGGCGGGCGTGGGAGGTGTTGCGGTGGCGGTAGGGGTGCGGGCCGACTTTGATGGCGAGGCCAGGTGGCCTGGGAGGTGGCGACGAGCTGACGGGGGCGGTGCTGGAGGCGGTGACGTCCAAGTGTGATGTGCGGGGAGGACGGTGGGTGAAGGCTCCAGGAGGAGAAGCCGCCTCCGGAGAAGGCAAAGTGGATTTCCAAAAGGGGAAAGCGGGAAGGGGTGGGAAAAAACCAATTTGGGAAAGATTTCAAATTTCAACAAAAAGATTCAATTTTTTTTTGAAATCTCTGAATTTTCAGTTTGTTTCAATCTACCTTCCTTAAAAAGAATCTCAACCCCGAGATTAACTCAAAGCCAGGGGGACAGATTGGAAAATCACACTGCATTTTCGATTCCTTTTTCCATGCTGCTCTTTCTATTGCAAGATTCTGACACTAAACTGAAAAGGTAGCTCCTGGATCAATTAAGACCAATGCTGATGAAGTAAAAACGTACCGGTAGTATCGTTTGTGGCTTTTGCAGCTTCATTGGTAGTGACACAATTGATTTTGCCTTGAGTTGATCCTGGTTGCTGAAATTTTGGCTGCTCTCTAGGTCGCAGCATACCTCCTTTGTTAGCTTGTAATGTTGGTAGCTTCTTCTAGAGTCTGGTCGTCAAAATCGTGACCTAACGAGAAGCAAAACAATAAAATAAACTAAGTAAAATCCGGCTCGACAAGGAATGAGCTGGGAACAACATGCAAGTAAATAAAATCGGAAAAGAAACATAAAGGAAGGTGGTGTGGAGGGTAGGTATTTATTTGGTGTTTAATTTGGACTGAATGGAGTTGTGTGATTTGGATCCGAATGCAACAAAAATATAGAAAAGAGATAATGAATCCTATAGAAAGGTGAAAAAGATTTATTAGGAGCTTGATATAGTTGATCAGAGTCAAGAATGGGCTTTCTGGGCTCTAGATGGACAGAATGGGTATAACATGTCAATTTAGGGTTTCGGACGAAAATTGTCAGATGATGAATAGTACTATATTAGTATTCATGCATGGAAAAGATTGGGAGCAATAATTAGGGTTTACTGTTTGTGGTTAATGAATAGCGAACATGTTGAACAGTAAATGAGTTTTACTATTTTTGTATGAAAATAAACAGTGTTTGGTTTTTAGGTGAATAGTAAAAGGAAATCTTGTCATGTGATCGATGTAAGGTCAATTTGATTAAACGAAGAACGGTCGAGCCCATTTTGTTTCACTACCACGTGGCTTCGGCCTTTAAGGCCGAGTCGCTTCGGCCAAGAGGCTGGCGCCTCAATGGCTACCGCGAACAGGCGGAGGGAGGCGAAGGATCCGTGCGATGATGGCCACGGCCAGAGGCAGCCAGGGGAGGCTCTGCCGAGGTAAGTCTTCTTACCTTAGGGTTTTTGCGGGCTGGGGTTTTGGGCGAGGGGTTGTGGTGGGAGCGGTGAAGGGGGATGGCGGAGGCAGCGGCGGCTCTTGGCCAGCCTTGGTTAAGGAGGTGGGGAGGGGGAAGCTTGGTTGGTGCAAGTGAATAAGGCCAAGCGGGGTGGCTTTTATAGCCCGAGGGAGAGGCGGTGGGAGCAGGGCACGGTGTGGGCAGCGGCATGGATGGCGGTGCATTGAAGGCGAAGGGGAGAGGTGGCGGTGCTCTTTCACTGGAGCGGGGCGGGAGGTGGCGCAGCGAGTGATGGGATAGGAGCGGCGTGGCGCTGGCGGCATGGGCGAATGTGGGTGGTGTTGCGGTGGCGGTGGGGGCGAGGGCCGGCTTTGATGGTGAGGCCAGGTGGCCTGGGAGGTGGCGGCGAGCTGACGGGGGCGGCGCTGGAGGTGGTGACGTCCGGGCGTGACGTGCGGGGAGGATGACGGGTGAAGACGCCGGGAGGAGAAGCCGCCTCCGGAGAAGGCAAAGTGGATTTCCAAAAGGGGAAAGCAGGAAGGGGAGGGGAAAAGCCAATTTGGGAAAGATTTCAAATTTCAGCAGAAAGATTCAATTTTTTTTTTTGGATTCTCTGAATTTTCGGTTTATTTCAATCAGGCGACAAGCACGGTCAAGAACAACGGAACGTCCGTGCGTGGGCAACGATCGAGCTCTTCCTGCGCCTGAAAACGAGCTCCGCCTCCCAACTTCCCCGCCCTCTCGCGCACCGCGCGCCCATAAAATCCCCCTCCCGGCTCGCCGCTCCCCCAAAACACTCGCACCGTCGCGCGCCTTCCCTTTGGACTACCCGGACCATCGAGAACTAGCCAGACAATGAGGCAGTTCACGTCCGTCGCCACGCCGCTCGTGGCCGCCCTTCTGGCCGTCGTTGCCCTCGTCGGCGTCGCGTCCGCCGACAAGGGCCCGGGCTTCGTCGTCACCGGCCGTGTCTACTGCGACCCCTGCCGTGCCGGCTTCGAGACCAACGTCTCGGCCAGCATCCCCGGTACGTACGTGCATACATACGTCCCTTCCTTGCAAATCTTGCTAAGCACGCACTCCCTGCGCGCGTGCTTTGATTAACGGTGGGCGCATTGATCGCGTGGCGATGCATGCAGGGGCGACGGTGACGGTGGAGTGCCGGCCGTTCGGCGGCGGGGAGATCCGGCTGAAGGCGGAGGCGACGACGGACGAGTACGGGTGGTACAAGGCGGAGATCGACCAGGACCACCAGGAGGAGATCTGCGAGGTGGTGCTGGCCCAGAGCTCCGACCCGGAGTGCTCCGAGATCGAGCAGTTCCGCGATCGATCCCGCGTCCCGCTCACCCGCAACAACGGCATCAAGCAGCAGGGCGTCCGCTTCGCCAACCCCATCGCGTTCTTGCGCAAGGAGCCTCTCAGGGACTGCGGCTTCATCCTCCAGCAGTACGACCTCAAGGACGCGCCCGAGAATCCATGAATGACGACATATATATACATATTCTCGCATTTCTTACTTGGGCCCTTCAGCCGCCGGCCAATCGGGCCGCCCGGAACGATCGCTAGAGCATGCAAGCCGCCGGAGTGATGTACGTGCGTCCGCCGGCGCCGGAGAAGATAACCACCGTTTATGAAATTTCGTTTTGTACTCTGCGAGGTTATGAATAATGGGCCTCTGTTGGGCCTGAATTTGCTAATGCTGCTTCTCTTTTACTCTTCTTCTTGCCTTCTCTTCCTGTTCTTTAATTACGTGTTGATTTAGATCTGAGCTAATTCCATTGATCTTTGTCTATAACAAGAGAACACGATACTTTTTTTTAAGAATCGAGAACACAGTACTTGGGTCGATGCTTGCCTGCTATATGAATGAATATATCTGCTCCTACGCTCCTAGCTAGCGACTTGTTGGCACTTTGTCTCAGTAATGAGTCTTCAGGCATCACTTCGTTATGCAACGTGTAAATTTATGCGTGTTGTTTCGTACAAGCGGCGTGTAATGTTAAGCAAACACGCAGTTGATAACTTGATATACTTTCTCCCATCAAGGGCGTGCCAATTTTGGACGAGGGCATTTCTTTTTTTCTTTCTTTTTTTTTTGATACGAGTAGCCTATATCAGTGGCGGACCCAGGAATAAAGTTTAGATCGGGCGATATAGATCAATCATATTATCCAATACCAAAGCAACATATGCACAATCCACATTGTAATCACACTAAAAAGAGACGTAAGATACTAACTGAAACCCAAAACTACAATTCACATGTGAACCAATTAACTAATCACGAATCACAATCCATTCCATTTTAACTAATTTCTTTTTTGCCCCTTGGTTAATTGCTTAAGTTACCTTTGCCTTTGGACCTGGGGATTTGAGGAGGAGCCATCTCCCGGGTCTCTACCTTGCTCGTAGCTCGCTAGTCGCTGTTGCGGCCTGCGACGGTGCACCATGCGGTTCATGCCTCGCTCGTCCACCTCGCCTTGCTGGGAGCCCTGTGACATGCCGCCGCTGTCACGCTTCATGCCCCAAATGCGGCTGCGATCGCGTCACAGGCGACCCTCTCCACTTGCTGTGCAGCGGGGCGCCCTCGGCGGCTCGGCCCTCGCCATCGCTGCTATGCTACCGCGCCGCGTGCTGCCTCCATTCTCCATACCGACGCCATGTCACCACGAGTCCACGAGGGAGAGTTAGAAATAATTGCCTTGGTGCCAAACCTCGGGTAGCCCAAGAAGTGAGCCGCAAGTCAGCGCTGTGCTTCTTCTTCATCCCTAGACACGGCCAGGCATCACAACACTACATCAGAGCTCCCGGTGCTAGGCCATGGCGGAGGGAGAGAGGTGTCTGGCCAGCGGAGGCACCTCGGGCGACCGCCCAGCCTCGCCCGATTGCTGGGTCCGCCCCTGGCCTATATTACTATCATTAGTAAGTGTATGCATGGATCGTACACACGTTCTCGTGGTATAAGGTACGATGACTAATGGGAATTAATGCACAAGTAGTACGTGGTTTCATGTCTGTGTCTCGACCAGAGAGATGAAACTTACAGACGAAAGTCATATGGACATAGTGTTAGAATTTTTTTCTCTATTTTTTTTTCTTCAACTCCGTTACATGACTTCATGGTCTTTTAAAGACTGAGTTATACGACTGGTACTCGGACTAAGACATCCTTACCGGACTCGGCTTCTAAAACCTTATACGATACAAGCTCTACTACTTCTATAATCTTTCCTAATCTAAAAAAACAAGATTAAATCTAACAATCATCCCTTTAATCTTGTTTCTTCATCTTGATCATGCCAATCATCTTTTTCGTCTTCTGAACTTTCAAGTCTTCCTCTTTTACCTGCACTCCCGTGCACCGTTCCTTCCTGGGCCAATACCGCCCTACCGCCTGTGCTTGCTCCATCCTGAGCTATGCACAAACTAACGCTGCAGCACGCACTGGATCAACTCGTCCTTCCTTGCATGCTCGCTGGCCGGAGCACTGCTCCCACGATCACTGGCCGGAGCACTGCTCTTCTCTCTGAGCTTCCCGCTCTTCTCTCTTGGATCAAGTCTGTCCACTTCCCCGCGTACATCTTAGTTGAGGCTACACCGCCTCTCCCTCCTGCGTCAACTTCGTGTACACCGCGCCCTTCATGCGCGTGGGACTCACCACCCTCTGCAGCTCCCTGTACGACTTGCTGCGCACCGTCTGGATCTCCTCTCGAGACTCACTTTGCGCCTCGCGCCAACAAATACTTTGTTTAGTGTCCGCTCTCCGTGGCGCTGTCACCCTCGCGGCCATTGTCGTCGCGACGCGCCCACGCTTGTGCACCTCCGCGCCTTGTGTGCGCGCCATTGGCCGCCACGTCTCACTTGCCTTCGCCGAGTACCACCGCACCGAGCCGAGCCACGATGCCCTAGGCCGAGCCGTCGTCGCACCGCTGGGCCGAGCTGCTTGCTACGCGACCATGCCGTGTCTGGCCGTCGCCTCCGGGCATCACCAAGACGTCCGTCGCGGGCACCTTAGACAACCACTCCATGTTGCGCTTTAGTCGCTCCTGCCGGTCTCGATCAAGCGTCCGCCATCGCCAGTTCGCCGCTCATGGGTACCAAGCAGCCTGCCGCTGGCGACGCTGTCGTGCCTCATGGCGCCATCGGATGGACACTCTCCTCACATTGAACCTCGCTCTGATACCACTTGTTAGAATTTTTTTTCTCTATTTCTTTTCTTCAACTCCGTTACATGACTTCATGGCTTTTTAAAAACTGAGTTATACGACTGGTACTCGGACTAAGACATCCTTGCCGGACTCGGCTTCTAAAACCTTATACGATATAAGCTCGACTACTTCTATAATCTTTTCTAATATAAAAAAACAAGATTAAATCTAACACATAGATTGTTGAAGGGATCAATTACGTACAGAAAGAGCCAAAGACTGAGGAACATCGATCGTATGGATACAACACCAGCGAGGGACGGGGAGGTTAAAAGCCTGGCCGGCTCGCAAACCTCGAAGACATGCTTGGACGAGCTGGAGATTACAATTCCCAGTTTCATAGCATTTTGTCTCGAGATTCGCTCTCCATTTTGTCTATTTCTGGGACATCCTTCTATCTTATCCGTCGTCCGTCCATTTTGTCTTGATACTCACACCACTTGTCGCTTACGGAATTCTCTATTATCCAAAATATAAATGCACGGATCTCAAGGTAAAATGGGACAAATTGGACGGAGGATGAGATGGGGTGTCCTCTTAGGAGAAAAAAAATTCCACTTACTAATACGTACCATCCAAAAGCAATAAGTGAGGTAATCAAGGAGGGTAATATGGTCTTTTATATACAGGTATTGGTTGTAACGCAAAATCCTAAAATAACATCTATTGAGTAGCGGATGTAGTATAGTAATGAAGAGTGTGTGTAGGCTGGCCCAATCTTCACGACACAGAAATTAGCACAACAATGATAGCTCTGGTTCGTTACTTGGTAAAATTAAGAAGCTACATTGGCAACAAATTGCGCAACCACTTGTGGGAAAACCAACCGACACAAGCAACGACTATAGATGAGGAGTACAAATTAGGGTGAAATATCGGTTAACTCTGACCAAGTAAATTCCCAGAAATCTCATAAGCAAAATTTCGACTCTAAGTTTGTAATTTATTAAGAAAACTCAACTTGGGTGCAACGAGACTAAACCTATGGCGTATATAGCCAACTGATACAGGAAGGAGTAGGATTCAAATCCTGGTAGATTATCCTAAACGACACTGTCCCTTACATAAGGGGGTTCAGTTCAAAAACAAAAAATTATGCCTAAAAAATAACAGATAATATTTAGCTATCATTGTCATCTTAAAGGCTCAGCAACCGAGAAATCACGAGATCAAATTCCAAAAAGTTCATGTTGTTACTAAGACTCACCATAGAGCCAGTTTCGTACTTTGTAGGTACGACGAGAGATGGGAATACAAAAGCAGTAGGTGTGGTTCCATCATCCATGTCTCAACCAGATGGCACTTGGAGTAAGAGATGAAAGTCATCCATGTATATATATAGTTCGTTGAAGGAAGTTAGTCAACTAGAAAGAGGAAAGGCACAAAGTGGGGCTTGCTGCTGAAATGGATTACCAGCGAGGGACGGGGAGGTTAAACGCCTGACGGGCTCGCAAACCTCGAACACATGCTTGGACGAGCTGGTGACTACGATTCCCGGTTTCATAGAATTCACCACTCCGTCAAGGTCTTCGGACTCCACGGCGGCGGGCGGCTTGTTCTTCGGATGGTAGATTCCCAAGCTTATGGAATCCTCCACTTCAGGATCGTCCAGCTCCCATCGACCATAGCTAGTCGAACAATCCAGCGTGCAGAAGCTCCCGTTCCCCAGGGAAGCGAGGAACATCCCCGTGGGAGTGGCAATGGCGTCCGCCTCCGATTTGATGAGGATCTCTTCGATGTACGGTGCGTCTGGGGGATAGACCTCGATGTGGTAAGCAGTGAGGGCTTTGTTCTCAGCGGACGAGCCGAGGAAGAGGCAGCCGTACGGGCCGGCACAGCCGGTGAAAGGTAGGCTCTTGTCGGCCAGCGTGTCGGGTTCCTGCTGAGGCGCACGGGGAAGCAGGGTGGGACAGGCCAGGGAAAAATCTTTGGTTTTGGTTTTTTTGGGTGGACAGCGATAGAATCGAAATGACCGAAATTTCAGTAATTTTGGACGAATTTCGTTCGAACGGTTTGATCAAATTTGTCTTTCATGCACATCTCCTCTCTTCTGTCTGCTCTCCCTCCTCCCCATTCCATTACATTCCCTAACCCAACCCAACCCATCGCCACTGCCTCCCCGCCCCCCCTCCCAATTCCATCTCGCCGCTAGCGCCATGCCCACCGCGACGACCCACGCGATGGGTCTTCCTTTCTCTCTTCTTCCTCCGCATATCCTCTAGCTGTTGTTGACACCTCGTCCCCGTTGCTGTGCCGCCTTTCGTCGCCACTGCCTAGGAGGATGCCTCCGTCGTCGTCCCCCTTGACTTCGTCCCGCGCCAAGCTGAGGAAGGCGGCGGCGCAGCTGGAGACAAATGAGGTGGCGCTGGATAACCTGGATTTGGCCCCCTTCCCCCTCAAGCAGGCGCGCGACGCCATGGTCTCTATTTGCTTCTCGACGCCAACTCGGTCGCACCGAGGCAAACAGAGCGGAAGCCAAGGCGGGCCTGGTCTACGAGGGTGAGCACGGTGCCGCCCGGGTGGGACCAATCGGGTGGGGTCGCCTCGTTGGCTACAGCGAGGAGCTGCCACCCGGAGATGACGGGCAGCGGGAGGTGGTGAGGGTGGTGGGGCGATGCGGAGAAGAGGGTCCAGCAGGAGGCGCGGAGGGAGGGGACCGGGGAGGATGGGAGGGCGAGGAGTGGGGGCACACGGGACTAGAGGGCGGAGGGGTAGGGGAGGCAGCTAGAGGCGGCAAGGCAGAGGGCCACCGGGGAGGCACCTTTGTAGAGGAGGAGTAGGAAGGGTGCCGCGAGGAGGATGTAGACGAGGCGTCTGGAACCGGGGGGCGGGGGAACGTGCAGTGGCATTTGGGTGGGGGAGCGATGAGGTGACTTGGTGATAGTGCTTGGTAGTGGAGTGGGATTCAATGTCGGCACGCGCCGCGTGGTGGTTAAGCCAGTGAGGGACCAGAAGGTGTGCAGCAGTGCTACCTTCTCCGGCTGGATGTAGCTCGGTGACACGCATGTCATGTTCGGCCGCATGGACGAGTCCATCGCCTGCTATGGCAAGGGCCTCAAGATCCAGATGGGCGCACTCGCGAGCGCGAGACACCATTTTTTCACCTCCAAGCTCTCTGGGACCTGGCCCAGGAGGACGCCGCCAAGCTCATCTCCAGCCAGCCCGCCGTCGGCATCGTCAAGCTCAAGGTTGGCCAGAAGCACTCGACGAGCAGAAGGTTGTGCGAGTCGGCCGAAGAGGGGCAAATCGGACATTTCACATGGCCAGAACGGAAAAAACCCAGAGGATATTAATAAAATAATATAAACGAGGTATTTTTTGTCAAGGATAACACCAAGTGGATGGTAAAAATAATAATTACATCTAAAATACAGATATATTCTTAAATCGCATATAAGGCAATCAATTCCACATAAGTACATAATCAAAGTAATGGCTGGTGGTAGTTGAAATGCAATGCATATCCCATTAAGACAATCTTCACATGTTTAGCATATGATGTGTCACACTCAGGCATGTCAGTGGTTCATATGATCGACTGATTGTATCGCTTTATCTACTCATCAAGGTAAGTGTGAGATTTTAGGAAGCATGGCATATACATCACACAGTCATAAGGGCAAAAGGATTGGCATCCCAAAAAATGAACTACCAAGAATCATCTCGAAGATTACCTATAATACTTGATGAAGTCATATCATGAACATAGCCCCGTAGCATTCCTAGAATCTCTTCACC
The DNA here is from genome assembly GCA_036346405.1 of Phyllostachys edulis. Lineage (NCBI taxonomy): Eukaryota > Viridiplantae > Streptophyta > Magnoliopsida > Poales > Poaceae > Phyllostachys > Phyllostachys edulis. The sequence goes on from CM070545.1 coordinate 17,917,809, forward strand.
ACATGTACATGATATCATAGTTAGCTAGTCTGTAGCTAAACTGAGAAGAGAAGGGCACTCACGGCGAATGCGACGATAGTGGTGGCGAGGATAAGGAAGCTGTACTTGACTATGCCCTCGGAGACAAGGGAGGATCCAGGCCTTGTGCCAGGTGGTTCAGCCCACTAGCCTCATGGATTACCCGTGTAGCAGTCCAATAGCTGTTCAACAAAACACATGTAGCATTGGTACTTCTCAATTCCATTCGCCTCCAACCTCCTCCCAATCTCCCCACTCCAATTCCCCATTGTCGCATTGTGTCTACCTAAACCTAGCTCTCCTAGCTGAGCAACCGAGCGCGAGTGGGAGCGGCTGAGCTAGCACCCAGCGAGCCGTCGTCGTCCTATCTCTCCCTTTGGAGTCCAACGGCTGCCACTGGCTCCCACCGCCTCCATCCGCTGGTCCCTCCCTCTCTGCGGCTTCTCTCTCGCGGGCCGCAGCACTGCATCACCACCATTGGCTCTCGCCGCCGGTGGCTCCCACTCCTAGTCTCCCTAGCGTAGTGCAGCCAAACGCCAATGACTCTAGGTGATGAGGACATCCCATCAGCTTACGGTGTCCAGCGGGAGGTGAGGGAGGAAGGCATGACAAGTGAAGAAGACATGCATACACTTGCTTTAGCTTCGGCCAAGAAAAGAAGAGGAGAAAGCTCAGCCGGCCAAAGAAGAAAAGAAGCAAGCCAAGGCAAGGAGGTGGCCCAAGGGTGGAGTACCAACCACATGGACCTAAGGGAGCCAGGCCTACAGCCCAAGGAGAATGCGACCAAGCCAATCCAATGTGGGCAGCCGCATGGGCCAAGCCAAGGGAGGAGCAAGGAGGCGCATGGGCCTAAGGAGGGGTGGAACACGGCCCAAGGAGGTGTTTAGCCAGGCCTAGGCATGATGGAGGGTCATTCAACTCCAACACAAACTCAAAATCTGAATTGGAGCACTCTCCCAATTTTAGCCCAATGTCAATTCCGAATTTGAAGTGGATTTCAATCCGAATCGGACCTTATGTGTTAGGGAATTGTGTGGGATCGCATGCCAAGTATTTAGGTCAAATTATGCTTATAATTTTGTCCATGTATCTTTTGTTTTCATTCAGAACACTAGAGTTCACATCGTTTGCGTTTAGGAATTATTTTCGGTCTCTACAGCCCGAATTGGAATTTGGGCTTAGCCCATGGAGTTTTGGTCGAACTAGAGGCGAGAGACTCTCTATTTAAGAGGTGTGGCCAGTCCTAGGAGAGAGGACCACAAAATTTGATGATTTTGGATAGATCCAATATATTTGTTTAGTTGCTAGTTTTGAGAACCGAGTGTTCTTGCTTCTATTGTTTTTGCGGATTCTTCGAGTTCGCTTGGATTGATCAGTCGTGGTCAACCTCTCCGTGCAATTGCCTACGTGCTGGTTGTGTGGATTGGATTATCGTGAGAGTTGTGGTGTGATTATCATTAAGGAGGTTTTGTGTTTGACACAATGTTGCCCTAATTTTATATTTCATTGTTGTTCTTGAGTTATCGTGCTACGTGTATCCAAGATTTTAAGTCGTGAAGATCAGACACCCCCGGTATTATCTTGGTATCAGAGCTCTATTGACACCATAGAATCATTATCTTAAATAGTAGATTGTATTTACTATTTTGTACTGTTCATATTTCAAAAATTCCATCCAAAAATAGTAGATTGTTCCTTCAGTAATTGCATATTAGATAAGTGATTATTTTCTTCTTTCGCGCAACAATTAATTTACTTTATTCTACTGCAGCAATTCATTACAAACTTATACTTTGTCCTTCTCTTCACACATGTATATGGTTTTCTGTGTGCAGAGATAATCCCTCTATTTGGTTCAACTGAGGATTTGGATATGGGACAAATGGTCAGTGCTTTACTAGACCAAGTTAAGAACCTTCTTTGACTATGCTTGTGCAATTGTGCAAATTTTCCGATACATGCATAAATTTTCATTTGTGCTTGTGCATTTATGGAATATAGACAATACATACAATTTTTATTTCTACTGAATCATACTGTAAGGAAATGAATAGTACACACTTTTTTTTTGGCTATTTATGGTGTCAGTTTCTTTTTTGTTTCATGAAGGAATCTTATGTACAATTTAAACTCCAACTCACCAGCTAGAAATGCCTCCCTCTTATCATTTTTTTGCATGCCATATCCTGGTGCGCTTGGATGAACAATACGAGGCCTGCCAAGGGTCTGAAGGCAGCGATGAGATCTTTATGAGCAACCTTGGATTCCATCCTCTCTTGCGGGCAAACATGTAATGTCGAACTCAGGAGCGAAGGATCCCAGATTTTCTGTGTTTCAAACACTAGTCCAAGAACAACTAGTGTACATAGTCGAACAAAAGTGGATAGCATAACCATACAACGTCATTCATTAATAATAATTAAAGTCTGTTATAAAAGGGGCATACAACCAATAAGCAAAATACATCGGAAGCAAAAGCAGTAAGATAGACCACACAATTCGCCACAGGCAATCGTCTGGGGGCGTAGCCTAGTCGTCTAGGTTCTCATTCTCCTCGTAGTACTCCTCTCCTGCTCAACAATTGTATTAAGCAAGAGTGAGCACAAACAACCGTGCTCTGCAAGTTACTCCCAATAACAGATTATAATGCATGCAAGGATTTAACAACGGGAGGCTTATATGGTTCAATTTGCATAAAGCAACGTTTTCCCATTTAAATATTCATACTAAGTTCTAAAGCAATTTACTTTATAACTAAAATTCATTTATCTAAATCTCAAGTTTTATAGTGAGATAACATTCATCAACGAGTGGTGAAGGATACCCTCCTATCACATGGCTAACCGTCCAATTTCTCAATTGAATAAACTATCCAAAAACAATTGATAAAGTCTTTTGAAAACAAAATCAAAGTCTAATTTTGAGTGGCTTTGCTTAGCATGTCCTTGATCATGGACACGGCTATTCGAATAGCTCTTAACACTCTGCAGTGGTTGTACAACTTTACCCACAAGAGATAACTGACTTATAATGTCCGTTTGACACACTGCCGAAGGTGTGCGACTAAGTCATTATCACAAAGCCTTTACAATGCATATCATCCCACTGTAGTCCCACCTCGCTAAGGTTTTGCTTCCTTTGGATAGAAACCCGCCGAACTTAAGCCCCCTCTCGCGTCATGTGGGAATACATAAAAGTAGGTCATAAAGACACCCACGCAACCAGATGGCATAACCGCGGTGAAATGATACAAATTATTTAGCCAGATCCCATCCACACAGGACATGTAGTAGTACGATGGGGCTTAGCAAGATGTGGCTCGAAGACCGGTCTTTAATTGACTTGGGCGACTTTTCAAAATAACCCCTGGCCTCGATCATAGAGATGATTCGATCTCGTGCATCAACGTGCACCATCCAACATCCATTTCGCTCAATTCCAAACCAATTTTTATTTTATTTACCAAGTTAAAATCATTTTATAAGCTTCTATGGTAAATACAATACCATAGTATCATTTTAAATTATAGTTGAACTTTTGGCTAAATTCTCCAAATTAAACACTTTCGGTCTAAGCTTTATCTAAGTATACTATTTTTCAACATGTTCTAGCTCATACTAATATATCAAATAGATTTTCACTAAGTTATCAAGGAATGATTAATCTAATAGCAAAGTTTGGCTACACAAAGGAATATGGAATAACTATAAAGCTTTAAAACATGAATTTAAATTACTTGAATTTAAATAGCATGCAATAATAATTTAAAATAGAATTTAAATAATTTAAAATACTGGAAGTCAATATGATCAAAGGTGTAACTTGCCTTTCTCAAAAGCTTGAGGATCTACTTCTTCGAAATATTCGAATTCCCTGGAGTCGTCAAAATCTACACGTGAAAGTGAAGCAAATTCAAATAAAATTCACATAAATTCAAATGGACTCCAAATTAAATAATTTCAGTATATAAAGCTAGATATTGATTTTGGATGAATTTAGAAATTTGAATCACTCAAATTGGAGTTCGAACGAAGGAGAACGGGCTCTTGAAAGTTTGAAAATAATGAAATGATGAAAAAGGGATTTTTTTTCGGATTTTTGGAATTAATTTTCTAAAGAAAAATAAATTTATTGCATCAGAATGATGTCATCGGTCGGATTAATGAATTTTGATCGGAATTATTTTCCTAAAGAAAAAGCTTGTGCGGCTAGCATGTGGGCCCCACGTGCAAAGTCCTAACGTTCACGTCCGAAGGGATACGCAGGCTGGTGCATTGCCACGCAAGTGTACACGTGTGCATGCCACGCAAGCAAGGGAGGGTGAGGTGGCCATGACGTGGATTGTAACTTTGGACGAGTTCTATACCCAATTATCTGCGATATGGTGTCAGATTGACTCTTTGGGACTCGATGTTTGCCACACGTGTCAGTCTTGTTAGTGTCAGCAGTCTCACTTGGAGCTTCATCGTATCTACGATTTCTTGATCCGTCTCCGGGCCGAGTATGAGCAGACTCGTGCTCAATTGCTGGCGCGCCACCCTCGTGTGTCTCTGTTAGAGGCCCTTGCAACTATTCGTGCTGAGGAGACTCGCCTTCGTGTTGCAGGTTTGCTGTCTTCACCGTCGTTTTCTTCGATTCTAGCAGCTTCTGCACTCTCCAGCTACTCCTTCACCAGTGGTGCCTTCCCCAGTGACAGCCCCTGTTGGTAGGGGACTACACTACACTTACTGCAACAAGGATGAACATGTACAACAGACCTGCTACAAGAAGAAGAAGGATTTACATCGTGGTGGTCGTCCTCCACAGGGAACTGGTGGTTCCTCCTCTCAGAGGAGCTCTGGTGCTTCTGATTCTCAGGAGTTTCTCATACTACTGTGTCGCATGGCTGTTCTTGCACCGTCCGGTTCTGTTGGTTATGCTGCACAGTCTTCTAGTGAGAGACCACATTCTACTTCTTCCTCAGGTATATCACCTTGGATTCTTAACTCTGGTGCTTCCTTTCATATGACATCTGATTCCACTTGTCTCACTTCTATTCGTCCTTTAGCTGCTTCTATCATTGTTCAGACAGCAGATGGTACCTCTTTTGATCATCTCGTAGTGAGGTTTTATCCATCTATAAGACTTTTATTGCTGATTTTATATAATTTTTATTGATGATTTTTCTCTCCACATATAGATATACTATTTCATCTTGTAGTGAGGTTTTATCCATTTACAAGACTTTTGCCACCATGATCCGTACTCAGTTTGATTCTCATATTTGTGTCTTTCATGCTGACTCTGCTGGGGAATACTTGTCAGGAGTCCTTCGTGGTTTTCTTGCTGAGCAAGGCACTCTCTCTCAATTTTCTTGCTCTAGTGCTCATGCCCAGAACAGTATGACTGAACGGAAGCATTGTCATCTTCTTGAGACAACCCGTGCTCTTATGCTTGCTTCTCATTGCTCCACCACACTTCGGATCGAGGCTATTTCTCTGACCACTTTCCCGATTAATATTCGCCTTCTTCGCTTCTTCGTGGGATCCTAGTTGAGCGTCTCTATGACAAGACTTCTGACTATTCTAGTCTTTGCCTCTTTGGGTGTGTGAGCTATATTCTTCTTGCCCCTCGTGAGTGTACCAAGCTGACCGCTCAGTCCGTGGAGTGCGTTTTTCTGGACTATAGCACTAAGCATAAGGGATATCGTTGTTGAGATCCTGTTGGCCGACGGATGCGGGTTTCTCGGGACGTCACTTTTAATGAGTCTCGTCCTTTCTACCCTCGTCCTTCTTCTTCCACCATTCCAGTATCTCTTGTCGAGCCGCTTTCTTTTCTGACTTTTCCTGCCACCACCATAGTCACCGCACCTCCATCACAGCCTTTGACCTCTTCGGTTCCTCCTTCACGGTCTCTTTCGCCACCGCCACCCTTTCTAGAGGCTCCTCCTGGCCTTCGTCCTTCTTATCCTCTCTACTACACTCGTCGTCCGTAAGTTGAGGATTCTTCTGATGCGCCATTTTCTTCTGATGGTTCATCTTTTTCGGCCTCTCCTCAATACGCTCTTCATGATTGCCAGTCTATTCGGCCTCCTACGCACTTTTGTTTAGCAGCTCTTGCCGAACCGACTTCTTATCGTGATGCTGCTATTCATCAGGAGTGACAGCATGCAATGGCAGAGGAGATTGCTGCCCTTGAGCGTATTGGCATGTGGGATTTTGTCCCTATTCCCGCGCGTATTAATCCTATCACGTGCAAGTGGGTCTACAAGATTAAGATCCACTCTAATGGTTCTCTTGAGCGCTACAAGGATCGTCTTGTGACACGTGGTCTTCAGCAGGAGCATGGTTGTGATTATGATGAGACATTTGCTCCTGTGGCTCACATGAGCATCATTCACACTCTTCTTGCTGTGACGTCTGTTCGAGCATGGTCCATCTCTCAGCTTGATGTCAAGAATGTCTTTCTCAATGGTGAGCTGCGTGAAGAGGTTTATATGTAGCCACCACCGGGGTATTCTGTTCCTGAGGGTATGGTTTGTCGCCTTCGTCGATCTCTTTACGGCCTTAAGCAACCTCCTCGTGCCTGGTTTGATCGTTTCTCTTCTGTTGTCACTACAGCTGGTTTCTCTGGCAGTACTCATGATTCTGCTCTCTTTATTCACACTTCGCCTCGTGGTCGGACGCTTCTCCTTTTATATGTTGATGATATGATTATTACTAGAGATGATTCTCAGTACATCACCTTTGTGAAGGAACGTTTTAATGAGCAGTTTCTCATGTATGATCTGGGTTCTCTTCGCTACTTTCTTAGGGTTGAGGTTATTTCTACACTTGAGGGCTTCTATCTGTCCCAAGAAAAGTATATTCAAGATCATTTTTTATCGTACTTCTCTTACTGATCAGCACTTCGCTGAGACTCTTATGGAGCTTAATGTTCATTTTCGGCCCACTGATGGTGAGCCTCTTACTGATTCTACTCGCTATCGTCACCTTATTGGGAGTCTTGTTTATCTGGGTGTCACTCGTCCTGATATTTCGTACCCTGTGCATATCTTGAGTCAGTTTGTTTCTGCTCCCACTCAGCTCCACTATAGTTATCTTCTTTGTATTCTACGATATCTTCGTGGAACCATCACTCATCGTCTGTTTTTCCCTCGCTCCAGCTCTTTATAGCTCCAGGCATATTTTGATGCCACTTGGGCTAGTGATCACTCTGATCGCCGGTCTCTCTTTGTTTATTGTGTTTTTCTTAGTGGTTCTCTCATTGCTTGGAAGACTAAGAAGCAGACGGCAATTTCTCGTTCGAGTGCTGAGGCTGAGTTGCGAGCTATGGCTTTATTGACTGTGGAGGTTACTTAGCTATGGTGGTTACTTGAGGATTTTGGTGTTTCTGTTTTAGCACCCACTCCTCTTTTGTCTGACAGTACAGGGGCTATTAGCATTGCTGTAAATCGGTTAAGCATGAGCTTACAAAGTATATTGGTGTTGATGCTTCATACATGCGGACACATGTACAAGACCAAATTGTTGCTATTCAGTATGTGTCTTCAGAACTTCAGGTGGCAGACTTCTTCACAAAGACGCAGACCAGAGCTCAGCACAGCTTCTATTTCTCCAAACTTAATGTTGTTGATGCACCATAAGTTTGAGAGGGGTGTTAGATGTATATGTATTTTTCCCGTTGTATAAGAGGTTATTTGTATATATATCACACATGTACTTCTATATATATTAGTCCATTAATCTTATATTGAATACAAACGCTATTTATAACAGAGCAATCGCGAGGAACCGTAGTACAACAGAGGAAGCCATAGCAGTAGGCACATCAGCTGGAGCATACCGTATAATCTTGACCGACTTTAGCCAGAGATACCCTAAAATACCAGTCTTTGATGAGGTCGATGTGCTCAAGACTTGCATCGCTTTTCACCTGATGAGTGTAAACCTCGCGGATTTGCCCGTGTTGCCTAAGGTTCTACCTCACCTGAAATTCCTCTTCAAGGACGAGATGGTAGTTGACGAATCTGATGAGGTCCAGGAGGATGTTGTGTACTGATATAGATAAAATAATGTACATTATTTTTGACTTGCATGATTTTTGACCTAAGAATACAATTGTAGACTGTGAAGCCAACCACCGTGAAGTCAGATAGAGTAGTGTTATCATTTGTTCTTCCAGTTGTATCGTCAATTTTGTCATAGACTTGTGCAATATATATTATCAGCTGAAGTCGTACGTGTTGTACACTTCTGATAACAAACATAAAACTTGCCGAGGTGGAGTGGGGGTTTTTAGACAGACCAGTAGTTGATGGTTACATAATGGGCGAATTCTTTATATGTCACCGACAGTTTGTCTCTTCCTTCACATGTCACTTATTGTTTTATTGACATGTAAACCATGATTCTACACGTTAGTGATACAATAGTCACCGAAAGACAGATTTAGAGACAACACCTTCAATAAGCTGTCTCTAGTAAGTTGTCTCTAATATTCATGTCAAACTTATAATATTCTCACTTCTTCACCCCTCTCTCACATGCACCGGTTGCTTTATCTTGGTTTGTGTGTAGAGATGGTTGTTTGAGGAAGAGACGGCTTCTCTTCTCTCTCTTCTACCTAGGATTTTGCTGATACGGAAGGATTAACCGACGGCTGACATAACACTATTGAAGATGCCATAAGGGATTTAGCAAAATTCCAATAACATACTCCCTCCATTCCAGATTAGAGGGCGTGTAGTATTTTTCGTTGAGAGCAAGGTTGTGGCGCGCGGGAGAGATTATTCCTTATTTACCCATAATTAAACACACGACATCAAGTTGCATTGCGCTTGGACGGTTACCAAGGCTGCCAAGATAAACATGTCGCGGTCCGCACTCCACGCCCAAAGATCTGCCACGCCTGCGCTTTGCTCAACCCGATGGATCGGCCGAGAGTTGGTCATGCGAGGGGTCTAGAGGAGAGGATTTAAGAGCGGCGGCCACGGCGGCCGAGGGCTTCCGGCCGGAAGGTGCATAAAATGCAGCGCGACGCCTGCACGACGCTATGAGGGCATGAGATTGAAGATGACCAGGGCGAGGGCGGCTGACAGGCGGGACCCACTACGCGGAGAGAGGGATGAGCGGGCGAAGAAAAGCGTGATGAAGCGGGGCCGTCCGATCTTGATTGGACGGTCCAAACCGATTTGAACCTTCGGATCGTCCGGACGTTCAAATCAGTTTGGATCGTCCGATCTTGATCGGACGACCCCGCTTCGTTCAAAGGTGAATAGGAAGATTTAAATAGGTTTTTGATTAAATAAAATACCAGAAAAATAAAAATATTTTTAGAAAATAGTAAATAAAGCCCAAAAATTATAGAAAAATGTACATAAATTTCTTGAATTATTTGGGACTTAATAAAAATATTTTCATCTTAACTTTTGCTTTTAAATTTTTGCAAATAAATTATTTTTAACTTAGGGACAAAAGGAAAACCTCTTTTTAAAATCCAAGAAAAGGCCTAAAATAATGTGGAGGGAAGGAAAATTTGAAAGATGTGGAGGGAAGGAAAATTTGAAAGATTCATTGAAATTTTGAGGATCACATGTGGAGGGAAGGAAAATCTCTTTGACAGATTTGAGTGAAAATTTCATAATCTGGCTACTCCCTCTCTGCTCTCTTCTCTACCTATAAGTACCCGATGAACACCAAAGCTGTACATGGTCCAAATAAATGGCTAGCTTAGACCTTAATATCCTGATCAATTGGGAGGAGGTTGAGGAGTATGAAGGACCGGTGATTGACTTGAACTATGATCTCGAGTGGGACGACGATGCGCATGGAGACGACGAAGGAGGTGGTGCCGGGGATGGTGCGTGCGACCGTGTGCATGGAGACGACGAAGGAGGTGGTGCTGTTGCCAGCGAGGAGCACGCCGGCCATGTGCAAAGGAGAGGAGGAAGGTCGAGACATCAGCGACGGTCACGGTGGCCACGGCACACTGCCGCCGGGCACGACAGCTCAGCTCGCCGGCCGCGGCACGCACGCCTGGCGCCGCAGCGGCATGGTCACTCTCACCGCTCGCATGCCACGCAGCTCGAGCTCGCCGAGCGAGGTCACGCCGCAGCGCATGCCGCACGATCACGCCGTCCACGGCCATGGCAAGCTCGGGCTCGCCGATCATGGCACGCTTGCTTGGGTCAGCTTCGCCCGTGCGTGGTCTTTGAGGACCACGGCGACGCCAGACACGATGACAATGTCATAAGGAGGAAGCAATACACCGATGATGAACGACGAGCCATATATGCCATGATTCTAGAGAGAACTTCGTTAGGCATTTTGAAACGTGGAGTGACTAAGGACGTTTCTAATGAGGGGCATGCCTCTGAGAGTTGTGCATCGGATATGGCGCAATGGACAGCAGGGTGGAGGGGTACACGCAGTCGTGAGGAAGAAGCCAAAGAATTGTGGCCGCAAGAGAATAGCCTTCGATCCCGAAGCCATTAAAAAAGTGCCATTGCGTAAGACAACCACACTCCGAGATCTAGCCGAAGAACTGCATATGTCGAAGACTACGTTGTTTAGGCGTTTGAAAGAAGGCAAGTTTAGGCGACACAAAAATGCCATCAAATTTACATTGACTGAAGAGAACAAGAAAGGAAGGGTTCGTTTCTGCCTCTCAATGCTAGACAACATCAGCTTGCCGCAAGAACCAACTTTTCATGGAATGTACAACATCATGTACATAGACGAGAAGTGGTTCTATCACACGGGGCAGACTCAAAACTACTACCTGGCGCCAGACGAGGAGGATCTGGAAAGAACCACAAAGAGCAAGAATTTTATAGAGAAGGTGATGTTCCTCGCAGTAGTTGCAAGGCCTAGGTTTGACGGTGATGGTAATATGACATTCTCAGGAAAGACATGCATATTTCCTTTCACTTTTGTAGAGGTGGCGAAAAAAAGTAGCTCGAATAGGCCTGTCGGTACCTTAGTAACGAAGGTGCTACCGTCGGTGACCAAGGAAGTAAGCCACGAGTACCTTGTAAACAAGGTTTTGCCCGCAATCAAGGAGAAATGGACACCGGAGGAACATGGTACCCCCATATACATCCAGCAGGACAATGCTAGGACGCACATTGCAGTCGATGATGTCGAGTTTTGTCATGCGACAGCTGCTGATGGTTTTGACATAAGGATGATTTGCCAGTCGCCCAACTCTCCTGATCTCAATGTGTTAGACCTAGGTTTTTTTTGCAGCTCTTCAAGCCATGTTTCAAAAGTCATCTCTGGGTAATGTTGAAGACATGGTCGCCAAGGTTGTCCAAGCTTTTAACGAGTATCCGGTTGATAGGAGCAACCGTATTTTTCTCACTCACCAATCATGCATGAGAGAGATTCTACGTCAAAAAGGAGGGCAACACTACCATATTCCACACTTGAAGAAGCAATCACTAGAGAGAAATGGTGTTCTCCCCATTAGGTTGCGGTGTGATCCAGAAATTGTAAACCAAGCAATTGAGTATCTCAATTAGAATGCCATGTCCTAGTTTGTCTTTTTTGTAATATAATGGGATGATCATCTATGGATTTCGGTTTACCACATATCGTAACTTAGCTTAAATTACTCAAAACACTCTAGCTCGAACGAATGCACACATTCTTAATTTGAACTTCACCATTCACCAAGACAGGTTTTGCAGCAACAACAAAAAGTACTCAAATTCAAATAAGATCACTTAGACATGTTTTGTAGCAACAACAAAACATTCTTAATTTGAACTTCACAATTCACCGAGGCTGTTCGGGACATAACTATCACCGGCTAGAGAGTCTGGGACGGCGTCCACAGATTCTGGCACTGAATCATCGAGGTTGACAACTTTAGCGATGGTGCTTTTTTTCGCGTCTAGCCATCCATTCCATGTCGACACGCCAAGCGTGAAGAGAAGCTTCGTCGGGTAGGATTACCGTGCAATCGAATTGGTCGAAGCCGTAAATCCTCACAGTCCACGTGTAATCGTCGTGGCGGCACCCGCAGCAAGAGCACCGTTGCCATCTTCGCCGCCTTGGGTGGTCTGTAGGGAGCGCGTGCAGCTCCATGTCTTTGTCATCTTCGCCGACCTCCATCGCCTCCACTTCATCACGGTCGCCATAATTGACGTCGACAGCGCGGCAGGGGAGCGTGTCAACCCCGGGGAGCGCACCGAGGTTCTGGACGTCGTCGTCGGTACCGCGCTCGGAGTCAAGTTGCATCGAGCCGTCGCCGCCGAGCCCGGGTAGCGCGTCGAGGTGCTGGCTATCATCGTCGTTCTGGTCATGCCTGCCCAACCACTCCATGTCGACCTGCATGCACGCATGCTCCTCCTTGGCGTAGCCGCCGTCGAGACCGGCGAGCGCGTGCTCCTCCTGGGCGTCCTCCTCGTCGAGACGAAGCGCTAAATGATGCAGATCGAGTTTGAGCTGGGAGGCGATGGGTTTCAGAGAGTACAACACTAAATGATGCAGATGGCGATGGGTTTCAGATGAGTTTCACGAAGCGTTGTCCACGCACATGCATGCAGAGGGCAGGGGCATTTCTGAGAGAACTCGTGGCTACAGGCTTAGGCACCCTGTTTTGTGTGACTGATGAGAAAAAATTAGGTACCCTCTAATCTAGAATGGATGGAGTATAAGGAATTAATCATCACATAATCTAGGTACCATACAAACCAATTGTAGTTATCCACACAGAATCACATGTTATAAAAGAAAAATGTATATTTTTGGTCCCTCAACTAGTTAACTATTCGAGAGCATGATTTTCGTTCCTCGTCTTCAGTATTGTTTATTTTCTGTGAATGGTTTAGCCAGCAAATCCGCCATCGAACATCATGCTGAGTTGTTGACTCAACTGATGACTCAACCATAGTAAAAAATAAAAAATATTCTACCTTTCTTCTTCCACTCTTCCTCTCTTCTCTCTACCAGCACCCAAGTAGGCTATGCTCCGGCTCATCGGCTGCCAATGCCAGCCACCGCGTCCGTCTCAATCTCACCACCAAGCTCATCGGAGGCCAACATTCAAGCCATGGGAGCAGCCGTCATCGAACAGGCGCCGCCCGGAAGCCTCGCCGCTAGCCCTCCACCGCGCCATGGTGCCTGCAGTTGGCAGCTCAACACCGACCGCCTCCATCCAACTAGACGCCATGAACAAGTTCACCACGCCTCTCCGACGATGACCCTGCCACCGCCGCTATCTTCTCCGGTCCCGAGTAGAGCGAGGAGGGTATGTGGGGCGGTGGGAGGAAAGAGCAGAGGCCAAGCGCTGATGCACCATCGTGCGTCGAGGGACGGTGGAGACCTATGGGGAGGGACAGGGCAGCGGCATGGCCGACAGCGGGGTTGGGTGGATGGAGGGGAGCACGGTAGGGAGAGAATAGTGACTTGTAGGTCCTTTGTTGCTGACTGGACTCTACATGGACACCATGTCTACTGAAGTTGGGTATGTAGATGCCACATCAGCCAAGATGCCAACTCGGATGCTACATTACCCAAAATCGCATATGAAATCGGTCCTAGTCCAACATTTGCGCCGGTTTTGACATTTGGAGACGGAAAGTAAATAATTTTGAAAATAGGGCGAAAACTAGATTACAAGAAGAGTTGAGGGACCCTAAATGGATTTTTTCCCCATATTGTAAACTGTAGACAATACCATATAGGCGCATGCTAATCGTGGATAGCCAACTAATATCAGAAACTCACACAACTATCCCATCGCATCGTATACTTTCCCATGCAACTATCTAACCAAATGTTTCTATTTACCAACCATCAACATATCCGAGGCTCCAACGCAGAGTTTTTTTTTTAGCAATTTGGACGCTTAGATTGGATACATTCCCATGCAACTATCTAAACAAATGTTTCCCGTCTATTTATCAACATCTCTGATGCTCCGATGCAGAGTTTTTATAGTAGTTTCGACGCTTAGATGAAAAGAAAGACATAAAATTAAAGAATCGGTGATTGCAGATTGCCAGGGTGCTCTCTTCCTTGAACTTGAGAATTTTATGGAACAACAAAACAATTCAAATAGAGCCCTACTTGAAAGATGCCATGTCAAACAACTACTCCTTCTCGTTCACAAAACAAGTTATTTTGGACATCGACACGGTCCCCCAAAACATAACGTTGACCACTAATTACTATTATAATGTATTTGTAAAATCCAATAAATTTATAATATTATTTTCGAGACAAATCCACATATATAATTTTCATGTATCTAATCTAAATATTCTAAAAAATATCGATAACTAAAGTTTATAAAGTTTGACTACACGCGTACCAAAACAATTTGTTTTTGTCAACCGCAGTGAGGGCATCTTCAATAGTAGCCACCTCACCGTCTCTTAGCTGCCATGTTACTCAAAAATCTAGTTGTATGAGAGAGAATGTGTCATCTAGGTACGTAAACCATCATAAATGATGAATATGTAAGGAGAGAAGTTGTGTTGAAAATGAATGATTTTATAGATAAATTATTGAAGATGTTGCCTATAGATGAGTTGAATTCTTTATGGGAAACGCTTCTGCGCTGACGTCCGGAGCGTCGTACGCTCTTTATGGGCCTACGCTACGTGGAAACTACATACTGATGGGAAGATGGGTTTGAATCTTGCACATCAAAACCGCACACCGGGCTTCATTAACACGCACACGTGGCCTACTTGGCACAAATAGATATGCTAGTTGGATAATTCTTGGTTTCTAAATTCGTAGTACATGACAAAGACTAGCAACTGTTGATTTTGATCTCGACATGCAACTGTTGTCCTAGGATGTTGCAACCATTCTTCGGTAATGTTTGCAACCAATTTTGCATATGTAGAAAAAAATGTTGCATGTGTAGAAAAAAATGTTGCATCTATAGAAACAAATGTTGCATATGTAGAAAAAAAATGTTGCATATGTAGAAAAAAATGTTGCATATATAGAAAAAAAATGTTGCATCCATAGAAACAAAATGTTGCATATGTAGAAAAAAATGTTGCATATATAGAAAAAAAATTGCATACGGTTCACGGCGATATTGCAATTTTTTCATTTAGCGTTTTTTCCAGATGCTTTGTTTTGATTTGTAATGTTGCAACCATTGTCCGGGGATGTTGCAACCATTATCCGTGGATGCTGCAACCGTTGTCCGGAGATGTTGCAACCGTGTCCGGAGGATGTTACAACCATTGTCCGAGGATGTTGCAACCGTGTTCGGAGGATGTTGCAACCGTGTCCGAGTGATGTTTTTTTTTCTAATATTGTCATGTCATCTCCACCCAAAAAAAATGATTTGAAAATGTCTTGCCCAACTAATAGTAGTACTAGCAGTCTAGCACACCAGATATTGTAATTCTTTTCTTCTTTTTTTGTTGAGGCGAGATGTTTTTAATTCAGGGTGAAAGGCAAGTTGATTGTAGAATATGGGTGTTAGATTGGAGGACTTGTCTTTTGCTTGCATGCAGCGCGAGTGGTGGTAAAATGTCATGGGCCCTTTGACGCCAACTCGTCCCTATCAAGAAAATTTTGCAGAGATTCTATGTTGACCGTGGCGAGTGAGCAATCACATGTTGCACGCAATTGGGTCCTACAGGTTGGGGTTGGACGAAGAGAAAGATGTTGCAGTGGTTGGCCCTCCCATTTTAGTTACGAGGGTTTGTTGTCGTAAGCAGCTTAAGGCAAGAATCATCTCATCGTCACTCTAATCATTCTTATTTTTTATAGATTACTCTAAAAGACAACCTGTTGTATGTAACACTCTGGAATTCTTCGAAGACAGTGGGGACCTCCCCCGAGACTCCCCTAGAATTTTTTGCCCCCATGGCTTGCTTTCCTCCCGTCAGATGAAAGCGAAACGGTTGAAGCCTTAACTCCCGACCTGACCGAGCCACTGGAAGCTTCCATCCCTCCCCACCTCCGGCCGCACGTGCCGCTCACCCCCGCCCGCCTCCATCCCCACTCCATCCTCCTTCTCTCCTCGTAGACCCGATCCACGGCCGCGCCCCCTCTCAGATCTCGACCTCCCGACTGTGCGGGGCCGTGGTGGTAGCCTGCCTAGCCCTAGGGTTTCGGCCGTCTCCGATTGGGGAGAGGTAGGGCGCGATGGATCAGAGCCGGCGGGCGGTGGAGTCGTACTGGAGGTCACGGATGGTGGATGGCGTCACGGCGGACGACGACAAGGTCGCCCCCGTCTACAAGCTCGAGGAGATCTGCGAGCTGCTGCGCGCCTCTGACGCCTGCATCGTCAAGGAGGTCGCCGACTTCGTCGTCAAGCGCCTCGACAACAGGAGCCCCGTCGTCAAGCAGAAGGTGGGTTCTGGATTGCTCCTTTCTCGTGCCTTCCTTCCTTTTTGCGATTTGGGATCGGGTTGACCTGACGGGCGCCGCGGCGGCGGCGAGGAAGATCGTCCAATTCATGGCTAGTAGCGTAATATTGATTGATTCGCGGCCGTGGTTATGATGCCTACAGTATTCTGATCTGAATGGAGTGGTTAAAAGAGCAGGATGGCTCACGTGTTGGTGTTGGGAAAGGCGCGATTGAGTCTAGTTGAATGTTGCGAGCATGTGCACGGCAGCGACTGCGAGGTGTGATGAAAGGGAGAATTTGGTGGGTTAAGGAAAAAATAGGCAATTTCTAGTGCTGAAAGAATGGTTATTGGTAGTGCGAACCCAGCCCATCTGCATAAAGCCGTAAATTTGTTACACAGTGGGTTTTATGATTGTTTTTGGTGGACTGTTGTCAAAAGAAGAAACCTGGTGCGGCTAATGTGAACTACTACAATTATTATCGCTTTGATCCAATAAAAGGTTTCTTTAACCCTATATATTTGAGGTTGTTTAGCAAAGTTGAATGGACTAGGTTCTTCACACTAGACCTCGCGATCACTAATGTCTTTTAAAAACTGAATTACTTTTTAGTTATGGTGTTGGTGCATTCTGGCTCTTCATCTCACTATGACAAATTGAACATCTTTATTCAAGATTTTTGAAATATATCAGACTTATGCATAACCCCTCTCCAGGTGAACCAAATGCTTCCTAAAGATGTAATACTGCTTTGCCAAGCGTTTGTACTGACTACTCCATGTCAGTTTGAATTCACACATTTACTGGACTTCATGAAATTATGTTTTATGTAATACTGAGCACAAAACACTTCTTTCAATCTTGATATGGTGCCCCCCTCTCGTTTATATTCAGTGAAACATTTAATGTTTGCAGCGTAATGTTGCAGTGTCATGAACCTTAGTTCATAACAGGGTAAACACCGTCAGGAAGAAGGCCGGACGGCGTCGACTTGGTAGGATGAGAGATTAGACTATAGACTGGGATGATAGAACCATAGGAGGAAAACTAGATTAATTCATCTTTCTTGCTTGATGATAATCGATATATGCTATCCCTTTTATAGGGATGACCCGACTTGACCCCTAAGAAACAATATCTATTTTTAAGGAAACTATCTCTATTAGATGGAATATATCTCTAAGGAAGTAAACCCAACTAACAAGGAAACCAACTATTCTTATCTTTATTTCCAACCACTAATGCATCCGTGGGCCCGTTATGAACAGTACGCGCCGCTACAGTAACACGCATACTGTTCACTCGCGTGAATAGTACCGTCCGTGACACTACTCCCCTCCTTTCGCGACAGCTCGTCCTCGAGCTATGGTGGTGGTCATGGCTGAAGCCCTACGAAACCCCATGTTAACGAGAGGTTGTGATGACGACACGAGTCTTTGAAAATCATTGCCTCCACGCTGTTGCAAAACTCACCGGTTCTGCGGCGAGTATGACAACAACCTTGGCATGGCAGGATGCGGTAGTGGCGTGGCAAGTTCTGACAGCGTCACTGTAGTTGCTGGAAACGCCGCCGCCTCTTGTTGCGCCTTCTTTTTCTTCTGATTCACAATCATCTTCTCCAAAGTGGCATACATGTCGAAGAAGATGGCCGCGATCTTCTTGTCGTTGCCGTTGGTACTCATGGCCATCTTGTTGGCGTTAGCCTTTATCATAACCAACGACTCGACGACAGGTCTGATGGTCTGATCTGTCGCCATAACCATGGTAGCAGAAGCCATGGGAAAGGATCGACTGCTCTGATACCAAGTTGTCATGAACCTTAGTTCATAACGAGGTAAACACCGCCAGGAAGAAGGCCGGACGGCGTCGGCTTGGTAGGATGAGAGATTAGACTATAGACTGGGATGATAGAACCATAGGAGGAAAACTAGATTAATTCATCTTTCTTGCTTGATGATAATCGATACATGCTATCCTTTTTATAGGGACGACCCGACTTGACCCCTAAGAAACAATCTCTATTTCTAAGGAAACTATCCTCTATTAGATGGAATATATCTCTAAGGAAGTAAACCCAACTAACAAGGAAACTAACTATTCTTATCTTTATTTCCAACCACTAATGCATCCGTGGGCCCGTCATGAACAGTACGCGCTGCTACAGTAACACGCATACTGTTCACTCGCGTGAATAGTACCGCCCGTGACATGCAGCTACACTAGCTTTTGTCTAACTTTTCAAGTACATTGGTTTGTTTAATCTTTTGGAGCTGTAGGCTTCAGTTCCTCCAATTCACTAGTATATAATCTTTTCTATCCGTTACATCCTTTACTTGTTTTCCAGGCTTTGCGGTTTATTAAATATGCTGTTGGAAAATCTGGTACTGATTTCAAGCGGGAAATGCAACGGCACTCAGCAGCTATGCGCCAGCTTGTTCATTACAAAGGACAGCCTGACCCCTTAAAAGGGGATGCCCTTAATAAGTCTGTCCGTGAAACTGCAAACGAGGCTATTGCTGCTATTTTCTCCACAGAGGACCCTAAACCTGCTGTTGTGACAGAAGGTCTTGGCAAGCGCATACAGGGCTTTGGAAATACTAATTTTGAGCCATCAAGAGATGACAAAAAGTCTTTCCTTAGTGAACTAAGTGAAGTAGTGGGCATCGGGAGTGCTTCCATTAAACAGGGCTTGACCAACTTTGCTGCTGCACATTCAATGATAACAAATGATAATGGTGGTACATACAAGAGCCCAAACCTTCGTAGGTCTCTGACCACAGAAACTGATAGATATGGTAGGTATGATCCAAGTGAAATTCAAGGTGAGAGCCGTGCCTCATCTGGTGCTTCAAAGAATGTGGCTTCTGGCTCTTGGGGTCCAAGTCCATCCAGTTCTGCACCGACTGATGATACTGGCTCAATTCAACCAGGGGTTAAAACACGTGAGGAGAGACTTTTGGAGACAATTGTTACTGCAAGCGGTGTGCGGTTGCAACCAACACGAGACGCTCTGCATATATTTCTAACAGAAGTCTCCAAATTGGATGCAGTCTCTATGAGCCGTGCCCTTGAGAACAAACTAAATTCTCCATTATGGCAGGTGAGTTTAGGATTATCATTTTTTTGGGGGTCTACTTTAACCTTTTTAGAACACTCAATTACTACTGAATAAATCGGCTAAAATTCTAGTCTAAATTATGGTCCTAACTGGCTAACTCTCTTGACAAGTGACAAGTGTATATTCCATTGGACAAATCAATTTATTTGTCTTATTTATTCATGGTTACATGTAGGCACTTTTGATAGTATGCTAATGTGGGAATTCTGGAAAGTGCAAATCTATCCAAAAGTTAATAAATGCATCTTCAGATTTAGAATGTCAAAAGGAAAACCATTAGATGTAAGAAAAGGATTTAGCATCCTCATTTTAGCGGATGATGCAGACTAATTTCATTTCTTACCACAGACACTATGAATCTATGATTATCAACACCATTAGACTCTGCGCATCTTGTATATAATTAGAAGTTTAGAACTGTATGTAATAGAATAGGTTAATGTATAAACAGCACTGTGCTCAACTCAACGCCCAATTGTCAAGGCAGTTTCCGTAATCTATTGAGCAATATTATATGAAAAATGCACATATGTTGTAAACTATTTGCATGAAAAAACCTTAGTTCAAGGACCTTTACGCGAGGATCCCCTGCTATTGTTCATGACATGTTTGAGCATATTTACCCAGCAGGGTGGGTAGCATACTGGTCCTGATAATAGGTTAGGCAGTCAGGAGCAAAATATTTAATTGACCAGTGGATTCATAATGTTTTGCCTTGTTTGCCAATACAAGCCAACTATTGCTGAATCAAATCAGGTTTATTTCTGGCAGGGGTTAGTGATATGGAGTATGTCATTATTTGTGATGTTTGTTGACCTTGTTGAATATTTTTGATACAACAGTATTTCACATCATTAAATTACCTGGTTAGATCATATGGCTGTATCCTTTTAGCTTTACTAAGCATAGCATTTTCACCTATAGTATATTAGATATTCATAAATATTTAATATATCTGTTTACTACTCAGGTCCGCATGAAAGCTATCTGTGTGTTGGAAGCCATTGTAAGGAAGCAGGATACCGATCCTTATTTCATCATTGCTTCATATTTCATTGAGAACAATGCTTCTGTTGTTAGATGCTGTGAGCTGCCACAGGTTTCTCTCAGAGAAAAGGCTTCAAAGGTGAGTCAGTTTGCAAAGCTGAATCCCTTAAAGTAGAAACTTGTGCATGTTCCTTTAATCAAAGAAAATACGAAATAACTTACCTTTTATTTCCTGCAAATCACTATTTGCAATACACTTTTTTCCCTGCTTTTAACTCTCTAGGCCAAAGCTCTTGCTACCAACAATTATCAAGATGTAATAAGCTGTACCACTTTTATTAGGTCTTAAATCTGCTGGTCGGGGATCAACCTTCCGGAACCAAAAATCTTTCGGAAACAAAAACTATAATACCTGCTACTGTTCAGATGCCTGATTTGATTGATACGGGGGATCAAGATGGTCCAGGAACTCTAAGCTCAGCTCAGGAAAGCAGTGAGCAGATTATGGAAAATAGTACATATGTTTCTTCGGTTGATGATTTGCTTGGTGGTGAACCTATTGCTGATATAAGTACCACTACTAATGGTACTGGAAGTGATCCATTTGCAGATGTATCATTCCATGAGGCAGAGATTAAGGAAACTAATGACCTATTCTCAGGGATGGCAGTAGAGGAAAAATCATCAGCCATCATGCATGATAACTCTTTGATAAACAAAAATGAATTGCCAGATATGTTTGGCAGCAGCCCTGAGCCATTCTTCCTAGAAAGAGTTGAGGACAAAGGAATTGTCAATGATTTGATGGCTGGTTTGAACCTTAATGGAACTGCCCAAGCTCAGCCTGGAGTCCTTAATGGAACTGCCCAAGCTCAGCCTGGAGTTAAAGCAGAGTCAAACAGTAACCCCAGTGGTTCACAGTTCTTTGACATGAACAGTCAGAGTAGCCATCTGGCAAGTGCTGAAGCATTGAATGGTATTCTTGGTCAAAGCTCCTTTTACCAGCAAATTCCGTTGCAGTACAACTTGCCACCACAAACGCTGTTCAATCAATCATTTCCTGGGCAGCAATTAAATTATGGTGCTATGGGGGTTCTTCTTGCTCAGCAGCACCAGTTGTTGCAAAATTTAGGAAATTTCAATGCTGGACTGGGACATTCGTCTTTCAATTCAACAAACAATGGAAATGTATCTGTGCTTCCGGATATTTTCAATTCAAGTAATCAACCTCAAAATCATGTTGCTGTGATGAGCAATTCAAAGAAAGATGAAACTAAAGCTTTTGATTTTGTCTCGGTATGCATTTTTATTTAGTGCTTATTTTCTCATGTTTCATTTCGTGCAAACATCAGTGCAACTCGCAATAAGTACTGCCTCCAGTCACAATTAAGTGATGTTTTGGACATGGGCATGGTCTCCAAAACATAACTTTGACAACCAATTTCTATTGTAGACATTTATATAACCTAAGGTCCTAAATATTAATAAAGATATTGTTGGTCAAAGTTAAAATAGTTTGACTGGATGCTAGGACGTCACTTATTTTTGACTGGAGGGAGTATTAGATGTGTTATTTTGTTTCCTTTCTGCATGGTATTTAATTAATAATTTCTAGTTTGTTAGTGCCCCACTGCAAGGTTGTATAGAATCTGAGTACTTGATATTATTCTTAAAAATAAGGAGTCTTGTCTGATATATTTTATACACCGGAACTTCGAGCTTTGTTCTTTATAAGCTCTTGTGCCTTTTGGATTTGCAAGTGGAGAGCTATAGTCTATATAGGTTTGTGCACAGAAGAAAGAAAATATACTTGTTCAGGGGAAAATTGGGTAGATACTTCACAAGGTCGTCTAAATAATCTGTAGTGATGTGTTGAACTGTCAATGTTGATGGGATGTGATGAGGAATAGCTGGTAGAGCTTAGGAGGAACAATGTCTGGGCATCATGCCTATTTGTGATAAGATGTCTAGATCGTGTAGAGTTTGTTCAATCATACGGGTGCTCGCTGCTCCAAGCATGTGTTAGCTTATACCAGTTTATGCTGCATTCATTTTCCAATGCATAATAAATTATCATACAATACTTCATGTTAAATCTATTGGACTTACTCTGGTACCTCTGTATTTAATACTTTAATGGTATTGCTATTGCATAAGATGTATTACCGACGATCTGACATTTAAAGCATCCCTCTCTGTTGTTAACAGACAACTTCGCTGTTTTTTTCAGGATCACCTTGCAGCAGCACGTGGTTCAAAGAAGTAACCCGAACAGCAATGATCATATCCAGATTGTGTTAAGAACAGAACTGTTAAGCTTCACGGAAATGGTGCACATCTCGTCACAGCTCCACCGATTAGCTGCTTGAATCACACGGCTGGTTTCGCACACCGTGCCTCAACACATGATTTAAGGATTCTTGCAGATGGTTCAAAGACGGGATATTGCGTTGTGTTATGTATTTAGACAGGTCGATTTTATGTTGAAATAAATTGTGCCTTCCGACTTTCTTTTGATGTCTTGTTCTTTTTAAAGAGTCAGACATTGTATATTGCCATCTGCAGGCGGGATTTTATTTTATTTTTTGTTACTGTACAACTACATCTTGGTTCTTTTGATGGGAATTGTAAAGTTTGTTAAATCAATAAGAGGCGCAATACGAGAATGATGCCCTGTGATACTGCTTGTACACCAACTAGAATGTATCTACAAACTACCTGCGGACTATGTATTGTTGGGTAAGGTAGCTACAGAGAAATGCCTCACGATACAGAGGAAGTAACGCCGGAAGCAGGGTGGCCGTCCTCCGCCGACTAGAGGTAGCAGATCATGGTCCTGGTCACCGGTGATCCACCTCCATTTCTTGGAGGATGAGGTGCTTCGTCGCGTAGATCTGTCGTCGCCAGCGTCTCGGCGACGGAGGGATGGAGCAAGCGGCGGCACTGGGGTGAGGAGAGCATGAGGGAGGAGGTTAACTGGAAGCAGAGCTCATCGCTGGATCTTTCGGCGACGACGTCCCGGCGGTGGAGCAAATCGGCGGCGACATGGTGGAGCAAGCGGCAGCACTGGGGTGGAAGTTGAGGATAGGAAGAGGTAGGAGGATAGTCGAGGCAGAGCTCGTCGCCGTATGGCCAGTCGCCATTGACGACTGCAGTGGACGCGAGAAAGATGCAGCTGGCGCGCCTATGGAGGAAGGAATTTGGTATGGAAAGAAGAGGGTTCACTTGTAATGTGGGAAATTTTTGCAGGGGTTATAACTGGTTGAATTGGCGACAGGAACTTTGTCGCCATTTCAAATGACGATAGGAGGCTTTTTTTGAAATTAAAATTTATTTATAATATTGATAATATCTTTAAGTGTCCATGCAACCGATAATTTTTGAAAAGATAAGAAAATATGAAGTAAAGAACAATTTAGGAGTTTCGGTGTGACCAAATATATTTAGAATGCAATTTCGGCGGCACAATTACAAAAATAGCCCCCCTTCAGCGTCGCAATATAAAAAATAATCCCCTTCGACGACGCGATAAGAAAAATAACCCCCTTCGGCAACACGATAAAAAAATAGCCATGATTTATTTGAGAGTACCGAATGAAATCTTAAAGAGAAGATGACTTGGGAGCTAGGACGTGGTCATTTCGCGTACGAAAAGGCTAGAACTAGGGTGATGTCAGGTGTGGCGATGCTGACTACATCACATGGTTACCTGTAGACACAACAAAAACAAATAGTATCGAAACACGAGACTAGCACAATGTAAGTTATACAGAAATTAATATTTACATGATATAACTGATATTTACAAGAACATATCTAATCGCGGGCCCTCTTGGGACGTACCCCACGTGTGGCACCTAGCCTCATCCGGGGCGGCTGCAGGCGTTGGTACGAGTACGTCAAAGGCTCTAGCGACCGAGGCACCATACCGACGCGAGTAGCATGAGGGGGTGTCGCAAGAGGGTGCTACGTCGGTGGCTCGCTCCGGTGCATCGTGCAGTTGTGAAAGCCCCAATGGAGACATGGTTGCTCTCACCGTGTGAAGGCCCATCGCCCTGTCGTTGTGGCGCCTGGTCCTCATCGATGTCAAAATCTGAGGTCTATGCTCCCTCGTACGACGCCAGCTCCTTGTCCCAAAGGGGAGTACGACTTGTGGAATAGTACGTTATGCATGTAAACAAGATGAAAATGATGAAATAATATGTTATTCATGTAAACAATAGAGACATACCTCACTGCATCGCAGCGGACGACTCCACGTAGTCCTACCCCGTGTACAGGTGGTACTAAGTATATGTCAGAAGAAATTGCTGTTGGTAACTAGTGGACTTCGAAATAAACAAGCAGACGTGAGTGTTTCAGGTATACCTGCGAACTATGCCGTTGTACTCCCAACACGGTGCCACGAGGACCCACCCACCACGTTCGGGTAAGGAGCTGTGGGGCGTGACGCGCCGTGGCTCACCCCCTGTCCACGCACAAGTGGGTCCACCACGTCCATCGGCCTACAACAGGATGTAAGCTGGATGCCTCGCCACGGAGGTCACCAACGCGTGCATCTCCCATTGTAGATCATTCTGTACACAGAATTAACAAGTTAGAAACCGAAAACATGTGAAGTACATAAGAAGTATGAACCATTCAATACGTACCACGCGATGGAATGCGGAGTCCGATTGGGTGGGGTATGTGTCGGTCGTCGTGGCCTCATGTCGTGGTGGGTTGTCCATGACCCTGACGCAACAAACCCTCGTCCGAGTGTTGTACCACTCAATGTACTCCTCATACGTCTCGGGGTCATTGGGAGCATCCTCCCGGACAACGTCCTCCGAGGTGTGGATCCATCGGTCAACCTAGGGGGACATCCTGTCAGCCCAGGAAGTCCTACCAGGTACTCCCTTCCTAGTGTGCCCGTGGAAGGCAAAATGTTAAATTCGTAACTACATAAGGGAAATGAAACGACAGAAATAAAACGTTAACTTACCTATAGACGTTCGACGGCAACCACCGCTCTAGGGCACTGGGACCTCCTGTCGTAGACCGAACTGACGCATCACCTGATGCATGTGGTACTCCTCCACGAAGATGTCATGCACCAAATCCCTCCGCGTGTACCATACTAGTAGTCTAGTGTGTACAAGCTTAACACGCCTCGAGGTGTGCACGCATACACCCACTCGGGAGTGTACGGTGTCTAGATGACACGGTCATCCGTCAACTAATCGAA
The DNA here is from genome assembly GCA_036346405.1 of Phyllostachys edulis. NCBI lineage: Eukaryota > Viridiplantae > Streptophyta > Magnoliopsida > Poales > Poaceae > Phyllostachys > Phyllostachys edulis. The sequence goes on from CM070545.1 coordinate 17,943,472, forward strand.
CATCGCAACATAGTCTGGCGGCCCCCACTCTGGACTAGACAACGAAGACTCTTGAAACTCCTGTTCTGAATCACTGTATAACACCCACAAATTGCGAACTACTGGTGGAGACTCTGGACGAACAACTGGAACAAAGCGACGAAGATACTCTTGACAATTGTCGGTGATTCTACGTCTTTCTTCTGGACTCGGTGGAGTAGTTGACGGCAATGGAACTAGCGACGGAACTGCAAATCCTCCCGCCTCTTCTTCTAATTCAAGAACAACTAGCACAGACGCTACTTGCATCACATACTTCTGAATAAGCTTGGACAAAATAATCTTGTGCAACTTGCAAATACTTCAAACAATTTTATGGGCAACTCTGATTACTGACAAGTCCTCAAGCTTGTTGTGACACTTCATACTATGATGACATATTTGACTTCCAATCCTCACGATGAAGTACACACTCGTCTTGAATCCAATTCTGTTCCCCTTTACTTTCTCTTCCTTAGTGAAATAAGTTGGACACTTGCTGTTCCCAAGCTCTGCAACAAATACTGAAGAACTCCAGGCCAATCTCCCCTTTGATCATGAAACACTCAAGCCATCTAAAGAAATTAACAAGGCAAGACGGTCAAATTAAAATTACAAAACAAAATCCAGCAAAGACAAGAGACAAGATCTCGAGAACAAGATGAGAAAAGAATAGAAAGATAAGAAAAATATAGACTGAGATGAGAAAAGAACAACTACTTAAGCCAAATTAATTGGTTTGATTTAGAAAATAAGTTTTGAAGCTTTTGGCTAAGACGACCATGCTAACTAGGGTTGTGTTCTACAGTCGATATGGATCTAATACCACCTCTGTCGGGACCCGGATTTACACATCCAAAACCCTCTGTGTATTCTGAACTACTCCTAGATCAGTAGCCAGCTCACACAGGAAAATATTGATTAAATATCATCCATTTATCGATTTTAATTAAAAAGATATCAAAATAACAAACAGTAGTAATAAACTAATAAATGGACCTTATGGTCAACGTTTACTTAACTGGCCATGCAGGGCTAAAGAAACAAATAAACTCTTGCAGCGGAATAGAAAACTTGGAAAGACCAATCAACATGCCTATATGTAATCGAGTAGAGAATGCATCCCAATTCGCACAGCCTTCAAAGGACTCTTCTTCATAGAACTCTTGAGCAACTTGATACTCTTCAATTGAGCAGCAAAGTTTAAAGCCGTGAGTACATAAAGTATTCAACAAGTCGTAGGGAACAATATACAATTAATATTCATGCTAGGCTTGAACAAAGGAATAGTCGTATGGTTCTTTTGCAGAAAGCAGGTATTGACAATAAATACAATAGATAGATTGAAATGCGTAGTTGAAAAGAATAATAAATAAATAAACAATTGCTTTGAAACAACTAGTGAACCTCTCGTTTACTTCCCAACCAAACCACCCAGTGAACATTCCATCCACCAAGTGAACATCACATTCACCAAGTGAATCTCCCATTCACCTTCCGACATATTTTTATAAAGAAACTTCACCTCTCGTGTGAAATGTCTGAGCATTGTCAATAACCGAGGACACGACTGTTTAAACAGTTTTAACTCTGCAGAGGTTATACAGCTTTTGTCCATAAGAGATAAATCAACTTATAATGTCCGTTCTCACACTTTTATAGGTGCGTGACTGAGTGATTATCACAAGGACTTACAAAGCTCTTTCCCAACCCAATTATGCCTGCTAAGGTTTCAACACTGAATGTCATCATGACTATCAATCCCGGAACTCACGCTTCCAAAAACATAATTATGCTAAGACATTGCTAATTAGTTAATCAGGTCCATCCCATACTAGACATGTGGTTGTACGATATAATATAGTTCAATAGCGCACAAGATTAAGTCCTTAACAAGTTACCCAAGCGAGACTACCTCATCCAAAATAATGTGCCTCACACACGCCCTTTACTGCACGATCACTCGCTTGAGCATAAATTATTTTGTTCAACCAAACCAATAACAATCCCTGCCATGACACAAAATTTTAATATTGAACATCGCACCACAATTGGTGCAACAGTGACATCACACCACAGTTGCACAACAATGGCATCACATCAAAATTCCATATATCATTAAGTCAAATTATCAATATTGAACATGTGATCATGAGCCCATCGTAATTAAGCATGACTAAGCATATCTACGATAACCCATGTTGGTGATACAAATATGTCCAACTAATAATTAACATCTTATGATGACAAATGATTCATGGTATTCAAATAATCAATGGTGGCAAAATACAAATAGGTGATTAACTATTATCAAAATAGTTGATATAAAGATAGCATGCAATTTGATATAAAACAACATAATTTTGAAATCATAGGATCAACATGATCAAACGACTATGGCTTGCCTTGGCTTTGCTCAGTTACCACAGTTGGATATTCAAAGCTTGCTTCTGCTCCAGCTCCTTGAAACATATCGTCTAATGAGAGAGAAAACAACAAACGAAGCACAAATAAATCCAAAAAAAATCAAATAAAATCCAAAAATAGAAAAACCAACTCTAAAAGAAAGAACTTGATTTTAGATGAATTTAAGAATTTGAATGGACTGAATCAGAGTTCGGAAGAAAGAGAACGGACTCTCGGAAGATTTACCGAAAAGGACAAAGAAGAAACAATATTATCGGGAATATTATCTCGGCTGAAAAGAAAAAGAAAAGGAAAAAAAGACACTGACAAGTGGGACCGGGCTGATTTTCCTAATTAAAAGAAAATCCAAAAAAGGCTAGAGAGGCAGACGAGTGGGCCCTGGTCTATGGACCAAGTCCACGGGGGAGGGTTCAGGTCTATGGTGTACCGGGTGCACAAGATATGAGTGGATGACACGCGGGTCCCACATGTCATTGGGTTAGAATTTGGGGTGACACATAGAAACTCATGTGGCTTGCCACACGGCGATGACAGTTTGGACAAGCAAGTAGCAAGGCTGAGGTGCCGGTTGACACAATGGCCACATCGACTTCGACAACGGCGATGCTCAGGGACCGGGGGCTTTTGGCGACGGTGAGGGACAGCGAAGGCGGAAAGGTTGCAGATCTGGGCAAAGGAGGCTCAACGAACACCATGACGCGATTAGTTCTCACTAGAGACGACCACAACGACAACGGCAAGGCCCAAGGCGGTGGAGCGGCTGGGCTTGTGGCGGTGACGGTGAAGCGAGGGGTTCCCGAGGATGATGAGGTGCGCACAGGCTAGAACACGAGGAGGCAAAGCTAGGGAGGTGGACAATGACACTCGAAAATCACCGACGACAAGGGAATCGATGGTTCAACGACGACGGCGAAGGAAAGGAAAAATCTTCAATTCTTGGCAACGGCGACCCCTCGCTTCGATTGGCTTCTCCCGAGGCTTGGCGACGACGAGGCGATTATTTTGACACAAACGGAACCATCAGTGAAGCTCTACAGTGGTAGCGCGACGAGCTTGGCCTTCAGCTTCAATGGCGGCGACGACAAAAGGTGGTGTGGCTAGGGTTTCTAGGGCAATAGCGGCTCGGGGTGAGGAAGCGAGAGGGGTTAGGTGGCTTTTAAAGGCTTGGGACGGGAGGATCCGAGAGAAACATAGCGACACGGTCGTGTTTGGCTCAAACACGGACAAGAAACGGAGACAAGGAGGACAGCTCCGGCAGGTGGGACCCATGACAGAGAGGAGGGAGGAGGTAGGCGAGCTAGGCTGCATGCTAGCGCACGGAAGAAAGAAGGACCGAGGGAAAAGAGAAAAAGGGGGCCAAAAGAAAAGGAAATGGGCCGAAGAGAAAGAAAATCAGCCCAAAGGAAAATCTGAAATAAGAAAGGATTTCCATGCACCACATGTCGAGCTCAAAGAAATAGCAAATAAACTCCAAAAATTTCTAGAAATTTCCAAAAAACACTCTGGAACTCAAGGAACCCAAATAAAACAGCTTTGAACTTAATTGAAGTTTACATTAATAACATAAAATGGTTTTGATTTCTGAATATTCATATTAAGCTTTTAACTTAACCAAGAAAATTCAAATGGTTATTTTTATTCTTAAATGCTTCAAATAAACTCCAAATTTGGCATGTTGTGGTAGGACCGTGTGTACTGTTGAACTCCTCAGTAGCCTGCGCTAGGCAAGAACCCCGTGGAACCTCATGAGGATCTTCGTGTGCCATATGTCCGGGTGTAAGATCGAGGAGGCCGACTAGAGGGGCGGTGAATAGGTTGTTTTAAAAGATTCTTGACGAGGATATAACAATCCTTATTTTATTATATATCTATAATTCATATTATGGATAATAATGACGTCATATAACTCTTGAGTATACCCCTTAATATTCATAAGAGAGAAGTCGAAGTCGTAAGTTCTCCTACGACCACCCTCAGTAGTCGTGGGTCTTCCTATGACTACCCCATAGTCGTAAGCCCTTCTACGACTATCCCGTGATCGTAAGCTCTACTACGATCAATATGTGGTTGTAGGCTCTCCTACGACCACCACCTGGTCGTAAGCTTTTCTATGATCAGTCCTCAGTCGACAAGACTCACAGACATGTGGGCCTAGTCGATCAGGGAATCTCATGTACCGTATCCAATGATATGAGCAATCAATTACGCCATTATTCCCTCGAATAACAAAGACGACTTAACTCCCCCGTTATGGTGATAATTGCCCGCAACGCTTGAACGCTACAACCCCGTAATAACCACCGTGAACGGCTCCACGATCCGGTAAGCATCGTGACCTTTATATCAAGATCCAACCACGCACCGGGACAAAGATAAAAGGCAAGGATCATCAAGAAGAGAGAGGGGCGAAAGAAGATTAGAAGGACAATACTCTAGTCTCTGATTCTATCTTGTAATCCAGCATACTCAATACATATACACAGGAGTAGGGTTGTTATTCTCCCATGTCTCCATCTCTCGTAATTTTGAGCCTAGAGGAACCCCGAATCAAATAATCTTTACGTAAGTTCGGTTCTAAAACACCGCTAGCTTGGTGCCGCCCATGAGGATTTTGAGTCATCGCCTTTCCTTTGTCTTTCCGATTCTATACTCTCATGGTAGGAGAGTGGAACGAGGAGAACTAGTTCGACTTGGCCAATTATGCTGTTATTCCCTGGAATTACGCTGTTATTCCCTGGAATAACAGCACGACTTAACTCCCTGTTATGGTGATAATTGCCTGGCAACGTTTGAACGTTACAACTCCCGTAATAACCACCGGTAACGGCTCCACAATCTGGTGCGTTAATGTGACCTTTATACTGAAGATCCAACGGCGCACCCCGGGGACAGTATAAAAGGCAAGGATCATCAGAAGAGAGAGGGGGCGAAAGAAGATTAGAAGGACAATACTCTAGTCTCTGATTCCATCTTGTAATCCAGCATACTCAATACATATACACAGGAGTAGCGTTGTTATTCTCCCATGTCTCCATCTCTGTGTAATTTTGAGCCTAGAGGAACCCCCGAATCAAATAATCTTTATGTAAGTTCGGTTCTAAAACACCGATAGTTGGTGCCGTCCATGGGGATTTTTGAGTCATCAGCTTTCCTTTGTCTTTCCGATTCTCATGCTCTCATGGCAGAGAGTGGAATGAGGAGAACTAGTTCGACTTGGCCAATTATGCAAATATCGACATGGATGTCGGTTTCGACTATGAGCCGAGCGATGCATCATCCGATGGTGATGTCGCCTCCGGAGATCTTTCTCCAGGAGACCTTATCATCGATGGAGTTGAGGAGGGATCCTTATCCCCCACAACTATACGCCCGATGGGGAACCACTTTCCTCAGAGGACAAGGGTCAATCCGACCACAATGAGGGTTGTCCAAAGGCGACTCAACACGTGAGGGTCCTCTCTAAATGTCCAAGTCCGCTTAAGACAAATCGACTGCATGACAACTCCCGGAAGTTGTAATTCCGGATCTTCATCAACATCTGGTGATTCTCTCTCTCCGGTTAGCCCAGCCAAGAATGCGATCGAACATGCTCTTCCTGTGAGTTTGACCATCCCAATGTAGGACTCGCTTGCTGACAGAGACGGTTATAATCCAGAATTCCCCTTCCTAGAGGGGTTTACTCCAAGTCGCCAGATGGTGTCATTCAACGACTCCTCAAGCGAGGAGGCCTCTAGCGCAAGTGGAGATCATCAACGGGAGGTTTTCGTCCTGCCCTCAGGTAGCAATAACTCTTCTAGAGACAAGGCTACAGATGCTTCCCGAAGATCACACCCTACGACCGCTCGTAGCAATAACAAAGACTCCACCGACGACGACCAGAGTCAATACTCTGATGAACATGCGGGAAATTCTCAAGATCATCGTACTCCATTGAGGCAAGCTCAAGAATCAGGTATGAATGATTATGAAATAAACCGATGAAAACGAAGTCACAAACGTAGAAAATTGCTCGGCGCGCTCAATACCAGTCGGAAGAAGCTCAGGAACTTCAGCATATCAACGACCTGCTCGAGAACCCATCTCGAGAACTTGCCCGAGCACCTGGCTATGACTTCTTTGCTGAAGAGATCGCACGAAGGCTGTGGAGTACGGTGAGCAAGCTCGAACGACCCCGTCGGTGTCATTCCAGGAGTCGTGGCAGTACGACTCCATCAGTTTCCAGTCAATCGAATAACTCGCCGCATGGAGATCACCGCGAGGTGCGTTGCTCCCCAATCCGGAAAAGAGTTCCTCGAATGCCTGACAATCATAAAGCTCCTAGGAGAGGTGATCAATCACCACTCCGACCGAGATGTTTGCAACAGCAGACAAGATATGAGGAGTATTACCCTCGTAGGATCGAGACTTGCTATAAGTCAGATTCACCCCTTGCTGGATATCGTCGAGTACGATCACCTGGCGACGTCAACCCCTCTTTTCTACAAAGGAGGCATTACGGCATGATTACCGGATGTCGAGCGTTCTCGCCTGACCTCCGAGCAGTTCACTGGCCGCTGCGATTTCGACCAGGGAACATGGAGAAATTTGATGGGTCTCAAAATCCCATTGAATTTCTTCAGATCTACACAACCGTTGCCTGAGCAGCAGCAGGAGGAGAGCGTGTTATGGCGAATTACCTTTCGACTGTGCTCGAAGGGTCTGCTCGATCGTGGTTATTAAACCAACAGTCGAGTCGATCTACTCATGGCAACACTTCTGTGATCAGTTGTTGGCTAATTTCCAGGGCACCTACCATCGCCTCGGAAAGGAGGACGACCTACACAGGATGCGACAAAAGGACCACGAAACACTATGCCAATTCATCAGGCGTTTTAGTCAGGTTCGCAATTCTATTCCTGAGGTTTCTGACGCATCTTTTATCAGAGCCTTCAAGCAAGGAGTCCGTAGCAGAAAGATCACGGAGGACATCGCTTTGAACCCTCCCGCTACTATAGCTGAACTCTTCAAGATGGCTGATCGGTACGCTACTGCTGACGAAGCAGTTGAGTGGACCAAAATCATCGATCGAGATGACCAAAGACCTCGTGAGACTGGCGAAGGTAGCAAAAAGAAGGATAAGAAGGCCAAGAAATCCAAGAACAAGGCAAAGGGACAAAAGCTTCAAGCCAATGCTTCTAAGGAGCTCCTGGCCGTAAGCGATAAGGAGCCATGAACTGACAAGCAATACCCCGATCGAGGCAAAGGTAAGCGCCCCGAACGGAAGAACGATAAGCCTAGGTGGTGCCCTTTCCACAAAAAGGAAGGGCATGACCTCCGCAACTACTAAGTTTTCCAACGAAAACTCAAGACTATTACAACGACAAAGGGCTACTTCCTACCCTCGAAGAAGTAGGGTAAGCCAGTGGTCGTACACAGTCGGATGACAACGAGGACATGCCATTTCAAGATCCCGAGCACACCATCGAGCACATCTTTGGAGGATCATCGGCGTACGAGTCAAGACGACAACATAAGGCAGTCGAACGTGAGGTAAACTCTATTGACTCTCCTCTTGTCAATAAAGTACCGAGGTGGTCGAAGTCACCATCTCTTCGAGAAGGGTGATCGCCGATCCTTCAACCCGACACGTCGTTTTTCGAACGTGGTCGAACCCACCATCAACAACTGTTGAGTAAATCGAGTGTTGATTGATGGTGGTAGCTCGTTAAACATTCTGTTTACGAGCACCCTAGACGGAATGCAAGTACCCAGGACCAAGGTAAGACCGGTAAGATATTCATTTCATGGTATTGTACCAGGGTCTTCGACCAAACCCATTGGTCAAGTTTCTCTTCCTTTAACATTTGGTTCACCAAGTAATTTTAGGATGGAGAAAATCTCCTTTGATGTGGTCAATTTCGATACGGCATATAACGTCATACTCGGACGACCAGCTTTGGCAAAATTCTTAATGGCAACTCATTATGGGTATCAATGTCTTAAGATGCTAGGTCCCAAAGGAGTAATCACAATTCATTATGATAAGAAGATGGTGCACACGTGTGATCGTCGATCCCTCGAGATGGTGGGTCAGATACCAGCTCGGGAAGAAAAAGGACAGCCTTCGACGAAGAGCTCGAAGCCTAAAGCTGCGCCCAAGCCAAACGACCAAGTCAAAGAAGTTCCCCTGGATCAGGAGGAACCTTCGAAGACTGTTCATATTGGGGATACTTCCGACCCCAAGTAGGAAGACGCCCTCATCACTTTCCTCCGAGCAAATGCAGATGTTTTCGCGTGGCAAGCATCCGACATGCCCGGAGTCCCCAAGGAAGTGATCGAGCACATGCTAGCTTTACGACCCGACAAAGTACCCATAAAACAAAAATTACGGAGATTTGCCCCTGATCGACGAGATGCTATAAGGTCAGAATTGGACAAACTACTTAAAGCAGGCTTTATAAGAAAAGTCGACCACCCAGAGTGGTTGGCCAACCCTGTAATGGTTAGGAAGTCTAACGGCAAGTGGCGAATGTGCGTAGACTTCACTAATCTTAATAAAGCTTGTCCAAAAGATGATTTCCCTTTACCTCAGACGATCGGTTGGTTGACTCTCATCGCAAGTTGCTAAACATTAAGTTTTCTAGATGCATATTCTCGCTACCATCGATTAATATGTGTCTAAAAGATGAAGAAAAGGCCGTATTTATTACTCCATTTGGTATATTTTGCTATGTGAAAATGCCATTTGGTCTAAAAATATCGGGCGCTTCTTTTCAACGCTTGATGCAATCGATTTTTTCACCTCAGCTAGGCCGAAATTTGGAAGCCTATATTGACGATCTAGTCGTAAAAAGCATCAAACGGCTTGATCATGTTTCAGATTTGTAGGAGACGTTCGACAACCTCAGAAAACACCGCTTGAAACTCAATCCTGAGAAGTGTGTGTTTGGAGTCTCTTTGGGAAAATTGCTTGGATTCCTGGTCTCCGTACAAGGGATCGAAAGAAATCCCGAAAAGATAAAAGCCATTGTTCAAATGTGCTCTCCAACCACGAAGAAAGAAGTGCAAAAGCTCACAGGGTGTATGGTGGCTTTAAGTCGTTTCATAGCACAACTAGGGGAAAATGACTACCTTTCTTCAAACTTCTAAGGAAGCACGAGGGTTTCGAGTGGTCGGAAGAGGCAAACGCTGCCTTCGAGGATGTTAAGAGATATCTTATTTAGTAGCTCTGCTCGTTTCCCGAACCGTAAGAGACGCTTAATTTATCTAGTCGCCATGACACGAGTAAGGGCGCAATACTAGTTGTAGAACGTGAAAACGTTCAACGACCGGTGTACTACGTAAGTGAAGTTTTGCACGGACCTAAGGAGCGTTACCCTTAGGTCCAAAAGCTTCTCTATGCCCTCCTCATGTCTTCGAGGAAACTGAGACATTATTTTCAGACGCATAAGATAATTTTGCCATCTGAGTTTCCCTTAGGAGTCATCCTTCAAAATAGGGAAGCGGCAGGACGCATGTCTAAATGGTTAGTAGAACTTGGGGAGTTCGACCTCCATTTCGTGTCCCAAATGGCCATTAAATCCCAGATCTTGGCAGACTTTGTCGCCGAATGGACAAATCTCGAACTGCTCAGATCCCAAGACGATACCCACGACAAGTGATTTATGTACTTTGACGGGTCACTTACCTTAAGTGGCTCGGGGCTAGGGCGGTCTCGAATCTCCTAACGGAGAGACCTTAAAGTATGCCATACGCTTAAACTTTCGTGCCACTAATAACGTGGCGTATCATCTAAGGTTTACTAGCTTCAAGCATATTTAGCCGCGAAAAGCACTCGCGATTCGACGACTACTCGTGAGAGGAGACTCTCAACTAGTCGTGAATCAAGTCTAAAAGAGTACTAGTGCTCTAATCCGACCATGTCTCGAGCATTTATCGGAGGTTCGAAAGCTTGAAAAGCATTTTTTTGGGTTTTGAGGTACAATTTATCCATCGAAAGGATAATTTCCTCGCAGACCAGCTTACTCGGATAGCTTCTTCCCGATCACAAGTGCCAAAAGGGGTCTTCTTGGAGCAACTCAGAAGCCGCCTCTCGTGGACACACCGAGAGACATCCCTATTGAAACAAAGATTCTAGATTATGAGGACACTTGGATGGATCCCATCTACAAGTATCTTCAGACGGGTTCCGTACCCGATGATGATCTCGAAGCAGATCGTTTATCCCGAAAGGCTAAAATGTATACTTTGGTCGAAGGAGTCCTCTATAAACGAGGTACTCAAGGGGTACTCATGCGATGCATACCGCAGAGAGAAGGACTAAACCTCCTTCACGACATACACGGGGGCATCTGTGGAACTCATGCTTCCTACAGAACGTTAGTCGGAAAAGCCTTTCGACAAGGATTTTACTGGCCAACAGCCCTCTACGATGCCAAAGAGTTGGTTGAGAAATATGTACAATGGCAGTTTCAAAGCAGGCAAATACACCAACCAGCTCAGGCATTACAAACAATCCCTTTATCTTGGCCTTTTGCGACCTAGGGTTTCGACATCCTAGAACCGTTCCCAAGGGCTCCAGGAGGCTTCGAGTTCCTTTGTGGCTATTGATATGTTCACAAAATGAATCGGCTTAACTCAGGATCGATAACAACGGAAGCCGCAAAACGGTTCATGATGAGAAGCATGATTACTCGGTTTGGTGTCCCAAGTCGAATAATCACATATAATGGTAAACAATTTTCGAGTGCAAAATTTTAGGAATCTTGCGACGAGTTGGGTACCAAACTCTGTTATGCCTCAGTCGCCCATCCCCAAAGCAATGGGGCAGTCGAACGAGCGAATGGCCAAATAATGCAGTGAATTAAAACTCGAGTCTTCAACCACTTTTGTCAAGCGCCGGGGCTTAGGTACAAGAATTACCTCAAGATATGGGCGATTCTTATCGCTAGTCCGCAACAAAGTAAACACCTTTTTTCCTAGTTTTTGGTGCCGGGCCATGCTTCGCCGTAACTAAAGATCAGGTCTACAAGGGTTGAGAGTTTTAATGACTCAACCCAAGAACAACTTCGAGCGGATGACATTAATCTGCTCAAGAAAAGAGAAATCGAGCCTTAACTGCTCAAATAGCCTACCAAAGAAGCCCTGCGCAAATACTACGATCGTAAGGTCCAACCTCGCAGCCTTGCCGTAGGTGACTTGGTATTGAGGAAAATTCAATCCCAATCTAATCGGAACAAGCTTTTCCCCAAGTGGGAAGGTCCTTACATAGTGGTCGAAGTTATGCGACCAGGTTTGGTACGATTGGCAATGGAAGACGGCCGAATTCTCTCAAATTATTGGAATATCGACCAGTTACGCAAATTCTACGTGTAAACGACCAACCATTCAATAAAGCATCAGATTCTTTCTATCTTTATTGTATTACTTCGAGTAGCGCTTTGACAATTCTTTCAACCATACCCTGGTCAAAGGTCCACCATCGACCAGTTACTAAGTCGTGCACTCTTCCACGATAATGCACTGGTCGTAAGACATTCTACGACCAGTACCCAGTTCATCTTTACATTGGTCGAAAGAATGGTAACGTCACCTAGTCGAAGCCTTTCCTCTCTGCACGTGCTCCCGCCCACTAGAAGGAACTTCCTAGAGTCGACTCGTTCCCCCCTTTTTTTACCAACACAAAGAGCTTGGGTTCGAAACATGGTTGAAATAATGTCAAGCCAATTCTTAGTACCTTAGTTTATTTCTTTATCCATCTTTTTGAAAAATAAATTAAGCAGAGTACACTTTCCAAATTTGCTCGACTACTTTCGATAAACTCGGTTTGTTTTAACTGGTCGGAGGAAGTTGCAACACCTAGTCGAAGACTTTCCTCTCTGCGCATGGTCCTGCCCACTAGAAGGAACTTCCTAGCATCGTTCTGTTTCTAACTCTTGCTACCAGAGCGAATATACTGAGTGCATTGAGATAAGTTGGATAAATTTTTTAAGGAACTCCAGACGCTTATCTAACTCAAGTTGACTGTTCTTGATTTGATTAATCTGGTCGGAGATGGTAACATCACCTAGTCGAAGCCTTTCCTCTCTGCACGTGGTCCTACCCACTAAAAGGACCTTCCTAGTGTCAACTCGCTCCTACTCTTACGACCAGTGCAAGATTATCGTGATCGAAAAACTACAAGTTAGCTAAACCTCTCTCTTTTTCAGAAAACCCATTAAACACTATTTACTCGGTTTATCTAAATAAACCAAGCAAATAGTCGGAGGCTAGGATAAAGTTATTAACTTGACTTCAATTCTTAGTCTCGCTCTTTCCATTCATTATCTTATGAGTTACTAACTACTCAACAAGATGATTTTCAGGAAGAAGGAAGGATTATATATCAACATCAACAAAAAAATTTGTCTTTATAGGAATCTGGTATAGGCTTCTCAGGCGGAGGAGAACTGACTTGCATACCCTCCGTGACTAACTCAAATGATCGGGTCAGATTGTCTCTATTAATCGCTCCGCTTCTACTTCAGTAGGCGGAAGTCATCTACGATACAGTACTTGCAGATTAAGGGATCATGAGATTTAAGTTTTGCTAAGACAAATCTTATTTCCTCTTGATCGCATCCTTTATCGAGTTGAATTAGTCACTCTCGGCAGTAGTCACCAACTCTTGCAAAGTTCGACTTGTTCACTAATGGCACTCGATTAGGCGGATTAACGTGTCATCACGAGGAGTAATCCTCCGAATGAAGCCCACTGAGTACATTGTTCAGAGTGAAATATTGTTTTGAAGATTGATCTTCAAAGCCTTCATTTCTTCCCCGATTGCAGTCGAAGCCTCGCACAAGTCGCTTTTACTTGTACTACTTGTTTTGAAAATAATAAGGTCACCAAATAAAATGACCTTGAGAGGAAAACACAACCAATTGCGGTAAAGATTTGCTTACCAACTAGTTGAGAATCTAACTTCTTGACTTCTTCAAGTGCGGCGGTGGTGTCCTTAAGGTAACGTTGCTCCCACGTCTGGACCTCTTGGTCTTTGTCTGAAAGAGAATGAGATTCAGAAAAAGAAAAGGAGGTCAAAGGCGATCTTAAGTTCAGCACTTACCGCTTAATTGTCCCTAAAACTTTTGGTTTGTAGAGTTTGCCTCCTGAAACTTCTTCCGGAGGTCTTCAACCTTCTCACTTAGCTTTTTATTCTCGGCTCTCTCAAAGTCGAGAGAATCAGCTAAGAACTTCTCGTCACTCTTGAGTAGACCTGTTCACGGGCGGCCCGACCCGGCGACCCGGCCCGAGCCCGACATGTTTTTTTTTGGGGCCGTCGAAGCTTCCTCGGCTCAGCTCGGGCTGCTAAATAAGTCCGAACAATTTTCGGCCGGCCTCATGGAAATTTCACCTGAAAAAGCCCACTCGGCCAGAGCGAGGCAGCCACACCCATCAAGGCCATTCATCCATCTGACCTCTCCCAAATCTCAACCCTAGTAGCAGGGAGCTCTTCCCATCTCCCGATCTACCCAGACGGTGCTCCCCTGATCTCCTCCCTGCCAAGTCAGGTCCCCGGCGCCCCCCCAAGCGGTTCTCCCCTCGCTCGGCCCTCCGCTGGTGCTGCCCCCTCCCCGCTCCGAGCTCCCGTGGCGCCCCCCAAGGCAGTAAGTCCTCCCACGGCTTCCTCCCTCCCCGGTCGGCATTACTCATGGCAAGTTTTCTTGGTAGACGGCTAATGGCACATGCAATAATTCTTTCATTCAGGTCTCTTGGTTCTGGGTGGTAATTGCCATTGCCATCACAATGCCAATCAGAAGTCACCGCCGCCTTCTAACACATGATAGTGAGGGAGGGCGGTACATTGCAATGAAGCGAGGGAAGACGAATGCTGAATAGGGAAGGAAATTCTTGTTCATTTGCGGTACAATTCAGATTGATTCATTAGCCTTTGATTTGGAGGTGGCAACTATCGGGGGATGTTATTACTTGATTGGTGGTGTACAATTCTTGGATAGGATAAAGGTTTCATTTTTTTGTCTATTAGTCCGTAATTGTTTCATTTACATTGATGTTCAATGAATGAGTATAATATGTATACCACCGGGCTTGAATTTGGCCGGGCTTCGCCGGGATTTTGCGGGGGCTGCTCTGCCTAGAAAATGCATCGCACTGGCCTCATTTCGGGCTTAGGCTCGGTGTTTTATCGTCGAGCTTTTGTAGGTCTTACCGACGCTTGAAACAGTCTACTCTTGAGCCCTGAAAAGGAAAGGGTAGACGCCAAAGAAAGAACCTCGGTCAGAAGTTCTTCTACGACTAGTTCCTCGTCAGTAAGTTTTTCACAACAATACCCTAATCAGAAGTCCTCCTACGACCAAGCACCAAGTCAGAAGTTCTTCTACGACTAGTTCCTCGTCGTAAGTTTTTCTACAACAATACCCTAATCGTAAGTCCTCCTACGACCAGTACCAAGTCGTAAGATCTTCTACGACTAACCCCCGCAAGTATTGCGTAAGTAGTCGAAACATAAAAGGAGCCAAGCTAAGATCATAAAAAGGGAAAACATGATCGTGTGGTAAAAGCAAAAGGTAAATGTTGTTCTTACACTTTTGTCTCTTTTACGCACTTTAGAAAGTGTCTTTGATCTTAAGTTTGGAAACAACCCTCCCTAAGGAAGGTTTCTTCGACTTTTTCTCAACCACGTCTAGTCGAGACTCAAGTTGAGGAACAGTCACGACCACGTTTGATCGTGAAGCTTGATCGAGCACCATTGCTCCTTGAGCCTCTTGGCTCTCCGGTTGGCTGAGACCTGTCTCGACCACCTCAACAACCTTGACTGCCCCTCGAACGCTGCATCGGCGCAACAATCTCCTTCACAAAAGACACAAAACACTTCCAGTTCTCCTTTTCTAATCGCTTGATAAAGCCATGAGAGGTAGAAACTGCGAAGGTTTTACTATCATAATAGAAAAGTACCTTGGTCTTGGGGGCCATGGGTTTGAATACTTCAGCTACTCCTACCGTGATTGCTTCCTCTGCAGCAATTATTTTCGCGGCAAGATTAGCCAAAGGTGCAGACGGAGTAGCGGAGCTCGAGCTTACACTGCCCTCATCAACGGCTTGCGTGAGCCTCCTCCCGGTGTTCGGGGAGCATCTGCTGCTCAACAAATAGGGCTCGAGCTCGAGCCTCCCTTGTCTGCTGCCTTAACAAGTCGGGCGTCTCTTAGCCGAGGAGAAATAAAGCGCTTACTACCGCACCAACGACCATCGGTTCGATTTCTTCGTCAGTCTCGACGGTCCTCCTTGCTTACTTTCTTCGTAAATCGAAAAGAGAGATATTATAAAGCCATTATAAGTTCTTCTATAACTATCACCATGTCGTAAGCCTTTCGACGACAACCCCGGTCAGAAGTTTTTCTATGACCGTAACCTCGATCGTAAGCCTTCCTATGATCAATACCCGACCATATGTTCTTCTATGACTACAAAGTCCTAAAAACGAAATCGACTCTTGATTACCTTTAGGTGCTCCACCTTGTCCTCTCGGAGATAAGTCACCAGACTGGAGGCGCCACAACATGGGTCGGGTCTTCACAGATGAGCTTGACCCGAAGGCCAATCTCCTCTAGTGAGAGGTCTGCAGGATAAGAGAACCTTCAAGTAGTTTCCAATTTAAAACTAATGTAAAGAAGGCTAAAGCTCAAGGTTTACTTACCCTCTGCAGAGTCCTCGTCAGTCCGTCGGGCCCGAGTACCTCCATCGATGAGCCCTCTTCTTCGAGGGCCGATCTGCAGCGTGATGAAATCCTTCACCATGTGCCATCCGATAAGCCCCTCTTCCTTCAAGTCCGCAATGGCTTGAATGAAAGGGGCGATCCGCCAAGATCCTGGGAATCGAATCCTGCTGAACCTTCTCAGAGGCTTCTGGCGAAAGAGAGGTTGTCCTTGTTGGTGATCTCCCAATAGAACCACCTCTTCTTCCACCCCGCCACGATTTAACGGTAAACATCCTGAATGTACTCTCTCGACTTCCCGTCGTGGAGTTTCAGACTACAACCACTGCGATTCCGCTTAATTGGGTCATTTTGTAGTAATACCTAACAACTCGGATCGGTAGGAATCCTGTGTAGGTTTACACAGTACACGAATACCCCCAACATTGTGATAGAATTAGGGACAAGGTTCACCAACTCCACTTGGAAATATTCGAGTACCAATGTGAGAAAAGGATGAGCGGGTAATCGAATACCACACTCACAGAATGCTTGGAAGACGGGGATTTGCCCAATCTCCTCCGATGGCCAATGCTGCCCGACGGCCTCAATCCACCGCACAAATTACATCTTCGGAATCTTCTCGGAGTCGACCAAAGCTCTGATTTTGGTCGCATCCATTTCCGATTCGCCCATCGAAGCGGCTCGGCCATTTCTCCCAAAAAGTCGAAGATTTGGATGTGGAAAGATTGAAGAAGAAAGCTTGATTTGGTCGGCGATGGAGAACTCCTGGAGTTCGAACAAAGAAGAACTATTTGGGGGAGGTAAAGGACCTTATCCTCACCCACGTTGAAGATTTATAACCAAGACACCAAGTTCAAAAGACGTGGCCCCAACGCTTGCCAACGCCTGAACCGCCTCCAATAAACAAGGGTAAGGGAGTCGATTGAGACTCTTAAATTTGTTTGCTCGAGAAAGTCAGGTCTGTTTTTACACCTCAAGCGAAATTACCTCCTTGACCAAGTCTTTTTCTGGTCAAAACACAATAGTGACTAGAATGATCCCGCTTCGACCACAAGATCTTTGCGACCACTCTAGGACCAGTTAGATCTCCCACGACCACCTTGTAAGTCACAAGATTATCTCATAACTTTCTTGACCAAGTAAATTTCTGGTCAAATGAAACACCAGTCGAAGAGTTCTTCCTTTGACCATTTCCCTACGGCCACTTACTGGTCGTAAGACTATCTACTGCTCCTTTTCCAAGTAAGTTATTTTCGCTTAAGCTGGGGGGCTAGATGACGAGGATATAACAATCCTTATTTTATTATATATCTATAATTCGTATTATGGATAATAATGACGTCATATAACTCTTGAGTATACCCCTTAATATTCATAAGGGAGAAGCTGGAAGTCGTAAGTTCTCCTATGACACATTCGCAAACTAAAGTCACATACTACAAGGATTATGCATGAGTCTCAACTATTTGCAAAACACATTGACAAATATCGACAACATGCCAAAGAGAGCTAGAGCAAGCACTAAGTGAAGGGCTACGGTAGGCTACACTAGCGTAAATTAATAAAAATTCTACCCGTAAACCAAGATCACCGCAGCTTATAGATCACGGCCTTACCACTAGACGCCAAGTCAAGCGAAATTGATGTAGCACGCTTCAGGCGAGTAGTCGATTAAGTTGATGCAAGACGTCAAGGCGGAGTAGTCGTACTACTTCCTCGCCCTCGTCGCGGCCCCACGTACAACTCCTCTCTCTGCGGTTCGTCCAAACGCTACAGATGCAAATACTCAAAGGTATCCACACGTCACGGGAGGAAGCGACGACGCCGACTACTAGATCCGCGCGAGCGATTAGGGCGTGGGGGGTGGCGCTGTGGTTTGAGGATGTCACGAAAACTCATCATCAATCTGCATGCGCCTTGCCCTCCTTTTTATAGACGCCCTTACAATGCGCTTCTACTAATAGAGGCCCATTAGGACTCACGTGCAGATCTAATTCGGATCCAATCCGAATTAGGCTTCACTTAAGTGTGTGACCCTATAGGTTCACGTATGTTTAGACATGACGCGAGTATACATACTTGGTCAATAGTTGGTAGCGACCTCTAGCAAGACGTGCCAACTCCTAAACGCATACAAAGATCATATCGACGAACCATCACAACGTTATGTACATGCCAATCCTTTGCCTCATGATATTTGGTCGAGCTCCAAGTCGACCACTCTATCTCGATCCCGTGATCCGGAATCCCTTACTAGGTTAACTCTTAACCTTAAGTAGCATGGCCATGCATTTCGATCCGATCACTCGAGGCCCAGAGATATCTCTCTCGTAGAGAGGGCAAATCCCATCTCGACCGACCATGCCTCGCAAAGATGCTTCATGACAAACCCGAAGCTACCTTTATAACTACCCGATTCACGAGTAGCGTTTGATAGCCCCTAAGTAGGTCGATTCACATCTCAAGTACATGCATAATCTCAAGTCTAAGGACAAGGCGCATACATTGTGTAGAGAGAACCATAAGTATAATTGTTATGTCTCATGTTGGGTCGGTCCAACCCCATGTTCTAAACATGTGTCCACATTATTGGTTTGACATCTCCATGTCTATGACACATGAAACATGGTCATCAACCGATACATGTGCTAATCCATCATTCACGTGTGTCCTCACATGAACTCCGACTAGGGACAACTTTAGAATAACCATATAAGTAAAGAGTCTCACAAACAAGTCACATACTTGTTAATCAACACAAAGGCAATATTCAAGGAACATTTATTAAATCATGGATACAACGAAATATCATCATCTCTATGATTGCCTCTAGGGCATATCTCCAACACTAAGAGCTATCAAAACATGACACACTCATGCTACTAGTCAAGACCCCTCTTAATAGTACGACAACCTATACTAGCAATCCGTTCTTCACACCAAACACCGAGACCGGTAAAAGACTAGGAATACATCCTTAGCCTATGATAGTCATACCTTTGTCTTGAGCATTCATCTTAGAGTGATCACTTGATGATGAAAATCTCCACTCCAAGTCCGGGATCTTGACTTTTAATATGATCTTCTTCACTTCATGATCTTGTCTTGATGCTCATCAACACATGATAACATCCTAAGTCTTCATTATCATGGAACTGAGCCTGTTTCACCAACTCATGAAAAATGTTAGCTTACATGACGATTATCATTCATTACCAAAATACTTCATTAACTCGTAATGATGGGTCTAGATTCTTCATCGGGACGTCGTAGCCACCAGGGGGCACTACTATAGGAAAGGTCTTCACAGATGGTTCAAAAACGTCATCACGATTTCGTGAACCGTATGAGTTTATGGGTCAGTGATGACATGAGGTCATCACAGACGGTTTTCTAACCGTCTGTGATGCATACTATCACAGACGGTTATTAACTCAGAATCGTCTGTGATAGCTTATGTATCACAGACGGTTTATCTTACGTATCACAAACGACTTATAGATAAAACCGTCTGTGATAGCTTACATTTCACAGATGGTTTATAGATAAAATTGTCTGTGATAGCTTACGTATCACAGACAGTTAATAGATAAAACCGTCTGTGATAGCTTACGTATCACAGACGGTTCGTAGTTGGAACCATCTGAGATAGCCTCTTCTCTACAAAATCTCCAAGCAGTGGCTGCTTTTGCCTTTAAAACTGGCTTTGTGTGTGTGTGTGTGTATTTCGTAGTCCCTTGTTAGCTAACTCGATGCCTGAATTAAGCTAGCTAGCTTGCTCCTTGGCCGTTCATCTTAAACGTGCAGGTGAACCACGGCCTACTTCATCGATCCTAACACACTTGAGTGTACGATTTGCTACACTTTTTAAGATTTATTCAACTGCCTTTGGTGTATTCGATTCGTCTTAACTAAGTCGGAGGAAGAAACACATCTAGTCGAAGTCTCTCCTCTCTGCACGTGGTCCTGCCCACTAGAAGGAACTTCCTAGCATCGTTCAGTTTCCTACTCTTGATAACAGGATAGACTTATTGAAGCCTCCAAAGAAGGGCGAACGAATTTTTGAAGTTCTCGGATGTTTGTTTAACTCAAGTTCTCGTTCTCGATTTAATTAATCTAGTCGGAAATGGTGACATCACCTAGTCGAAGCCTTTCCTCTCTCAAGACGTGGTCCCCTTGCTAATCGAAGGAACTTCCTAGTGTCGATTCGTTATTATTTTTTCGACCAAAGGCATGACAATCGTGACCAAAAACTACAAGTTAACCAAACCTCTCTGTTTTGAGAAACCCTTTTTAACACTATTTATTTAGTTTGTCGAAACAAACTAAGCAAATAGTCGGGGGCTAGGATAAAGTTATTAATTTGACTTCAATTCTTAGTATTTCATTCGTTAATTATCTTTTGAGTTACTAACTACTCGACAAGATGATTTGCAGGAAACAAGATGGATTATATAATACATCGACAAAAGATTGTTTTTCAGGATTGTTACAAACTACTCAAGAGGAGAACCCGCTGCATCTCCTCCAAACCTTCCTACCAACCGATTGCATTTCTTCAATCGACGACTTGCTTCGCTTGAGGCGCTTAAAGTCGGCTTCGATTGATGAATGTTAAGGCTAGGGTCATGAGCTTTAAGTTTGCCAATGCATAACTTACTGACAATTCGATCGCCTCCTTTATTGAGTCGACTTGGTTGGCTTTCAAGGTGGTTATCGGTTCTTGCAAAGTTCCGAGTTGTTCCCCAATTGCACTTATGTGAGCGACCATCGATCATCTTGAGGAGCTTTTCCTCAAGATGTAGCTCACTAAGTACATTGTTCAGAGCGTGACCTTCGCTTTGAAGATTGATCTTCATTGTCTCCATCTCTGTTGGAGTGCGAGTCGAAGCCTCATGAGTTGTTTGTTTTCGACCGCTTGCTCAAAAAGAGAAAGACCGGTCAAGCAAAAAATAAACTTCTAGAGGAAAAGAAAACAAAAATAATCACAGGGAAAATATTTCCTTACCTGCTAATCGAGAATCCAACTTCTTAATTTCTTCCTCATGGGAGGCAACGATTTCAGCATGCTTCTTTTCCCATGATCTAATTTCCTCCGCATTTTCTTTGGCAATGCGACGGCTTTAACATAAATTATGGTTTTATCCTCGAGCTCATTTTCGAGACGTCCCAGTTCACGGTCCATTTCTAGAAGAGAAATAAGAGTGAAAAAAGGGAAAGAACTCGTAAAAGATTGCAGGTAAAGAATTGCTTACCTGACCTTCGGGATTTTAATCTTGTAATTTCTTCATCTTTCTCTCTGGCGATACGAGAAATCTCGTGAATGACCAAAGTTTTATTTTGGACTTCATTCTGGAGCTTTCTCATGTCATCTTCTTTTCCTAAAAGAAGTAGCAGTCAGGCAAAATCGAAAACATAAGCAGTCTTAAGTTCAAGACTTCATCGTTTATCCTTTCTCGCATCCTTTCTCGCTGCAGAGTTAGCTTTTTAAGCTTCCTCAGAGAAATTCTACTTTCTCCTGTAACTTTCTCGACTCCTCTTTTTGATAATCGAGCGAGTCGGCCAGAGTTTTTTCATCGCTGTTTAACCTGTAAAGGTTAAAAGTGGACATGAACATTATTAAATCGGTTGTAAGTTTTCCTATAACCATTGATCCAGTCGTAAGTTCTTCTCGACTATGGGTCGATCGTAAGTTTTCCTTCGACTAAACATCCGGTCGTAAGTCTATTACGACTAGTATATAGTCGTGAGTTTTTCCACGACAAACCCCGTAAGCACTATATAAGTAGTCAAATCGAAAACGACTATGAAAATAGTAACTTACCACCTCTCTGTCTGCTTTGCGAGTTCCTCTTTTTCTGTCATGACTCTAGAAGTTGTCGATGATATTCACCGACAAACGGCGATATGCTCTATGGCTTTCTGCAAAAGACAAGACAATGAGAAACAAGAGAAGATTATACCTGTATGTACAAGTATCGTCAAATACTTACATTCATGGTTGATCGAGCAAATATTGAGTAAACCAGCTCTGGGTGCTTCAGCTCGTCCACTCTCTCAACTTGGTCCCACCAAACCTTCTCAAGGCGCTCATTATCAAAAGTGTTCCCTCTATTGGGAATGTCTTTGGGATGAGGGACTCGGTGGCGAGATCTAAAGGCAGAAGACCCCACTATGGAAGCAGGGCCAAAGAAATCAGAACAGAAGTTGAAGTATTCCTCATCTTCCGATTCTGAAATTGTAGTTTCTCTTTGGGTACCAGGAAGGAGGTCCGCAACGATTTCCTTCCCCGCACGGTGGTCAGGCATATCACCACCTTGGGCAGAGGCTTCTGCGACTACCTCTGCTGGTCCTATGACCGCGCTAGTGGTCATGGCGGCTATCTCAGTTGTTGTAACCGCTATCTCAACAGGTGTAGCCGCTACCTCGAGTAGTAGCTCCAACCTCGGTAGTCATGGCGGTTACCTCGGCGGTTGTAGACGCCACCTCAAGAATTATGGTCGCCTCAAGAGCCATAGCTATTTCTTTCAGTCATGACAACCGCTTTGGGAGCCACGACTTCTTCCACCACTCGGACCAAGATGATCCATCGATAAACCTGCGTCCAACTCTCCAATCGCCGAGAGGCGGCAATGGGCTTCTCGATAGAAGCCACATCAAGGACGGAAGAAGTTGAGCTAAACAAAAGGATAGCAAGTCAAATTGTGAAAAGCAAAAAGTAAATGTTGTTCTTACACTTTAGCTTATTTCACATACCTCTGCATCCTGGATTTGATCAGAAACTTTGAAGCTATTTTCCCGAGGGAAGGGTTCTTTGACTTCTTTGCTACGACCACGTCTGGTCGTAGCTCAAGTTGGGGAATAGGATCGGTCATGACCACGTCTGGTCGTGAATCTTGAATAGGGACCATCTCTCTGGTCTCCTGACTTTCCGGAGGGCCGAGATCGGTCTCGACCACTCGAAGGGCAGCACTATCCTCAACGGTAGGTTCGGCTGGATCAGCGTTGTCCTTCACAAAAGACATAAATTCCTTCCAGTTCTCCTTTTCTAGTTGCTTGACAAATCTAGAAGTGGCGTAAACTGGAAAGCTTTCTTGTCGTAATAAAAGGTACCTTGGTCTTGTGAACTTTCGCTGGGAGGTTCTTCAACCTCCTCGGTCTCTCACCGCAGCCGCCTCCGGTCTCGGTTTCCACTGAAGATGTGCCCTTGCCCTTACGGGTCTTACGCACAAGAGGTTCTTCATCCTCCTCAATTTCAACTATTTCGACCTCACTATTGTTGCAAGCGTGTGTCTTTGCAGATTTTCTTTGAGGACCTCGTCGAAATAAAGGAACTCGAGCTTGATCCTCCCTTGTCGGCGACTCTTGAAAGTCGACGCTTTTTCGTCGGAGGAGATGAGCCCTTGTTCACTGGCGCCCCTGCACCAATGGTCATCGGCTTCGACCTCTTAAATCGTCTGGCGGTTTTCCATGCCTACTTTCTCGTAAATAAAAAGAAAAAGAAGAATCAATTACCGATGAAGTTTTTTTTCTCGACCAAGATACTTAGTCGTAAGCTTTCCTACGACATGTCCCTGATCGTAAGATTTTCTACGATCACTACCTAGTCGTAAGTTATTTCTACGACTATGAATTCCTAAGGATGAAATCAACTTTTGATTACCTTTAGGCGCTCAACCTTTTCTTCTGCGGATAAAACCGCATGAATTTGAGGAACCGCCACACTAGGTGGCGGGGGCTTCTCACAAATAAGTTTGACTCGAACGTCAATCTCTGCTTGTGAAAGATCTGTATAAAACAGATAAATATATTAAATTAGATAATTTTGAAGAAGACCAAACTGAGAGTTAAGTCGAAAAACTACTTACCTCTCTCGTAGTCCCTGGTCGGGTCTCTTGGCCCCGTGTACCTCCACATAGGAGGCACTCGTTTCTTCAAAGGATTAATCCGACGTGTGATGAAATCCTTCACCACATGCCATCCAGTCAACCCCTCTGCTTTCAAATCCTTGATGGCTTGAATATAGGGGGCAATTCGACTGATGTCCTGGGGAGTCGAATCCCAGGAAGCTTTCTTTTCGGCAGCCTTCCCTTCGAAGGTAAGACTGTCTTCGGAGGTGACTTTCCAGTAAAACCATCTCTTCCTCCACAACGGCCATGAGGACCGAGTGAACATCTGAATATACTCCTTTGACTTCCCGTCATGGAGCTTCAAACCACAACTTCCAGCTATCCCGGATTGTCGAGCCATTCCATAGAAATACTGAAAGAGCTCAAGATCCGCTGGAATTCCTGTGCACGCTTCACGAGATACACAAATCGCTCGATTGTGATGGAATTAGGACCAAGGTTCACCAATTCCACTCCAAAATACTCGAGTATCGGTGTGAGAAAGGGGTGGCGGTGTCGAAGACCACACTCACAATACGCCTAAAAGACGGGATTTGTCCTTCCTCCCCGACGGCCATTCTTTGCTATCTTGCGGGAACCACTCCACAAGAACTTTCTCTGAATCTTCCCAAATATGACAAGGGTTTGCATCTTCGCCAGTATCCATCTCCGACTCGGCCCATTCGGAAACTCTCGGCCATTTTTCTCGAAAGAGGAGATTTTCGATTGAGTTGGTGGCGAGAAGACAAGAACTTGACGAACAAAGAGAATGATTTGGGGAAAAGTAAGATCTTAGGTTTTACCCCGGTAGATATTTATAACCGCGTGCCTTGAGTCGGAGGCGTGACATTCCAAGGGTCGCCACAGCCTCTGAATCGCTTCAATGCAGCACTAATCAGGCGTCATTTGAGATTCCCCAGTGTGTCTGTTCGAGAAAATCAGGTTTGTGTTTACACCTCAAGCGAAATTACTTTCTTGGTTAGATCTTTTCAACCAAAGGAAACGATAATCGGAAAGTTATTTCTTCCGATCACTATACTACGACCACCTCGCGATTGTAGGAATGCTTTTACGACTACTTGATAGTCGTAGGTAATTTTCTTGACCAAGCACATTTCTGGTCAAAGTAATATACAATCGAAGAGTTTTTCCTTCGACTATGTTTCTACGATCCTCTCGCGGTCGTAGGACCATCTATAACTCCTTTACCAAGTAAGTTTCTTTCACTTGAAGCTGAGGGGCTAGATGACGAGGATATAATAATCCTTATTTTATCTTTTATCTATAATTCTTATTATAGGTAAATATGACGTCATGTGGACCCTGAGAGTACCCTTAATATTATGAGGAAGAGCCTAATGAGTGGTCATAAGTCCTTCTACGACCACCCCCATAGTCGAAGTTATGCTACGACTATCCCATAGTCGTAAGACTTGCTACGACTACCTCATAGTCGTGAGGCTCCTCACGACTAGGTCATTACGACCACCTTATGATCAAATAAACCTCTGCACAAGTGGGTCTTATTTGTTAAGGGATTCAAACAGTCATTATCTGTTATTCTCATGAGTAATAGCACATAATACTCCATTATCTCGGTATATAGTCATTGAGCGACGTGGAGGAGTTAATACACCGCGATTACTACCAATGTGCGCCATTCACGGGATGTGATGAGTAGCCGCTTCACTGAGTAATTCTGTTCCTTCATGTACTATAAAAGGCGCATCGAGAGAAAGGAAAGGGGATCGATCGGGCCATCGGGAATACAAGCACTATCTGTAATAGTCTTAGTTTTTCCCTGATTGTTGAGAATATACTCAATACCATACACACACAGGAGTAGGGTTCTTATTCTCTCAGGAGAAGGCCTGAACACATATAAAAATCCCCGTGTCGATCTCTTTGCGTGATTTCATTCTAGGAGACCCCCCCGAATCAAACAATCTTTACGTAAGTTCGGTTCTAAAACACCGACAAGTAACATTTGTGGTTTTCATGTCAAGCAGATAAGAGTAGCAACCTGTAGAAGCTCACCTCTATCCATGTAGAAGTTCGTTTACATTCATATGTGCAAACTATGTGCAAGGATTTTGATTCCATAGATTCATAAGCTTTTGATTCCAAAATTATTCATATACAGTTCATCCTATTGTCCCTAGAGATTCATTTCATATCTCATCAAGGATTATGAATGGATGCTAGGAAATTGTAAAATCATGTTAGATGACTTAATTTTAGAGAATTCATACCACGAAAGATAGAAGGCAATCAACAACACCAATTCTGAAAAACACAAACAACTCACAAAGGGATGGCAAGAGGCGACGGCTCGAGCTCGGGGAGGAGGAGGTGGGCTTGGGGGAGGAGGCGTGCCGTGCTAGATGAGGAGGAGGTGGCGGCTCATGCTCGGGAGGAGGAGGCGCGCTGGGCTCGAGGGAGGAGGGGCGCCAGGTTCAGGGAGGCGGCGGCTCGGGCTCGGGGAGGAGGTGGCGGGATCGGGGGAGGAGGCGCGCTAAGTAGCTCGAGGAGGAGGCGGCGCCGGGCTTAGGAAGATGTGGGATCCTGAACCCTAGCGCACCGCGTCGAAACTAGTTTTGTTATTGTCCCTAGAGTCCGAATATAAATAGGGTTGGACATCACAGACGGTTCCAATATGGAACCGTCTGTGATATGGTTCCAATAGAGCACTCGTTGTCTAGCCACTTCATCGTCTCCTCCCGCTCCAGCGCCACACACCTCCCCACGGCGTCCTCCTTGGACGCATTGTACATGGCCTTGCAACTCCAATATACATACATACACAATTCAAGACGTTAGAATAAATAGTAGTACATATTTTTGTAGGTATAAATACATACGTACGTGGCTCGTAGGCTACAGAGGTCAGCCATGGGCTGAGGAGAGCTCGCAGCCACATGGCCGACAATGTCGACGACGACATCGTGGGGAAGAGCGACGGCAATCACCGACCTCCTTGCCTTGGTCCTCGCCGTCACGCTCCGTGATCGCTGCGTATACGTATGATATATCAATGTCGTGATCGTAGAGCGATGGGATTGAGGTACGTATAGAGTGATGTCTGGATGATCATCTTCGATGGCAAATTATCCTTTTTATAAAACAAGGAATAAATTCGGCGCGTCTGACGAAGAGACGCATAGGGGAGCCGAAGCGGTATTGATGTGAGCGAAGAGACTCATCGACGATGATGGCGACAAAGAAACTCATCAGGGAGCTGTAGCGGTATTATCACAGATGGTTGTAGTTAAAAACCATCTGTGAAGTCTACACAGACGGTTCGTGTTTAGAACTGTCTGTGAAGTATACAATTATCACAGACGGTTGTGTTGTAACCGATCGTGATACTCATAAACGGTTTTAATATGAACCATATGTGATATTATCTCTTCACAGATGGTTTTTAGCGCAACCAGTAACACAGACGGTCTCTAAACCAAAATCGTCTTTGATTGCATATAATACAGACGATTTTAGTCAACCGTCTGTGATGAGACGTCCAATATTCGCCTTTTTGTAGTAGTGGGGAAGCCCGCGTAGGGCAACCCGGCCAGGAAGCCCACGTCCTAAAGCGTCGGCGCCATCTCCCCGCATGAAAGGTGGAACGTGTGCTTCTCCAGCCTCTGCTGGTCAACCAGCGTCGCTAGGAGGCACCGGTCGTACGCAAACCGCCTCGACATACGACCACCAATCACGATGTCCTAGTCGTCCTCCTACATCGCCTCCACCATCCTAGGTAGTGGAAGGAGGTCTGCCGCTTTCAACCTACGTCGAAAGGAATAAGAGCATACGTGAGTCCACCCACACAAGTCAGACTGAAATTGAGTACATGAATGTCACAACTACATGTACCTCAGAACACAACGTGGATCTACCATCCATGCCCTCATGGGCATGCGTAGCCACAACACACCAAGCTCAATGGGTTCCTCGCCCTCCTAAGGGAGGACGGTACTAAGACAACTACAGTGACTCGCATCAACAGTCGAGTCAAGCAACTCATACGACCACTACATAGTGTCTCATGGGGCCGCCATACCTAAAAATTCAGTACACACATTGTAAATAATACGAAACATACACAAAAAGTAATAAGAAGCGACACATATAATTAATTCAATTATTGCATAAAAAAATTTACTGCACGATTAGCGACATATCTAGAACTGATGTACACACAACTATAAGGACGTACTACGTGACATTATAGGATATAGCAATACATTCCATCTAAAAGTATGTAATTAACTCTATAATTGCACAAAAAATATTTTAATTAAGCTATAACAAATCATATTTAGTTACTCTAGAATTTTTATAGAATCTTTAGAGGCATCTTGCTATTTTCCTTGTTTAAAAAGTGTCTTTAGCATTTAATAATATTTACCGTGTACAAATGGAAACCAAATTTAGGTTGAGACTATTTTAATGAAGCTCTACATACCCTATTTCACTACTCTAGAATTGTTTTAGAATTTTTAGAGGTATCTTGCCATTTTCCTAGTTTTAAAAGTATTTTTGACATTAACAAATTATTTACCGTGTAGAAATGGAAACCAAATTTAAGTTGAGAATAGTTTGATTAAGTTCTACATACCCTAATTCACTACTCTATAATTGTTATATAATTTTTAGATGTAGCTTGCTATTTTCCTAGTTTAAAAAGTATTTTTGGCATTAACAAATTATTTGCCATGTAGAAATGGAAACCAAATTTAAGTTGAGAATATTTTAATTAAGTTCTACATACCCTAGTTCGCTACTCTAGAATTGTTATAGAGTTTTTAGATGTAGCTTGCTATTTTTCTAGTTTAAAAAGTATTTTCGGCATTAAAAATTATTTACAGTGTAGAAATGGAAACCAAATTTATGTTGTGAATATTTTAATTAAGGTCTACATACCCTATTTCGCTTCCCTTTGGAATTTTTATAGAATTTTTAGAGGTATCTTTGTATTTTCCTAGTTTAAAAGGTATTTTTGGCATTAACAAATTATTTACTATATAGAAATCGAAACCAAATTTAAGTTGAGAATATTTTAATTAAGTTCTACATACCCTATTTCACTGGTCTGGAATTGTTATAGGATTTTTAGATGTATCTTGCTATTTTTCTAGTTTAAAAAGTATTTTTGGCATTAACAAATTATTTATCGTGTCCAAATGGAAACCAAATTTAAGTTGAGAATATTTTAATTAAGGTCTAAATACCCTATTTAGCCACTCCTGAATTTTTATAGATTTTTTAGAGGTATCTTACCATTTTCCTAGTTTAAAAAGTATTTCCAGCATTTACAAATTTTTTACTGTGTAAAAACGGAAACCTACAAAGTTTCAGCTTTGTTTGGAATTTTTGTGGATTTAATCTAAATCATTCGAGTACTGCATCATAAATAATATCTATACGATAAACTAAACTATACTAAGCTAAAATGATGTACTACATCAAACTACAATACAACTAAAATTATCTAATCTATTGAATTCTATGCCGCTAGTTTTATTTGCTAACTTACCAGGGTTTTGAATTTAAATACAAAGTTGCAAGAACATTAACCTGCAAAGTGGGCGACCGAATATGCTTCTCCCTCGCTCTCTCTCTTCTCCGCTACGGACTGACAGCGCTTCGCTACGTCACTTCTCCTCTCTTCTCTTCACCCTTCTCTCTCTTCTCTTTTTCTCGTAATTAAAATGACTTTTGGGCCGATTTTGAGGGGTTTTATAGTCTGGCCTCTATCGCCAGTTGGAATGGAGGCAGAAAGGCACAACCTCCTGTCACCATTTCTACTAACGATTGTCACACAAATCAAAGCCTGTCGGTAGTTGAAATGGCGATAGGGTACTAAATGGGCCCCTATCACCGTTTCAACTGACGACAGCAACCAATTCTTGTATTTTTTTATTTCGACTATTTATTTTTGTAATTATTTATTAAAATAATATTATTTTCAAAAAATCAGAAATTTTTCGTCCCAAAAACTCGTAAGCCAGCGCAAACTAGCGAGCGCCCGATTCGATCTGAGCCCCCTACTCATTGACATCCCTAGGGCTATTCATTTTGCTACCATACCAAAAAACCGAACTGTATTGGTCAACTCGGTTTGACCGGTATTCGGTATGAGATTCAAAAATCAAGTTTTTCGCGAGTTCGGTTTTTTGGGTAAAAACTAGCTGAAAACCGAAAAAACCGGTTAGCCCTCTACGACAGTAGCTCAACCCATCTGGTCCACCTCATGTCCACACAGCCCAACGGCCAGCCAGCCCACCCCGCTCGGGCGCACATCCCACACTTAACTCTTAACCAGTTAACCCTAGCAATTCCAAGTGACCACCCAGCCGGCGCCATTGCCCGTTGCGTCTGCGTGACTCTGCCCCTCCACCTCCACAGAGCGCCACTGTAGGATCAAGGATAACAGACTAGAGGGGAGGTGAATAGACGGTTTTTAAAACTTTGGGCTAAAAACAAATTTTTAGCAAGTAAAGCTATGAAATTCAATTTCATAATTCAATGACTAAATAATTTAAGTCTTTCTAAGTGCACTACTTACTCTAGATCAAGCTAAACAACCTAATGAAGATACAATATTGCTATATGAATAAATGCACTAAGAGAAGAGTAAAAGAGATAAACCACAATATGAAGACAAATGATGTTTTCCCGTGGTCTCGAAGACTTGCCAGTCTCCACTAATGCACGTTGAGGAAGATTGAACGAATTAAGCTGGTTCCACACGAGCACACCCCTCGATCACTAGAGATAGCTCTTCTCCACTCCGAAAAGACAAGCTCCAACCTTCACAAACGCTCGGATTTGCTCTAAAGCTTCTTGAGAAGATCACCGAATCACTTTCTTCAAGCTGTCTAGGAGGCGGCAACCTTTAAGAGTAATAAACCAATAACACTTCGCTTGAAGATGCTCAAGTGCCACAAGAATCAAACTCAACTCAATGCACTTGGAGAAACCTCTACAACATTTGTAAGATAAAACTTTTGCTCCCAAAGAGTAGAAGAAGAAGCAAAGGGCTCAAGAGTATTCAATTGAGGTTCTAAAGCCACCCCTTGCTGCAGTAGGTGAGGTACTTATAGCCTCCACCCATTTTACTAGCCGTTGGCACTCGCGACTGTGCAAAAACAATAAGTCCGGTTAGTCTGCAGGCACATGGCCAGTCAGTCTGGACTACAGTATAATGGTAAAATCTACAATAATTAATGCTACAGAAACTATCCGTTATGCCAGGTCCGGTCAGTCCGTCCACTCAAGATTCGATCAGACCGGGTTCAAAGATTTCCAAATCAGAAGATACATGCTACTGGAAAAAGCTGACCGCGTTGGTCAGGCTGGGGTTTCGGTCTGACCGGTGAAACCACTGTGGTTAGTTCGGCATGGAAAATTAAGTAGCAAGACCAAAAACACCATTCTCTGGAAAAAAACTGACCGCATCAATGACCCAAAGGTTCACCAGTCCGGCCCTCTAATTGCGTTCAGTCCGGATAGCAAAATAGAAAAAAGTTGAAGCCAAAAGAGAGTCTCTGGAAAAAGCTCACCGCCCTACTCAGTCCGGGGTTCGATTAGTCCGGACCTCCACCTGCGGTCAGTTCGGCCAAGAAATAAAGATCAGATAAAATGAGGCCGAAAGATCACTAAGAATTCCAAGATTCAACCAAATGAGTTTGAGCATTGTGGCACACTTCGCTATCAAGCTACTAGCTATTGATCCCTTTTCATAGTGCGGCTACCTACACCAGCAATCCGGTCTTTTATCCTTCATACTCCTAGACCGATAAAATTATGAAAAGATCATATTCTACTAGATTAGATACTTTTGCCTTGAGCTAGATGATGTTGATATCCAATACTTGAGTACCTTCAGTTCTCTTTATTTTTATCCAAGATTAATCTTTTCAATCACTTAACAAAACAAGTTAGATCACAACACACAGTTGTCTTTAATTATCAAAACACTAAAATTAGGGCTAGATTCTTCCGCCGCGCCACCACCTAGGCCTTCCCAAAGGTTGCCAGATCTGCGTGCCTCCGTCGACCCCCACGGTCGACGAAGCGAAGCGATCCGAACCTCGTCTGCGTTAACGCTCATTGCCTTTCGCTCACGAGGGCCGCATGGCGCTGCTCGACGCCGACGCCGCCGACTTCCTCCTCTACATCGCGCATGGCGGAGCCGACAGCACAAAGGGAGACGCTCGGTGCAGATTCGGAGGCAACAACTCCAGTCATCGTCGTTAGGGAGGTGGATCCGTCGTGTGAGCTTGTCTAGGCCCGAGCGGCGGCGAGGCAATGCGGCCGGGAGAGAGAGCAAGACGGTGACGATCTGGGAAAAAGATGTAAGGAGTGAGAGAGAGATGGGTTTTGTTCGGTAAATACACTTAGCCTGGGTGCACAGGACTAGGCTGAGGCCTGGCTGCTGCAAGTAGGAAGCTTGCAATGAAGCTAGTATTGCTTTCATTTGCTTGAAATGAACGCCACAGGTTGCTTACTCTCGGTACTTGGTAGTTGCTAGAGCTGTTGAACGGCAAAGACGTAGGAGTGTTGCATGCTGTATGTGTGACAACTTGTGTTCTGTGTGCGCTCATGTGCTAACTTTGGTAGATGTTAATATTTGTGACCACAAGTCGCCGTATTATTTTGCAATTCGCATTAACTTTGATAAATATGGTATTTACCGATACCGTACCAAAATAAATTAGTATTTATCAATACCAATCCATATTTTAAATAATACAGTATTTATCGAATTAACAATACCGTTTTTATAGAACACATCGTAATTACCGAACCATATTTACCCAGCAAACCGAAACTGAGTCGCCGACTGTGGACTCCGAGCCGGACTCCTCCACAGCACGTCGCTTTCCCACGCCGAACGAAACTGAGTCGCCGTCGCGGAATCTACCCGAGTCACATGAGCGCCCCAATCGAGCCGCTGACGCGTGGGCCAGGTGACGAATCCCCACTCCTAGACCCACATGTCAGGGAGTGCGGAGTAGGGCCAGCGTGGCGGACCGGGACTGCGACCCGGCCACATAAACGATACGGCCACACGCATCGCTCCACTCTCGCCTCCGTCGCACTCGCGTACCAATCTCCCTCCTTTCCGCCGGCGGCCATGGACGCCGAGTACGTCCCCTCCTCTCCGACGGCGCTGCGATCCGACAGCGCCTATACTTTTGCCGGTTTATTTTATTTGGTTGCCTTATTTGGTGATCGGCTTAGGCTCTTGTTTCCTGTATAGGTACCATGGCCTGCAGCAGGGGAGCTCGTCGTGCCGGGCCGCGGACGCGGCCGCGTGTGGCGCCTCGCACCAGCAGAAGCGGCAGCGATGCCAGGTCCTGGCCCGGTTTCTTTGGTTCCGTCGTTTCGCTTTCCCGAGTTGATCTTGGTGTTGTCGGTAACGAGTGCGGTGCGCGGTTTTGAAATTTCCGTTTGATTTTCTGTTCTTGGAGCGAGGACCTTTGGTCGCTGTCGAGGTATCGCGTCTAGGGTTTGATTTGAGTCGAATTAGGGTTTTTGTGGCGAAAGTGTCGATCTTGGTACTAGGGTTTGGGTTTTAGGGTGGCAATTTAGGTGGGTTGGGTTTCTCTTGGGGGTTAATTTCTTAACTATGTTCGAATTGGGGGGTTTAGGGGTGTGTTCTTGCAGCGCCTAGCCTTTGTTGGGCTGAATGATGCAATGCCGGTGATAACCGGCTTGAGGTTTACGATCTTGGTTTGTTCGAAGATTTTTGGGTGTCGGTGCTATTTGCACACGGTAAGTACTGATCTTTGGTGAATTTTCATTGACCCGATGAGCCTTTCTGGAAATTCTTATTGTCTTTGAAGATCATGAAGCTGAGGTTTCGTTTCAGGTTTCAATTATGGTGCAACTGAAACCATTAGCAGAACAGTCTTTACTTTCACCAAATGAGAAATGTTCAAATGCAAACTAGATTGCTTTCACTGAATAATATGGTAGTTGGGGCCTTTATGCTAATGATGCAATTGTGCAAATCAATGCAAGCCCGGAAGCATAATTCATATTAAGATTTTGATGTTAGTGATTGGCAATCAATCCACAAGATTAATTAATAGTGGAGAGTGAATTGCAGAAGTAAGTACTTTCCTTGTTATAACCTTATTCGTGGAAACAAACATATCCCGATGCTTTTGTTGTTAGCCTGATATAATTAGTGATTACTACTGTTTTATACAAACATAATGTTTAACAGGGTTCTTCCAGTGACCAAGTTGGATCAAGTACAAGTGATTCTTTGCAAATGTCTGAACCAGAGCTACAAGATGTTGACCATGGAGAAAATGAGGAAGAAGATTACTATATGGAGGATGATGACGACGACGCTGGCTATGAATCTGAATATGAATTTGATGAAGCTGACTTTAATCAACAGCTTGCTGATAAATTTGATGATTTGGATCTGCCTCCAGGTGTGGAGGCTACTGTACCTTGGCTGAAAATTGCAGCCAAGGAAGAGCAAGGCGGTGTGACATCCAAATTAAATATTCAAGATGAAAATGCAAATAAATATAAGTCTTTCAAACAGTTTGACACTGTTCAAAATTTCTCTGATCATCATTATGGTACAAAATCAGTGGGAGAGGTAACATGTTGAACTTATTACTCTTGTTTTATGCTGCTTTTGGATATTTATCTCTTTTTTCATGTGTACATCATTTCAGACAAGCAGAGAATGGGCAAAGAGAATTCAACATGATTGGAAACTTTTGGAGAAAGACCTACCAGGTTAGCTATTTGCAAAATGGGTTAGTTTGTTCTATGACCCATGAGTTTATCATACAGTTTACCACCAACAAATAGGGTAATAGTCATTTTTTCTGTGGCTTCCTCAATCTTGGAGTTCTCTTAATCTTTGTGCCTGGTTACACTTCAGCTTATAAAAGGGACCAGAGGGAGTATTTTTTTTTCTTGTCCTTGTGATTACACGCTCCCATTCATTATGGGTTATATCTTCATAGCACTGTCAATTCTCAAGATTGCTGCCAAAATGATGTACTCTACCCTCTGATGCACTTGCTGCTTACTGTTGTACTAGTACCCAGGTACATATCGGATGCCGGTGCAGCGTTGACACGGCTCCAGTACGTACCTGGGCAGATCAGAATTATTTCCGTAAAAAAACAGAAAACAAAAATCCGATACACCTCGATACTGCCCAATACCGGCACGGCCTAGTTAGACATACCTTGAATTGAAGCCGAGCCCAATAGGAATGCATGTAAGTCTAGCACACAATACAGAAGCCTCTCCCTGTGCCCCCAGATCCCCATTCTCTCCTAGCCTCCCTCACGCGCCTCACTCTGCTGGCAAACTGGAGGTGCAAAGCTGCGGCCTACAGCGGCCAGCGAATCTCCGGCTCTGCTTCTTGCACACATCAGGTGCATCCCCTTGTGCCCTTCCTGGATTATTGCTCCCCCTTCTAGGCTTCTACACATCCGCCACTTCTTGATTGGTTTTTTGCTTCCCTTTCATGGACAACAACAGCAGAGCCACACATCTGGGTTGAGGCTAGTGGTGATTTGTGTGGGAGCTAGAAATTGAGAGAGATCTAGGGAAGAGAGAGAGAGAGACTGAGAGGAAGAATAGAGACAGAGTGGGTATCGAGGGAGAAGGATGTAGGGTTTGGGATGCAGTTGGGCCCAAGATCTGGGCACATCTGCCCCATCAACCTTTTGTATTTCTACCAAAGACACCATATATTATGTATGTCTATATTTTTTTAAAAATATATATTTACGGAAATCTTTTTCCTACTACCAGGTGTAGTTATTCCCTATTTCATATCTCACAGCATACGGAGCATCTCGCACAACAGAGGGTATGTACATGGAGTATATGAGTATACAAGACCACCCTGGTGATATGTATACTTTTTTGGAGGTGGTATGCACATTTTTTTAGACATATTCCTTTCTATGTGCAAATATGAAGGAATTAGCAAAATAGGCTAAAAACTATGGGCCCCCATTCAATTTTTTCACGTGGTTCGCATTGGAGTGTCTTAAAATTAGCAGATAAGTGTACCCAAAGTGATAAAGGAGTATATCAAGTTCATTTGGGTTGTATATCATAGGTGGGAGTAACTACACCTGGTAGTAGAATAGATTTTCCCTGTACTATGTGTGTGTGTGTATGCTGTATCACCGTACCGGTGTCTCTTATCGGTGCATCGTAGATTGTACCTTACGCTCTTCGTCTGTTATTTGTCTGTAAAATCTTAGGGATCTTGTAGTGAGTTTCAAAAATTGAGTTGATTTGATATCACCAAGGTTCTAAAAATCGGTAACCGGTACTCGACAGGTCACCCACCTAGTAGTGATTATAGGGCATAATTGGTCGATTATGCGGCATAACCGGCAATTACACGGTAACGGTAGGACACCCGTTACTTGATACGGCCTAGTAGACCCGTTTTTATAACACTGGATATCACCTTTATTATTAATCAAGTGTTGCCTACAAAAATTCAACATCTTATCTGCTATCAGTTTTTGTATGATACTAATATTAGGAATTTAGGATTTAGGATCATGTGGCACACACACCGCTTCTAACTACGTCATGAACAACAAGTGAAGTTTAAATCACATGTTTGATATTTCTATACACATTAGATGAAGTTGGACAAGACAAACTATGGCTTATGTGTTAGTTGTACTTTGTTTCAGTATATTTTATCAACTTAGAAATGAAAATCCTGATAATTGCTCATTGTGTAGCATTTATTTATGTCCGCGTTGCCGAAGATAGAATGGACCTTCTTAGGGCTGTGATTATTGGGCCCAAGGGAACACCCTACCATGATGGGCTCTTCTTCTTTGACGTTCAATTTACCTCGTCTTATCCTTCTGGACCTCCGGTATATACCTAAGCTTCAACATTTCTCTTTTACGATTAATTTCACCTTTTTTATTGCAATGTTTGACACTGATGGTGTGGCAGTCGGTATATTACCACTCTGGAGGACTTCGGCTTAATCCAAACTTATATAATTGTGGAAAAGTCTGTCTTAGTCTCCTTGGTACCTGGGTAGGTACTGGTTGTGAGAAGTGGAATCCAGCTCAGTCAACCATTCTGCAAGTGCTTATTTCCATTCAGGCTCTCATTTTGAATGAGAAACCATATTTCAACGAGCCAGGATATGAGACCTACGCCAATAGTGTAAGTGGACAACGAAATGCTATGGAGTATAACGACACCACCTTTCTGTACTCATGCAGGACGATGTTGTATTCACTTCGGAGGCCTCCAGAGGTAACGGTTCGCTCAATTTACCTATACCTCTGGCTCTAAAGCAGCAAAAACAAATAAGTTCAGCAAAAACAAATAAGTTAACATTGCAGTTTGGGAAAGAGTGTAGTATTAACATTTGATATCATGCCATTTTAATGCATTGCTCAACCTGGAAATCCAGCTCTGTGATAAATTTACTTGTGACATGCTAGTAGGTTAGCCTTTTATTTCCTCAAATCTCTGAATAATATTCTTTCTATATATAAATCTTCCCATGGTTTGCTACATTTACTGCTGTTGTTTTAGACTTGAGAAAGGTTTGTTTATAGAGACTGCCATCTACTGAATATGATGATAAGTAGTCAGAATATAGGTACAGAGGAAGTGTTGTTGGATTTTTGCTTAGATAATTTTAGTAGTCTGTTCGATAGTACACCGGCTTTTGACATAACAGGCTCTTTTTTAAGTACCAAACAACTGAGTGATTTGCAGATTGGGATAGAACTCTAATTTCTGCTCCTTTGTAGCTGAACGCATTCAGTAACCATCTTTTGCTTGTGGCTCCTTGCAGCACTTTGCAGACCTTGTTGTCAGCCACTTTCAGGAATACGGGCATACCATTCTCGCAGCTTGCAAATACTACATGGAGGGCAATAAGATTGGATCGGTGGTCCCTGAAGAGGAAGAATCAACCGACAATGATGCAGGAGCATCCAGCAGTAGCAAGCTGCCAAAGCAACGACGGAACAAGGTGGATGCTCTCGGCAGGCGTTTGCAGTTCAATACCAACTTGAAGATGCTGTTTGAAGACCTTCTGATGGAATTCAACGTGAAGGGAGCCGACACCAAGAGGTTTCTTGCTGAGAAGGTGAAGAAAAAACAACGTGCAGCCTGAGAAGCATGTAACGGTGCAGTCTGCAGGTACAGATAGTTTTACTACCAAGGCGGAGACGATGCATGCTCCGTGAAGTAAGTGCAAACAAAGGGGTCATGTTCGTTTTACTCGGCCTAACAGCAGGGAAGATTTTGTGTATAGTCGGTTTTGAATTTCTAGGACTTGGTTCAACAGAAGGATGGTGTTGGATGCCACCGGATGAAGTGTCGATTCTCATGGCATCATATTCGAGTTATCCGTACATTAGGTGTACTGTGGATCTCATATACTTAAATGTTATATCAGGTATATACTTTGCTAAATTGATCGAGTCTTGTGTATATATATGCTGCAACGCTGGCATTCCACCTTTGGGCTCCTACCGACGAGCGGTGGCCGGCCGGGAGGGATAGGTGGCTTGCGCGCGTGGCTGCGTGGGTCATCTATGATCCATCCCCAGCTGCTCGTCTGCTCCTATCTGCCTTGCGTGGGTTGGCCCGTGCGCACCACCTCGGCACGCGCCGTTCCACCACGCTGCAGGCACCTCGGCGACCGTAAAGCCGCAACGCAACCCGCGCCGCGCGGACCGGGTGCCAGCGGGGAGACGGAGCGCGCTTTCGGCACTGCACCGGCCGGCTCCCCCTATCCCCGCGCGGGAGGGACGCGCTCGGCGCCGCGCCCCTAGTGTGCTGGCCGCTGATTGTTCCTGGCTAGCGGTCGACACGCGCGGCCGGCTGGCTCCGTTTGGACGTTGCTGTACCGCACATGACGAGGCAAGTAGCAGTAGGCAACAGCCTCGCCCGATCGAGCCTCGAGGAGAGGCAGGGTCGCAGGGCATTGCTGAATCTGGAGATCACAAGGGCGCCGCGTGGCGAGGCGGCGAGCTCATGGTTGGCTGGTTACTTCTACTTGCCTGCGCGCCTCCTGCCCATGCTGGTTGACTGAGACGCGCGTACGCACGTCCTCTGTACGTGCGCGCGTCTAATACCACGATTTAACAGCATCAACCATGGTTCCATGCCATGCACCATCCATCAGTCATCAGCAGCTGCCTAGCACATTCACGAGCTAGGCAGTCAAACAAGGGCCGACCTAACATAAGGTGGTTCTCAGCCTCTCAGGGCAAACACCACTGTACCCGAGCAACAGAAACACCGCAGGATGCAACAAAATAGAAAACGAAACAGTACAAACACCTCGTTCTCCGTTGAATACTGCTGTTATATATGCTTGTCTTGCTTGAGTGTTCGAGCTGCTAGAAGTGGCACTGTACTAGTAACAAACACCATTCAGCAGTAATACTAGCCAGCCAGCCTTCTTCGCTGGAAATCACTCATTCTATTATCTAAATAGCTGCCTCTAAGTTAATTTGCATGAAGCTGAACAAAACCCTATGTAGGTGCAGGTGCCATCACAAAAACATCCCTGCCGGCACACGATGTGCCGTCGAGCATTTCGTACGGTGCAAGCGGCAAACGACGATCACCTCACCCTCACCTGTTCTAACACAAACTCTATACTCTTTCTTGATCAATTATGTGTTGAGGCTGCGACGTCTAAGGACCAGTGGTGGCATTGCGATTTACAGGCCGCCGCCGTCGCGTCCACCGTCCGGGCGAGCATTCGCGTCAAGAAGCAAGAGGCCGTTCGCCGCGTCGTGCTCCCGGTTGCTCCAGGCCCTACCGTTCACCGTTGCCGCGTTCCGGCAATGCAGCAGCGCCATACCGAGCCCGCCCTCGCCGCACCTGTCCAGGCGCGCCTGCCAGGACGGCGGCCGGAAGGCGAGCACCTCTACCGTGTCCCCGTCGCGCATGTCGTGCCGCGACACGAACAGCGACCACTGGCCCGTGAGGCGGTAAGTCCGGCGGGTCACCCGGTCGCGCTTCAGCACCATGCGGTACGGGCGGCCCACGCGGTCCAACGCCGGCACCGGCAGCCCGCCGCGCTCCCCGCTGAACACCAGGCGGCGCTCCCCCGCCGTGAGCATGCTCAGGAGAGGCGAGGTCCTGACCAGGCTGTCGGGGAGGAGGAGGCGCGCCTTGTGGCGGCTGCGGTCCGAGAGGGTGAGCCGCTTCGTGAGCACCATCGCTGGCCGCGAGATGCGGTGGCGGAGCAGCTCCGCGCGCAGACCGTCGTCCCGCTCCCAGCGCCCGTCTCCGCGGCCGCTCGCGTCGCCTCCCGCGGTGAGACGAACGGGCGGGCTCCCGAGCCCGCCGTGGCCGTGGCTGGCCATCTCCTGAATCGTCGAGGCCGCCTCATACGGGTGGTACCGCACGAGTCTCTTCTTCGGCGGGAGCATCTCCGGCGGGACGCCGGCGAGGTCCTCACCGGACACGTCGCCCCAGATGGGCACCGTCATCGGAAACCCCCGCGCGGGCACCAGATGTTCGACGCATTGGTCCCCTCTCGCGGGCCGGCTAGTTCTTGGGGAAGGAGACGAGAGCGCCGACCCGGCGGGTGCGAGTCCGGGGGCTGGAGCGGCGCCTGGCCCTGGCGGAGTCCCATGACGGGGCGGCATCCGGAGGGCACCTCGGGGATGGCATGGAGGAGGCGGTGGCGGCTTTTTGCTCGGAGGCGAAGTTGGTCTAGGGGTTGGAGGGGCAGAGGGGGACAAGAAGGGAGATTCGAGAGGCCCCATCCTCTTGCTCTTGCACGTCCGGGACGATTGTGTTGCCGCTGCTATTGCCTATTGGCCTTCACCCCTCGGCAAGGCAGGGTGTTTGGTACCAGCCCTATTTTACTGTTGAAGAACCGTTGCTGACGTGTTCAGTCCGATCGAACACCTCGTAGACAAGCGTGAAATCACATCAAACAATGTAAGAACAAATAGTAGATTGAACACACAAAGAGACAAATGTGTAGAGGGGTATTCTTCTTCTTTATTCCTTCATCAAGCAATTTTTTTCAATGACTAGCATTCTCTATTTATAGTCCAGAGACACTAATAGATTTGGATGAGGCGCTCACCCATGGGCCGGTTGCTAGGTCAAGCCCATGGTTTCCCAACACTCCCCTTTGGGCACTCATCCTCACATGTTCATGCCTCGTTAAAACTCCATAAAAACCTAGTACGAAAAAATTAGAGGAAGAGTACATAATACACGTTCTACTGTGCTGCATGAATTACCTAATTGAAAACTTTAGCCGAGAAACTTCAAAAAAACTCGTCAAGGGAAAAGAGTACAATTCACCCAATTTCATTTAATCTTTAGGATTTATTCTTTGGATACTCGATCTTCGTGATCAAGTTTCAATAATGAGTTCGTGAAGATCACCCCCGCCCCCAATTTTGCACTTCTCTAAGTCTCATCATTCTAATTCCACGCATGCACCTTTCCAAGCTAGATGCTGGAAGTGACTTAGTGAATAAATTTGCAAGATTTTCACATAACTTAGTGTGTAGTATTTTAATTTCGTCCATCATTTGCAATTCATGAGCATAGAATAACTTGGGGTTAATATACTTTGTGAGATGACTCTTCACATAACTCCTCTGCACTTGTACAACATAAGCTACATTATATTCATAGATAATAGTAGGATTTGCGCGGTATTCAATCTACATGACTGCTGGATGTGGTGAATTATCCACCGAAGCCAAGCACATTCTCATGAGGCCTCGTACAATGCTATGATTTTCGAGTGGTTCGTCGAAGTTGATACAAAACTTTGCTTAGACGATTTCCATGAAATTGCAGTTCCACCACATAGGAATACATAGCATGTTTGCGACTTGGCTGTATGCGGGTCCGACAGGTACCCAGCATCTGCATAGCCAATCATATTCAGGTCTTGGTTCTTTTTGTAGAATAGACCAAGTTCTTTGTTTCCTTAGATGTATCAGAAGATGTCCTTTATTCCCTGTCAATGCCTTTTGGTAGGTTCTATACTATACCTTGCTAATAGATTTACGGCAAATGCAATGTCTGGTCTGGTACATTTTGCTAAATACATGAGTGCTCCTATTGCACTTAAGTACGGAAATTCCGGTCCTAGGACTCCCCCCTCTTCTCTATGTTTGTACGGATCATTATCTTGCTGCAAAGATCTCCCGATCATTGGCACTTTCGAAGGGTATGTCTTTTCAAAACCGAACCTTTCTAACATATTTTGAGTATAGGTTGACTGATGTACTGATATCCCTTCAGGGGCATGCTCAATCTACAAGCCTAGGCAATATTTGGTTTTACCCAAATCTTTCATTTCGAACTCCGACTCCAGGTAAGAGCTTAATTTCTTAATTTCTTCCAAGGTTCCGAATATATTCAGATCATCTTCATACACTGAGATTATACAAAATCTATTCTAAGATCATCGTATAAATACACAGGGATTATTCTCATTGTTCGTGTAGCATTTTCTTGCATAGAAAGTCACTTTAAGCGATTATACCACATCCTGCCTGCTTGCATAAGTCCGTACAATGACTTTCTGAGTTCC
The DNA here is from genome assembly GCA_036346405.1 of Phyllostachys edulis. Lineage (NCBI taxonomy): Eukaryota > Viridiplantae > Streptophyta > Magnoliopsida > Poales > Poaceae > Phyllostachys > Phyllostachys edulis. The sequence goes on from CM070545.1 coordinate 17,986,094, forward strand.
ACACTGTACAGATTTTTATTTGCTCTGTCTTGGTTCGGGACAGGGATACATTCAGGCACCTACATATAAATGTCCGAATCAAAATTTCTATAAAGGTATGCAATTACCATATCCATCCATTTCATTTCTAATTCAAGTTCACTGCCATTGAGATTAAATATCTAAAGGCAGTTCCGCCCATGACCAAGGAATAGGTTTATTCATAATCAACTCCTAGACGTTGAGTGAAACCTTGTGCAACGAGTCTTGCTTATTTTCATTTATCTTTTGAATAAATATCCACTTATGCCCGACGGGGTGAACATGAGGAGGCGTATGGCTTACAGACCTAAACACCTCTCTTTTATTTAGAGATAATAATTCAGTTTCTATTGCCTTCTTTCAATCTTCTCAATATGATCTTTTCTTACATTCAGTGAGCGATGCAGGCTCTAGATCAAGATCGATGGTTGTGGCAATTTTCTTTGCAAAGTAAATATCAACATTGGTTGTTGTGTTATTTATAGATTCTCCCGTAGTCACTAAGTTTATAGCTATTGCTTCATGGGGCAAGTTTTCTAATGCTTTTACTTGCTCACCGCTGCTTCCAATTACGGGGGCAAGTCCTTTTAGTTTTTCAGCTCCGATGCGTGCGCACACTCCATGCTGGTATCTCCCTCCGTGGGAATATTCAAATCCGGTATGCCTTTCCTGAAGGTTCCATACTGGTGCTAGGTCTCAACTAGACCTGTTCAAATGCCAGGCCGGGCCGGGTTTCGGACCGAGTTTGAAAAGGTCAAAAATCAAGAGTTCGAGCTCGGCTCGTCATCCAAAATCTGAAATTCGCATTAAAATGTAGTATTTTAATCTTTTTTTGTAATAAAAAAGTAGTATTTAATTCATTTTTAGGATTAAAATAATATATTTCTATTTTTAAATTGTTTTTTTGGGATTTTGGGCCGGGCCGGGCTTCCTTCGGGCCAGAAATGGAGTCCCAAGCCCGGCCCGGACACGGTCGGGCTCGGGCCAAGCCGGCGGGCCGAGAGGCCCAAGAACAGGTCTAGTCTCAACTGGCCCCCCTTCTGGTTCTGGGGAACTTCGGTGATCGGCTGTGTTAAATCATTCTTATCATTTTCACCAGGTGTCCCCGGTTACTTGGGATTCTAGGGGCCGGAGTTCTCATTCTTTTCTGAGGTCTTATGACGGAATTAGGGATACCTTCAACTTTCTTCGGTATTTCAACCCTCTTCGGTGCATTGCGTGCAGGCACATGGGACTTGGTCACGCTCTTCAAATCACTAAAGTGGTCAGGCAGTTGATTCACTAATGCTTGCAAATCAATTATCTTCTGGACTTCAATTGTATTTTAGACTTCACTATTTTCTTCACTAGTGCGCGGGTCATCTGCATAGATTCCCGTGGCTTGCCACGTTATTTCCCGATATTTTTCATCAAGAGGTTGATTTTCTCCCATAATGACGGGAAACTATCCTCATTAAATATGCTATCAGCGAAGCGGGCGGTATGCAAATCTCCAGTCATAGGGTTCAAATACCTGATTATGGATGTTGTCTCATAACCAACATATATCCTAGACTTTCGGAGACGGCCCATTGTAGTTCGCTGTGGTGGTGGTATAGGTATATAAACCTTGCAACCAAATCTGCGAAGATGAGAAATTTTCAGTGCTGACCCTGGCGCTAGTTGTATACGTGAATGGATGTTATATGCTGACGGTCTAAAATTGATGAGAGTTGCTGCGTGCAGGACTGCGTATCTCCAACATATAGTTGGTAAATTACAATTATGCAAAATCTGTTAGTTCATTCTGGGTGTGGATATGCGGTATGTAATGCTCATCTTTAATTCCCACTGCCATGCAATAATCATCAAATGCCTTCGAAGTAAATTCTTCGGTGTTTTCAATTCTGATGAACTTCATATGATGATTAGGGAAATTATTTTTAAATTTTAATTATCTGCGAGATTAGCTTTGCAAAAGCATGATTTCTCGTCGACAATAAACATATGTGTGACCATTTCGAGGAAGCATCGATGAGCTCCATAAAATACCTAAATGGCCCTGACAGGGCTGTATAGGACCGCAAAAGTCTCCCTAGATACGATCTAGGAATGCAGGGACTTCATCCTTCACTTTCAGAGCAGAATGTCTATTAATTAATTTTTTGATGGCACATGTGGGGCACATAAAATCTTTCTGATTCAGGAAATTCTTTACATCGATATTATGTCCCTGTGAATTGTTAATTATCTTTCTCATCATCCTAAGACCTGGGCGGCATAATATATCACGCTAGAGATAGGAAAGTTCAGAACTTCTAAATACGGTTTCAAGGCAGTATAGGCTGCAGGTGCCTTAATATTAGTGTAGTATAGCCCAGTTTCATATGAAGGAAGTTGTTCTAATACCCTTTTCCCACTTTCTTCATACTTTGTAATGAGCAGGTATTCCTTACCATACTCTTCTTCAGTCTCTACGTGGAAACCGTTAGCGTGAATATCTTTGAGAGTTCTAGTCGATTCTGGGTACAACGAGGCTTCTTTAATGACCAAAGTTGTACCCATCGGGAGTATAATTGTGGCCCTTCCTGAGTCTATTATACAAGTATCGCTGCCCGCGATTGTGGTAAGACTACCAACATTCTTGCTGATTGACTGAAAAATTTCGTCTCTCTCAAGATAGTATTCGTTGTGCCGCTATCCGCCAAGCACACTTTCTCCATACGGTGCCAGACGAGTTCTGATACTTCAAATACCAGAACATAACTTGCTATTATAAATACGAGAAAAAATAAGGCTTGCAGGACTCATCATAAGAATTTAATGCTTTGCTCTCCTAGGGCTTACAACCATTATTCAAAGAATAAAATAATTCAATGTTCTGCTTCAATCATAAACTGCAAGTTACTATAAAAGGATCAAAGTGCAATGCGTGCACTAGATCGAATCAACGAAGTATTCAAAAATTTCTGCCTCAATCTGCTCCACGAGCCCAAATTGTCATCAAGAAAGAAGAATCATGGTAAAAGAAGACATTTTGTCGGGCTAGCCATAAAGGACAATCCATCTGACAATGATATAACAATCCTCATTTAATTATTTATCTGTAATTCATATTATGGATAATAATGACGTCATATGGTTCTTGAGTATACCCCTCAATATTCGTAAGGGAGAAGCTAGAGGTCATAAGTTCTTCTACGACCACCCCATAGTCGTAAATCCTTCTACGACTACCCCATAGTTGTAAGTCTTTCTACGACTATTCCTTGATCGTAAGCTCTCCTACGATCAGTATATGGTCGTAAGCTCTTCTACAACCACCACCTGGTCGTAAGCTCTTCTACGACTAGTCTCTAGTCGATGTGGCTTGCAAACATGCGGGTCTAATCGACCAGAAAATCTTTCGCACCATATTTAAAGATATGGACAGTAAACTACGCTGTTATTCTCTGGAATAATGGCACGAATCAACTCTCTATCATGGTGATAACTGCCTCGCGACGTGGGAACGTTACTACTCCCACAATAATCTATAGTAATGGCTCCATAATCTGAATCATTAAGGCGCCCTTTGGACTGGAAGAACAGCATCACGCTTCGAGTACTATAAAAGGCAGAGTCATCAAAGAAGGAGGGGGGAAGAGGGAATCAGGAGCACAAGACGCCTCATTCTAGTCTTTCTCTTGATCTTGTAATCCAACATACTCAATACATACACACAGGAGTAGGGTTGTTATTCTCCCTTGGAGAAGGCCCGAACCTGTATAAAAATACATGTGTCCCCTTTCTCTGTGTGATTTGAGTCTTGGAGACCCCCCCGAATCAAACAATCTTTACCTAAGTTCGGTTCTAAAACACCGAAGTTTCGACTACGAGTTGAGTATTGCATCATTCGATGGTGATGTCGCCTCCGGAGATCATTCGCCAAGAGACCATATCGCCGATGGAGTTGAGGAGGGATCCTTATCCCCACAACATTACGTCCGGATGAGGAACCAGCTTCCTCAGAGGGCAAGGGTCAATCCGACCACAATCAGGACTGCATCAGGACAGACTCAGAGCATGGCGTGGGTTCCCTCTCCAAGTGTTCAAGCCCGTCTGAGACAGTCCGACCTGGCACGACAAGTCCTGGAGGCAATTATTCCGAAACTTCATCAACACCTGGTGGTCGTCTCTCTCAGGTTAGCCCCACAAAGAAGGGGGTTCGAACATGCTTTTCATGCGGGTTTGACCATCCCATCACAGGGCTCACTTGCGGACGGAGACTATTATAACCCGAAATTCCCCTTCCTGGAGGGGTTTGCTTCAAGTCGACAGATGGTGTCTCTCGACTACTCCTCAAGCGAGGAGGCCTCAAGCACAAGTGGAGATCATTAACGGGAGATCTTCATCCTTTCCTCAGGTGATGATCACTCTCCTAGAGATAGGACTGAGGATGCTCCCCCAACGATCACACGCTGCGACCCCTCGTGGCAATGACAAGGACACCTCCGACGATGAATAGAGTCAACACTCTTATGAGTGTCAAGGAGATTCTAGAAATACTCGTACTCCACTAAGGCAAGGTCGAGACTCAGGTATGGACGTTCCTGAGGCAACCCGACAGAGAAGAATTGCAGCTCAGAAAAATCCATCTCGGCGAGTACACTATCAGCCAGAGGAAGCTCAAGAACTCCAGCGCATCAACGACCTTCTGAGAATCCATCTCGAGAACTTGCTCGAACACCTGGCTACGACCTCTTTACTGAAGAGATCACACAAAGGCTTCGAAGCATGGTGGCCAAGCTTGAGCACCCTCGCCGACCTCAACATAGAAGTCGTGGTGGTACGACTTCATCTGCTTCTAGTCGTTCGAAAAACTCACCGCATGGAGATCGCCGTGACGATCAATCACGACGCTCTCCTGATCTTCGCCCCAGCCAAAGGAGAGTTCCTCAAACGCCTGAAGACCAGCGGGTTCCCAAGAGAGGTGATCATTCACTACTCCAACCCAGAAATCTGTGACAGCAGACAGAATACGAGGAGTATTTCCCTCGTAAGGTTGAGAACCACCACAGGTCGGGTACGCCTATGACCGGGTATCATTGTGTACGATTACCTGGTGACGTCAATCCTTCTTTTCTGCAAAGAAGGCATCAAGAAGTCATTACTAGATGTCGGGCTTTCTCACCCAACCTCCAAGTAGTTCGCTGGCCACTTCGGTTTCGACCAATGAACGTAGAAAAGTTTGATGGATCTCAAAACCCCATTGAATTTTTTTCAGATCTACACAACTGCTATCCGAACTGCAGGAGGAGGAGAGCATGTAATGGCAAATTTCCTTCCTACTGTGCTCGAGGGATCTGCTCAATCGTGGTTGTTAAATCGGCCACTCGAGTCGATTTATTCATGGAAACACCTTTGCAACCTCCTATTGGTGAATTTCCAAGGCACCTATCATCGCCCTGGGAAGGAGGACGATCTGCACAGGATGAGACAAAACGACCACGAGACTCTGCTCCAGTTCATTTGACGCTTCAGTCAGGTTCGAAATTCCATTCTTGAGGTTTTGGATTCTTCTGTCATCAGAGCTTTTAAGCAGGGAGTCCGTAGTAGAAGGATCACGGAGGACATTGCCTTGAATCCTCCCGCCACTGTCGCCGAACTCTTCGAGATGGCCGATCGATATGCTACCGCCGCCGAAGCGGTCAAGTGGAACAACACTATTGATCAAGAAGGTAAAATTCCTCAAGGGGTGGGCGAAAGTGGTAAGAAGAAGGATAAAAAGGCCAAGAAATCTAAGAACAAGGCAAATGGCCAAAAGCTTCAAGCCAATATTTCCAAGGAGGTCTTGGCCGTGAGCGATAAAAATCCTCAAGGCTCCAAGCCATACCTTGATCGAGGCAAAGGTAAGCGCCCCGAGCGGAAGAATGACAAGCCTAGGTGGTGTCCTTTCCATAAAAAGGAAGGCCATGACCTTCGCAACTGCCGAGTATTCTAACAAAAAACCGAGGACTACTACAACGGCAAAGGACCAATTCCTACCCTCGAAGAGGTAGGGCAAGCTAGTGGTCGTACGCAGTCTGACGACAACGAGGAGATGCCATTCCAAGATCCCGAACACACCATCGAGTATATCTATGGGGGATCATCGGCATACGAGTCAAGACGACAACTTAAGGCTGTCGAACACAAGGTAAACTCCATTGACCCTCCTCTTGTCAATAAACTACCGAAGTGGTCGGAAGTCACCATCTCCTTCGAGAAGGGTGACTGCCTGATTCCTTCCACTCGACTAGGTCGTTTTCCAATCGTGGTTGAGCCCACCATCAATAACTGTCGAGTAAATCGAGTGTTAATTGATGGTGGTAGCTCGTTAAACATTTTGTTTACGAGTTCCTGGACGAGATGCAAGTACCCAGGACCAACGTAAGACCGGTACGATACACTTTTCATGGTATTGTACCGGGGTCTTCGACCAAAACCTATTGGCCAAGTTTCTCTTCCTTTAACATTTGGTTCTCCAAGTAATTCCAGGATAGAGAAGATCTCCTTTGATGTGGTTGATTTCGATACGGCTTATAACGCCATATTCGGACGGCTAACTTTGGCAAAATTCTTAATCGCTACTCATTAGGGTATCAATGTCTTAAAATGCCAGGTCCCAAAGGAGTGATCACAATTCATTGTGACAAAAAGATGGCGCACACGTTGTAAGATCGAGGAGGCCGACTAGAGGGGGTGAATAGGTGGTTTTAAAATCTTTTTGGCTAAAACCGAGTGTTAAGCGGAATTGCAAATCAATTCGGCTTTGCATAATTAAAGCCTAAATTAACTAGTCTTTATTAAGTGCACCAACAATATGAAACTATATAAATGATAGTAATCATACACAAACAAGTAAGCAATTTAAATACAAGGAATGCAAATTGCAATATAGTAAAACACAAGAAATCAAACCACAATGACACAACGATGTTTTACCGTGGTGTTCAGAGACTTGCCGGTCTCCCCTAATCCACGTTGAGGTAAGTCCAACCACGTTGGACTGGCTCCACAACTTGAGCCAACACCTCCGAGGTAAGTTCAACCACTTGGGCCGGTTCCAAACCGAACCAACACCTCGATCCACTATGGTTGCTCTTCCTCCACTCCGGAGATGGCAAGCACCAAGCCACTCACAAACGCTTGGGTCTTCTCACAACCTTCTTTGAGAAGATCACCAAATCACGATGCCTCCACGCCATCTAGGTGTCGGCAAACACCAAGAGTAACAAGTCGAAGACTCTCACTTGAACTAATCAAGTGTCTAAGCTCAAGTGGATACACAATCCACTACCTAATGCAACACATGCACTTAGGGTTTGCCTCTCAAAGCTCACTAAGTGCAACACATGCACAAAAGAGTATATAGGGCTTGCTCTTAACTCAAAGGAAATGAATATGGCACCAACCACTCTCCCACAACCAACCAAGGTGGGTATTTATAGCCCACACATAAAAACTAGCCGTTGGGACAAAGTCTGCTAAAAAATCAGCACGAGCGGTACAACCACCGTTCAACGGCCGGTACTACCACTCAACGGTTCAACAGTCGAATCAGCCGCACACAGCACTCTGAACTAGCCGTTGAAAAAGCGGCGTGGTACTACCGCCAACCAACAAGTGGTACTACCGCTGAGGCCGGTCGTACCGCTCACCAAGGGCGGTACTACCATTTCTCAAAAGAGCCAAAAGGGTGCTCTCTGGAAAAACGTACCACCAACAAAACATCGGAACAACCGGGTTGCGGTCATACCGCACCATGAGCCGGTCGTACCGCTGAGCGGTAGTACCGCAGACAACACACCGGTACTACCGTTTTTCCTGAGAAAATAACAATTTGCATCCAACAACAAACTCAATTGCAAAACACATTTGACAATTGACAAGTGATGCAAACAAAGGTTAAATGCAAGATTCTCAACAAGTTGCAAAACACATTTGCCAACTTTTAGAATCAATGCCACAAGGAATAAGGTACATGGACTTAAACCATTTACAAAACACATTTGCAAACTAAAGTCACATGCTACAAGGATTATGCATGATTCTCAACTATTTGGAAAACACATTCGCAAATATTGGCAACATGCTAACGAGAGCTAGAGCAAACACAATGAGCTATCTACACATGACTAACTCAAGCTACTAATCAAGACCCCTCTTAATAGTATGGCAACCTATACTAGCAATCTGGTCTTCCAACCAAACACCAAGACTGATAAAAGACTAGGAACAAATCCTTAGCCCTAGCTAGTCATATCTTTGCTTTGCACAAACACTTGAAGCTTGATGACACACATCTTCACTTCAAGTCCAGGTTCTTGACTTGATAATCATCAACACATGATGATTTCCTTTACTTCGGGATCTTGACTTGATGCTCATCAACACATGATGACATCCTTCATCTCGAGTCTTGATATGCATCAACACATGATGGATCTTCTCTTGACTTGATGATCAATTCATAATCATCTCCTTTTCTTGAACATCATCGACACATGATGATTTCCTTTTCTTCAGGTTCTTGATGTGCATCAACACATGATGCATCCTTTACTTGAACTTGGCTTGATGATCATCAACACATGATGATCTTCTTTTTCTCCCGAACTTTGACTTGATGACAATCAACATATGATGCCATCCAAAGTCTCCATCACCCTAGAACATAATCTATTCATCCAACTCACGAAAAATGTTAGTTCCACAATATGATTATCATTAATTACCATGACATACCATTAACTCATAATGGTGGGACAAGATATCACAATTTTCCCTCTTTGGTAATTGATGATAATCACTTCAATTGTAAATAATTGAATAGATTGGTATGAGTATATACGAACTGCACAAGTTGAATATACTCAAAGGGTATATGAGCATATATGAACTACACAAGTTATATATACTAAAGGATATTTTTCAAAGTAAAGTTCCTTAAAGTATGTGGACAAAGAAATATTGATCAATACTAATGAAACCACAAAACATAGAGTGAACTCCCCCTAAATGTGTGCATACACAAATGTGTAATAAGAACATATGTACATATTCAAGTTAGACTTTTGGTGGGGTTCAACCTATATTTTGGATCCGAGGAATGCAACAATATATAAAAATATGATGTCGAATGCATACCTCTTCGATTTTCACCTTTTAATCCAACTGAGACTAAACATGAGATATAGCAATAGAAGAGTTAGTCTTACAAATAGATTTATCATTATGAATGCATGCCTGTTTGAATTTTTCCTTTTATATCCAAGTTGAGACTAAACATGGTATAACAATAGAAGTGTTAGTCTCACAAGTAGATTTGTCATTAATAACCAAAACTCCATTAACACATAATGGCGAGTCTAGATTCTTCAATCTCCCCCTTTTTAGTGATTGATGACAAATCATTTATTAATAACAACATTTGGATATAAATCAACATAAGATAATAATTTAAGCTATTTGACTATTGGCATGCATGACACAAAGCTACATATGCATGGAAATAAGGTGAAATCATCCTAATAATCTCCAAAACATTCTCCCCCTTTTGGCATTAAACACCAAAAATCCAAAATAAAATAAAGCCAAAGGGAGTGTGTGCAAATTAGTTTTCCCATATACTAGTTTACCCATTTTTGATAAACCCAAAATATTTAATATGTTTTTCACAAGGAAACCCCCCCTTACACAAAGGTTCTTCTTGACAATCTTTTCTTTGCTTTTGACACACAAAAGCTTTCTCCATCCAATCAATATCTCCTTCTTTGTCATCTCTTGAAAAAAATATCCATTCAAAACTCATGACGACTTCAAACTCTCTCATTTGACCATAATTTGCAACCAAATTCTCCTTTGACATGAAGCACCATAAATGTCTACAAGTAGATCACACTTGAAAGATAGTCTTTAAACACCTCTTGTAGAAAATACTTGTAGATCCTACTTGTGAATCCACATGTCGACAAGACTTGAAATCCCAAGGTGCTTGAACTTCTTTCACAAAGATCTTCAAAGAAAACATTCGAAGAGAAGAGAGGAAGAGAGAATCCACTCATATACTTCGAAGAGTACATGAGCTTGGTCAAGAGAGGTAAGATCGGCAAGGAATGAGATTAGATACCACTTTGAAGGATACCACTTGAGGGGATAAGATGATATCATTTGAAAGAATACAACTTAGGAAAAAAAATGGTCAGTAGAACTTGGGGAGTTTGACCTCCATTTTGTGTCCCGAACGGCCATTAAATCCTAGATCTTGGCAGACTTTGTCGCTGAATGGACAAATCCTGAACCTGTTCTGGATCCCTTGTACGATACCCACGACCAGTGGACGATGTACTTTGACGGGTCACTTACTTTAAGAGGCTCGGGGGCTGGGTTGGTCCTGGAATCTCCTAACGGAGAGACCTTAAAGTATGCTATTCAATTAAACTTTTAAGCCACTAACAACGTGGCAGAGTACGAAGGTTTGCTGGCTGGCATACGAGCCGTGAAAGCGCTCGTGATTCGACGACTACTCGTGAGAGGAGACTCTCAACTAGTCGTGAATCAGGTTAGAAAAGAGTGCTAGTGCTCTAATACGACCATATCTCGGTACTTATCGGAGGTTCGAAAGCTTGAAAGACATTTTTTTGGTTTCAAGGTACAATTCATCCCTCGAAAGGATAATTTTCTCGTAGACCAGCTTGCTCGAATAGCTTCTTCCTGATCACAAGTACCAAAAGGAGTGTTCTTGGAACAGCTCCAGAAGCAGTCTCTGGTTGAAACACCAGAGACACTTCCTATTGAGAGAGTCTCTCTAGAATACGAGGATACCTAGATGCATCCTATCTATGAGTATCTTCAGACGGGTTCCATACCCGACGATGATCTCAAGGCGGATCGTTTATCCCGAAGGGCCAAAATGTATACTTTGGTCGAAGGAGTCCTCTACAAATGAGGCACTCAAGGGGGTACCCATGTGATGCATATCACAGAGAGAAGGACTAAACCTCCTTCACGACATACACGGGGGCATCTATGGAACTCATGCTTCCTACAGAACGTTGGTCGGAAAAGCCTTTCGACAAGGATTTTACTGGCTAATAGCTATCTACGATGCCAAAGAGTTGGTTAAGAAATGTGTACAATGCCAGTTTCATAGCAGGCAAATACACGAACCGACTTAGACATTGCAAACAATTCCTCTATCTTGGCCTTTTACAACCTGGGGTCTCGACATCCTAGGACCGTTCCCAAAGGCTCTAGGAGGTTTTAAGTTCCTTTTTGTGGCTATTGATACGTTCACAAAATGGATCGAAGCAAAACCTGTGACTGGGATAACAACGGAAGCAACAAAATGGTTCATGATGAGAAGCGTGTTCACTCGGTTTGGGGTCCTAAGTCGAATAATCACAGATAATTGTAAACAATTTCCGAGCGCAAAATTTCAAGAATTTTGTGACGAGTTAGGCACCAAGTTATGTTACGCCTCTGTTGCCCATCCCCAAAGCAATGGGGCAGTCGAAGGAGCGAATGGCTAAATAATGTAGGGAATTAAAACTTGAGTCTTCGACCAGCTTGTTAAGCAATCGGGGGCTTAGGTACAAAAAATACCCTCAGTATTATAGGTAGTTCGTACGACTACTAGTCGGGCTACTGGTGAAACACATTTTTTCCTAGTTTTCGGTGCCGAAGCCATGCTTCCACCCGAACTAAAGATCAGGTCGATAAGGGTCGAAACTTTCAGCGTGTGAATCCAAGAACAACTTCGAGCGGATGACATTAACCTGCTTGAAGAGAAGAGAAATCAAGCCTTAATCTGTTTAGCAGTCTACCAGTAAGCCCTACGCAAATACTACGATCGTAAGGTCCAACCTCGCAGCCTTGCTGTAGGTGACTTGTATTGAGGAAAATTCAATCCCAGTTTAATCGAAACAAGCTTTCCCCCAAATGGGAAGGTCCTTACACTGTGGTCGAAGTTATGCGACTAGATTCGGTACGACTAGCAATGGAAGACGACAGAATTCTCTCAAATTCTTGGAACATCGATCAGTTACGCAAATTTTATGTGCAAACGACCAACCCTACAATAAAATATCAGGTTCTTTCTATCTTTATTGTCTTACTTTGAGTAGCGCTTTGATAATTTTTTTGATCATTACCTGGTTGTAAGTGCTTCTACGGCCAGTATCCAAACTTTATTTACACTGGTCGAAAGGATAGTGACATCACCTAGTCGAAGCCTTTTCTTTCTGCACGTGGTTCAGCCCACTAGAAGGAACTTTCTAGTGTCGACTCGTTCCTCATTTTTGTTGCCAATACAAAGTGCTTGGGTTCAACTCACATGGTCGAAATATTTTCAAGCCAACTCTTAGTATCTTATTTATTTCTTCATTCATTTTTGAAAAATAAACTAAGCAGAGTACACCTTTTCAATTTGCTTGACTACTTTCAGTAAGCTCATTTTGTTTCAACTGGTCGGAGGAAGAGACAACACCTAGTCGAAGACTTACCTCTCTGCACGTGGTCCTGCCCACTAGAAGGAACTTCCTAATGTCGTCCTGTTTCTAAATCTTGCTACAAGAGCGAACCTACAGAGTGCGCTGGAATGAGTTGAACGAATTTTTAAAAGGCACTCCAGACGTTTGTCTAACTCACATTGACTGTTCTTGGTTTGATTAAACTGGTCAGAGAAGGTAACATCACCTAGTCGAAGCCTTTCCTTTCTGCACGTGGTCCAGCCCACTAGAAGGAACTTCCTAGTGTCGACTCGTTCCTACACTTTCGACCAGTGCAAGATAATCGAGATCGAAAAACTACAAGTTAGATAAACCTCTCTTTTTCAGAAGACCCATTTTACACTATTTACCTGGTTTATTTAAATAAACCAAGCAAATAGTCGGGGCTAGGATAAAGTTATTAATATGACTTCAATTCTTAGTCTTAATCTCTTTTTTCATTCATTATCTTATGAGTTACTAACTACTCGACAAGATGATTTGCAGGAAGAAGAAAGGATTATATATATCAACAGCAAAAAACATGTCTTTACAGGATTCAAGTACAGACTACTCTGACGAAGGAGATCCTATTTGCATTTCCTCCGTGACTTCCTCATCGATCGACTGCATCTCCGTCATCAACCACTCCGCTTCTGCCTCGGAGCAGTCGAAGTCGTCTTTGATGGGTTGTAGATTAAGGTTGGGGTCATGAGTTTTATGTTTTGCCAAAACAAAACTTATTCCCTTTTTGACCGCTTCCTTAATCGAATCGGCTTGGTTTGTCTTCAGAGTGGTCACCAACTCTTGCAAAGTTCCAACTTGATCACCAATGGCACTCGAGTGGGCAATTATCGTGTCTTCACGAGGAGTGATCCCCTCAGCATGAAGCCCACCGAGTACATTGTTCAGAAGAGAAATATTGTATTGGAGGTTGGCATTCAAGAACTTCATCTCCTCCTGATTACGAGTCAAAGCCTCACGGAGTCGTTTTATTTCGACTGCTTACTCTAAAAAGAATAAGACCAGTCAGATAAAATAACCTCGAAAGGAAAATAAAACTGATCACAGGTAAAGTATTGCTTACCAGCTAATCAAGAATCCAACTTCTTGACTTGCTCATTGTGAGAAGCAGTGCTCTTTATATGGCGCTCCTCCCACGATTAGACCTCTTGGTCTTTTTCTTTGGCGATGCGGGTAATCTCGTGAAGAACCAAGGTCTTTTCTTTGACCTCAGTTTCGAGTTTCCCTACTTCGACCTCTTTTTCTGAAAAAGAATAAGAGTTAGAAAAATAAAGTAAGGTCGTAAGCGGTTTTAAGTGCAGCATTTACCATTTATTTGTCCCTACAACCTTTGGATTGCAGAGTTTGCCTCTTGAAGCTTATTCAGGAGGTCTTTGTTCTTCTCACTTAGCTTTTTCGTCTCGGTTTTCTCAAAGTCGAGCGAATCAGTTAAGGACTTTTTGTCGCTCTTGAACCTACAGAGAAAAAAAGTAGACATCAGCATAAAACAAGCAGTCGTAAGTTCTTCTACGACCGAAACCTTGTCGTAAGATTTTCTACGGCAACACCCTGGTCGTAGGTCTTTCTACTATCAGAACCTAGTCGTAAGTTTTTCTACGACAATACCTGGTCGTAAATTTTTCTATGACCAGTACCTAGTCGTAAGATCTTCTACGACAATCCCCATAAGTACTGTATAAGTTGTTGAAACATGAAATGACTACGAATACCAGTTACTTACCATCTCTTTGCCTGCTCGCAGAGTACCTCCTTCTCCTGTTGGAGCTAAACATGTTGTCTGTTTTTGTACTCAACAACAGTAACAATTTGCTCCAAGGCTTTCTGCATAAAGAAAGACAGTAAGAAGGGAAAAAAGACACATATGTGAATACCAAATGACAGGTACTTACATTCATGGTCGTTTGAGCAAACGAAGACAACATCCTCCTGGGGTTCTTTAGCTCGTCGACCTCTTGGACTCGGTTCCACCACACCTTTTTGAGACGCTCGCCGTCAAAGACATCCCCTCTGTCGGAAATGTCATTAGGGTGAGGAACCCGAGCACGAGATCTGGGGGCAGAAGATCCCACGATGGGAGACAGGTCGAAGAACTCAGAAGAGAAGTTGGCATATTCTTCATCTTCTGATTCGGTAATGCCAGCTCCTCCTTGAGGACCGGGAGGAACGTCTACGACGACTTCCTTTCCAGCGCGACGGCCTAACGATCCATCGCCTTGGGTTGATGCCTTCGCAAAGATCGTGCACCATCCTCACCTCAAATTCTCGACCACTCCGTGGTCGCACGCTCGCTCCATGACCACCTCGGTCGAGTCGCTCAAGAAAACGGCACCTTCCACCACTCTGACGGTGGACGATTCTTTGACCACCGCCACCGTCATTTCTCCAACTACCGGAGAGATGGTAGTGGGTTCCTCGATAGGAACATCCTTGATGGCTAAAGGAGCCAGGCTAAGATCATAAAAAAAAGGGAAACACGTTAGATGGTAAAAAGCAGAAGGTAAATGCTGTTCTTACACTTTTATCTTTCTACATGCCTTTGTGTGTCGAACTTGATTTTGAATTTGGAAGAAACCTTACATAAGGAAGATTTCTTCGACTTCTTCTCAACCACATCTGGTCGAGACTCGAGTTGACGAATGGCCACGACCACGTTTGGTCGTGGGTCTTGAACGAGCACTATTGCTCCTTGAGCCTCTTGGCTCTCTGGATGGTTGAGACTTGTCTCGACCACCTCAAGGGAAGCACTGCCCTCGACCACAGGTACTGCTGGTGCAGCAATTTCCTTCACAAAAGACATAAAACTCTTCCAGTTCTCCTTTTCTAATCGCTTGACAAAGCCACGTGAGACAGAAACTACGAAAGTCTTATTGTCATAATAGAAGGGTACCTTGATCTTGGGGGCTCTGGGCTTGAGAGTGTTGATATTCGCTTCAATCGCCCTTGCCTCCTCTGCGGTAGCCATGTCCGCAGCAAATTTCGCAAAGGGCGTTGACGAAGTAGCGGAGCTCAAACTTGCGCCTCCCTTGTCGGCGACTTGCACGAGCCAACGCTTCTTGGCTGGGGGAGAATCAAACTGCTCTACTGCCGCACCAACAACTATCAGTACGACTTCTTCATCATCCCGATGGTTCTCCATGCATACTTTCTGCAGAAATCGAAAAGAGGGATATTACAAAGCAGTCGTAAGTCTTTCTACGACCATCACCTTGTCGTAAGATTTTCTACGACAACCCCTTGGTCGTAAGCTTTTCTACGACTGGTACCTGATCATAAGCTTTTCTACGACCAGCACCTAGTCTTAAGTTCTTCTACGACTACAAGTTCCGAAAGATGAAATCAATTCTTGATTATCTTTCGGCGCTCTATTTTGTCCTCTGCGGGCAGGACCGCCAAAATCTGAGGAGCCACCATGTTCGGTGGCGGGGACTTCTCATAAATGAGCTTGACCCGAACGTCAATCTCCTCTTGTGAGAGGCCTATAGGAGCAAGTAAACTTTCAATAAGCCAAGTCCAAAATTAACAGAAAGAAGGCCAAGGCTGGGAGTTTACTTACCTTCCCCGTAGCCTCTGGTTGGGTCCTGTAGCCTCGAATACCTCCACATGGGATGAGCTCTCTTCTTCAGAGGGCTAATGCGGCGCGTGCCATCCAGTAAGCCCCTCTTCCATCAGGTCTTTGATGGATCGAATGAAGGGGGCAATCCGACCATGATCCTTGGGAGTCGAATCCCAAGTAGAGATCTTCTCGGTCGGCTTTCCGATGAAGGAGAGGCTGTCCTCATTGGTTATCTCCCAATAGAACCACCTCTTCTTCCATCCCGGCCATGACGACTAGGTGAATATCTGAATGTACTCCTTCGACTTCCCGTTGTGGAGCTTCAGACTACAACTACCGGCGACTCCAGCCAGTCTGGTCATTCCATAGAAGTACTGGAACAAATTTAAGTCGGCCGAATCCCCAGGTAGGCCTCACACAAATACACGAACATGTCCAACATTGTGACGAAATTAGGAACAAGGTTCACCAACTCCACACCGAAGTGTTCGAGTACAAGGGTGAGGAAAGGGTGAGCGGGCAATCGAAGACCACACTCACAGAACGCCTGGAAGATAGTGATTTGCCCAATCTTCCCCGACGGCCAATGCTGCCCAGCAGCCTCGATCTACTTCACGAACTGGCTCGTTGAGATCTTCTTGGCGGCGACCAAAGCTTTGATCTTGATCGCATCCATCTCTGATTCGGCCCACTGGAAAGCGGCTCCGGCCATCTCTCTCAAGGGTGGGAGATTTGGATTTGGAGAGATTTCAAGAGAACGCTCGATTTGGTCGACGGTGGAGAGTGCAAGAACTTGAAGAATAGTAGAAGCGATTTGGGGAAAGGTGAAAAGTCTAAGCTTCACCCACAGTAAGTATTTATAACCGCACGCCTAAGTTAAAGACATGGCGACCCAATGGTTGCCACTGCTGAACGCTCCCCAATGCAGTGTCCGTGAGAGTCGATTAGATTCTTAAATTTGTCTGCTTGAGAAAACCGAGTCTGTCTTCACACCTCAAGCGAAATTACCTTCTTGACTAAGTCTTTTTCTGGTCAAAAGCAACAACAATTGGAAATGATTTGCTTTCGACTATAGTGCTTCGACTACTAGGTGATCGTAAGATGTCGGGACCCAAAATATGCACTCGGACCCTCGTATACTGCACTAGTCCAGGATCATGCTAGTGCACACAGTGATAACATCAGTGAAATATCATTTCTATATACAAAGATAACTAATAAATAGGCAAATACAATAAACATCAGAGTAAAGACCTTAAGGTCAAAGCTTACAATTAATGCCTCGTATGCGTAAAGCTCAATGAAACCGCAATGAACTAAACGGGATAACTCGGTGAAGCCCATCCATATGCCCACAGTAATCGGGTCAAAAGCGCGACCTAGTTCTCCACGATCCTTGAAGTAGACCTTGTTGATCGGCGACTCCTTGATTCGCTTGATTCACAAAGCAAGCATGAGTACACACCGTACTCGCAAGTCATACCATAGAAATGCAATTATACATGCAAAGCTTATTCCAAAGGAATGGCATTCGTGGTTATTTTGCGTAAATGCAACATTTGCGCTTGAATACAAATAATAGATTGAAAGCAAGTAAAACAAATAGATAATCATAATTTAACAATTTGATTTCACAAAGACACACACAAACCCTAAACAGATTATTCACATAGCCATATGATTTAGATCACACAGATCCTTCCCACACAGTTTATGAAAATGTACCCTCGTGTGAAATCATGAGCATGTCCATGATCATGACGCGCTATTCAATAGATTGTTTAACACTCTGCAGAGTTTGTACACTTTACCCACAAGACGCAATCAATCGGATCGAGTGATCACAACAAAACCTTTCGTAAACTTCATCTCAACATTGACACTCCCAAGTGCTTTGTCGTCATACCAACCCTAACACAGAGGATGGTACAACACACACCATTGACAGGAAGCGGCGAACCGTCCCATGATGCGACTACTTGGTAGCACACACCTCCACCCATCACTAAGCCTAACCTATCGCTCGAGCAATCAATGTCAAGAATTCATAACTTACTAAGTTAGGCTGTCCCATAATAGGCATGTGGTTGTCTGAAAAGGCCCAGCTTCAATGGCGCATAAAGTTCATCCTTAATTGACCAAGACAAGACTTCCAATTTCTAACTAAGCCACACAAATTATTTTGACACACAGATTCATATTCCCAATTCACACAGCCACCATGTCACACAGTTTCCACCACTTGCCTCGGTCTAAATCCTTTCCCACCCAGCTTGGTTAAGTGCAACACATGCCATAATAGCACACAAGACACACAGCTTTATCACATAGTTCCATAGTCACTTAGTCAAGTTGATAATTGCAACTTTACGTGGACAGATGATTCGTGGCATGGCTAAGCAATCTAATCGCATCTAACCAACCTATGTTGGTAATACAATAGCACCAACTAAATAAACCAAACTAGGGTGATAAAAGATTATGGCATACAATTAGACAAGGTGGATATAACAAATGGGATAATAGCTACACCCAAAAGCATTTAAATAAATACTTAAAGTAAATGCAATAATTTGAATCAAAGTAATTTTAGAAAACTAGGATTCAATATGATTAAAGGTACAACTTGCCTTGCTAGCAATGACGATCTTATTTAACTTTAATCTTCTACTTCCTTGATCTTTAGCTCCTTCTTGATCAACACTTCTCGCAGTATCAACGTCTACTCGCAACAAGCAAATAAACCAAATAAATAACTAACAGAGAACAAACAAACTCTAAAAATTAAATAATAATCTCAGGTAAATAGATATTGAATTTATATGAATTTAGGAATTTGAACGAACTCAATCGGAGTTTGGATTCAAAAGATATGAGCTTTCGAAGATCACATGAAATGATGAAATTACGAGAGGAAAGAATATTCAGAGAATATTCCTTCGGATTAAATAAAATAGAAAGAATTGGATACTGGTAAGTGAGAGAGGACAAAGGCAGTGAATGACATGCGGGACCAAATGGATTTCAGAAATTAAATTAATTTCCGAAAAAGGAACAGTGGATGACGGGGGGACCCACTGGATAAATGAATTTCTAGAATTACAATAATTCTAGAAATAAGGTAAAGGGACAGACAAGTGGGCCATTGGTCCACAGACCAAGTCCACGGGCTAGGGTTTGGTGCATGGTGAACTGAGTTCACAGAATAGGGTCTGACATGATGGGGACCACGAGTAAATAACCCGACTTAGTGGGCCAAGTCTACCCGGGTATGGCTTAGGGTTAGGTTTACATCTAGGGTTTGAGATGACTGGCTGACGAATAGGGTCCACGAGGTATAGAGTAGGTTCACAGTAGATTGGGTTCAAAGAACAATGCGTTGACACACGGGGCCCATGGTTCATAGGCTTGGTTCACGGTGAACCGAGTCTACACCGGTGTGGTTTAGGGTTTGGATTATGTGGATGCCATGTGGGCGGCTTAGGTGGTTGACCAGGAGAACAAGGTGGTGATGTGGCAGCGATGCCTGCATGGCGTGCAGGGTGGTGGCTACGTGGTGCAACGAGGCAGGGAGGCTGCCGATGTGGCGGGTAGTGCTATCATAGCACTGACAAGGCTGCCACGTAGGACGAAACGACAACATGGTGGTGACATGGTGTATATGGGGGCCATGGTGGCAAGCGACTCAGGCGATATGGCACGACCATGCTGAGGTGGATGTTGTGTTGGCCGACCCGATCAGCGTAGGCAAAAGATAGAGAAGAAAAGAGGGAGAAAGGATCATGCCATGCTTCTCGTGTGATCCACAGCGGTGACGATTAGCGTCGCAATGGGCATCCACGGAGTCCACGGTGGCGGTGGCAGTGCAAAGGGCACAGGCATGGTCCTGTTCCAGATCTAAGACACCCGATCGTCACAGAGTCCTACAAGGGAGAGAGAGGGTGTTTGGCCCACTTGGAAGGCACACAAAGGGGCGGTAGCCATGGTGCCTTTCGGGTCATCTTCGCCGGCAAGAACGGCGATCACCGATCCAAATGAGGACACACACGGGGCGGGACCATGCTGTCATACAGATGGAGAGAGAGGGAGAGAGAGAGAGATGTGGACAGGGCCCACACGAAAGGGACACATAGGGGGCACACTGCTGCCATGGCTTCCTCGGGTGATTCTCATCGGTGACGAGTGGTGGCCGGTTGGTTCCAGCAACAGCGGTACAGGGGCATCCACGGGATCCACGGCGGGACAGTGGTGCTAAGCACATCGGCTTCGGTGAACTCGAAGGGCGGCGATGACGCAAACAACGGCGGCTCCAAGCTGTTAGGCCGGGACGAGCTCGGCTCGGGTGAATGTGAGAGGGCATCGGAACAACCCGGTGTGGCGGTGCTTCAAGAGGTCGAGGCTGGCGGCGAAACGACGGTGACGGCGTGGCCTCAACGTGGATGGGGGCGACGGAAACCGACGAGGTAGAAGAAGAGGTAGAAGAAGGAGAAGGGAGGGGACGGAGGGGGTCTCACCGGTGGACGAGGAACGAGGAGGAGGCGCGGGAGGCTTTAATGGCGGTGGCGCCTCGGGTTGGGGAGGGGTGGCGTTCCGGTGCCGGATCGACGACGGGGAGGGCCGATCCGAGACGAGGGCGACGCGGGGATGGCGGATGCGGCATCGGTGAAGGCAGAGGGGCATCGGACGGCGGCGGCGAAGTGCGGCGTTGAGGGCGGCTCGATGACGGCGCGACGACGATCTCCCCGATGGCGGCGCCTAGGGCTTCGGAGGCGTTGGTTGAGGGCACACCAAGGCGGCGCTTGGGGAGGCGCGGCAATGGAGAACGACGATGTTGGCACAACGCCGGAGTTGGAGAAGATAGCCATGGCGACGATTTGGCGGCGACTGTGTCATAGCGGGCACACTCAAGCGAGGCGGCATCTTGAGGTGAGGCAACAAGTGCCGAAAGCGACTTTGTTATGGCACCTGGGCGTGCGGGAGGCGGACTTCAAAGCGGCGGCTTCTTCGACGAGAATGGCGGCGGCGGTTGCAGGGACCGCATCCAACATGGAGATGGCGCTGCCTTTAGAGTTGGCGGCGGGGAGGCCGGTTGGGTCAAGCGGCTAGTCGGGCCAGGCCAAGCGGAGGAGAGAGGCGAAGTGGGCGGATCCAATTCGGCCCACGAAGGAAAATTGGAATATAAATGAATTTCCGAATTAAGAAAAGACTGGAAAGTCAAAAGAGCTCAAATAAATAGCAAATAAATTCAAAAAAATCCAAGAAAATACACAAAAAATTCCTGTTTGGATTAGTCAAATAAATTCTTTAAATTGATGTTTGGATTAGTCAAATTAAATATTTTAATTTTAGGAAATTCCCTATTAAGCTTTATTAATTCAAATAAAGTTGGTGAAATTTTCCAAGGACCTAAACTATTCAAAAGATTTTTGAAAAGCCAAATTTTGGGACGTTACAAACCTCCCCCCCCCTTAAAGGAATCTCGTCCCCGAGATTCAGGCTGGCTATAGAATGGGTTAAAGAACTCAGCCTTCGGGTTCTCTACTTGCTTTCAAACTGCTCTGACTTTGATAGGACTGCTCTTCTGAACACTTACGAAACAAACACCTTGCTTCTTGCTGAACTTCTTACTTCAACGGAAACTTGTCAAACAGGCTCTTGGCAGGAAAGGCATCTTGAAACTCGATTGCTTCTGACGGCTGCTTGATCGGTGATCGAGGACACTTCTGGAGTTGAGGAGATTCTACTGTTGACTGGCAACTCAGGTTGACAACTAACTCTTCTTCCGAGCTTCAAAATCTGAACTGAATGATACACCTCTACTGCCTCTGTGGTACAATCCTTAACACAGACCTTCAACAGGGTTCCTGAGGATGAACCTGGCTGCGAGGGTCATAATCTGCATAATCTGTGTAGCTTTTCTGCTTGAACTAAGCTACTTACAATCCCTTTAGGATTAAAGACACTTGGCCTTCTGCTTCATAATTAACGCAAAAATCCACATACTTTGTGAGCCGACTGCTTTTAGCTGAATAATGACTTACGATAAACCATTGCGAACTTCAGATGGTGACAATCACGAACTAACTAGCAACTGGTGTTGTAGGGGAAACTCTACACAGAACACTTACTTGCCCGACCTGATACCATGAGTTAAGGCACACTCACTATTCTTTCAATCTGTCAGCGGATTCAAGGTGATACACACAACTGAACTGAATCGAGCATCCAAGGCTTCATAGACACTCTGTCGCTAACACGGGGTAAACTGGGATCCTCGGTCTAAAGCTAACTTTTCTAACACCTCGCGCAAATTGATCATCTCTGTCGATCTGGCACTATAGCCATTTTGGTGAATACCTTCTCTGTCGTATACAACCTCTGTTGTATACCACTCTGCTAGATGGTCTCCAAACTCGGTGCCATTAAGGAATGAAATGACAAATTTCTTTGACAAAATTGTTTGGTCAAGCCTGATTTTCTAGCATCCGGTTGAACTCTAGGGTTCAACAAATATCCTCTTTCACTGACTCAAGACTCAACCTCTGACGATCTGGCGAACTTGTCCTCTTACAATAATGAGGGGCCTTGGCTAACTTGAAACGACTACTTTGCTGATCTTCAACTAACACTGACTTGTCCACAGATGATCCCGGGGAAAACTGAAATTCTCACTCAAAACTCAAACAAACCGACTCTAAGGTCCTGAAGATTAGCTCTTGGATAGACTGAAATTCTCGCACATCCTTGTGCTAACAATTCACTTTACAATCAACACTGACACTTGCTAAGCTAATGGGCTTGATTTGACGCTGCCTTTATCTGACAAAATCATCTGATCTGCTCTAACCTATCTGCAACTCTCTTAACAACTTTTGGCATTCTTGCATCTGGAGTGAGTGACAGGTTCTTCTGAGAACACTGGCTCGGATAATGATCATCGCCTTCACATAAGAAGCATGTGATCTTGCTAATTGGGCATTCTCCAACGAGATGGTTTCCTTCGCAATTGGAACAATTGATATTGTGCTCGTCGGCACTATGGCCTATTTCTCCACAACGAATACATGCACAATCTTCTGACTTATCTGACTGGCAGCACTTCAAATGACAATGGCTGGATTTGGTGTAGGATCTCGGAATAGCAGGTTGCTCTTGATCAATCTTGCTTGATGTTGCATGCTGTTGACGAAAGGCGGCGATGAACTCTGACCAGGCGATGGTCTGCTTCTACCGATGGGCAACGTGAAACTTTTTTTTCCACCAATCTAATGCAACTCCTTCTAATTGATGAGCAACATAGAAAACTTTCTCATTATCGTTGCATTGCACAACAGTTAGCTTTTCTTCTGTGGTGCGAATCCAAGATTCTTCATTCTTGAGCTCATCTGATCCTTTAAAGACAGGTAGCTTGGTCAACATGAACTTTGCAAGCTTGAACAGAGGGCGTGCCATTGGGATGGCAACAAGTTGTACATCATTGCTAAAGGTACTACTGTCTGACGGTTGCATCGTTGCTGACATGAGCTGCCTCTGGGTGGTAGGAAGCTGACTTGGGTTCTGATGTGTCACTACTGGCACTGGAGATAGTTGCTGGTTATCGTTTACTATGGTACTGACACTAGAGACGGTGCGATGGCTTGCTTGATTATTCTGATTCACCAAATTGACTAAAGTAGCGGTGGTCTGATTCTGTTGTGTCATCATGTTGTTCATGCTCTATATCGTCGCGTTCATGAAATGAGTCTGAGCTACCAGGGATTGTTCCATGACTGGATCTGCCACTCCTGATACTGGCAATTGTCCATTGGGGTTGATAAGATCTGAGCAGGCACAGACTGTCTCAAGATTACTGACGAGGTTGGCTTTACTGGGGTTCTTTATTTGTTGGCTGACCAGGGCTAATAGATGAGAGGGAAAAACACAAGGTAAGGGAAGACAATCTACTTAGGAAAGCAGGTTTAACCCAAGGGAAACCAAGGAACACAAATAGCTGGAGAGCTATTAAGAAGCACAAAAACTCACAAGCAAACAACACAGACCAAAGAAAACGAAAATCTAATTGTCTAGTCGAATAAGCTCTAACTTAACTGGGTGATTTGGCTCAACACACGGGAGGAACCAACACTGATATGATTTATCCTATATGGCTGGTCTGAAGAAATTCGAATTGGTTACTGTCTTCATCAAATGTTGACTGCTTGCGATCCTTGTAGGCGAAGATTGGAGAAGGCAGGGTGACATACAACTTCTTCTTGGTCTTCAATTCTTGCGACGAACTTGTCTTGAACACTTAGGGAGATACTGATACGTTATTGTTGATTGCACAGCCTTCGAAGAGTTGCTCAAAACAGCTCTTGGGCATCCACCGAGATATTTGACACAGGTAACGACAACTATAGAAGTTATGAGGGAAAATTGGAATATAAATGAATTTCCGAATTAAGAAAAGACTGGAAATTCAAAAGAGCTCAAATAAATAGCGAATAAATTCAGAAAAATCCAAGAAAATACACAAAAATTCCTTGGAGCACAAGGAACCCAAATTGATGTTTGGATTAGTCAAATTAAATATTTTAAGTTTAGGAAATTCTCTATTAAGCTTTATTAATTCAAATAAAGTTGGTGAAATTTTCTAGGGACCTAAACTATTCAAAAGATTTTTGAAAAGCCAAATTTTGGGACGTTACATAAGATCTCCTACGACCTCCTTGTAAGTCGTAAGCCTCTCTACAACCTTCTTGACCAAGTTGATTTCTGGTCAAATGAAACAACAGTCGAAGAGTTTTTCCTTCGACCACCATTCTACGACCATTTACTGGTCGTAAGATCATCTACCACTCATTTTCCAAGTAAGTTATTTTCACTTGAAGCTGGGGGGCTAGATGACGAGGATATAACAATTCTCATTTAATTATTTATCTGTAATTCATATTATGGATAATAATGACGTCATATGGTTCTTGAGTATACCCCTTAATATTCGTAAGGGAGAAGCTGGAGGTCATAAGTTCTTCTACGACCACCCCATAGTCGTAAGTATTTCTACGACTATTCCTTGATTGCAAGCTCTCCTACGATCAATATATGGTCGTAAGGTCTTCTACGACCACCACCTGGTCGTAAGCTCTTCTACGACCAGTCTCTAGTCAATGTGGCTTGTAGACATGTGGGCCTAATCAACCAGGGAATCTTCCTCACCATATTTAAAGAGATGGGCAATAAACTACGCTGTTATTCTCTGGAATAATGGCACAAATCAACTCCCTGTCATGGTGATAACTGCCTCGCGATGTGGGAACGTTACTACTCCCACAATAATCTCCAGTAACGGCTCTATATTCTGCAGCATTAAGGCACCCTTTGGATTAGAAGAACAGCAGCACGCTTCAAGTACTATAAAAGGCAGAGTCATCATAGAAGGAGGGGAGAGGGAATCAGGAGCACAAGACACCTTATTCTAGTCTTTCTCTTGATCTTGTAATCCAGCATACTCAATACATACACACAGGAGTAGGTTTGTTATTCTCCCTAGGAGAAGGCCCGAACCTGTATAAAAATCCCCGTGTCGCCTCTTGCTACATGATTTGAGTCTTGGAGACCCCCCGAATCAAATAATCTTTACGTAAGTTCGGTTCTAAAACATCGACACCATCAAACCTCTCAAATGTAAATGAGGCTCCATCACTATTTGACATGTCTACTTGCTTCATGGCAAAAGGTAATAATGATGTAAATGATGATGATGAGCCCTCATATGATGAATTGAGGGATATGCTAGAGGATCTAAATGAATATCTTGGAAAAGAAAAGATAAAATTCAAAACTTTGAAGAAGAGCATATCTCTTCAAAAGAATTATCATGAGCTAAAAGAAAAGCATGAGTCTCTCCTGATCAAGGAGTTTACTAGCTCCAAAGTGGATATAGGCATTACTTGTGATTTACTAGATGATATGCCATGTATAGCTTTTAGCTCTTGCATTTCATCTAAGGTTAGCATACCCACCTCTTGTGATGATTTGCTAGATAATCCTTGTAGCTTAAAATTAGATGCTTATATTTCCTCTATACTTGTTAAGACTAACATTATAGAGAAAAACAAAGAGCTCAAGGCCCAAGTCACAAAATTAAAAAATAACTTGGAAAAAAGTTTCAAAGGGAAGGCCACTCTCGATGAGATATTGAGAAAGCAAAGATGCTTGCAAGATAAGAGTGGAATTGGCTTCACTCCCAAGAAAAGGGAGAATAGCAAGACAAGACATAATGCAAGACACATGAAGAAATATGCCAAGTGCTTTGGATGCAATGAGAGGGGTCACAAAGCCTCTGTGTGCCCAAATCAAATGGATGTCAAGTCAAGACATTCAAAGAAGAGGCGAACCGACAAGGAGCAAGAGAATAAGATAAGAAGGGGAAGTAAGAGCTCAACTTGCTACAATTGCCGGGAAAAGGGATATTTTAGTAAGGATTGTCCCAAAGGTAACTCCCCTAAGCCTATTATCTACAATGATCATTATTTGCTTAGAAAGGATAAAAATAACAATGTGTTTGCTAGAAATGTTAGCTCACACAAATCTATTGCTAGGGCCATTTGGGTGCCCAAATATCTTGTGGCTAACATTCAAGGACCCAACTGAGTTTCGGTACCAAAAGGTGCTTAAATGATAAATAGGTACTTAGAGAGGTATTGGAGGCTTGGCTTATTCATGAAGAGGTGGATTCCACCATGTGCAAAATTGAAGCCAAGCTTAAGTATGATCATTTCATATCAAGAACCACTGCCATCTCGGTAACAAGTAGTTACATTGAAGTATCTAGCCCTTTTACCTTGTGTATGTTGCATTCCATGAAAATCTTTTCAAAAGGGTGTTCTTGCTCTTATCCAAAAACTAAATTAATTGAAATCTTGAGCAAGATAGTTGTGGCACATTAAGGGAAAGTGCTAAGTCATATTCATGTATATCACATCCCTAAGTGTGCCCAAATAAATTAAGTGCTAATAATGTTTTTCAAAATTGAGCCATTTAAGCCAAAAGTCAAAATTTTGAAATAATTAGTATATCTTTGAAAAACTAGTTGAAATATGTATACAAATGTTTTCCAAAGATTTTGACTCGGGAAAAACCTGGTTTAAGCAAAAATGAGTTTCTAGCCAAAATTATAGATCATAATATCTTGTTTTTTTAATATAAACTAGATTTTTTTTGTGTAAAATCTATTCTAAAAGGAATTTGAAAACCTTCCCAAAATAAATAACCTAGAGTTGGCTATTCTAAACCTTTTTTGGTATTCAAAAGAAATTCAAAATACCAACCTAGTAAAAGTTATTTGATTTCGATACTCGTCCAAATTCCAATCTTGACCTAAGTGGTCACTTTCTAGCACTTAAGTAAGTTTTGCTATTTGAACCTAATTTATTCACATGAATAAAGCCATAATGGTATTAATGACTCATACATAAAATTTGTTGCTCTAACTTTCATCATATGCTCAATTTGGCTCTTTTGGAAAGTTTCATGAAAATAAGATTTTATTTGCGAAAACAAAAGTTTATTTCATAAAAACTATTTAAGATTTGGATTTTCAATGGCTATATAAGTTGGAAATGCTCCAAATATGTTTATTTGATTGATTGTGTCAAAGTTTGGAACATGATACAACATTTACATCTTTTTTCCAAAATCCAAACTTAAATCTGCTGACAGATTCACTCTCAGTCTGTCTGACCGGCTACCTCCCAGTGGTCTGACCGCTCTCTCTACGATCTAACCGCCCCTTGAACTCTTGTCTGACCGCCAACTGAACTCTGGTCTGACCGCTAGCCCTCCGGTCTGACCGGACGTTATTGTTAGCAACAGGAAATGGCCTATTTGTTAATTTATAGTTCATTCGGCGACTTTGATTGCTTCCTTTGGTCAAGATATTTATTACTATCCTTGCAAGCTATCCTCTGCTATTTTTTCTTGATCACAAATGTAATTTTGTCATTCAAGTGATATTCTTTCAAATGGTAGATTCTCTTAATCATCTTGACCTTGGCACGAGATTCATCCTTACACGTAATATCATTTTATTCCTTCAAAATGGTATCTAATTTCATTCCTTGCCAATCTTACCTCTCTTAACCATGCTCAAGTACTCTCCATGTACGAGTGGATTCCCTCTTTCCTTCTTCTCTTTGGATGCTTTCTTTGAAGATCTTTGCGAGAAAAATTCAAGCACTTTGCAATTACAAGTCTTGTCAACACGTGGTATCTACAAATAATGTTTAATGACTATCTTTCAAGAGTGATCCACGTATAGACATTTTTTGTGCTTAATGTCAAAGGGGGAGAATTTGGTTGCAAATAATGGTCAAAGGAGATATTTCAAATAGTTTGAAGTCATCATGAGTTTTGGATGGATATATTTCAAAGAGATGACAAAGAGGGAGATATTGATTGGATAGAGAAAACATTTGTGTGTCAAAGGAGTACAACCTTTGTGTAAGGGGGGTTTTTCTAAAAAGGGGGTTTTCTTAGAAAAAATGAAAAACATTTTGGGTTTTGTTTAAAATGAGTAAACTAGTATATGGGAAAACTAATTGGAATTTTGCCCAAAATGGTTTATAGATCTTTATGAATGCATGTTTATCCCATGAGCATGAACTAATTGTCATATCCTTCAATTGTTGCATTCTTTGGATCTAAAATATAGAATGAACTCCACCAAGAGTCAAACATGAATATGTGCATTTTGTTTCATTCCGTATATTTGAATGCACACATTTAGGGGGAGTTTCACTCTATGTTTTGTCATTTCACTAGTATTAATCCCATTTTTCCATCCTCTTATATTAAGGATCTCTACTTTGAAATGTATCCTTGAGTATATAAAGCTTGTGTAGTTGATATATACTCATGTTGATTCAATTTTAATTATTTGCAAGAGGATTGTCATCAATCACCAAAAAGGATGATATTGAAGAATCTAGACCCGCCATTATGAGTTAATGGGGGTATTTTGGTAATTAATGACAATCGTCATATAGAACTAACATTTTCCATGTGTTGGATGAATAGGTTATGTTCCATAATGATGGAGACTTTTGGATGGCATCATGAATTGATGCGTATCAAGATCTCGAAGAGGAGATGATCATGAGTTGATCACCAAGTCAAGAGAAGACCCATCATGTATTGATGGAGATCAAGTGAAAGAGTGCATCATGGGTTGATGCATATTCAAGTTAAGAACTTGATGTAAAGGAAATCATCATGTGTTGATGATTATCCAGTCAATGACCTGGTCTTGAAGTG
Source organism: Phyllostachys edulis (assembly GCA_036346405.1). NCBI lineage: Eukaryota > Viridiplantae > Streptophyta > Magnoliopsida > Poales > Poaceae > Phyllostachys > Phyllostachys edulis. Next base: position 18,015,479 of record CM070545.1, read on the forward strand.
AAGATGTGTGTCATGAAGCTTCAAGTGAATTTGCAAGGCAAAGGTATGACTAGCTAGGGCTAAGGATGTGTTCCTAGTCTTTTACCGGTCTTGGTGTTTGGTTGGAGACCGGATGGCTAGTATAGATTGTCGTACTTTTAAGAGGGGTCTTGACTAGTAGCTTGAGAGTGTCATGTGTTGATAGTTCGTTGTGCTTGCTCTAGCTCTCGTTAGTATGTTGCCAATATTTGTGAATGTGTTTTGCAAATAGTTGAGGCTTATGCATATTCCTTGTAGCATGTGACTTTAGTTTACGAATGTGTTTTGCAAATGGTTTAAGTCCATGTACCTTATTCCTTGTGGTGTGATTCTAAAAGGTGGCAAATGTGTTTTGCAACTTGTTGAGAATCTCGCCTTTAACCCTTATTTGCATCGCGCATCAATTGGCAAATGTGTTTTGCAAATTGAGTTGAAGCGGAATGCAAAAATCCGTGTTTTTCAGCTCTAGCGGTCTGACCGCAGGTCTTTAGGCGGTCTGACCGGCCATTGAGAGTTTGACCAGGCTGTGTGCCGAGTTCCTTGTTTTGGCGGTCTGACCGCCATGGTTGACCGGTCTGACCGGTGGGACCCTGGTCTGACTGCCATGTGTTGGCCGGTCTGACCGGACCTCCGGGTCATGTGACCTGGTCAGCTTTTTTCAGAGAATGCATTTTTCTGGTTTTGGGTGCCGGTCTGACCGGAGCTCCGGGTCAAGTGACACAGTCAGCTTTTTCCAGAGAAGGTCTTTTTTTGGAATAGCTCTTTGTTTTGTTGAGCGGTCTGACTGCACCCTTAGCGGTCTGACCAGATTGGCGCGGTCTGACCGGCCATTAGTTGGCGATCAGTCCGAACATGTGTCCAACAGCTAGTTTTATAGCTGTTGGAACATGGGTGGTCTAACCGGCCTTTGGTTGGTGGTTAGATCGGACTTCGCTGATTTTCAGCTGATTCTCTTCCAAGCGGCTAGTTTTTGTGTGTGGGCTATAAATGCCCACCTTGGTCGGTTGTGGGAGTGTTGTTGCTAGTGTTATTCATTCTATTGAGCAAAAAGCAAGCCCTCTCATCTCTTATGTGCATGTGCTGCACTTAGTGAGTTTAGAGAGCAAACCCTAAATGCATGTGTTGCATTAGGTAGTGGATTTTATATCCATTGATCTTAGACACTTGATTCGTTCAAGTGAGTGTCTCCGACTTGTTACTCTTGGTGTTTGCCGACACCTAGACGGCTTGGAGGACTTACGCCGGCGATCTTCTCAAAGAAGGTTGTGAAGAGACCTGGGCGGTTGTGAGTGGTTTGGTGCTCGCTATCTTTGGAGTAGAGGAAGAGCAACCCCGACTGGATCGATGTGTTGGTTTGAGTGGTGAACCGGTCCAAGTGGTTGGACTTATCTCAGAGGTGTTGGCTCAATTGAGGAGCTGGTCCAATGCGGTTGGGCTTACCTCAACGTGGATTAGGGAAGACCGACAAGTCTCTGAACACCACGGTAAAACATCATTGTGTCATCGTGGTTTGCATTCTTGTGCTTTACTCTATTGCAATTTACATTCCTAGAATTAAATTGCTTACATATCTTTGTATGATTGCTATCATTATCAATAGACTTATTTCGTTGCTGCACTTAGTCAAGACTAGTTGATTTAGGTTTTAATTGGGCAAAACCGAATTGTTGTTAGCTTCCGCATTAGAAATCAGTTTCAGCCAAAAGTATTTTTAAAACCGCCTATTCAACCCCCTCTAGTCGGCCTTCTCGATCTTACACAAATGTGGATGGCCGACGGCGCGTGGTGCGGCTTCAGGCTGATGGCCACGTGCGATTTGTTTTTTCATTTTACTGTTGATGCAATGTACAAACTACAGTGCAATCATCATCTAGTCTTTCATGCAACCCACCAATCGACTTGGCCGGCGACTTCAAGTCAGCTCACGGTAGATTAGAGCGAATTTGTAATCTACAATCCATGGTGCAATGGACATCTACTCCTTCATGCAACCTACAATCGACATTATGCCGGCGACTTCAAGTCGGCTCGCGGTAGATCAGAGCAGATTTGCACCGTAGGAAATAATCTAGAAAGCCAAATTTGTGGAATTGAAAGTGATCTAGAAAAGCAATTCGATCTACGAGCGTTGTTTTCAACGGTTACGTCTCGATCCAAGTAGAGTAGGCCTAGAGGTAGGCCGGAGTCGATCGTGTTGATAACGTGTTGAGGAATCGTCGCTGGTGAGTCAGTCCGATCGATCATCTTGTAGACAAGCGTGGAATCACATCAAACAATGCAAGAACAAATAGTAGATTGAACACATAGAGAGACAAAGGCGTATGGGTATTCTTCTTCTTTATTCCTTCATCAAGAGATCAGCATTTTACAATGATTAGCACCCCCTATTTATAGTCTAGAGACTCTGCTAGGGTTTGGATGGAACATCCACCCATGGGCCGGCTGCTAGGCTAAGGCCACGGTTTCCCAACATTTACTACCCAGAATTGCTATACGGAGTACTCCCTTCTGTTCATAAGTTTTTTTGGAACACGTGCAATCAAACTTTTGAAACTTTAGTTTATCAGTATTTTTTAAAATATTTAGATTAGATACATGAAAATCATATGTTTATATTCGTCTCGAAAAGTGCTTTCATAATATTATAATTTTATTGTGTTTTACAAATATATTACGATAGTAATTAGGGATCAAAGTTGTATTTTGTGGACCATGTCGATGTCCAAAACAACTTGTTTTTGTGAACCGGAGGGAGTATCATTCAAGAGAAAATTTAAGGGATTTCAATCGATTTTCTTACCACTGTATGGTCATTGAGATTCGTGCGCCACCTCCACCGCACCTTGTCGGTCCACATGATCCAGAATTCCAGATCCAATGGCTTGAGATTTGATTGATTTTCGAGGGAAAATCAACCGCCACTTTATATTTTTTTCCCTTATCAATATCTATCAGTATATGGTTATGGAATTTACCATTCATGAATTGATTAAGATTCGGTAGGAAAATGCACCACGACGCCAATAAAAAGAAGAAGAACGTAACCTTCCGTTTTGGCAGCAAATCAAATGGATGTCAGATCTGATAAAAGCTACTAAATTTTGGCAATTATTGGCTTTACACAAGCATGTGTCCAACCGTTGCCCAAATATGCATGTTTGTGTGGTCAGGTACTCAGATTCGGCTTAGTTCTGGAACCATGCCATATGGCCGTAGCCCCATACTCTACAGGATTTTTGGCTGTACTGGCGTATTTTCGCCCTGTATTTACAAGAATGATCGTCCCTATTTTTTTTTGTTGCAAAAATAGTGCCTTGCCGCACAGCCACCATGCGGCAGGCCCTCCTCTCTCACCACGTGCCTTCTTCCTGCACGGCAACCATGCGGTGGCCCCTCCCGCACGACCACTCTGTGATGGTCCATGGAACGGCCAAAAAAATCCCAAAACACTGGTCCGGTTCTCCAAAGAAACAAAAAACCGTTGGTATGCAGTCCATCTGTCGTTTCGTTCGAAGGAGGATCCGCACGACCACCATGCGGTGGCCACCTTTCCGACCGCCTGTCCTTCCTCCTTTGTACATCTGTCATCCCGTCATGGCTGTCCCCCTTTGCTAGTAGTGCTAAGCGTAGACAACGCATCTGGAATTCCCGGCGCCAACGCAGCGACTCCTCCTTCGCTCGGATATAAAGACTGAACTCTCGTAGTCGCTCGTCGCTCATCTCAATTGTGTTTCACTTCTCGTTCTGGCACTTGTTGCTGAGAACACAGAGAACGTAACATAATTAAAAAAAATTGGAGATTAAGTATTTGCTTGCTTCTCGTTGCTCGACCTTTTTTTATTGCTTTCCCCCGAAGGGCAGGTAATGTGCTAGATGCTTTTCTCGTTATTACCGTAGTCGTAGTTAATCCGTCTTAGTTAGCTAGTCGTAATTAAATAGTTTAGTGATAATTAATTAGTTGTAATTAGTTAGTTTAGTGGTAATTAATTAGTTTAGTGGTAATTAATTTAGTCGTTATCAGTACGGCATATTAAATTAGTGGGAATGAACTACTCGTAGTTTATTTAGTGATAATTAATCAATCGTAATTAGTTAGTTTAGTGGTAATTAGTCAGTCGTAATTAGTTACTTTAGTGCTAATTTATTAGTCATAATTAGTTACTTTAGTCGTAATTAATTAGTTTAGTGGTAAATAATTAGTCGTATTTAGTTTTGTGGTTATCAGTCCCACATATGAAATTAGTAGAAATTAACTACTCATAATTTATTTAGTGATAATTAATGAGTCATAATCAGTTTACTAGCAATTAGTTAGGCAAAAGTAATTTAGTGCAAAAACAGATAGTCGTAATTAATAAGTGGTAATGAATATGTGGTTCAATAGTGGCAAGCACGGTAGTAATGAATTACTCGTAATTAATTTTTGGAGGAGTAACCAAATTGCTGGTAATTAATTAAGTATTCGTATTTAATTGCACATATGTAATGGGTCACTTGCATGCAATTTGTCGTCATTGTTTGTTACATCGCGTACCGCGAATGGGGTTGTTGTGGCTTTAGGTAATTTCGAACATGCAAGACTTGGTAATGTTTTATGGCGATGGTCTCGTACAAGCCGAACACGATGGGTTAGACCTGTCGAGATGCTAGTACGCGATGGATATTCATGAACTTCAAAGATGCATCCGGTGGGAGTTCGTCATGGAGGCAATGACGAAGAAACTTGTGATCGAGCGGATCACCTGCACGAATGCCGTGTGGGAGCTTGTCAAGGTGACTGGAAGCGTAACATGGAGCCAGTACATGCAGATTGCCTCCCAGCGCGAGGCGGCCATTTACGAGAGGTCGATGATGTACATGGATTTCGTACGTAGGGCGCTGGAAAACCTTGATGATGCTAGGGCCTCTACAAGCGGGCAAGCGCAGCTCGAGCCTTAAGACGGTAGCACAGAATGTGCTATATCGGAGGGAAGACTCGTGCATAATTTTGTGCGAAATAAGAGGGCGAAAATGTGGTGGTCGGTCCACATTGACTACCGCGAGTATCTACCGAACCAGCCGCGAACCTCTCGGGTTGGAGTCCGACGAGAACGTTGACCTAGGCTTGGATGGTAGTGACGAGGACGCACACCAGGCCAGTGGTCCAACCGAGGGAATTGTGTCATCGGAGGTGCCTTACGTGGCATCGAGACTTGATGATATCGCGGTACGTTCGCTCTTACTGCCGCAAGAAGAAGGCTCCCAATGGGGGTTTGATGCAGACACCCTATTAGTTGGGCAACGCTTCCCTAGCAAGGCTTCCATGCAACAAGCTATAACACAATACACCTTATCCATCAAATGTGTGTACCGAGTGCGCTAGTCCAACCCAGGACAATACATAGTGAAGTGCGTAGTGGAAGGCTGCCCTGGGAAGGTCAGTGCTCAACGAGCAAAGATCTTCGGCTGGGTCTTCGAGGTCAAGGCACTTATCGACCACACTTGGTAGCTTAGTGAGCCTCTGTGACAGTATCAGAACGTGACTTCCGCATATGTTGCAAGCCTCATCAAGCACCTAGTTGTGGTAGACGTGTCGTTCTCCCCCCAAGATGCTGATGTCGGAAGTCGTCAATCTGGTTGGTTATCCAGTCAGTTACAGTCAGGTCCAATGAGCCAAACAGAAGGTCATCGAGTCCATGTACGGGGCATACAAAGAGGCGTACAACCCTGTGCTGAGATTGCTTGACCAGATTGCCGAATCATACCCCAGCACATACATAAACAAGCTTGAGAGTGAAGATGCTGACAGAGGGCCTAACTGCTTTATACTAGACCAGGTGTTCTGGCCTTTCACCTAGGCCGTTCGGGCCTTCAGGTTCTATCGTCCTGTGCTTCAGATGGATGGCATTTTCCTCACGGGGAGGTACAAGGGCACCATTCTCACCGCGGCGGCGGCTGACACGAATGACCAGCTACTTCTGGTTGCATTTGTCATTGCGGAGAGCGAGAACACATCCAGTTAGCTGTGGTTCTTGGCAAATGTAAAGAGGGCGGTGGTGAATGTAACATCCCAAATGTATAATTAGGGTTATTCAAGCATAATTATATGTGTAGAAATTAAAACTTTTTCTCACATCTTGAAAAACCCTAAAATCTCATGTGATTCTTGTCCAAGAGTTGTGTAATCCAAAAACACAAAGCTCTTGATTGACCAAAAGTCAAATTCATATTCCATCCATCTTAAATCTTGTGCCAATCAATTGGAAATATTTTCCCTTGGTCCAAAAACTGATGTGGGACCCCTCTGAAAAATATCATGAGTTATGACACTTGTTGATAATTTTTGGAGGCAAAACAATCCTTTAAACAACCTTCATGAATTTCCTGAGAAAAATGCAGTGCATAATAACCTCTGAAAATTTTATGCACGGTTAAGCTCTTTGTCAGCAAGCTCCTGTAAAAATTTCATGAATTTTGGAGTTGAAATGCTATCCCAAACAATTCTGTTAAGTCTCAGCTGTTAGAAACTAAATTTAAAAGCCTACACTGTTCCTTGGGCTAGCCATGTTCAAGCTGGTCCAGCCCAACCATGTCTGCACCTCGTGAGACCTCATCCCCACTTGATCAGTCGTGGTGTTGGATCTACATCCAACCGCCACGACCTCCTCTCAGTCAACACCGCAAGGACCTCCCAACCTTGTCTGGTCATAGCCCTTGGATTAACATCCAACCGCCCCGACCTCCCCGGCTATCAAACCTCAAAACCACCTTCCACCTTGTTGAGGTCTTGGCCCTTGGATTCAAGATCCACGGCCTGACCTCCCTCACTGATAAGCTAAGCAAACATCCCACCTACATGAGGTCACACCGTTGGATCAAAGATCCACGGTCATGACCTCCACGTGTCAAACCTCAAAGTCTACATCCCACCTCAAGATCCACGTACCCCGACCTCCCTCTCCTTTGTTAAGCTAAGCAAACATCCCACCTACATGAGGTCACACCGTTGGATCAAAGATCCACGGTCATGACCTCCCCGTGTGTCAAACCTCAAAGTCTACATCCCACCTTGATGAGGTTCAGACCATTGGATCAAAATCCATGGTCACGACCTCCTCCTCTCAATCTAACTAACAGACCTCCCTTTTAGCGCTGTTGAGGTCGTAGTCGTTGGATTCAGATCCAAAGGCCACGACCTCCTCTGAAAAACATCACGGCAAGGTCCTCCCACCTTGATCGCGTGCGGTTAAGTCCTCACTGGAGGTCCGCACCGTTGGATAGAGATCCAACGCTTTGGACCTCCTGTCCCTTTTCCTCACGTGCGTTTTCTCGATTAAGGAAATCGGAGGGCCACGACCTCCCCACCCTTGATCGTGTGGCTGGGACCTCCTCCCAGCCACTTAAAACATAACGGTTCAAAAATTGGATCCGATGGTTAGGACCTCTCCTGTGTCTTATCAAGCGGTCACCAAGACCTCCCTGTTCTTCTCCTTCCTCTGGCGCGCATGCGAAGCTCTGGCGGTGCATTAATGCGTGTCGACCTTGGGGTACATTATAATGACTCTTTCTTGACCGCATTTAATGCAGTCGACTTTCCGCCTCATTGGTCACCAAGCCTTTGTCACCTTGTCAACCTTTATGTCTTGTCCACCCCATGGACCAACCGTGGGCTAAGCTCACCATGGAGCTTAGCCCGACTCATAACCTTCACCTCGGTCTATAAGTCACCCCAGGAATCCTCCCTTGGCTTCCTTTGCACACAATTGACCTCGGCCTTGCACTTGTGCGTGGTGAGCTCCTCATCCCAAACTCACCTCCCATCTTGGTCGCCATTGTTGATGTCCTTGGAGCTCCTCGGTGAGACAAGGGTTCGATGGCTCCTCCTTCAAACCTTGCTCACTTTTGCTCCTGAAAACCTCTTGGAAGTTAACCCTAACTTGAATTGTTTGGGCATTTTTCAGAGGTGGACAAAGTCGAGCTTGGAGCTGGTGCCTTGGGCTGTGAAGCTTCACTGCCTTCCCCAACTCCGGTCATCACCTCCACGACCTCCCCAGCACCTTAGGACCTCCAGGTACACCTCCTGTTAGTCCTTTAGATGCTGGCACCCGCTTGAATGCATGTTGCGGAGCTTAAGTTTTGGCACACGCTTGATTGTCGCGCGGAGCTCCATTTTGCATTTTCGTATTTTGGCCGTGCGGGTTGTGTTTGTCCTCTCGGCTCGCCGGGCGATTAAAACCGTCGTCGCCGTCGAGAATGAGTCCATGGTGTGCGCAACACTATTGCGCACACGGGATGTCCTTGGTTCTCGCCGGCGAGGTCTACATCGCCGCGATGACCAAATCTTTGAGCTCGGGTCTTTGTCGGACGCAGCGGCCGTTGTCGTTTTAGGGCGAGATTTGCCGTGTTTAATGCGGTCATCAATTGCTCAATCTTGCAATCATTGGTTGGGTCTTGATGTTCTTAAATCCACCATTTATTGTGCGCATTAAGACCTCCAGCGGACCTCCTGTGTCCGCGGCGCATTAACCTCTTGTCCAAGCACGCGTGCGTGCGCAAGCACGTGGTTGTGAGCTCTGGGACGTCCAGACCTCCTCCAAGGAAATCTGGAGCGTCCAAGACCTCCCTTGCGCAATCGTAGCCGTCCAGACCTCCCTGGAGGTCTGTGATGTTTAGATCTATCGCTTAGGACCTCCCCTTTAGATCTGGTCCGTTCCGGACCTCCTTTCTGTGTTGTGGTCCGTTGGATCTCCCACCTATGGCCACGACCTCCCCCTCACCTCGCGCATGTGAGTTGCTAAGAGGTCCAGGACCTCTGGACTTCACGTGCGCGTGTGTGATGTTCTCCTGGGAGGTCTTGAGCCGTTGGATCTGAGATCTGTGGCTCACGTCCTCCCATACCCTTGTGAGTTTTAGAAATTCCAGTGAAGTCTTAGTTATAGACTGAAATAAGGTATAGACTTTAGAATTTCATATCTTCTTCGTTTTAAATCCTTTTGAGGTCATTCAAATTGTGTTAGCTCTGTCTTGAACTTAACTTTAATCCAAAAATGATTGTAAGTTGAGTTCAGCTCCAGAGCACGATTAGCCACTAGGTTTTAAAACTCCTTTGAATATACACTCAAAATTTATGTTTAACTTGTAAAACCCATAACTAATGCTCTGTAGGTTATTTGTGAGTAAACCCAATTTTGTTAGCTTCCTCTAATAATGAACTCACTGTGAGAATTAGTTCGAGCATGTTGCTGTTATAGAAATGAGGACTTGTGCATTATAATTTTGTTCAAGTTCTTGTTTTTGAAAAATTATATAAAGTGCATAATAGCTCCAAATGAGATGAACTCAATTGTGTTATTCATCTCATGAGGTGCTGGTTTTACAATAAAAATCTCAGCCTCACCACTTTTCTAGAAAATGTTGCCTCATAATTAAATTAGTGAATAGTGCAGTTTGGTAATTTTTAGGGCTGAGCAGAATTGTTTTGCTCATATCTTTTGCATTGAGAATCCAAATCCATTGGTTCTTGTTGCAAAATTTCCTAAAATCACCCCTTGCTGCTGTAGAAAATTCAGGGTATTTGGAGTTCGTTTGCTGTGCTGTCTTTGTTGCCTTTCATCGTTCTTATCGGTTCTTTATCGCTTTTCCGTTAGGTTTCGACATTTGTGGTGATCCCGAGAGCGACCCTCTGCCACAATTTGAGCAACAGCAACAAGGCAAGCAGTTTGACCATTTCCCATCATGTCCCATTACTTTAGAGCTTAATACTTTGTTTTACTTCTATGTATGCATGCTACTTTGTGTTAAATGTCGTTAGTAATCCTATAGTCGCATAATCTGTAGGAATTCTTTATCCTCTACTACCAATGAGCCTAGGTTATTAAGCTGTGGTTTGAGCTCGTTGGATGAGCTCTTATCACTTAGTAGTTGCGTTTCCTCTTGCTTAGACATGCTTAGCTATCGGTAGTATTGGCGATCATCGACTTAGTCGATGATCTTGATCACTCAAAATGATTATTACTCCTATATGTCCAGCACTTGTGCTTTGATTAATTGTAAAATCAAAAGCTGAAAATAAAAGATTGATTTAGACTTGGGCATATTGGATGGATGGTGCGGTTTTTGGAATGTGGTGGTATGCCCGGTCCCTAAGGACCGAGTACTTGGGTCACTAAGCCAAGCGCTTTTATGTACTAACCACGCGAGGGCATATGGAACCCTCTTGACTAAGTACTCTAGGAGGTGTTAATTATGAGCGAGCTCGGTTGGTGTGTTTTCAAAACAAATGTATATGTATAGTGTGGGAGGAGCATTAGCTTCCTGTAGGTCGCCTAATGTCTCCTTCTCCCGTGGGTTGTGCAGCTCGTAATTAGCATTCATCCTTTGGAAAGGTCTCGTAGGACTTAGCCGTGCAAAGACACCTTCGGAAGTGTGCGTAAAGGAAAGGCGATGCGGCGTGTGGGTGCAGTGGTACACCTGCGCAGGATAAAACTATTGAATAGCCTCGTCCTAGGTTATGGACATGCTTGGTAAGGTCGTTCAAGACTAGTCTCAAACTTTTAATTAAAACTTGATGGGTTGGTATGAATGGATGTTCATGCTATTGTTGTGGTGACTTGGGTTAGTCACTTCGTGATTGTTCTTGTTGTTGTTATTATGTTATTATCGCGTTGTTATTTCAACAATTAAAAATGCTTTGTCAAATTGCTTTCAATCTACTATGTTATTGCAAATGAAACTTGCTTTATGCTAAAATGAGTCCAAAGCCTCATCCACTTAAATCAAGCTTGCATGTAGCTAAATTATAGTTCTGTTATCTTACGTCGGTCTTGCGAGTACAATAAACAAGTTATTGTACTCATTTGCTTTGCTTAACAATTTTGTTGCAGAGGAGGTAGAGCCCAAAGGGCTTTACTTTTCTTGTTGTCTTGATGGTTGGGAGAGCGACTAGCTTGGCGGTCCTGTCGATTGTCTTGTGGGCTAAAGGCACCTTTGGTTGGCTCTTATTTTGGCCATCTTTATGGCACTTTTGCTTCATTGTTATCTTTTTGTAATTATTGTTATTTGGCCTAAGGGCCTCTCTTTTGTAATATCTATTCCATATTAATGTTAACTTCGGTTTGTTGCTTATGTACTATGTGTTGTATGGAATTGATGCATTCTTTTGTTGTGAGGTATGTGTACTTGCATTCAGGAAGTATACATCTCTCGAGACCGAGTTTATTTGGTTGATAATACTAGGGTCAATTGGATGACTAAGTATTATGAGCCTAATAAATCCGGTGCTCACAAAAGTTGGTATCGAGCCGTTATGACCGTAATAACGCAAGCTTGGTCGATCCTTAGGATATTTTGAAAACCTATTTTCAAAGCATCAAATGAGTTTTGAAAGCTTAGGTAAATTGTCGGATTTTATTCCTTACCTATCTTAGCTTTCTCTTCTCATCCCACTCTAATTTGAGTTTTAAAAGTTGTTTTCCTCTCTTCCTTCTACAAAATAGTTGTTATCGATTAACACTGGGTTTTGGGAGAACCAATGAGATTGGCAAATTGAAGTGTGAGCTGCCCACTACAAGGTTTTGAAGTTACGAGTCGGTGATTCGACAAGGAGCTTGGATCTAAACACGGACAGCAAGCATCAAATTTCGGACAGCAGTCTCAAAGGTTTCTAATTAGGATAGATAATGAGAGGTTAATCAACTAAAACTTGTGGGAATAAAAGGGTAAGATGTGATACTAGTTAGCTAAGTATCTAACACTTATTTCGCTGATTTAACCTTGCTCTTTAGTAGCATTAGCTCTCACCCTACAATCTGATTTTTGATCTTCTCGACCAATTACTCGTTCATTCAATACGGGTTAGTTGAGTTGAGAAGTTGAGCCTTGCGTTTGGTGTTTCTTGGCTGTTTTTAGAGTCTTTTAGAAGCTTTTTAAAGTTTAAATAACCGCTGATTTTGGCTTTCGTTTGGGGTGATATTCCATTCCCCTAGTCGATCGCTTTTGCTTTCTTTAAGGCTTTGTTTTCGGTCTAGTTGCTAACCAAAATTCCTTGTAACAGATGGCGGGCCTTTTCGTAGCGGCCAAGGCGATCCACTGGTCCGGACGAGGCTTCCTCCTCCTCCGACCATGGCGAGGTTCTTCTTGGATCGGCGCAACCGCGGATGACCGGAGAGTTCTCTTGGGCGTCATCGCGCAAACCTGCTACACTTACGGAGCTTGAGGATCTGGGCCGTGAATGCCCATCGGCCGCGTGGAGGACTCGCGGAGTTTCTTCGTACTCACCCCTACCTTTTCCCGGTCGAGGACCCGCTCGATCTGAGCGATTGGCCGTTTGGTTGGCGGAAGCTCAAGATAGCGCAGATGCGAAACACGAGAAGGCGCTGTCGCGCATCGCACCACCGGAGGGTGCGACCTTGTCATGGTGGGAGAACTTTCTCGCCATGCAGCCCGTGGATCACACTTGTCTCTTGGGAGGAGTTCCGTCTTGCCTTCCGCGGGCTCACATCCTGCCGGCTTGATGGAGATCAAGAAGGTGAGTTTCTTGCGCTCAAGCAAGGCGTAGCTTCGATCATGGAGTATGTCTCGAGTTCAACCATCTAGCTCGTTATGCTCCCGAGGATGTGGCCACCGATATGGCCAAGGACCAAGTTCAGCGTGGCTTGTCCGAGGAGTGAAGGACAAGCTATCCATTGTCGACTTTCTGATTTTCAGGTCCTTGGTCGACAAGGCCATTGTCATGAGCATTCAGCGAGGAGCTTATGGATTCCATAGCGGAAGTGGGAGGCCCATAAGTCATCGGGCGGTTCCTCCCATCCCGCTTGGGTAGTCTCGAGGTACCACTCTCACTCTTGGCGCCCGAGGTCACCCCTGTTCCTCGTCCTTCGCAGCCGTGTCTCGATCCGTGCACTGCGAGTCGTGAGCGGCCCCGCAACTGGCGGTGGGGTCACATGCTTCTCATGCAACGAAGGGGCATTATGCGAACCAATGCCCTAAGAAGGCGAGGCGACCCCTCGTCCTAATGGAGGACGCGGGCGGAGGTGGTGCATCTCGGGACGGAAGATCGTCCGGCTACCCAAGGCATGGGTAGTGGTCGCGTCAACGCCATCACCACAGAGGAGGCTCGGGAGGCACCCGGCGTCGTGCTAGGTACACTTTACGTTAACTCTCATCCCGCTCTTGTTTTGTTTGATTCAGAGCATCTCATTCATTTGTTTACGAGTCTTTTCTTTGCTTGTTGGAGGCTTCTTTTCTCTCCATTGTCGGTCCCGCTTCTCATTCGCTCTCCGGTTGGGAGTTGAGGGTGAGGTTGAGTGTAGGGATGTCCCTATCGAGATCGAAGCGTGGGGTTCTTAGCGAACCTTATCTTTCTCCATTCAGCGAGTCTAGATGTGATTCTTGGTATGGATTGGTTGTCTCGGCACATGGGACAAATCGATTGCGCCAGAGGCTCATCTCTCTATCTAGTCCTTCCGTGAAGGGTTTGCTTCTCGCCAAGTCGCTAGATCCTCATCTCTTCGCGCTTGAAGCGAAGCCGCTCTAGATATTAGCGAAGTCCCAGCAGTTTGTGACTTTGTTGATGTTTTTCCCGCTGATCTTCGAGGATGCCACCGTTCGAGACCTCGAGTTTGTCATTGAGTTGGCTCTGGTACGCCCCTATCTCAAAGAGGCCTTATCGGATGCCACCGAGCGAATTGGTAGAGTTGAAGAAGCGATTAAGTGAGCTGCAAGAGAAGGGTTTCATCCGCCTAGCTCATCTCCTTGGGGTTGTCCGGCAATCTTCGTAAAGAAGAAGGATTGGTACTTTACGCATGTCGTTGATTACCGCCCACTTAATGAAGTGATGATGAAGAACAAGTATCCTTTGCCCGCATCGGCGATCTCTTGATCAATTAACTGGAGCTCGAGTTTTCTCCAAGATTGATCGAGAGTGGGATATCATCGAGTTCGGATTCGGCTGAGGATATTCCAAAACGGCGTTCTCTACTCGCTTCTGGCTTGTACGAGTACCTTTGTCATGTTGTTCGCTTAACCAATGCTCTGCCTTGTTCATGAACCTCATGAATTCGGTATTCATGGAGTATTTGGATAAGTTTGTCGTGGTCTTCATCGATGATATTCTTATCTATTCCAAGAACGATGAGGAACATGCCGAGCATCTGAAGCTTGTGTTAGGCAAGCTACGTGAGCACCATTTGACTGCGAAGTTCAGCAAGTGTGCGTTCGGTTGAAGGAAGTGGCTTTCTTAGGCCATATTCTTTCAATGGAGGCGTGGTATTGATCCTAACAAGGTCACCGATGTTCTTTCATGGAGTCCGCCCGCCGGTCACCGAAGTCGCGGAGTTTTCTTGGTTTAGCGGGATATTATCGCCGCTTTATCGAAACTTCTCCAAGATCGCGAAGCCAATGACGGAGTTGCTCAAGAAGGACAAGAAGTTCTTGTGGTGCGATGCTTGCATGGCAAGTTTCCATATACTCAAGCGTTTGACCACCGCTCCCATTCTTGTTCTTCACGATATCCATCGCAGCCGATATCTTTTGCGATGCTTCTCGTCGAGGCCTCGGTTGTGTCCTTATGCAAGAAGGCAAGGTAGTGGCCTATGCATCAAGGCAATTGAGACCTCATGAACTCAACTACCCTACTCATGATTTGGAGTTGGTCACGTGATTCATGCACTTAAGATTTGGCGACACTACCTAATCGTGTCGTTGTGAAGTGTATTCGGATCACAAAGCCTCAAGTACTTGTTCACCCAACCCGACTGAACCTCGGGCAAAGGAGATGGTTGGAGTTGATCAAGGATTATGATATGGGTATTCACTACCATCCGGCAAGGCTAATGTCGATTCTTGATGCGCTTAATCATAAGCGCATTGTAATGCCTTAGTGCTCAAGGAGCATTAGCCCTCTCTTCTCGTGGCATTCCAGCGTCTCAACTTGGAGATAGTTGAGCATGGATCTCTCGCGCCATGGTTGTGCAACCAACCTTGGTGGATCGGATCAAGTCCGCTCGGCGATCGGTTTGGGAGTGAGCCACATTAAGGCAAATGTCAAGGCGGAACGACCAAGTGCTTTTACGAGGATGAGCATGGTGTTGTGAGGTTTGGGCAACGCCTTGTGGTTCCAAAGGACATGGAGTTGCGAATTTGATCCTCCGCGAAGCCCATGATTCGCCTTTATCCATTCATCCGGGGCCACAAAGATGTATCAAGATCTCCGCCAGAGATTTTGGTGGACCCGAATGAAGAGGAGATCGCGAAGTTCGTTCTTAGAGTGCGGCGTGTGTCGTCGTGTCAAGGCCGAGCATCGGCGTCTGTTGGGCTCGCTTGACCTTTGCCAATTCTGAGTGGAAGTGGGATTCGATCGGAATGGATTTCATCACGGTCTACCCGTCCCGAAGAAGAATGATGCCATTTGGGTCGTCATCGATCGATTGACTAAGGTGGCACATTTCCTTCCGTCAAGGCCGAACTTGGGTAGGTCTTTTGGCGGAACTCTATATCGCCCGCATCGTGAGTTTGCACGGTGTGCGAAAACGATTGTGTCGGATCGTGGATCCTTTTCACGTCTCGTTTTGGCATAGCTTGCAAGAGGCTATGGGCACTCGTCTTGCTTTCAAAGACGCATTTCACCCTCAAACGATGGTCGGGCCGAGAGGGTCAACGGTTTTTGGAGGACATGCTTCGTGCTTGTGTCCTTTCTATGGGAAGCATTGGGAGAAATGCTTGCCATTCGCCGAAGTTTTCTTATAACAATAGCTTTCGGGCCGGTCTCGGCATGGCACCTTTTGAGGCCTTATACGGAGAAAGTGTAGAACCCGTTGAATCGGTCGAGACCGTGAGAGACCTCTCTTTGGCGGACTCAATCAATGAGGCGGCGCCAAGTCCGGCTTATTCGTGGCGTTTGCGCCGCAGCTCAATCGAGCAAAAGAGCTATGCGGATCGCCGTCGACGTGAGTTACGTTTTGAGCCTAATGACTTTGTTTATCTCCTTTGAAGGGCCATCAACGTTTCGGCGTCAAGGGCAAGTTAGCTCCTCGATATGTCGGTCCCTACCGCATTATCGAGAAGAAGGGAGCTGTTGCCTATAAGTTGGAGTTGCCAGCTGCACTTGTGGGAGTACATGATGTTTTCCATGTGTCCCAGCTTAAGAAGTGCCTCCGTGTTCCAAGCGAGGAAGCTCGTTGGAAACCCTCGATGTCGAGGAAGATTTGACCTATCGCGAGCACCTGTTCTCGCGTGCTCGATGAGTCCGAGCGAAGGACAAGGAATAAGACCATCAAGTTCCTTAAAGTTCGGTGGTCAAACCATTACGAGGATGAGGCTACTTGGGAAAGAGAAGATCGTCTCGTCACGGACTATCCATCTTTCTTTATCGAGTGAGCCAAATCTCGGGGCGAGATTTTTGTAAGGGGAGATTTTGTAACATCCCAAATGTATAATTAGGGTTATTCAAGCATAATTATATGTGTAGAAATTAAAACTTTTTCTCACATCTTGAAAAACCCTAAAATCTCATGTGATTCTTGTCCAAGAGTTGTGTAATCCAAAAACACAAAGCTCTTGATTGACCAAAAGTCAAATTCATATTCCATCCATCTTAAATCTTGTGCCAATCAATTGGAAATATTTTCCCTTGGTCCAAAAACTGATGTGGGACCCCTCTGAAAAATATCATGAGTTATGACACTTGTTGATAATTTTTGGAGGCAAAACAATCCTTTAAACAACCTTCATGAATTTCCTGAGAAAAATGCAGTGCATAATAACCTCTGAAAATTTTATGCACGGTTAAGCTCTTTGTCAGCAAGCTCCTGTAAAAATTTCATGAATTTTGGAGTTGAAATGCTATCCCAAACAATTCATTAAGTCTCATTTGTTAGAAACTAAATTTAAAAGCCTACCTTGTTCCTTGGGCTAGCCATGTTCAAGTGGTCCAGCCCAACCATGTCTGCACCTCGGCCAGACCTCATCCCCATTTGATCGGTCGTGGTGTTGGATCTACATCCAACCGCCACGACCTCCTCTCAGTCAACACCGCAGGACCTCCCAACCTTGTCTGGTCATAGCCCTTGGATTAACATCCAGCAGCCCCGACCTCCCGGCTATCAAACCTCAAAACCACCTTCCACCTTGTTGAGGTCTTGGCCCTTGGATTCAAGATCCACGGCCCGACCTCCCCTCACTGTTAAGCTAAGCAAACATCCCACCTACATGAGGTCACGGCCGTTGGATCAAAGATCCACGGTCATGACCTCCACGTATCAAACCTCAAAGTCTACATCCCACCTTGATGAGGTTCTGACCATTGGATCAAAAATCCATGGTCACGACCTTCTCCTCTCAATCTAACTAACAGACCTCCCTTTTAGCTGTTGAGGTCGTGGCCGTTGATTTGAGATCCAAAGGCCACGACCTCCTCTGAAAAACATCACGGCAAGGTCCTCCCGCCTTGGTGAGGTCGTAGCCCTTATATCTAAATCTAAAGGCCATGACCTCCCTTGTGCGTTGCGCAAGCTCAGGACCTCCACCTCTTTTGATCGTAGCCCTTAGATCTAAATCTAAAGGTCCTGACCTCCCTTGCCTGTTGCGCATCATATCAGACCTCCCCGGTCATTGTGTGCCCTTGGATTTAAATCCAAAGGCCATGATCTCCCCTCATGTCTTTTTGATCGCGTGCGTTAAGTCCTCACCGGAGGTCCGCTTGGTTGGATGGAGATCAACGCTTTGGACCTCTGTCCCTTTTCCTCACGTCGTTTTCTCGATTAAGAAATCGGAGGCCACGACCTCCCCACCTTGATCGTGTGGCTGGGACCTCCTCCCACCACTTAAAACATAACGGTTCAAAAATTGGATCCGATGGTTAGGACCTCTCCTGAGTCTTATCAAGCGGTCACCAAGACCTCCTGTTCTTCTCCTTCCTCTGGCGCATGCGAGCTCGAGCGGTGCATTAATGCGTGTCGTGTCGACCTTGGGGTACATTATAACACTCTTTCTTGACCGCATTTAATGCTTGGTCGACTTTCCGCCTCATTAGTCATTTCAAGATTTGTCACCTTGTCAACCTTTATGTCTTGTCCACCCCATGGACCATCCAGTGGGCTAAGCTCACCATGGAGCTTAGCCCCACTCATAACCTTCACCTCGGTCTATAAGTCACCCACAGAATCCTCCTTGGCTTCCTTTGCACACAATTGACCTCGGCCTTGCACTTGTGCGTGGTGAGCTCCTCATCCCAAACTCACCTCCCATCTTGGCTGCCATTGTTGATGTCCTTAGAGCTCCTCGGTGAGACAAGGGTTCGAGTGGCTCCCTCCTTCAAACCTTGCTCACTTTTGCTCTGAAAACCTCTTGGAAGTTAACCCTAACTTGAATTGTTTGGGCATTTTTGAGAGGTGGACAAAGTCGAGCTTGGGCTGGTGCCTTGGGCGTGAAGCTTCACTTGCCTTCCCCAACTCGGTCATCACCTCCACGACCTCCCGGCACCTTAGGACCTCTAGGTACACCTCTGTTAGTCCTTTAGATCTTGGCACCCGCTGAATGCATGTTGCGGAGCTTAAGTTTTGGCACACGCTTGATTGTCGCGCGAGCTCCATTTTGCATTTTCGTATTTTGGCCGTCTTGGGTTGTGTTTGTCCTCTCGGCTCGCCGGCGATTAAAACCGTCGTCGCCGTCGAGAATGAGTCCATGGTGTGCGCAACACTATTGCGCTGCAGGGATGTCCTTA
The DNA here is from genome assembly GCA_036346405.1 of Phyllostachys edulis. Lineage (NCBI taxonomy): Eukaryota > Viridiplantae > Streptophyta > Magnoliopsida > Poales > Poaceae > Phyllostachys > Phyllostachys edulis. The sequence goes on from CM070545.1 coordinate 18,034,194, forward strand.
GTTCTCGCCGCGAGGTCTACATCGCCGGCGATGACCAAATCTTTGAGCTCGGGTCTTTGTCGGACGCAGCGGCACCGTTGTCGTTTTAGGGCGAGATTTGCCGTGTTTAATGCGGTCATCAATTGCTCAATCTTGCAATCATTGGTTGGGTCTTGATGTTCTTAAATCCACCATTTATTGTCTTGTGATTAAGACCTCCAGCGCGACCTCCTGTGTCCGCGCGCATTAACCTCTTGTCCAAGCTGCGCGCGCGCGCAAGCACGTGGGTTGTGAGCTCTGGGGCGTCGGACCTCCTCCAAGAAATCTGGGCGTCCAAGACCTCCCTGCGCAATCGTGGCCGTCGGACCTCCTGGAGGTGCGTGATGTTAGATCTATCGCTTAGGACCTCCCTTTAGATCCGGTCCGTTCCGGACCTCCTTTACGTGTTGTGGTCCGTTGGATCTCCCACCTATGGCCACGACCTCCCCTCACCTCGCGCATGTGAGTTGCTAAGAGGTCCAGACCTCTGGACTTCACGTCTTGGCGTGTGTGATGTTCTCTGGGAGGTCTTGAGCCGTTGGATCTGAGATCTGTGGCTCACGTCCTCCCATACCCTTGTGAGTTTTAGAAATTCGGTGAAGTCTTAGTTATAGACTGAAATAAGGTATAGACTTTAGAATTTCATATCTTCTTCGTTTTAAATCCTTTTGAGGTCATTCAAATTGTGTTAGCTCTGTCTTGAACTTAACTTTAATCCAAAAATGATTGTAAGTTGAGTTCAGCTCCAGAGCACAGATTAGCCACTAGGTTTTAAAACTCCTTTGAATATACACTCAAAATTTATGTTTAACTTGTAAAACCCATAACTAATGCTCTGTAGGTTATTTGTGAGTAAACCCAATTTTGTTAGCTTCCTCTAATAATGAACTCACTGTGAGAATTAGTTACGAGCATGTTGCTGTTATAGAAATGAGGACTTGTGCATTATAATTTTGTTCAAGTTCTTGTTTTTGAAAAATTATATAAAGTGCATAATAGCTCCAAATGAGATGAACTCAATTGTGTTATTCATCTCATGAGGTGCTGGTTTTACAATAAAATCTCAGCCTCACCACTTTTCTAGAAAATGTTGCCTCATAATTAAATTAGTGAATAGTGCGGTTTGGTAATTTTTAGGGTTGAGCAGAATTGTTTTGCTCATATCTTTTGCATTGAGAATCCAAATCCATTGGTTCTTGTTGCAAAATTTCCTAAAATCATCCTTGCTTCTGTAGAAAATTCAGGGTATTTGGAGTTCGTTTGCTGTGCTGTCTTTGTTGCCTTTCATCGTTCTTATCGGTTCTTTATCGCTTTTCCGTTAGGTTTCGACATTTGTGGTGATCCCGAGGCGACCCTCTGCCACAATTTGAGCAACAGCAACAAGGCAAGCAGTTTGACCATTTCCCATCATGTCCCATTACTTTAGAGCTTAATACTTTGTTTTACTTCTATGTATGCATGCTACTTTGTGTTAAATGTCGTTAGTAATCCTATAGTCGCATAATCTGTAGGAATTCTTTATCCTCTACTACCAATGAGCCTAGGTTATTAGCTGTGGTTTGAGCTCGTTGGATGAGCTCTTATCACTTAGTAGTTGCGTTTCCTCTTGCTTAGACATGCTTAGCTATCGGTAGTATTGGGCGATCATCGACTTAGTCGATGATCTTGATCACTCAAAATGATTATTACTCCTATATGTCCAGCACTTGTGCTTTGATTAATTGTAAAATCAAAAGCTGAAAATAAAAGATTGATTTAGACTTGGGCATATTGGATGGATGGTGCGGTTTTGGAATGTGGTGGTATGCAGGTCCCTAAGGACCGAGTACTTGGGTCACTAAGCCAAGCGCTTTTGCGTACTAACCACGCGAGGGCATATGGAACCCTCTTGACTAAGTACTCTAGGAGGTGTTAATTATGAGCGAGCTCGGTTGGTGTGTTTTCAAAAACAAATGTATATGTATAGTGTGGGAGGAGCATTAGCTTAGGGTAGGTCGTCTAATGTCTCCTTCTCCCGTGGGTTGTGCAGCTCGTAATTAGCATTCATCCTTTGGAAAGGTCTCGTAGGACTTAGCCGTGCGGCACACCTTGGAAGTGTGCGTAAAGGAAAAGCGATCGGCGTGTGGATGCAGTGGTACACCTGCGGGATAAAACTATTGAATAGCCTCGTCCTAGGTTATGGACATGCTTGGTAAGGTCGTTCAAGACTAGTCTCAAACTTTTAATTAAAACTTGATGGGTTGGTATGAATGGATGTTCATGCTATTGTTGTGGTGACTTGGGTTAGTCACTTCGAGATTGTTCTTGTTGTTGTTATTATGTTATTATCGCGTTGTTATTTCAACAATTAAAAATGCTTTGTCAAATTGCTTTCAATCTACTATGTTATTGCAAATGAAACTTGCTTTATGCTAAAATGAGTCCAAAGCCTCATCCACTTAAATCAAGCTTGCATGTAGCTAAATTATAGTTCTGTTATCTTACGTCGGTCTTGCGAGTACAATAAACAAGTTATTGTACTCATTTGCTTTGCTTAACAACTTTGTTGCGAGAGGAGGTAGAGCCCAAAGGGCTTTACTTTTCTTGTTGTCTTGATGGGTTGGGAGAAGCGACTAGCTTGGCGGTCGGTCGATTGCCTTGTGGGCTAAAGGCACCTTGGTTGGCTCTTATTTTGGCCATCTTTATGGCACTTTTGCTTCATTGTTATCTTTTAGTAATTATTGTTATATGGCCTAAGGGCCTCTCTTTTGTAATATCTATTCCATATTAATGTTAACTTCGGTTTGTTGCTTATGTACTATGTGTTGTATGGAATTGATGCATTCTTTTGTTGTGAGGTATGTGTCTTGCATTCAGGAAGTATACATCTCTCGAGACCGAGTTTATTTGGTTGATAATACTAGGGTCAATTGGATGACTAAGTATTATGAGCCTAATAAATCCGGGTGCTCACAGTGAAAGACCGACACAACGTATGCCTTATCACAAACTGCAATGCTGGGTTGTTGGCAGCCATCAACACCATGCAGCATGGAACGGAACCCCCTCACCAGTGGAATGACGTGTAATCCAGGTGGTGCATGAGGCATCTTGCATCCAACTTGTTCACACGGTTCCATAGTCAGGAAGTTTTGAAGATGTTCAAGGCATTGTGTCTGTAGAACCAGAGGCGGAAGTTTGAATCCATCTGGAGAGACCTCGAACACCGGACTACGAGGCATACAAGGGATTCCACTCCGGAGGTACTGGAGGGAGAGAAACCCAGCAGTGCCATAAGTTTCTCGGAGTGGATTCATCGCCATGCTCTTGAATTGGAGAAATGGTCCCTTCTCTATGACACAGACGGTGCGAGGTACGAGATTATGACGACCAACATGTCCGAGGTGTACAACAGCGTCCTCAAAGGTGTGTGGTGCCTCCCTATCATCGTGGTCGTCGATGAGACATGGACTCACACTATTGGTTATTTCGTCAATAGAGCCACCGTAGCCAGGTGACAGATGGAGAAAAGCAAACAGTGGTTTGAGAACATGTAGAGGCACATGGACCAGAAGATGGAGAAGGCCCAAATGCACGACATCCGGGTGATCAATGGCCTTAGGAGGAAGTACGAGATCAAGCTTAGGCAGAAATATGTCAACGGTCATGCCAAGGAAAAAGGAAATGCTCCCTAGGTGATGTGGCGACATGCACCTGCAACAAACCGAAGCGCCAGCACAAGCCATGCTCGCATGTGTACTAGGCATGTACGCAAATGAGGCATATGTCTATGCCGTACATATCAGAGTACTATAACATGCAGCACATTTTTGATACATGGAGTGCAGAGTTTCACTCGTACGACTTGGACATGAACTACAAAGATCTTTGACCGGACAAGGTGTGATGGGGCTCAAACATGACCTTGAAGACAATAGGGAAGGGACGATAGCAAACACGATGCTTCCGGAACGATATGGATGCCAGCCAACGTACTAGTATTAGCCGCACAATCAAGTGCAGGATATGCAAGACCCCTGAGCACTCAATGAAGGATTGTCCCAACAAACCAAGCTCGTCTGGTCATCATTCAATATCGTAATTTAATGTATTATCCACCTTGTTTTGTTATGTACAACGAAACTTCAATGATACCCACATATGGACTCATCGGCAAACTTCTACGCGAGGATGTTGCAGAAGCGCAAGTGGCTTGCGCAGAAGGCCAAACATCTACAATACCCAGATTATTTAATGAAAGATGCTCGGTACCACCACGGTTTTTGAGTCGCGCGATGTGTGTAGCCACCGAGCGAGATCATTGATCCACACACCGGACACCTCCGCCGGCGTACTACGTCGCGGGCACCACCTCGTAATCGTTTCTTTCACACACATCGATTTTTCTCTCCCTACGTTGATTTCTATAAATTCTTAACCTCATCCCATGTAATGGCGGCCGAATCTTGTTGCCAATTATTCGATGGATCAACGGCTCGGAGATGTCTGACGATGCGTTCATCGGCGAGTACATCTTGAACTTCTCGATGCGGGCCGAGACCTTCGAGTGGCGGAAACCTTACGTACCAAACTCTACTGAGGAGGCATCGAAGGAGCCCAGGACTCGCCCGACGAAGAAGGGGAATGCTCCTGCTGCTGAGACCGGCGATCGTCTGAAAGTATCTAGGCCCCTAAAAATTGTTTTGGTAATTAATGATAATATGTAAATATGGGCCTAACATGTTTATTGAGTATTTACCAGGTTAAGTCCCGATGGTGAGTTTGATAACTTGAAGATGCATGCTAAAGGACAATATGAAGATCAATATGGTTCAAAGACAAGGTACAAGCAGTCTAGGATCCTTTTTATGTTTTACCAGTCTTAGGAGAAATGGTTCGAAGACCGGATTTTAGGTTAAATGTCGTACTATTAAGAGGGATCATGACTAGTAGCTTGATAGCATGTTCTTGTGCCATTTGGATCAATTTAGGATCATGCATGCATTTGGAATTTGTTTTGGAAAGCCAACTGTGCATTGTCAGGACAATCGGTAATCTGCGCGTTGTATTAGCGATACTACTGCTCGGTGATCTGACCGGGCTTGTAGTGCGGTACTACCGCAACCCGGTTGTTCCGAAAATATGTTTGCGGTAACTTATTTCCAGAGAGACACCTTTTTTGGTTGAGGTGCAAACCCGAAGAGTGGTAGTACCGCCGTTGTTCAAGCGGAACTACCGCACCTCGGTATTTCCGAATATTAAGCGGTACGTATTTTCCAGTAGGTATCCTTTTGGGTCCTTTGAGAAACGGTAGTACCGCCCTTGTTGAGCGGTATGACCGGCCAGCGATAGTACCACATGATAGTTGGCGGTAGTACCGCGCCGAAGTTTCCAACGGCTATGTCAGAGCAGTTAATGCCACTATTGTAGCAGTTACTGACCGGTAGGTGAGGAGCGGTAGTACCGCATGTTACTTGGCGGTAGTACCGCATTTCACTGAAAGTTGGTGATTTCCTCCACAATGGTCGTATTTGTTGGTGGGGGTATAAATACCCCTCCACCTGCTAAGGACAGTGTGCAAGACCACATTTAACATCCTTAGAGACTTGAGCATCCTTTCAACACCTCAAATACATTTGTGCATTCATTGTAAGGTAGTTGAGCCAAAGTTCAAGTGCATTCATTCTAGATTGATCCATTGCACTTGAGTGCCTTCAAACAAAGGTCGTTGATTCATTACTCTTGGTGTTTTGCCAAACACCTAGACAGCTTGGCGGTGTTAGCACAGTGATCTCTTCAAAAAGATTGTGAAGAGGTCCGGTGCCAAGATTGTGAGTGGTTCGGTGTTCACCATCTCCGGAGTGGAGGAAAAACAACCACTAGTGATCGAGGGAAGGTTTAATTCGTAGAGCCGGCTTGATTTGTTCAAGATTCCTTAACGTGGACTAGTGAAGACCGGCAAGTCTTCGATACCACGGGAAAAACTTCGTTGTCTCAATTGTGGTTATTTCTTGTCTTTACTTATTCCACATTTACAATTCTAGCATTTATCTTGTGTTGAATTGCTTAGCTAGAATTGTATCTAGTTTAGACTTAGCTCATAATTGGCTTAAATTATTAATTAGTCAAAAAGTTTAAAACCTCCTATTCACCCCCCTCTAGTCGGTTATCCTTGATCCTACAAGTAGCATTAGAGCCTGGTATATCATTGATTTAGACTTAACCGTCTAAGAGAGAAAAGGATGGCTGGTGAGGGAATTGCTATAGGAAAGGCTCCTTTGTTTGATGGCTCTAATTATTCTTATTGGAAAAATTAGAATGTCAATTTATTTAAAAACGATGAGTCTAAGCATTTGGAAGATCGTAAATGAGGGTTACATCATACCTCTTAATCCACTACTTCCTACGGATCAAGAGGGGCGTAATGCTCATTTAGATGCCCAAGCTATGAATGCTCCTTTTGGTTCTTTGAACGCGGATGAGTTCAATAGAGTGAGCAACTTGGAAACCGCTCATGAAATTTGGAACACCCTATCGAAAATCCATGAGGGAACATCCACGGTCAAAGAGGCCAAATTGCATAGGCTTTGGATCAAATATGAGACATTCGTAATGTTGCCTCATGAAAACATCACTAAGATGTATTCATGACTCAACAACATTGTGAATAAACTCAAATGTCTTGGCACTAACCTTCTTGATGTTGATATTGTGCGCAAGATACTTAGGGCTCTATTGGACAAGTATGAGACGTTGGTGACATTGTTTCTCAACTCTCAAGTTGCCAAGAATGACGCCAACGGGACTTTGGACAATCTCATAATAAATGAATTGTTCAAGAAAGACAAGGAAGAGTTTTTGGAGTCATCGTCTTCAAAGAAGAAGATTACCGCTTTTAAAGCCAAAGCGGAATCAAGTTATGATGAGGATGAAGAAGGAGACTCCGATGAGAAGTTTGCTTTTCTTGTGAGAAGAATAAAGAAATTCATGAGAAGACGCCCACATAGAAGCTTCAACTTTGACAAGAGCAAGAAAGGCCAATCCTCAAGTGACAACATGCGTTATATCAATATCCGGTGCTATAATTGTGAAGAGAAGGGGGCACATTGCTTCACATTGCCCCACTAAGAAGGATGATAAGGGCAAGTCATTCAAGAAGGAGTTTGATGGCAAGAAGAAGCTTTTCAAGAAGCTTCACAAGGATGGCAAGCATGAAGCCCATATTGGAGAATAGGACTTCGATGAGGAGTCAACCAACTCCGACTCCGATGAGGATGAGTCCCCCAAGAAGAAGGGACTCGTTGGCATCGCCATCAAGGAGGCTCCATCACGCTTCTCCACTCCTACTTGCCTCATGGCAAAAGGAGATAAGGTAACATCCATTAATGATAATGAACTAACATATGATGAATTAATGGATATGCTTGAAGACTTGAATGAATATCTTGGAAAAGAAATGTCAAAATATAAGGTCTTAAATAGAGAGCATATCTCTCTAAAAGATTCTTATGAAGAGCTAAAGGAAGCTCATGACTTGCTTATCCAAGAAAATTCAAGCAAGTCTTGCTCTAGTATAGGTATTACATGCGATATTATTGATGAAATGTCTAGTGTAGAAATTACTAAGACTAGTGAACTTGCTATGCCATGTTGCTCTAATATCAACACTAATCATGATAATGTTAAGTCTCATGATGCAAAGCTTATTGTTGAAAACAATGAGCTAAAAGAGCAAGTGATCAAACTAAGCAAAAGCTTAGAACGGTGCTTCAAGGGTAAGGCTACTCTTGACAAGCTTTTGAGTGAGTAAAGATGCTCATTCAACAAAGGACTTGGGTATATCCCCAAGAAAGGTAAGAAACCGGTAAACAAACCCACAAGGTTTGTTAAGCAAAATGGTAAGTATTGCCATAAGTGCCGGAAAATAGGATATTTGCAACAAGCTTGTCCTATTGGTAAGACTCCATCCTTTGACATATATGATTCATGTTATATACTTAGAAAAACTAAGGATGGTAAGGTCATTGCTAGATTTGTTGACACTTCAATTTTAGGCGCTAAAAAGAATGTTATTTGGGTGCCTAAATCCTTGGCCACTAACCTCCAAGGATCTAAACAAATTTGGGTACCTAAAAGAACTTGATTCTTGTTTTGTGAGTGCACTACAAAACCGGTGGAAAACATTGGGTGCTTGATAGTGGATGCACTCAACACATGATCGGTGATAGAAAGATGTTCACCACATTCGAGAATGGTAAAGGAGTTGACAAGATCACATTTGATGATAATAGCAAAGGAAAGGTAATAGGATTGGGTAAAATCGCTATCTCAAATGACCTTTCTATTTCCGATGTATCTTTAGTAGAATCATTAAATTTTAATTTGCTATCTGTTGCTCAAATATGTGATCTTGGCTTAATTTGCTCATTCTCTAATGAATGTGTTACAATTTCAAATGCAAAAGATATTTCTTTAGTTTTCAAAGGTTTTAGATTTGAAAATCTTTATTTGGTTGATTTTACTTCAAATAAATCATGCTTAAAAACTTGTTTAATTGCAAAAACCTCATTTGGTTGCCTTTGGCATAGAAGGCTAGCTCATGTTAGAATGATTCAACTTAAAAAGATTTTCAAACATGATTTAGCTGTTGACTTGAAAAATGTGTAGTTTGAGAAAAATAGACTTTGTAGTGCTTGTCAAGCCGGTGAACAAGTTGCAAATTCTCATCCTTCCAAGAGTATCATGTCAATTTCTAGACCATTGGAACTCTTACATATGGATTTGTTTGGGCCAACAACCTATAAGAGTATCGAGGCTAATAGCTATTGTTTAGTCATTGTGGATGATTACTCTAGATACACATGGATATTCTTTCTAGATGACAAAACCGAAACCTCCGGCATTTTTAAAAGTTTTGCAAAAAAAGGCTCAAAATGAATTTGATTTCAAAATTAAAAAAATCCGTAGTGATAATTGTGTAATACCCCGAATATCAAATAGAGAGAATATTATTCGGGAGAGGGAATTTATTCAATTTCGAATTTCTCCTAACAAAGAAAGTATCCAACAGCGGTTATGTAATATCCTGTTTAACATTAGAGAATTAATTGAAATGAGAAAGATATTTAACAGGAATTAAAAAGAGAAATCAGATTTTTAGAGGAGAAATAATCTTGGGCCTTCGGCCCACGTTGTTTGGCCCAAGTGGGAAGTTGGTTTAAGAAGGGGGCAACCAAATCCTACGCACTTTACTGTAGCACGGGTACTGTAGCGCCGACGCCACTGTAGCACGGCGCTACTGTAGCACGCCCCTCCCCTCCGGTGCTTCTCCATTGTTGCCGGCCATAAGGAAGAGGAAGGAGAGGGAAGAAGAGAGGAGAGGAAGAAGAAGAAGGTGGGGGTGATCTTCGCGAGGACTTCGCAAAGGTTTTAGCGGCATCTCGCGTCATTCTTGTGGGTAAATTCGTGATCCCAATTAGTTTTGATAGATAATTCGTATACGATTCGTATTCATTAGATGTTCTGAGATTTCTGTAGTAGATCGGTTGAATCTGTCTTCCGGTTGACGCGCGGTTTTGGGTTAGATCCGAGCAGATTCAGGGATTAGTGTCTCCTAGAGATAGATGGGAATTTTCGTTATCTTTCCAGAAAGTTATAATTCATAATTTTTGGATAAACGGTTAATTAGTTATGAATTTCGCAAGACAGAGTGCTAAATCAGTCTCAGGACTTGTGCAGCGAACATAGAGCTGTAAATTTGATATGGGAGACGGCCAAATTGGATCAATTGGTCTGCTTGAGAGTTGTAGGTATTTTCATTATGATTCCAGAAAGGTAAATTTCATAATTTTTGGATTTATAGATAAAAAGTTATGAATTTTAGAAGCTCAGGCTGTAATCTGCCTCTCTGTTGTGGACAGAAGAGTTTTACTTGACTATCTACAACATTTGTTGCACAATAGAAATATTTGAGATAATTTTATTGAGATAGTTGGTTTCCTTTAGTTTCCAGAGAGTATTAGAAAAATGTGTTTGGTTGAGCCAAACAAAAGTTATGAAATTCACAATTTAGTAGTACCGGAGATGGCAGATCGGTTTTCGGGATTAAAAACAAAGACTTAGATGAACTAGTTTGATCTTTTGGTCACCTGAGAAGTTGTAGCTAGGCTTGTGTAGGTTCTAGGAAAATTGGATTCATGGATTTTGGAGTTTTGACTCAAAAGTGAAGAATTTTTCCTTAACAGCTGTTCGTTTGGACAGATTTGAGAATTTGAGAGAGTTTTGATTAATTATTGGGGTTGCGTTTAGGGACGCTTGTTCTCTTTCTGTTTCGCTGCATTGCTGTACACTTTTGTGTGGTATACTTAGTTATTTACGGTTGCCAGGTGGTGGTGAACAACGGGGCTAGAGCGTTCCATCGTTGTCTTCCGTCTCATGGTTGAGGCAAGTACATTTGATTTGTCTTGCTTGCCTTTTTGTTCCACTTGGTTGATTAATAAGCATTGGGTAATTCCGGTATTACTTGTTTCCCTTCATGATTGATATACCATGTTTCTTCGATGATATGTTTCGTTCAATGTAACCTTTCGTTCGTTCAGTCATGTTTCACCCACTGGAGTGGGTAGTGAAGTCCCATCATTCCAACATGGGCAAGTACCTCAATGTTCCTATAATCATGAAATGTTGAATGCATGTTGTTGATTTTGTATTTCTAAGAGCCACGTTAATATTTAATTGTTCGTGTTCAATCCATTTGTGCTACCTCCATGAATAGAGAGCATGTATTTTCAATGTTCATATGTCATACCATGCATCCATAATACATGTTTCAATCCACGGGAGTGCAATAAATAAGACCCATCAATTCCAATATGGGCACGTAAGACCCACCATTCCAATGTTGGCAGTTTGGGACACCCGTACGAAACGTTCTTCGTACGGGGCTTGGGTCCCCGCATTTTGTTAAATGCGGGCTTAGGTGAACACCGACGGGTGTGTCACCAAAGAATCTTGGTATATGCATGTGTGTAGTCCTTCATTTCATCCACATCATTCATTCCATTCATTCAAGTGTTCGATTACGTGCTTATTTCATACACTTTAATGATGTTCACATGATCATGGTTGTTATGTATTATTCATTTACTGTACTTGCTGAGTCTCGGACTCACTCTTGCTTTGTTTGTTGTTTTGTTTTAGGTGATCTTTGAGGTTGGCTCCATGGGGAGGGAATAGACACACACTACCTTTTCACTTCACCTTAATCAAGTCCGAGATTTCATTTTAGTTCAATTTAATCATTCATTATTGATGAACCGTAATAATAAATGTTGGTGTGGTGATAACTCTTCTCCATTAAGATTGGTTAAGAACTATCGTGAACTTAGTCCATCCTTTGATATAGTTGCTTGAGATCAGATTATACTTCTGCGATGATTCGATATTTGTTGATTTCACTATTGTCTTGATATTAATGATTGTTGGAACCTCCGTATAGCTAACTATCTGAGGGAGGTTCTGCTGAAATTTAGAATTTTATCGTCTGTTTTTAGCTTTGTTAACATGTTAGTTTAGTAGCATTCCAGCCCTTATAGGACTGGGGTGTTACAAATTGTTCCGAGTTCAAGAATACTAAAGTTGAAGACTTTTGTGATGAACTTGGAATAAAGCACGAACTTTCCATAACCTACACTCCATAGCAAAATAGAGTTGTAGAAAGGAAAAATCGTACATTAATTGAAATGACTAGGACAATGCTTGATGAGTATAATACTTCTGATAGTTTTTGGGCGGAAGCAATTAACACCGCTTATCATGCCATAAATTGTCTTTATTTGCATTGTCTTTTAATAAAAGACTTCTTATGAGCTTCTGGTTGGAAGAAAACCGAACATCTCTTATTTTCATGTATATGGTTGCAAATTTTATATTTTGAAAAAGGGTCTTCGTCTTTCAAATTTGCAAGTTGTTGTGATGTTGGTTTCTTGCTTGGTTATTCTTCAAATAGCAAAGCTTATCGTGTCTTTAATAAAAACTCCGATTTAGTTGAAGAAATACATGACGTCCAATTTGATGAGACTAACGGCTCTCAAGAAGAGCATGAGAACTTGAATGATGTAGATGATGAAGCCTTAAGAAAAGCTATAGAATATATACAAATAGGCGATATCAAGCCTAAAGATGATCCATCATCTTCAATTCAAGTTGAACCTCCTACCTCTTCCACAAATCAAATCCAAATTGATGAAGATGACAATAAGGGCGATGATAAACCATCCAACTTACCACCAAGAATCCACAATACAATTGCAAAAGATCATCCAATAGACCAAATATTGGATGATGTAAGTAAGAGTGTTCAAACTCGATCTCGTGTCGCTTCTTTTTGTGAACATTACTCTTTTGTCTCTTCTATTGAGCTAAAGCATGTAGAAGAAATACTTGATGATCCGGATTGGATGAATGCAATGCATGAAGAACTCAATAACTTCACTCGAAATGAAGTTTGGACATTGGTGGATAGGCCCAAGGAATACAACGTTATTGGAACAAAATGGGTCTTTAGGAACAAGCAAGATAAAAACGGTATGGTTGTAAAAAACAAAACAAGGTTGGTCACTCAAGGATATTCACAAGTCGAATGTTTGAATTTTGGTGAAACCTTTGCTCCCGTAGCTAGACTTGAATCAATTCAGATATTACCTGCTTTTGCATCATGCTTTGATATTAAATTATTTCAAATGGATGTTAAAAGTGCCTTCCTAAATGGCAAAATATCATAACTTGTCTTTGTTGAACAACCTCCAAGTTTTGAAGATCCTAAAAATCCAAATCATGTCTATAAACTCTCCAAGGCGCTCTATGGTCTTAAACAAGCTCCTAGAGCATGGTATGAACGTCTTAGAGCTTTTCTAGTATCAAAAGGATTCAAAATTGGGAAAATTGATTCAACTTTATTTACTAAAGTGTTAGATGATGATTTCTTTGTTTGTCAAATTTATGTTGATGCTATTATTTTTGGGTCTATTAATCAAGACTTTTACAAAGAATTTGGTGATATGATGTCTAGAGAATTTGAAATGTCCATAATCGGAGAATTAAGCTATTTCCTTGGACTTCAAATCGAGCAACTCAAAGATGGAACCTTCGTGAGCCAAATAAAGTATGCAAAAGATTTGATCAAGAGATTTGGCATGGAGGATGCAAAACCCATCAAGACTCCCATGGCAATCAATGGTCATCTTGACCTAAATGAGGGAGGTAAATCGGTAAATTTAAAGCTTTACAGGTCTATGATTGGTAGTTTGCTTTATCTTACCGCATCTAGGCCCGATATTATGTTTAGTGTTTGCATGTATGCACGTTTTCAAGCAACTCCAAAAGAGTATCATTTGATGGCCGTAAAAAGAATACTAAGATATTTAAAGCATTCCTCTAGCATTGGCCTATGTTTTCCCAAAGGTGCTAAATTTCATTTAATTGGATATTCGGATTCCGATTATGCAGGTTGTAAAGTGGATAGAAAAGGCACCTTGGGTAGTTGTCAGTTCTTAGGAAGATCCTTAGTATCATGGTCATCCAAGAAATAAAATTCCGTAGCATTATCCACCGCCGAAGCCAAATATGTTTCCGCGGGTAGTTGTTGTGCTCAATTGCTATGGATGAGGCAAATCTTGATGGATTATGGAATTAAATTTGATAAAATACCTCTTTTGTGTGATAATGATAGTGCAGTGAACATAGCCAATAATCCTATCCAACACTCAAGAACCAAGCATATAGCATATAGATATTCACCACCATTTCTTGAGAGATCATGCAAGCAAGGAAGATATTGAAATTAGCCACATCCAGGCCAAAGATCAATTAGCGGATATTTTTACTAAATCATTATATGAAGGCCGCTTTTGCAAATTGAGGAATGAATCAAACGTCATAGACTATTCAAATGCTGGTTGAACTCTTGCCTCATGCATTTTGCTTCATTTGGTGTTATTTGAAGCCTTTTTATGAAAGTATTTTCAAAATATTTTATTAAAGGTCCCTATGTTCATAAAAATTATGTTCTTAGATAGACATTATTCTATTCAATGCATAATGATCCTAAATGATGTTTATTTGAGTGCAAAACTAAGGATCATTTGCATAATTCTCAAATCCAAAGTCAATTCTTGAAGTTCCAGGATAATCGGAACTACCGGCGGGTTAATCGCGGTACGACCGCAGTGCAGTACTACCGACGATATAACCACGGTACTACCGACAGTAAAAGAACGGAACTACTGCATCGGTTGGTAAATAGGCATTAACTGCCTTTCAGTTTTACCCTTTCACCCTCTTACCACCGAACGGTTCGACCGCACCGCAACCACCGCTTTAGTTCCTCTCTCTCTCTCTCTCTCTCTCTCGGCCTCTCTCTCTCACACCCCCGAAGAACCCAAAAATCCCCCTCTCAAACCCTCAAAGTCTTTCGGTGTTTCTTCAATCTTTGTTGATTCCTTCCATCTTTAAGGTTTATCTCCTTCAAATCACAAGGTAAAACTCGTTTTTATCCTCTATTTACCTTGTATTCAAACCCTAGGTCACATTCAGGGTTAATTTAGAATGTAGATGATTCAATGCGGTTCCTGTTGGGCAAATTGACAAAACTGATGTTTCATGATGATTATACATCTATTCCATGGATTCACTTCATAAGAAACATCAAAAATCTCAATCAAATTTGTGCCCTAGAACCTATTCTGGGAAAGTGGTACTACCACTCCTTGAGCGCGGAACTACCGCGATGCAGTCGTACCGACCAGACAATGGCGGTACTACCGGATCCCGGTACTACCACCCAAGGAACTGCGGTACTACCGATTTCCCTGATAGAAAAGCAAAGATCATTCCATTCAAATTAAACCTACTTTGTTTGATCAATTGCATTATTTGTAACCTATCCTCTCTGAATGAAGATGCCAAGGACCATAATTGCTATTTGGAAGTCCGTTGGCCCTCCTCGAGGTCAATCTTCTTCAACTCCTGCTGCTCCTGCTCAAGGAACTCGAGAGGTTCGTCAAAAGGATGCTCATGACAAAGGCAAAGGGCTAGCAGCGAATGAGTCTGAGAGTGAGGAAAGGTCCTCTCAAAGTGAGTTAGGATCTGAATCTGACTCTAAGACTAAAACAGAAATCCAGGAAGGATCAGATGAAGAAATGGGAGAACCAGAAGAGCATCAGGTCGACTTAAGAACCATTTCTGCTGATGAATATGCAATCTTGTGTCACAGTAATCAGTATCTCTATCCTTCAGACTCCATAAATCCAAGGTTTCACAAAAAATTTCAGGAACGAGTATATGAGCAGCTTTATGGACCTAACAGAAAATTTGCAGATCATAAGTGGATTAAATGGCAGCACATTAACTCCTTGGACAAGTATAATGGTGTGTATCGGCTTTTTCAAAGAACCGGTCTTCATGATC
The DNA here is from genome assembly GCA_036346405.1 of Phyllostachys edulis. Lineage (NCBI taxonomy): Eukaryota > Viridiplantae > Streptophyta > Magnoliopsida > Poales > Poaceae > Phyllostachys > Phyllostachys edulis. The sequence continues at coordinate 18,049,656 of CM070545.1, forward strand.
TCATTGCTATACGAAATGACTATGATGAGGAGATTGTGAGACAGTTCTATGCCATCTTGCATGTTTCTCCATATTTTACCAAAATGCAATGGTTGATAGTAACCAGTTATGTGGAAAGTAGCAAGGCAGATTTTGAGCGTATCCTGAGAACACAATCTAGCAAGTGGGAGAAGCTCTGTGACAGGCCTGCTTTACTAGTTCCTGCTTGAACAGATTTCTATTATCAGAATATCAAGTACACCCCAGGGAAAATTCACGGTCTCAAACCCATTCCTAGTTTGATTAATAGAATCATTAATCATACTATTCTTCCCAAGAGTGGGAACTTTGATGCTGTGAGAGGACATGCTTGGAACATTATTGATAACATTATGCATGAGATAAAATTTGATGTGGTGGATGTCATAATTAGGGGCATAGCTTCTTCAAAGAATGATAGGGTCAAAAGAATTTATTATGCTTCATATATCATGGCTTTGATCCTCAGCAGGTTTGAGTATCATGGAGGTTTGGGCTCTCCCCACAAGGCATACAAGCCTCGAGAAAGTCCTCCTACTCGTTTTGAGGGTCAGTAAGGACAGCAAAGGGATGATGCTCCAAAGGAAGCAGCAGCAGAAGAGGGTCAGGTACCTCTTGCTTAGATTCTCAACAATCAGCAGATGATTCTCAACAATCTACAATTAGTCATGACCAATCAGCAAGAGCTAAAGGACACTCAACTGGAAATGAATACAGCACAGATAGATTTTCAGAATGAGACCCACAACAGGATAGCTGCCCTGTCAGAGTGTGTCTTTTCTATGGAGCAGATTTTGACCACTCCTCAGCGCTACACCTCTTGTCGTCGCCCTAACACTCCTCCATGGGCTTCCGCTTCATCTGCTCTAGCCACTCTTCCTTAGGCACCAGCTACTATTCCTCCTCAGGATTCAGCTCCATTTCCTTCTCAGGATCCAGCTCCTCTTCCTCCTCAAGACCCAGCTGCTTAATATGTTTTTGGTACTTTGATGCCAAAGGGGGAGAAGCCAGAAGAGAAGCATAGGAGAAAGATTCAGGGGGAGCAAGTTTATTATATACTCTATTTGTTTTGTGGATTATTATGTCTTAATGTTGAACTTGTTATGATTATGTGCTTGTAATAGTTTAAAACTATGTTATGGCTTTATTGTTAAACTTGGTGGTTAATATTATGTTGATGTCATTCTCGAAATTGCAATCTCTATTATGGTCATATTATAATGTTGCAATTTTTCTCAAGTTACAACAAGCAAAAGAAACTTCGCCAAAATTTTCAAAAATCTCTACATGTGCTTGCAAAGATTTTCTAGCATCTATATGCATATGTTTAGGGGGAGCTTTCTTTTTATTGACTTTAACAAGAAAATAATTCTCAAAACTCTTTCGAGCTCATTACAAGAATTATTTTGTTGTTAAGTCATTAAAAGAATATACACTCATTTCACAATAAGGAGTATATTCAAAACAATCTTTCTCACATATTAGATGGGTTGTCATCAATTACCAAAAAGGGGGAGATTGAAAGCATCTAGGCCCCTAAAAAATGTTTTGGTAATTAATGATAATATGTGAATATGAGACTAACATGTTTATTGAGTATTTACAAGGTTAAGTTTCGATGGTGAGTTTGATAACTTGAAGATGCATGCTAAAGGGCAATATGAAGATCAATATGGTTCAAAGACAAGATACAAGTAGTTTAGAATCCTTTTTTATGTTTTACTAGTCTTAGGAGAAATGGTTGGAAGACCGGATTTTTGGTTAAATGACGTACTATTAAGAGGGATCATGACTAGTAGCTTGATAGCATGTTCTTGTGCCATTTGGATCAATTTAGGATCATACATGTATTTGGAATTTTTTTGGAAAACCAACTGTGCATTGTCAGGACAATCGGTAGTACCGGCGTTGTATTAGTGGTACTACCACTCAGCGGTACGACCAGGCTTGTAGTGCGGTACTACCGCAACCCGGTTGTTCCGAAAATATGTTGGCGGTACCTTATTTCCATAGAGACACCTTTTTTGTTGAGGTACAAACCCTAAGATCGGTAGTACCGCCGTTGTTCAAGCGGAACTACCGCACCCTGGTATTTCTGAATATTGAGCGGTACGTATTTTCCAGCAGGTACCCTTTTGGGTCCTTTGAGAAATGGTAGTACCGCCCTTGTTGAGTGGTATGAACGGCCAACGATAGTACCAAATGATAGTTGGCGGTAGTACCGCGCCGAAGTTTCCAACGGCTATGTCAAAGCAGTTAATGCTACTGTTGTAGCCGTTACTGACCGGTAGGTGAGGAGCGGTAGTACCGCACGTTACTTGGCGGTAGTACCACATTTCACTGAAAGTTGGGGATTTCCTCCCCAACGGTCGTATTTGTTGGTGGGGGGTATAAATACCCCTCCATCTGCTCAAGGACAGTGTGCAAGACCACATTTAACATCCTTAGAGCCTTGAGCATCCTTTCAACACCTCAAATACATTTGTGCATTCATTGTGAGGTAGTTGAGCCAAAATGCAAGTGCATTCATTCTAGATTGATCCATTGCACTTGAGTGCCGTCAAGCAAAGGACGTTAATTCATTACTCTTGGTGTTTTGCTAAACACATAGACGGCTTGGCGGTATTAGCACGGTGATCTCTTCAAGAAGATTATGAAGAGACCCGGTGCCAAGATTGTGAGTGGTTTGGTGTTCACCATCTCTGGAGCGGAGGAAGAACAACCACTAGTGATTGAGGGAAGGCTTAATTCGTGGAGCCGGCTTGATTTATTCAAGCTTCCTCGACGTAGACTAGTGGAAACCGGCAAGTCTTCAATACCATGGGAAAAACTTCATTGTCTCAATTGTGGTTATTTCTTATCTTTTCTTATTCCGCATTTACAATTCTAGATTTATCTTGTGTTGAATTGCTTAGCTAGAATTGTATCTAGTTTAGACTTAGCTTATAATTGGCTTAAATTGTTAATTAGTCAAAAAGTTTAAAAACCTCCTATTCACTCCCCTCTAGTCAGTTATCCTTGATCCTACATCGTCGCAGCTTCTCCCGTTGTCCGGGAGCACTCCATATCGAAGAGGTGAGTTACGTATAATTCGTGTCCAGATTTTGTATTTGCCCTTTCGTTCTTCTAACAACATGCAAACGTCTAGCCCGTATCGCAGAACATAGGGGGTCTTCGACACACGACACCGACGTGGAGAGTCCCGAGACAAGGGGAAGGGGAAGGCTCATGCGACTGAGCCCGACCGCCATACTGTATCTGGTCGCCCAGGCGCACTCTATATTGATGACGTGAGTTATGTACAATTTACATCTTTATTATGTTTTTCACTGTACATTGCACTTATATCATGGAATCGCAGGACATGGACAACTTCGACATACGACACCGACGTGGGGAGACTCACGACAAGGGGAAGGGGAAGGCTCGTTCGATCGAGACCGGCCGACGTCGCAGCGTATCCGGCCGCCCGAGCGCACTCTATATCGAAGACGTGAGTTATATACAATTTACATCCTTATTACGTTTGTTATTATACGATCCATTTGTTGGAGATATGCCCTAGAGGCAATCATAGAGATGATGATATTTCGTTGTATCCATGATTTAATAAATGTTCCTTGAATATTGCCTTTGTGTTGATTAACAAGTATGTGACTTGTTTGTGAAACTCTTTACTTATATGGTTATTCTAAAGTTGTCCCTAGTCGGAGTTCATGTGAGGACACACATGAATGATGGATTAGCACATGTATCGGTTGATGACCATGTTTCACAGGTCATAGACATGGAGATGTCAAACCAATAATGTGGACACATGTTTAGAACATGGGGTTGGACCGACCCAACATGAGACATAACAATTATACTTATGGTTCTCTCTACACAATGTATACGCCTTGTCCTTAGACACGAGATTGTCGCATGTACTTGAGATGTGAATCGACCTACTTAGGGGCTATCAAACGCTACTCAAATGAATCGGGTAGTTATAAAGGTAGCTTCGGGTTTGTCATGAAGCATCTTTGCGAGGCATGGTCAGTCGAGATGGGATTTGCCCCTCTCTACCTGAGAGAGATATCTCTGGACCCCTCGAGTGATCGGATCCAGAAATGCATGGCCATGCTACTTAAGGTTAAGAGTTAACCTAGTAAGGGATTCCGGATCACAGGATCGAGATAGAGTGGTCAGCTTGGAGCTCGACCGAATATCGTGAGGCAAAGGGATTGGCATGTACATAACGTTGTGATGGTTCGTCCGATATGATCTTTGTGTACGTTTAGGAGTTGGCACGTCTTGCTAGAGGCCGCTACCAACTATTGACCAAGTATGTATACTCGCGTCATGTCTAAACATACGTGAACCTATAGGGTCACACACTTAAGGGGCTGAAGCCTAATTCGGATTGGATCCGAATTAGACTGGGCATTGAGTCCTAATGGGCCTCTATTAGTAGAAGCCCATTGTAAGGACGTCTATAAAAGGAGGGCAAGGCGCCTGAGATTCGTGATGAGTTTTTCGTGACATCCTCAAACCACGCCGCCATCCTCCCACGCCCTAGTCGCTCGCGCGATCTAGTAGTCCGGCGTCGTCGCTTCCTCTGTGCGTGTGGATACCTTTGGGTATTTGCATCAGTAGCGTTTGGACGAACCGCAAGAGAGGAGTCAGACGTGGGGCGCCGCGACGAGGACGAGGAAGTAGTACGACTACTCGCCTGACGTCTTTGCATCAACTTAATACGACTACTCGCCTTGACGCGTGCTACATCAATTTCCGCACCTGCGCGTCTAGTGGTAAGACCGTGATCCATAACTGTAGTGATCTTGGTTTACGGGTAGAATTTTTATTAATTTACGCTAGTGTAGCCTACCCGTATCCCTTCACCATTTACATCATGGAATCGCAGAACATGGACGACTTCGACACTCGCCGCCACTGTGGGCAGCCCCGAGACAAGGGGCAGTGGCTATGGCGCCACGGAGACTAGTTGCAGACATCATTGTATAGATGATAGATATGATATTCTATGTTAATTTCTCGGTTCAATGGGGATGATATTATTTAATACTGTATTATACGGCATGCTAGATAAGTTTGTATATGAACCAACTGAGAGAAATGCGCGGCATGCAGATCATATAACAACATACCATATCTTGTACATTGTTATATGATCTGCATGCCAAGTATTCGCTTCGCTTGGTTCATCTACTAACTTATGTAACTGTGATACAATGTGGTATCGTAGAATATCATTCACATTAAACTGATAAATTAACAAAGAATGTCATATTAGATCGGAGTACATGTGATAATACCTTGTCATCCTTGATCTTGATTGTAATAAACCCGCGCGTGTATCATGTAATGCTTGTGAAGCTTCAAATGTCGTCAATTTTATGTATGAAAATGTACATTACAACTCTATTGGAAACCCTAATTTCCAAAACCCTAATTCTGTTATGAGTACTTTGTGTGGGAATTCATGAAACCCTAATTTCCGAAACCTAAAATCCAAATTTTTGAGACATAAATTCTTAATTTTTGAGACAATTTCAGAACATATAAAATTGTCCAAACATTACACAATCAAGTCCACTGTGTAAGGATCATTCAAAATAAAATTCATAATTTTTGGAGCTTATTTTCTCTATTTACAAATTCCTACAAACAATACACTTAAATAAAATTGCAAGAAAAAAAATCAAAACAAATATAATCATAGAAAAATTACACAAGCAAGTACACTGTATTAGGAGCATTCACATAAAAATTTATAATTTTTTAAACTCATTTGCTATATTTTAAAAATCATACGAACACCGCTGAAACCACGATTTCGGGAGAGAGAGATCCACCTCCACACGGCGGCGATCGGCGGGGCAGGCCATCATCGCACGATGGCCGTGCGGGAGGCACTCCACTGCACAATGGTTGTGCGACAGTGGGCAGGTGTCGCCTCCTACGCCTCTACTGCACGGTGACCATACGATAGGACGACATTTTTGTAAATTGCGGACGGCGACGATCATTCTTGCAAATACGAAACGAAAATACGCCGATACAAATACGAGGCGAAAATGTGCCGATACGGCAAAAAATTCTACTCTGCAAGGTAGGTAGACGGCCATCCCTTCAATCTGTTCAGAAAAGAAGTTGTTCTTCTGTTTATAATCTTTTTCCAGTGGATAATTCGACAGTTTTTTTTTTGCATAGTCCACCGTCATCAATTTACACGATTTTTAGTTCCTCCTATGCACAAAAAATAGCATCCCGAGAACTGTCCAACCATCAGTATTGTCAAATTATATATGCCTCTCATTGGGACAAAGTTTACATCAATCTAAGGTTCAAAACAGGCAGCAATGTTCACCTGCTTTATGTATCGCATTACACTGGTATGACGGCTTGCACTTTGAAATTGAGTACCAACCTAGATAATATATGGAATTTTACATCAGCATTACGCCATCAGGAGTTACAAGATAATATAACGCCCAACAACCCCCCAGTGCTATCTATACATGGAAGTGAACTGGCAGAGTAGTGGCAATCTGCAATCTGCACCAAATAAAATAAGATATGTATGCTCCACGCTGCATGGTTAGAAATCTTAGGCTCGGAACTCAGAAGAGCTGCCCGTTGCTAGCCACAACAGTCAAGCACGCCTCCAGAATCTCACAAAACTTCATAACAATGCACTTTCGATGAGCTCAACAAAACCGGGGGGCGACATTGGTGGCATTGCTTCTTCCTGAACATCAACCATCTCCAGGATCTTTCTTGCAGTTGCTTGCAAATTGTCAGTGCCGCGTTCTTTCAACATTGTGGATTGAGCAACTGTTATATTTGCCTGGATAGACTCCTTGTTTTCAAGATCAATGTTTGACGACTTTGCTTTAGAGTGTGCTTTTGCAGAAGTTACTGCAGCAGTGAAGATGCCAGATTCTTTGAGACCACGAATAATAGCCTGCAAAGATGAAGCATAGCTTAGCAGCATTCAAGGCACTACTTTGAGTTGGTGCCTTCAAGTTTGAGACTCCAAAGAGGAAAAAAAAGATTGATAAAGGCTTACCATTGGTGCATATATGCGTGTTAGAACACCCTTCCTCAAAAGTTTCAAATTGGTATCTTTGTCGTTCCATAGAACATGTTCCCGGAACCTGAACAAAAGTAGACAAACAAATATAATCTCGTACTTCAGGAGAGGGGTAGGAAGGGAGGGGGTGCAGAGGGGTAAAGTTGTTACCAGTTCCTCATCTCTTCCTCGGTAGCTGTTGATGCGATTATAAAGGCCTGACATGTCAGAGTGGAAAGGCAATTTTATTAGTTTTCTCAATTTTGTTAATTATCCAAATAGCTATACCATGCAAACAAAATAGCCTATTAAAGCTACATCAGTTGTTTTTGGCAAAGCTAGAATCTAGAAAAAAGTTGTTAAGAATGTCAGTTTCACATTCTTAAGAGTCATACTTCTGCATGTTGCATTGCTGCTACATTTTAAATGATATCAATGCACTACTTCAACCAGAAAGCATGATGTCTGACCAGGTAACTGTAGGTCAACAACAAATGTTACAAAGGTGCAGGAAAGGGAAAGAAAAAAAGAACTCACCAATCTGTCAAATTCCAGGATAAAACATCGCTTCACATCTTCCTTTGTTGGCTTGCAGCCACACCTATCCCTTCTTGAAGTTAAGTCCGAAAACTTTGTGTAAGTGTAATGCAGAATAGCAGCCTCCTCCAACTTGATTTCACTACAGGAAAAGAAAACAGATGACTAAACCATCCAGTAGAAACTGACTAAAATTTGTTCACTGAAAACTTTTTTTATTTTAAAAAAGCTCCATATATTCGAATATCTGTCATCTTACTTTGGGGTTTTCATGTAATTATGCCATCTATGAGCACCATTTGGACGCAGATGCTCCTGAACCCTTGCTGCTGATTTCCCATTACCATAAGTGAGGAAGTAGTTTGGATTACCACGTGTTGCTTCTTTGTATAGGCCAAAATATGTATCCTTTGGAAGATGGTCATAATTTTTCTTAAACATGGAAACCTGCAGGCACACAAACTTGGTAAGAATTTACGAAGTATTTGATGGATGGTGCATCAGCTATCAAATCTACAAAAGAAAACTTTGGTAAGAAACCAAACAACAGCTGCTCGAAGCATATGGATGCTCATAATCTACGTTGCGCAGATACTTTCGAAAACTCGCGTACCGGTATCGGATACTGCCTCAGATACGGATACTGCCCTGATACGCCAGGATACGTATCGATCGATTTTCCCTTTTTCAAATAAAGAAATTAATTCGGATACTCCTTGGATACCTTTCCGATACTTCCCCGATACCTCTGAACCCTAACCCAACTTAAACACACAGCTCTTGACCCCGATACTCTCACTCGCTCTTCTCTCACTCTCTGTTCTGCTTGACCCCGAGTACATAATCAATCAAACACAGCTTACAACTATAAATCATGTAATTGTGTATTACAGTTATGAAAGTTGCCACATAGAGATATGCCTACGACTTGATAATGGCATATTACATATCAACTGGCAAAACTGGCCCTTCTTTTGACAGGACACAAAAAAGGGGAAAGATCCTTCCACCAGTTCAAGTTTCAACATCTAAGTTCTAAGAAGTGTAATCCAAAAAGAAGGCTAGCACTGCGATTAAAGCAGAGCAATTCTGAGTCCGTATTTCAAGCATGGACCTGGACCCCAATAAGGAAATATCAAGGACTTTAGCAGCCAGTTGCCGCATTTGTGGAGCTTCTCTTTGATTTTCTCATACTGTTTCCTCATGGGCGCAAAGTTCTAATAACATGATTTCAAATTACAGGCAAACATCTTGTTTTCAATACTTCACCAATGCTAAAGCTTAGTGTAAGATGTCTGCAACATGTCAAGTAATTAATATTTTTCTCTAGAGTTGTATTTTTCAGTGTGGCTTTCACTAAACTGCGCCTTTTGCTGTGGTATAGAGTCAATCTTTCCGTTTCTTTGAATGTTATTGACAATAATAGCTTACATACCTCAGTAAAAGGATCTTTGATGTCATCCCGCTCAATGCTGCTCTCCTGGGGGGAAAATAACAATCAGATGTGAACAGGCTACCATATTCAACAAAAGATTAGTTCTGCAACTCACATAGTTGGGGAAGATAACCATGTCAACATTATCAGGAACATCTAAAAGCAATCGCCTCAGGGAGTACTCCCGGGCACCCCCTGGATGAATTAACTCATCAGTATCAAGATGAATGATCCAATCCATTCCAGCATCCTGTGATAATACAACAGGGGAAGCTCACATCAAACTCACCACAATTTGTAAGATCTTTCTTCCAAAATCCAACAAAAGCATGTAAAATTCCTCCATAAGTGTAGCAGATCATTATAATGTAGTCAATGTTTGCCAGCAACTGACTGATGTAAACTCAAATCCTTGATATGGCATTGGTGCAATAGCAAAACTTATTAAGGTGATTGGAGTTTCTTGAATTTTTAGATAATTGCAGTGGCAGTTGGGCTAACATTTATTGTGGACTGCAAAAGGAAACGTATATGTTTATTAAGGAGTAACTATGGTACACGTGTTTGTATTAAATGCACTTTACATACGCTTTTTCCACCATCCACTACTCATCCCACCCATGAGAGTGCTGGGAAGTGGAAAACAATGTAGCAGAGGAAAAAGTTGAGAAACTTTTTGCAGCTATAGTTAATTGTACCAGAGCCATCCCCATTTTACTATTGTTACTTAAATCCCTAGAGATCAGCCTACATGTTGTGTTGTACTACTGATGCAATGTATTGGTGCTGGTGCTAAATAGTTCAATAGAGAGGCCAGAACACTATATGATGATAACTATGGTTCTCTCAGAAGAAGTTGAAATAGAAGAAAAAAAAGCTGAAAATTAGATAAAAGAAGATCGCTAACGTTTGTGAATAAAAAATAAAAAAATTCAATTTTGATACTTACTATGATACTCTTTACAAAAGGGAATGAACACCAAGATTGCTATGTAAACAAATACTATCAGACAGATAAAAAGAAAAAAGCTCATACCCTTGCCATAACGATAGCCATTTCCATGTTTAGTGATTGCTTAACAAATAGTTCATAATTGCATGGCTTGTAAAAGAAACCTGCCAGCCAAGTCTCATTCCAAATGCGGCTGAAAATGATTGAAACAAAAGAAGTTTAGACAACCAAAACATCATGAATATACAGCAATAAAATTGTTAGCAACAAATAAATAGTTCACTAGCACAAGGAAAACAGAATATAGGATCCAACCAACAACAATACTTCCGAACAAGCTTCAATCTCGTGAAAAGTTCAACTAACAACATTGTAATAGAAGTAATTAACTTGACATCTTTACTATACCTCAACCACATCATTTGAAGCAAATAGTATCAGCATTTATCAATGCATTTCTTATCTATATCTTGTTACAGAAGTGTTTTATTTAGAAGAATTGAATTTTTACATAAGTTGTAGTTGAAATTTCCAACCAAACTTGAAATATTTGCATGAACTAGGTTGTTTGTTAGTAAAAAAAAAAAAACTCATATAACTGTTCAGCATATCACCATACCTTCTGTCCTGTTTCTCTTTGAGTTCTTTAGTTCTGAAAATAACTTTTACACCCTAAAATAGAGACACAGAAAGTCAGAACTAGATCATGCAAAAGTCACACAGCGAAAGGACATGGAGAGACTTATTTACCCGAATAGATTCAAGAACTGATGTAACAGCTGGTTTTGCAGCCTCTCCTTCAACAAAGAGAAGAAAGTGTGAAACACCAATGACCTTGTGATAATACAACCATGGAAGAATTTGGTGTAGGCCAGCAGATGTGCTTCCCGTGATACAGATCTGCGGTATCACCAAGATACATCCAAGGAACAGAATTAGCTCAACATAAGCATCATGCTGTGCTGCACAAGACTCTAGACATCTGTACCAGATTCTCACAATTAATACATGATTTGATGTTTAAATTAAAAATATTTTTTAGTCAAGTATATTACTATATTTTAAAAATAAAAATAGACAATTTGACATAGATACAATATTCTGGAGTTGTGGCATGATTTTGACGAGTCTTCTCTACTTCATCAAATATTTAAGAACCATGTGAGCATCGTATATCCTGTTTTTCAGACTTGCTAGACAAGACTTGGATAGAAGTCCATGCGTAAACCCCCATCCAAATCAATGTAATGATACAAGATGTACATATACTCAACTTTGGTGGAACATACAGGGGAAAATGTGCTAGTAAATTATAACCAGTATGGCCTCATTTGCTAAAAATATAGTGTAAAAATGTGCTAGTAAATTATCACCAGTGTGGCCTCATTTGCTAAAAACATAGAGCAACTACAAATTATGTAGGGTTTTTTCTCATGATATTCTGTCAAATGAACAATCTGGATAGGCATTTAGTATTTCAGTTCCTAGGTCATCACTAAATTCTGCAAAGGTCATGGTTCCACACCTAGTGAACACAAGATCTCACTGAGTCAAGCAAAGTTCACCAAGAGATTGTGGCTGTGTACACAAATGCAAGATTGCAAGTCGACCAACCCACAAACTCTGAAGTCTCTAACATCCCAAGTTTATTGACGGCTGCACCACTCAACACTGCCCTGAGTCAAAATCCATCTTCTATACAGCTAAGCAATTGCTTCCGCTTCAAAAATACCTCCAAGCAACTAACAACCTCTAGATGGCAATGGCATCAAACATGACGATATTTGGTGAAACAGCACAGCCTGAGCCTAGAACAGCTAAATCGCACTTGAACTAACAATAAATTGCTCTAGAATATAGGCCTTTGCACTAAGAAGTAGGAACAGGGCCTAGATACGAAGGAAAGGTTTCCAATTCCACTTATTAGGCACCGATTCAAAACCCAGAAAAAACACTCGATGGTATTGTACTACTGCGAAATAATGCACGATATCCAAGAAATTCCCATAGAATCACTATCTGCTCTCATCCTCACAACCCCAGGAGCAACGCGGTTGCACCAAATCGCTATTGTAAAAAAAATTAAAGAAATTAAAAAAAATCAGGCGAGATCACGCAACATCGCAGTTCAGCAGGCTGCAACTACTCGGGTCACATCTAAACTAGTCGCAATTCCCTAGCTCTAAAAACGGGATCTCTACGCACAGATCAGATCGGACCGAAAGCGCGGGGTCGCACCTTGGGGGTCAGGCCGGCGTCGGAGTCGAAGCTCCATCCGCGGTAGAGGGAGATTCCGTGGGGGGAGGCGCTCCGGCCGAGGATCTCGGCGCAGTCGGCGGCCGCGGAGGAAGCCGACGAGGAGGAGACGGCGAAGTAGGACCCGCCGCCCCCCGAGGAGGAGGAGGAGGACGACCCGAGCGGGCTGTTCTCCATGCCGGGGAACCGCTGCGAGTCGGCGGGCCAGGCAGCGCCGGATGGGTCGCGCAGGCCGCCGCGCCACTGGAGCGCGAAGGCGAACGCGGCGAGCGCGAGCGGCAGCAGCGTCAGGAGGAGCAGCACGCGCGTTGCGAACGCCGCCGTCCCGCCGCCGGCGGAGGCGGCGGAGGCGCCGCGGTAGCCCGCCATTGGGCAGGGAGAGTCGGAGGCCAGTGGGTGGAGAAACGGAGTGCGCGTGGGGGCCTCCGCCTCTCAGTGGTCTTGTACAGCACACTCGAGGCTCGAGCGTTGCGGGAAGGAGACCAGAGAGCTGAGCATTGTGCGGGCTGGGCCGAGTTGGGCTTTTAATGACCGTTAAAGTACAAGGTGTTGGGCATGTTGGATTTGCTTGGCGGGTAGGCCAAAAAGCTATCCTTTTGGGCCGTAGCTGTGTGGCTTACTGGGCCCAGTAGTGTACCAATGACTGTTGTTTATTGGAATCATTAAGGATTTGCAACGGTAAAGATGTGTCAGTGACATGAGTGGCAAATCATCAAATACACATCTTTTGTTGTGGCAAATCCTCAAACCCCCCTTGTTTATTTACCCTTGTTTTGTTTGCTTTCTGAGCTAAGGTCAGATTTTGGAATTTTGGCGAATCTGGCGCTTTTTAAACGATTCTGGATCGACCACGGAACGGCGTATTTGCAAATCTAGCAACGCCGGCGCACGGCCACCATACGCCAACGCCGGCCATCACGACACCTGGCGTTGGTGCACGACCACTGTGCGCCAACGCGTGCACCACCGACGCTGCCCGCCACCCCTCGTCACTTCAGCCGCTGGCGCATAGTGGCCATATACCAACCAAAACAGCCCCTAATTAAGTTAGGTTAAGTAGTGCATAGTTAGTTAGGTTAGTTAATTTTAGGCTAAAATTTGGAGGAATTTTAAAATATAGCAAATGAGTCCAAAAAACTATGATTTTTTTTGTGGAGCCTTCCTACACCATGTACTTGCTCGTGTAAATTTTTCATAATTTTATTCGTTCAGAATTGTTCTCGCAACACCCTCCTGACTCGCGCCCCCTCCGGCCCTCCCTCCGGCCCACAACACCCGCCACACACCCAAACTGTTCTACGGAGAATTAAAAAACCTCATGGTGGCCATCTTTCCTACCGTCCCTCCTCCGCATATCTATCGCCTCGTCCAGAAATTCCGGCCCCAACGCTTACGGAATTCCCGGCGCCAACGCCGTGACTCCTCCGCTCGGCTATAAATACCGAACTTTGGCACTCGCTCTTCGCTCATCTCATTTGCATTTCGATTCTCGTTCTTGCGCTCATCGCTAAGAACTTAGAGAACGTAACATAATTACTTTTATTGGGAGGTTAATTGTTTTCTTGCTTCTCGTCGCTCGACGCTCAGCCTTGATTGATTACTTTCCCTCAAGGGCAGGTAAGTTGTCGGATGCTTTTGCCGTTATTACCGTAGTCATAATTAGTCAATCTTAGTCAGCTAGTCGTAATTAGATAATTTAGGGGCAACTAATTAGTCGTAATTAGTTAGTTCAGTAGTAATAAATTAGTTTAGTGGTAATTAATTAGTCGTAGTTAGTTTAGTAGTCATCATTACGGCATATTAAGTAAGTGGAAATGAAGTACTAGTAATTTTTTAGTGGTAATTAATCAATCATAATTAGTTAGTTTATAGGTAATTAATTAGTCGTAATTAGTTAGTTCACTAGTAATGAATTAGTTTAGTAGTAATTAATTAGTTGTAATTAATTTAGTAGTCATTACGGCATATTGAATGAGTGGAAATGAAGTAGTGGTAATTTTTTTAGTGGTAATTAATAAGTCTTAATCAGTTGTTTGCAGAAATGATTAGTGGAAATGAACTACCAGTAATTTATGTAGTGGTAATTAATCAGTCGTAATTAGTTAAGTAGGAATTAGTTAGGCATAACTCATTCGTAATTATTTAGTGGTTATTATGGCTTTATGTATTTTCGAACATGCAAGACTTGTTTGTGTTTTACAACGATGGTCTCGTACGGGTTGGACCCGATGGGTTGGACCTGTCGAGATGCCAGTATAAGGTGGTCCGAGCGAAGGGGCTCCACGCGATGAATATTCACGAGCTGCGAAGTTGTATCCGGAGGGAGGTCGCCACGAAGCCAACGACGGAAAAAGTTATGATCGAGGCAATCACCTGCACGAATTATGTGTGGGAGCTCGTCAAGGTGAATGGAAGCATAGCATGGAGACAGTACATGGAGATTGTCTCCCAGCCCGAGGCGGCCATTCACGGGAAGCCTATGGTGTACGTGAATTTAAATGCGTGGGGCGCCGAAACCCCGATAATGCTGGGGCCTCTACCAATGAACAGCCTTGTGAGCTGAAGATGGCAACACGGAATGTGCTGCCTCGAAGGGAAGTCACGTGCCTAATTTTGTGCCAAATGAGGGGGCGAAAACACGGTGGTCAGCCCGCATCGATTGCCACGAGTATCTACCGGACGAACCTCTCGGGTTGGAGTCTGACGAGGACACCAACCCAAGCTCAGATGGTACCGACGAGGATGCACACCAAGCTGGTGGTCCTTACGTGACATTGAGACTTGATGATATCACGGTGCGTTCGCTCGTACTGCCTCAATAAGAAGGCTCCCAGTGGGGGTTTGAAGCCGACACCCTCTTAGTTAGGCAGCGCTTCCCGGACAAGGTGGCCGTGCAACAAGCTATAGCATGGTACACCTTGTCCATCAGCCGTGTGTACCGAATGCACCGGTCTAACCCAAGAAAGTACGCAGTGAAGTGCGTAGTAGAAAGCTGCCTTGGCAAGCTCAGTGCTCACCGAGCAAAGTTCTTCGGCTAGGTCTTCATGGTCAAGGAGCTGATCGACCACACTTGCGAGCTCCTGCGGCAGCATCGAAACGTGACTTCCGCATATGTTACAAACCTCATCACGCACCTAGTAGAGGCAGACGTGTCTGTCTCTCCCAAGATGATGATGTCGAAAGTCGTCAATCAGGTTGGCTATCCAGTTAGCTACAGTAAGATCCGACGAGCCAAGCAGAAGGACATCGAGACCATGTACGGGACATACAAAGAGGCATACAACCTTGTGCCGAGATTGCTTCACCAGATTGCCAGATCAAATCTTAGCACGTACATAAACAAGCTTGATCGTGAAGATGCTGGGAAAGGGCCCAACCGTTTCATACTGGCCCGGGTGTTCTGGGCTTTCACTCAGGCCATCGGGGGCTTCATGTTCTGCTGTCCTGTGCTAACGATGGATAGCACTTTCCTCATAAGGAGGTACAAGGGCACCATCCTCACCGCGGTGGCGGCCGATGCGAATGACCAGCTTCTCCCGATGGCATTTGCTATCGTGGAGAGTGAGAACACATCCAGCTAGTTGTGGTTCCTGGAGAACGTAAAGAGGGTGGTGGTGGGAGACCGGCCCAACGTTTGCCTAATCACAGACCGCAATGATGGGTTGTTGGCGGCCATCAACACTATGTAGCGTGTGATTGATTCGTCTCTCCAGTGGAACGATGTGCAATCCAGGTGGTGCATGAGGCATCTTGCATCTAACTTGTTCACGCGGTTCTGCAATCAGGAACTCATGAAGACGTTCAAGGCATTGTGTCTATAGAACCAGAGGCAGAAGTTTGAGTCCATTTGGAGAGACCTCGAACACTGGACTACGAGGCATACAAGGGAGTCCACTCCGGAGCGGGAGCAACCCAGTAGTGCCATAAGCTTCTTCGAGTGGATTAATAGCCACGCTTCTAAATTAGAGAAATGATCCCTCCTTTATGACACAAACGGTGCGAGGTACAGGATTATGATGACCAACATGTCTGAGGTCTACAACAGCGTCCTCAAAGGTGTGCGGTGCCTCCCTATCACCGCGATCGTCCAGGAGACATGGACTCGTACTATTGGTTATTTCGTCAATAGAGCCACCGCAGCCAAGTGACAGATGGATGAAGGCATGCAGTGGTCCGAGAACATGCAGAGGCACATGGACCGGAAGATAGAGAAGGCCCGAATGCATGACAGCCGGGTGATCGACGACCTCAGGTCGAAGTACGAGATCATGCTTTGACATAAATATGCCAACAGTCATGCCAGGGGGGAAAGAAAACATGCATGCACCCTGGATGATGTGGCGACATGCTCCTACAACAAGCCAAAGCTCCTTCATAAGCTATGCTCACATGTGTACAAGGCGTGTGCGCAAATGAGGCAGATGTCTACGCCGTACATCTCCGAGTACTACGACATGCAGCACCTATTCGGTACATGGAGTAGAGAGTTTCACTCGTACGGCTTAGAAATGAACTACAAGGATCTTTGACCGGACATGGTGCAATGGGGTCCCAACAGGGACTTGAAAAGAATAGGGAAGGGGCAACGATAGACGTGGCGCTTCCGAAATGACATGGATGCTAGTCAACGTACCAGTATTAGCCGCACAATCAAGTGTAGGATATACAAGACCCCTGGGCACTCAATGAAGGATTGTCCCAACAGACCCAGTGTAACATCCCAATTTTCTAAGCCTTTTTGAAAATTTTCAAAATAAAAATAACTATTTGGTTTTGTTGAAGTTCTAAAGCTTAACTTGAGATTTTGGAATTAAAAGTGTTTAAAATGAATTAATCAAACTTCAACTAATTCAAAGTTTGGTTTGTTTTGAGTCCATTGGAGTTCTCGGGTGTTCAGCCTTCCCTTTCTCTGTTCGTCCCATTTCCTCCCTCTCGTTTGGACCTCCCCCTCAGTCCAGACCTTCTGGGTGGTCCTGGGAGACCTCCTAGGTGGTCCTGGGAGACCTCCAGATGGTCTTGGAGCCAGTCCCGACCTTCCCTTTGGTCACGACCACCCCTCTGGTCCCGACCTCCCCTTTGGTCACGACCACCCTTCCAGTCACGACCTCCCCTTTGGTCATGACCACCCCATTAGTTGGACCACCCTCCTGAGTTTTGACTAGCCCCACCTATCAGCCCTACTAACCTTCTTCTTCCTCCCGTCGCGTCCCGTTCCCCCTCTTGTCTCCTCCCCTACCTTCCCCCATCTCCTCCTCCACCTACCCTTGATCTCGTGCTTTTCTAAGTCTCTCATCGACTCTCCCCATCTCCCCTGGCTATAAAAACCTGAGCAGCCCTCTTTCATCTCCTTTTTCCTCTCCCAACTCTTTTGCTCTCGCCCAGTTTCATCGTGCTTGAAGTTTCACCACCGTCCACTGAAGCCACGTAGTCGCCTCCTCGTCGCCAAGGAGCCCGCTGGAGCCTGCGCCGTCTTCGACCACCTCGCTGCCGAAGAATTCACCGGAGCACCCGTGCCGTTCGCCATCTTCCTCCTGTCTTCTCCGGTCTCTCTCTCTCTCTCTCTCTCTCTCTCTCCCCTGGTGAGCATCTCCGTGCTTTGTTCTCCTTTTTCTCTCGTGACCTCGTTGCGTAGTGTATCCCTCTTACGACCACGTTGAGTAGTCGTACCCCTTTTTGTATTCTTTGTACGACCACGTTGAGTAGTCGTACCCTTCGTTGGACCTCAGGACCTTCCTCGACCACCCTCTCAGTTGGACCTCCTCCCGAGAGCCCGTTCCTAATTCATGTATTTCAGTGCCTTTCTTTTGGTTCTAGTTTGGTAGTTTTTTGTTTTTATTTGGATTTGCTATATTTATTTGGCTCTTTTCGCACGTGTAGATTCCGGCCTCTCTGAAGAGTTCTTGGACCCAACGACCTCTACCGAAGCTTCTCAACTCTTCAACGAAGGCAAGTCGTAGACCTTTGATCATGTCGTACCCAGTTTGCAAAATTACATTGTTTTATACCAATATGCATGGCTAATTGTATAAAAATAGTTTGGGAAATAGCTAAATACCTACTCGACAGTATGACTCCTTGAATACTTGTGATTGACATGTTGACATGTACCCTTGGACACCATAGGTTAGGGTAATCTTAGTTGGACATCTTTGAGATACCAACATGGGTGCGCATATTGCTTAGACATGCTTTAGTTATATGATGTCTCTCGATCACATGATTCAATGATGATGAATTTGACTTAATGATATATGGAATTGTGGTGCGGCCACTGTTGTTAAAAAATGTTGTGCCATGGCTAGGATGGTCATTTGGCCGGGATGATCCCAAAATGATTTATACTCGGGCGAGTGATCGCGTAATAAAGGGAGTGTAGGAAGCACATTGGGATGTGGTTGTCTCGCTTGAGTAGTCACTAAGGACTTAACCTTGTAAAGAATCTAGACCCGCCATTATGTGTTAATGGAGTATTTTGGTGATTAATGATAAATCTATTTGTAAGACTAACACTTCTATTGTTATACAAATTGTTTAGTCTCAGTTAGATAAAAAGGTGAAAATAAAAGAGGTATGCTTTCGACATTATATTCCTATATCTTGTTGCATTCCTCGGATCCAAAATATAGGTTGAACTTCACTAAAAAGTCTAACTTGAATATGTGCGTATGTTCTCTTTACACATTCATGTATGCACACATCTAGGGGGAGTTCACTCTAGGTTTTATGGTTTCATTAGTATTGATCCATATTTCTTTATCCACATATATTGGGGATCTCTACTTTGAAACATATCCTTTGGGTATATAAAACTTGTGTAGTTCATATATACTCATATTACTTTATATTCAATTATTTGTAATTGTGTTGTGGGATTAATGTGTGTGCTAAGATGTATTCAATGCTTAGTCCCGGAGTTTGAATGATGACATGAAAAGGAAATGCAAAGAAGATTAAAGATCGACATGGTTCAAGACAAAGGAGTCATGCATTGCATTTTGAAAAGCTTTTGGAAGAATTTCAGTGGAAATCGGTATGACCGCATTTGGTAAGCGGTACCACCGATGTCGTAGTAATCGGAGTTCTTTTAAGCGGAACTATCATGAAGACGATCTGACCAAGATATTACGAGCGGAACTACCGCACACCAGAAGTTCCGAAGATTACTTGGCGGTACGCATTTTCCAAAGAGCATGTTTTGGGAGTTTTGTTCTCCCTTGAAGATCGGTATGACCGCATGTCTTAAGCGGTACTACCGCTCTGCGGTAGGACCAGTATTTACATGGCGGTATGTAATTTTCAGAGAAGGTTTTTTTCTTGATTCTTAAATCTCTGGAAATCAGTAGTACCACACATAAAAAACGGTACGACCGGAGAGCGGTATTACCGGATTCTAGTTGGCGGTAGTACCGCACCTTTCTGCGATGGCTTGTTTAGAAGCATTTATTGCAGATATATCTTTGTAATTAATGTTAATCATTGTGGAACTAACATTTTTCATGAGTTGGATGAATAGGTTATGTTCCAGGGTTATGGAGACTTCGGATGGCATCATGAGTTGATCATCATCAAGTCAAAGTTTAAGAAGAGGATGCATCATGTGTTGATGCATATCAAGATCTTGAAGAGGAGATGATCATGAGTTGATCATCAAGTCCAGAGAAGACTCATCATGTGTTGATGGAGGTCAAGTAAAGGATGCATCATGGGTTGATGCATGTCAAGATGATGACCCGGACTTGAAGTGAAGATGTGCGTCATTAACCTTCAAGAAGATGCTCAAGGCAAAGGTATGACTAGCTAGGGCTAAGGATGTGTTCCTAGTCTTTTACCGGTCTTGGTGTTTAGTTGGAAGACTGGATTACTAGTATAGGTTGCCGTACTATTAAGAGAGGACTCGTCTATTAGTTTGAGTCTCATCATGTGTTGATTGCTCAATCTCGCTTGCTCTAGCTCATCTTGGCATGATGCTATTATTTGCAAATGTGTTTTGCAAATAGTCGAGGCTCATGCATTTAATCCTTGTAACATGTGACTACTTTGCAAATGTGTTTTGCAAATGGTTGAAGTCCATGTACCTACTCCTTGTGGCATGATCCAAGTTTGTAAATGTGTTTTACAAATTGTTGGGATTCATGCTTTTTCCCTTGGCATGGTCTAAGATTGCTTATTGCTATTTCTTTAGACTTAAACCATGGTAGTGGCTCTTGGAGTTGTGCTTTTTGATTTGATCAAATATTTTTGAGATTAATCAAATTGGTGAGTTGTGTATCCCTCTGAATAAGCTTTCCATAGAGTCCAAGATCACTCAATTCCGACATCGGAGTCAAAAGTTATGACCTTTTTACCGAATGTCATCTATGCTGAAATTGTGCTGCGGTACTACCGCCATGAGAAGAGAGGTACTACCATACAGAACGGTAGTACCGACACTTGTGAGGGCTGTAGTACCACACCAAGTCTGTAACGGCTAGTTTTTGGACTGTTCCATCTCCAAACGGCTAGTTTTTGGTGTAGGGGTTATAAATACCCCCTTTGCCGGTTGAGAGACAACTTTTGGCATCCTATTTCACTCACTTGAGCTAGTGTGAGCTTCTCCTCTCAATTGTGCATGTGTTGGACCTTGTGAGCAAGGAGAGAGGTCTCTAGTTGCATGTGTTGCATCTAGAGGTGGATTTTGTATCCACTTGAGCTTGTGCATTCGTTGCACGTGGTGAGAGTCAAGCAAGGGGCTTGGCTTATTACTCTTGGTCTTTGCCGACACCTAGACGGCGTGGAGGCGTTGTGGATTGGTGATCTTCTCAAAAAGTTTGTGAGAAGGTCCGGCGTATTGTGAAGGTTGGAGGTCACCTACCGAAGCGGGAAAGAGCTACCACTAGTGGAATTGAGGTGTTTGGCTTAATTCGTGGAGCCGGTCCAATTAGTTTGGGCTTACCTCAACGTGAATTAGGGGAGACCGAAAAGTCTCCGAACACCACGGTAAAACGTCATTGTGTCATTGTGGTTTGCTCTCTAGTGATTTACTTTGTGCTTTACCATATTGCAATTTACATTCTTACAATTAAATTGCTTGCTTGTCTTTGTATGCTTGCAATCATTATCAATAGACTTATATTGTTGGTGCACTTAGTAAAGACTAGTTGATTTAGGCTTTAGTTGTGCAAAACCGAATTGATTTACAATTCCGCATAAAACTCGGTTTTACTCCAAAGAAGATTTTAAAGACCGCCTATTCACCCCCCCTCTAGTCGGCCTCCTCGATCTTACACCTTGCAAGCCATTGATCTGGGCCATACCATGCAACCACAAGTTCATTATGGGGTGGACCTGGCCAACTAATTAGCAATACTTTGAGTCGGTTTTGTTTTGGTTGAGAATGGCGCAAGAGGGGGTCAGGAAGGCGAATCCTTAGCGAGCGGAACTGGGTCAAAGCAGAGCTTTGTAAAGGCCTTGTCACGTGCTCTAGACTGCTTACCTAAGGTAGTGAGCAGGGGCATCGACGGGTGCCCAACCAACTAGAGAGGTCATGTCTTATGGGTCAAGCTGTACAACCTCTGCAGAGTGTAAAACTATTCTAATAGCCGTGTCCCCGGTTATGGGCAATGCCTGGTGATTCCGCGCAAGGGGTAGACTTTCTCAAAAATGTGGCCGTGATTGGTTCCGAGTGGTCTGGGAAGTGAACAGGGCGTTCACGAGTGGTCTGGGAAGTGAACTGAGTGTTCACAAGTCGTTTCAAAGAAACTTGATTTCTTATGTATTAATCTTTCAACTTGTGCTTTGCAATCTACTTTCTGTATTTCCAATCAATTCTGCTTTCTGCAAAGTAACCATAAAGCTATCCTTGTCAAGCCTGGCATGAATACTATTTGCATACATTTCCTTACGACTTGCTGAGTACATTCAAAGTACTCACGGCTTTATGCCCTCTGGTTGATCAGTCGCTGAAGAGGACCCAGGGAGCTCCGAGCTCTATGAAGAGGAGTTCTTCGAAGACCTTGCGGGCTAGAAGACGTCCTCCACTCGATTGCCGGTGGGCATGTCGAATGGCTCCCACGAGAGTTTTGTTTTCCGCAGCAAGTTCTTTTGTTGTAAGCCCTGCGTGGCAACTTTGTAAACACCTTGACCATAAGGTATTTCACTTCTATTAATATTAATTTGTTTGCTTCTTCTATAGTTTGTTGTGTGATTATGATCTCAGCTGTGTTGAAACTATACGAACTAGATACTGATCATGGGACTAGTTCAGAATGCACAGAGGGTCTCGAGGTTGCTTACCTAGGGTCTCGACACCCAGCTCGTCTGGTTGTCATTCAGTGTCGTAATGTAATATTTTTCCGCCTTGTTTGTTATGTACAACACAAAATTCTACGATACCCAGCTATGAACTCTTCTACAAACTTCTACGCGATGGTGTTGCAGAAGCGCAAGTGGCTTGCACAGAAGAGGAAACATCTACAATACCCAGATTTTCAATGAAAGATGCTCAAATACCACCACATTTTCCGATCCCGCAGTGTGTGTGTGGCGAGCCGGCAGAGATTATTCAGTCCACACACCCAGACACCACCGCCCAGGCGTACTACACGTGCGGGCACCACCTCGTAAGCGTTTCTTTCGTACGCATCGATTTTTCTCTCCCTACGTTGAATTCCTTAAATTTTTAACTTCATCCCCATGAAATGACAGCCCGAGATACGCTACCACTTCTTCCAGTGGATCGACGGCCCGGAGATGTACGACATGGTATTCATCCAGCAGAAGTACATGCTGAACTACTCGATGCGGGTCGAGACCTTCGTGCGGTGGAAACCTTATGTACCGGACCCTGTTGAGGAGGCACTGAAGGAGCCCAGTACTCGCCTAGGCGTAAAGTATGCTCCTTAAATCAATAAGCCTAGTTTCAACAATCTCCATCGAGCTGCCCAGAAAGCGCTGCAGCTGATGCAGGTGCCATGTGCCCCTTCTAGATACGGATCATGACAAACTTGCTACATTTTTCTGAACAACAAGGGTATTATAACCATTAGTAAGTAATTGCAAGCATGGTTCAGAAGACAATTGTCAGTATGTACTCCCATACCTCCCCACCGTTCATCAACTTGGAGATGTGTATTGGCCCAAATTGTTCCTGTCATGGATACATCCATTAGGAGGGTTGATACCCCTTTTGATGTGGGTCCTATAATTAGTGACTTCTTTTATCCAGCAGCAGCAACAACTAAACGCTTGAAAGAAGGGGTCGTGGACTAGGTTGTTGCATCTGGGAGAAAATGAGGTGACATTCACAACCGAAATATTGAAGCTAGGAAAGGCCGTATTTTTGTACGGTTTTGGTGCTCCAGGGAGTTTGCATTAATGGAGAATGTACATGAATGGACTTTGCATGGAGGATTAGAGATGCTACCACATATTTCGTCTGGTGATGAGCTAGTCCATGGAGATAACGCTTGGGGGCAGCCGAGGAGGTACGATTCCTTTAGCTTCATGATATGTGGATATACCCAGCGTGTGGTGATGAGCTAGTACATGGAGAACATTTTTATTACAAACCGAAATAAGAGCCTGAGTGATGGGGTACATCCCTGAAAAGGAGTGTACATGCTCTGAAAAAAAAGATTACTGTGTTCGTAAAAGAAGTATATTGCTAGTTAAAAAAACTAGAGAGCTCAGGATGCACAACATTAGGATTCCAATATTTGAACTAATACAAGTATTACAAAAGAGGTATGATGCACCCAATGACTAAAAATTCAGATTTAGAAGTATATACATATGAAGCTCATCTGCACTGGGTTCCCATGCAGCAGCAAACTAATTTGGGAATGGAAGAAATATGCATGCTAAACCAATTGATGTAGCATATAACATAAGCCCCTCACAGGTAGACGCCATGAATCGCATTCGCGAGCACACATGGAAGCCATACACTTCTGATGGTTAGCATACTGATTATGGTTACATAAAATTTTGCAATCTTCCAAAAAATACATAACTACTGATTATGTAGGTTTACCATTCTTGAGTCACTACTCAGTAGACTTGTGGTTCAAATTACGTTGATTGGCAGGCAGGTATGTACATTGTACGTACTGCTGAGAATGAGGTATACCGTATACTAAAGTCCTATACTACAATCCTGTGTAGGATTTTTTAGCGCTAAGAAACGAGACTCCAGATTGAGTAAGAGAGCAAGTATTGGCAAACAAATCAAACAAGAAACTAGCAAACAATATCTTTTGATTACGTGCAGGATGAGTTGATGCGATTCTCCCTTCCGCATGCAGAACGGAGTAGTATTTGCGACGCTCTCGCCGGCCTCGACGTGCTGCGCCGCCTCCATCGGAATCCTTACCTAAGAAGCTCCTAATCTTATTTTGCAGTATTTTCTTTGTCATCCATAATCCATAGGGCCATCTCCTAGCTATTGTTTCCAATATTTGGTAGCATATTGAGAATCATATCCACGTGATAAACCAAAAGGAGATCCTTCTGAAGGTTGAAAAAAGCCTTTTGATCTTAGCACGATCTACAAGAAAAGATAATATCATTCATCACTATTTAATTAATCATACCACATTTTGCTAATTGACAAATACGCTAACAAAATATAATACAAGACAACCATTAGCACTGCCCCAACCTTCAGGGGTTGTGTGTAAGGCAACAAAGCACAATAAAAGGATGATGGCAGCATGGTCGCTGTCCTGGTACCATATGGGTGCAGGTTAAACATAATTTATCTAATAAGTAACTAATTAACCAGAAAAGTTTACAAAGCCTTAAATATTATATACTACGGAGTATCAAAGAAGCATGTGTTTGATAAAATCAGTATAACTGATAAAAGGTACAGTACACATATTATCATTCAGTCTAAATTATACTCCTAAAGAGAGGACTAGAGATTGCACATTCAGATGAATATACTCCATTTTCTATGAATGTAGTCCTATTTCAGAATAGTATGATACTCTTTCAGATAAGCATATACTCATATTTCAGATGAATATACTCCATTTTTTATGAATATACTCCCATTTCAGAAGAGTGTTACACTCCTTTAGATAACTATACTCTTTGTTTTGGATGAGTATAGCCTTTCGTCTCCTTGTGCATTCTCCTTTTGCAAAATAAGCATACCAAGCACATGGTTATTAAACTTGCAAATTAACTAAACCAACTTTTCCTCTCCAGTGGTATATGTAGAAGTGCAATATTGAAACAACTGAATGTAACTTCATCTGACATGCATTGCTTCAATCATATCACAAGATGACAAGAACAACACAATTAAAAGGTGTAATTCAAAACTAGAAGGGGTAGATGCATAAAAAAGAAGAAGTATATGACATAGTTCTCCACCTACATGTCATGGCTGTTCAAACAAATGCAGCTTCTTGTTAGAACTTACATTTATGTGATATTTATTGCCTCACCATATCTGATAAATTAACATCACGAAATAAAGGTAGGAGTAATGAATTACCAAATCCATGGTCGATGGTAAAGGCTGCATATCCAAATTTAAACTCCAACTAATCACGGAAAGGGAAATCATCAATCAGCTAGTGTCAAATGGACCGCTGCCCCCGGTGACGGCGGATCTCATTAGACCTCCATTGAAAATTCACAGGCCGTAGAAATACTAAGGTAAGGAACAATAAATTAAACGACAATCTTTCAACAAGGATGCAACAAAAAATCATGGACGCTATAACGTCCCAAAATTTGGCTTTTCAAAAATCTTTTAAGTAGTTTAGGTCCCTGGAAAATTTCACCAATTTTATTTGATTTAATAAAGCTTAATTGCGAATTTTCTAAATTAAAAATATTTAATTTGACTAATCTAAACATCAATTAATTAAAAATCAGTGTTATTTGGCTTCCTTGTGTTTCAAGAAATTTTCTGATATTTTCTGAGATTTTTCTGGATTTGTTTGCTATTTATTTGGCCTCCTCGATTTTTAATTGTTCATCGTTATCCTCGGAACGAACCGAATAAAGAGCCTCCGTCGATGACGGGTCGTTCCAAACTTAAAATTCAAAATTTCATATCTTTCTCCTCAAGACGTATAAAAGCGAGCCGCTTTAGCGCCACGCGTCGCCTTGATCTCCTCTTCCAATCCCGATTTGGTTTTCTCCGAATCAATCTAGTTTCGCCGCAATCTGCAGAAAACCGAGCTTCAACCGAAATTCTTCTCCGACGAATCGCGCTTTCGTCTGACGTCCTCCGTACAACCGTCTGCGGCGTTGGCCGCGTCGTCATCCTCTACGTCATGCTTCCTTCCTTCGCTCAAGATCACGAGCACCGTCGACCATGTCGAGCCATGACGTTAAATCGAGCTCCTCGCTTCCTCGGTGAGTTTTTCCAAAATCCGATCGCGTCATCTCGTGCCCTCGCTCATACCTATTTTTTCCTCTTTTAGATTCAAGTTTCATCCACCGTCTTGCCGAGAATCGGCGTTCTCTCGCCTCGTGTCGTCGTCCTTCTCCGCCAATTACTCCGCAACCGCTGATCCTCGCCTTCAACTCCACCACCGTTGGGTTCGCATCGCGCGTTCTACGCCAGTGCTCACCTCCTTTTCGCAGAGCATCACCGAAAGAGTTACGCGTCCGTGAGGCCGCCGTGGTCGCCGTTCTTCGCGTCGCTGCCGTCGCATGGAGCCGAATCTTGATGTCTGGACCGCGTCATCATCTCCGCCTCGTCGTTTCCTTTCCGTTTTGCCCCTTCGCCTCCGGCCGCCGGCCATCAGGTGCGCCATAATCGACCTGTATACTGTTCATTCTGTGGTATGTGCAGTACGTAGCTTCCTCCTCTGTTGCTTCCTTTTTGTTGTTCGTTCATGCCTCTCTGTGATTCCTTCTGTATCCCCTCGTTTAATTCATTACTCTCTACCAGATGATTGTCATCTCCTGGCTGCCAACCCCTTGTGCAGGCGTCTAGGCTGAAGCCCTCTGCATCCTCTCTGACCGATGCAAGCAATACAGGATTACTCTCTGTATTTCTTTTCCTTTCTCTTGTATGGAGCCGATCATCTCTCTGTTGTCTATTGTTTGTTCTAATCCCTGCTTGGCTCAGTGCCAAAAGGCCATGCCGCTACCTTCATGCGCCAGGAGCAGGCCGAGCCCTATTCCCTGTATCGTTTATGTTCTGTTGGCCAAAGCATATAGTAATTCCCTAATGCATGTTTCTTTGTTAACTTTTTCAATCCATGAGGAATAGTCCCCATATGTCATGTAAGGAAAACAAATCTATTACACTTACATGTGGTAGTCCACTCTCTCCTCTCTCTTAGTCTCTATGGTGGCGGGTCCCATACGTTAGATTAGTGCCTGTGCCACATACGCCATGCCATCTACCTAGTCGTCGCCTATTCGGCAGCCATCAAAGCCTTTGTGCTTGTGTGTCATCCTATGTGGCATCCCCGTCGTCGATCCCGTGCACGCCACGTCATCGCCATCTTGCCACCGATCTCCTCCTCAAAGACATGGCCACATTGCCAGCGCCACGTGGCATACTCATAACCCTAACCCTAAACCAAATCGTATGGACTTGGTTCATGTGAACCTATTCCATGTCTTGTGGACCCCATACGTCAGCCAGACACCTCAAACCCTAGATTTAAACCTAACCCTAAGCTGTACCCGGGTAGACTTGGCTCATTAAGCCGGGTCATTTACTCATGGTCCCCATCATGTCAGACCCTATTCTGTGAACTCAGTTCACCATGCACCAAACCCTAGCCCGTGGACTTGGTCTGTGGACCAATGGCCCACTTGTCTTTCCCTTTACCTTATTTCTAGAATTATTGTAATTCTAGAAATTCATTTATCCAGTGGGTCCCCCCCGTCATCCACTGTTCCTTTTTCGGAAATTAATTTAATTTCTGAAATCCATTTGGTCCCGCATGTCATTCATTGCCTTTGTCCTCTCTCACTTACCAGTATCCAATTCTTTATTCTCTGAATATTCTTTCCTCTCGCAATTTCATCATTTCATGTGATCTTCGAAAGCTCATATCTTTTGAATCCGAACTCCGATTGAGTTCGTTTAAATTCCTAAATTCATCTAAATTCAATATCTATTTACCTGAGATTGTTATTTAATTTTTGGAGTTTGTTTGTTCTCTGTTAGTTATTTATTTGGTTTATTTGCTCGTTACGAGTAGACGCGATATCTTGAGAAGTGTTGATCAAGAAGGAGCTGAAGGTCAAGGAAGTAGAAGATTAAAGTTAAATAAGATCATCATTGCTAGCAAGGCAAGTTGTACCTTTGATCATATTGAATCCTAGTTTTCTAAAATTACTTTGATTCAAATTATTGCATTTACTTTAAGTATTTATTTAAATGCTTTTGGGTTTAGTTAATAATCCAAATTGTTATAACATCCTTGTCTAATTGATATGCCATAATCTTTTGTCACCCTAGCTTGGTTATTTAATAGTTGGTATTATTGTAGCACCAACGTGGGTTGGTTAGATGCGATTAGATTGCTTAGCCATGCCACGAATCATCTGCTCATATAAAGTTGCAATTATTAACTTGACTAAGTGACTATGGAACTTTGTGATAATCTGTGTGCACTATGTGCTATTATGGCATGTGTTGCACTTAACCAACTGGGTAGGAAAAGATTTCGACTGAGGCAAGTGGTGGAAACTATGTGACATGGTGGCTGTGTGAATTGGGAATATGAATCTGTGTGTCAAAATAATCTGTGTGGCTTAGTTAGAAATTGGAAGTCTTGCCTTGGTCAATTAAGGACTGAACCTTGTGCGCCATTGAACTGGACCTCTCGTACAACCACATGTCTGTTATGGGACGGGCCTAACTTAGTAAGTTATGAATTCTTGGCATTGGTTGCTCAGGCGGTAGGTTAGGCTGTGTGAATAGGGTGGAGGTGTGTGCTACCATGTAGTCGCATCGCGGGACGATTCACCGCTTCCTTGTACAACGGTGTGTGTTGTACCATACACTGTGTAT
Source organism: Phyllostachys edulis (assembly GCA_036346405.1). Lineage (NCBI taxonomy): Eukaryota > Viridiplantae > Streptophyta > Magnoliopsida > Poales > Poaceae > Phyllostachys > Phyllostachys edulis. Next base: position 18,078,913 of record CM070545.1, read on the forward strand.
GGTTTGGTATGACATAAGCACATCGGGAGCATCTATGTTGAGATGAAGTTTCTGAAAAGTTTTGTTGTGATCACCTGATCCAAATTGATTGCATCTTGTGGGTAAAGTGTACAAACTCTGCAGAGTGTTAAACAATCTATTGAATAGCGCGTCATGATCATGGACAGCTCGGGATTTCACACGAGGGGTAGATTTTCATAAAAGCTGTGGGAAGGGAGCTGTGTGATCTAAATCATATGGCGATGTGAATAATCTATTTAGGTCGTGTGTGTCTTTGTGAAATCAAATTGTTAAATTATGATTATCTATTTGTTTTACTTGCTTTCAATCTATTATTTGTATTCAATCGCAAATGTTGCATTTACGCAAAATAACCACGAATGCCATTCCTTTGGAATAAGCTTGCATGTATAATTGCATTTACGTGGTATGACTTATGAGTACAAGTGTACTCATGCTTGCTTTGACGAATCAAGCGTAATCAAGGAATCGCCACCAACAAGGTCTACTTCAAGGATCGTGGAGAACTAGGTCGCGCGACCCAAATTGATTGCTGTGGGCATATGGATGGGCTTCACCGAGTTATCCTGCTTGCTCATTGTAGCTTCATTGAGCTTTCTGCCTTCTGAGGCATTAATTGTAAGCTTTGACCTTAAGGTCTTTACTCTGATGTTTATTGTATTTACCTATTTATTAGTTATCTTTGTATATGGAATTGATATTTCACTGATGTTGTCACTGTGTGCACTAGCGTGATCCTGGGACTAGTGCAGTATACACATAGGGTCCAGAATTGTATTTTTGGGTCCCGACAGACGCTGATGGAGGGTTGCATACAACAAAATCGGCTACATACCTGAGGTGAGCTGATATGCTCCTGGTCTTTTGAATGGGGTCGCCTGGACAAATTTGGTGGAATCAGGACGATGTTCCTATGTGAGGAGTGATGCGTCGCCGCCGCTGCCGCCTGAGATAATTAATGAGGTTGCGGTGGAAGTCAACTAACTTGTGCGATGCTTCAAGCCTTCAGCGATTTAGTCGATGGTTATCTGATTTTGTGGCCACCGACGAAAATGATCTATGGTTAGCAAGGGGAATGCTGTCGTACGACCGCTGCCACAGAAGAAATCCCAATGGAAGCTTTTATCCCAATCGGCATTGAGAACAATCCTGATCTAACAACCTAGGAAAACAATGATTTGAGTGTCCTACTCAAAATCTCACTAAAAATCTGACGAGAATCAAAACAAATACGTAAATTGTCAATAGATCGCATCTCTGATGTAGCCGCCGCACCGAATGATTGCATCTCTAATGCAGCCGCCACACTGAATCAGCCTCCGCCGCTTGAGGATTTTGCAATTCCTGCTCCCAATTGACTACTCCCAATTGGCCGTCGCATTGCGGTGCCAAAGGGGGGCATCGGGCCAGAGGTGAAGGGGGCCGAGAGGACCCCGAGGTCGGGGCCGTCGCGGCGAGGGGGCCCGAGGCCAGAGGTGGGTGATCCCAACGAGGGCGCGCACGCGAGGGATCGAGACAGAGCCGCACGGGTGGCGGTGGAGGTGCTCGAGCGGGGAGGAGGAGGCCGCCAGATCAAGGCATCATTGGCTGCAGGCGGAGGCCGGGCACGGAGGCGCAGGTGGGCTTCGGTGGCGGCTCGAAGGTGGCACGACGCTAAGAGGAGGCCTCGGGGTGGAGGTGCTCCGGATTCTTCTCCGCCCAAAATCCCAAAGGAATAACGTGAGCCTAATCCATCCGAGGAAATCGGAGGTCAGCAATGGTCTTACCTTCGCACCCAAGAGTAGCGCACCCTAAGCGTTAGAGCGTTAGATCGATGGGCATATATTATATATATATATATATATATATATATATATATATATATATATATATATATATATATATATATATATATATATATGAGCAAGAACTCATCATCATTGATGGATGATCGGTATTGGCTACAAAAGAGCAAAGAGGCGACATGCATGCATGGTGGTCCATCCAAGAGTTGCCTGATCGGACGATCACTAAGCGTTTTGGCACCTCTGTCTGTTAGGTAATTGACATTGGCCGATCAATATGCTATTTGTCTTTGGCAGAGCCAAGAATGTGTAAGATGCCTTTAAAAAGGATTTGTAAGAGGTAGGACGAACTTCCAACCCCTAGACCAAGCGGTACTTGTCAAACAAAAGAAGGCACACCCGACGTTTCCCAGATGAGTATATAGCTTGAGGTGTGACTTGCATATTTTCATAATCAAAACCACTGTTATGTGAATTGGGTTGATGGCACAGTGGTCAGTGGCACACAGGTATCACTTGCTACATCACTAATAATTCTTGCTAATGCCATGCATGTTTCTTCTACACTACGGAAGACATTCAGTTAACAAGTTTGTTGCCAACTGACGGCTATGGCACTAGGTTTTGGCGCGTTTCGTTGGAAGCCTCACTTTATCAAACCTTTTGTGGCAAAGCGTTGCATGCCATAATTTGTGTGGCGCAGAGTTTCATGGCCACAAGTTTGGCAAACTTTGTTAAGATATATGTCTATGACAAGTGGGATATATGGCTAAGAAAGTGTTATACGTCACAAGCGCGGCAATGAACCAAACGCTAGTCTATGAAAGTCGAACTCATCTAACTCAAGCGTGACAAGTTATGGCTACGGACTAAACACCCCCTAAAGGCCAGAGTTTGAAATCACTAACTATAGTTAGGTGTGTTATTTGAATATTTCTTTATGTCTGATCTGATTGTTTGTCCCTGTGCTAACTAATTGTTCCCACAGTACTCCACAGAACACAAGTCTGCCGAGATTTATCATATATGTGATGTACTGATGTGGACACAGAAAAGAAAGAACAAATGATGAAAAGCTTGCTTATGATTAGAAGTTTAATACTAGTACTTTGCTAATGAAACCTTGTTTAACCCTGAGGAGGTTGTTTAGGTTGGGGCAGCCTTAGTATTTTGGGTAGCCATCCATGTGGTCCTGGGCTAAGGCCTGGGCCTCCTGGCCTGGCTGAGCTACCAGGCCAACTGGCCAACCAATACGCCCCAATCATTCAAGACAGCTCTACCTATGTATAGTACCTTGTCCAACTAAACTCCCAACAAAAATCAGAACATGAGATCAAGTCTAAAGGTTTCCACTAACCAATGTACTCCAATAAACCTGAAAAATACCTTCTTTCCATTCTTTCCCCAGTTCTATTCACACATACTTCCTCTCACAAATACTCTTGTAAGCGCATATTCTATTTTAGTATGATATTGTTCTCTTTTTTGGATATTGTAGTCCTTAAATAAACAACTATGATAAGATTAGCAGTCGATTTATTTATAGAGGCCAACTAAAAAAGAGAAGATTCTGTCCCATCTTTTCCAAAAACTATCCTTTCTGAAACTGGCCAATTGCAGGAATCAATTTCTCGTGGTTGTATCACTGTATGTATCAAGGACTGCACACTGGCTCAATTCTAGTGGATCTTCTCAGTTCTCACTATACACTTTGTGGTTCACAAATCAAATTAAGCTCCGTTAGGAGCGCTAATTGATTTCTGTAAGATTCTTAAGAAAATTCTCGTGTTCCAGATCGATTGTTTATTTCTCGTGGTTGTGTCACTGTTTGTGTTATTGCAGTGCACATAGTGCGTGTCGCCTAGCTTTGATATGCATGCATCTGCGCGATTCAAAGAAAAAGAAAAGGAAGTGAAGGGCACGAGCACGTCGTTCGTCAGAAGACGGTGATCGATGTGCTCTCTAATTAACCTGATACAGATCCCACACCTACATCTCAACTTCATGGGTTCCACTGCACTATACGTCTGAGATATATACAACTTGTGCGTGGGACGCAGGTCCTCTACAGTACTGCATATATGCGTGGGACGCAAGTCCTCTACAGTACTGCAGAGGTGTACTCTACTGATCTAAACTGTTCGTTGGCGATTGGACGGTCAAATGAGGCCTAATGCATATCTACTATGCGCCTCTGTCGTAGGGTCTGCATCCCTTGTGCCTGTGTGAGACAGACTAGGCTACTGCATTAGTTATAGCTAGACGATGAGATCATACTCGAGATGGTTGGATATATAAGACGAGTTGATCGGTGTTGGGAATTAATTCTCGTTTTTTTCCGGGAGAAAGAGCTGGTTGATAACTAACAACTTACCATAAGGCGAACGAGATCAATCATCGATGACAGTATTTGATCGTGTTCAGAAATTTGGTGATACAACGTGTGTGGATCGCCAAATCTCTTATTAACAACTCTTCGATGAGATTCGGACCTTGGTCATATCTCGAGCCTTTCGCGGTGAAAACTGAAAACTAGATACTCCTCGCACAAGACAAGCATCCACGAGTGGACTTTGCGATGCATATGGCTGAGCCCAAAAGTGGCTAGACCTGTTTATAGACAGCTTGGTCTGAATTTTCTAGGCTCGGACCTTGATTTTTGGTCCAATGACCTAACCTGAAGTCCGACGAAGGCAATAAAAATAAAAATAATATTTTTATTCTCAAAATGAGTTAAATATTAATTTTTATTCAAAAAAATTAAAATAATATTGTTTTATTATATAAAAAATAATTTTCGAGCCGGTACCTACCCATTGAAGGCTGGACTTTTTCAGACCCAGGCCAGAATTTGAACAGGTCTAACAGCGACCAGCTAGCCCTAGGTATTGGACAAAGGGGCACTGAAATTACCGCTTTGCCCCCGGCCCGGACCTAAGCTCCAAGGAAAATATCAACGCAAACGTATCAGTCAACCCCTTTTCTCCTCCCTTTCTTTGATTGCATATTTTCCTTGCCCTATCGATCGATCATATATACAATTCTTTTGAGTGCACACATGACACATCACGCAGGCCCTCTAGCTCTTTTTTCCTGAGAGATGCGTGCAGTGACGAGAGAACCGCGTGATTGGATTAAGTTCACGTCCTTTTCGTCGCGGCACTGATTGAGATTTATTTGGCTAGCCCCACGGTTTCCTGCCATGATTTGGCACGCCAAGTACTAGTACTCCATTTCTTACCCAATTCTAGTGCTTATCTTTGTGAAGAGATGCTTAATCAACATGAGGTGATCATTAGTTCTAGTCTAAATAGCTTAAAGCTTAATGCTCAAACATTAAGGTTTGTGATGTTTGTTTTCCCCGAAAGAATATTGGTACGGAGAATTCCTACGTTCCAAACAAATCCAAAACAATATCAGTATGCATGCGTGGTAATTATTTCCATGAATTAATCCACGTAGGCAGCTTTTAGCATAAAATCAATTAAAGTTTGATTAGACAGTTCATCGAGCTTGCAAGAGATCCTTAATTAGGATATTAACTAGGTGCTACCATGAAAGATGGCTTCATTTTATGGAACAATTGCAGAGGATAAGGCCTTCCGATCCTACCTAACCTTTATAGGTATAGATGACAATCAGATTAATGAGGTTCACTACAGCATTCATGTAAGCTAGCTAGAACAGCAACAAAAGTGTACTATATATATCCACACCCATTAATTTGTATTACAATTGAAGGGACTTTATGTTTGTCTTCATCACACCTCAAGCCGAAAATTAAAATAATAAAAGAAGAAGATATACACAAGTTCCTTATCATGACCAACAAACATATCAATATAATTACACATGTTTAATCGCCCCCCCAAAAAAACCCACATAAATTTACACGGAGGAGATGAGATCATCGATCATCAAGAGAGAGTTTCGAGGAGGGATCGAGATGAAAGAATAACAAATGTTCATGCATCCATACCCATGCAACGTGTTTGCATGCGAATATGTGTGCACGGCAAGAGTGTATCTTTACTTGCTTTGTGCAGCTACGAAGACAGAGAGTGATCGATCACAATAACTTGAGACTTTTTTTTACCAGCAGGTAGCTTGAATTGTTTCAGAGTTCAGTGGTCACTTCTTCTCCGGCTCAGCTGGTGTGGCTTCGGCTTCGACCGGCTTCTCCTCCTCCTTCTTCTCCTCTGCCACCTCCGACGGCGCGGCCGCCTCAGCCGCCGCGGCGGGCTCGGCCTCCTCCTTCTTCTCCTCCACGGCGACTTCCCGAGAGGTGGTCTCCGTCGCGGCTGCGGCGGCGGGCTCCGCCTCGGCCTTGGGCTCCTCCTTGGGGACGAAAGGCGCAACCTTGTCAAAGATGAAGACGATCGCGCCGGAGAGGGGCGTGGTGCCGGACTTGGCCACTGCGTCGCTCACCTGCTTGGCTCCCGGGAATTCTGCAAAGAAACATAGATTAGTCTCACTACAAATTAAAGGATTAACATTTTTCTCAAGAAGGAAAAAACCATTTTTATTCGAGTAGACGCAGGAGAGCTGTGTATCATTTGTATTAAGAACAAGGAAAATTCATGCAGGTTAATTAATTTTTCATATGTAGCCTATTATTATATACATGTCTTGAATATGAGGTTTCATGCATCTACACTAAAAAGGAACTGGTTGAGGTTTAAACTAGAATAGTGTGTTTATTTTATTGTTTTTTGTTCGACTAGTTAGGTTTTTGTCTGCATCAGCTGAAGTAGCGGAGTTTGCATTTGAGCTTCTGTTCAAAGAAACATAGGTGAGAAGATTCCTGTGCAGTTTAATTACATGAACCTCGCAAATAAAAGTTCCATTATGTGACAGGAGAATAAAGGTTATTTTGTTCAAAAGACAAGGAATAAAGGTTTTTTAAGAAATAAAACCCTAAGAAAATGGCTCGACAAGATTGCTAAAAGACACTCGAAAAGAAGGCAATCCTATTTGTGTTAGCAAAAGGTGATTGATAAATGGCAACTAATTTTCTTAAAAAATATATTAAGATATTTTGGATTTTGTAAAGGTGTACATATATAGTTCTGGCTTTTCAATACCATGGAGCAATGCATTTGCATATCACAAGAAAAAATGTGTCAACTAATTCATTAAGTAGAGCCCTCTATCTACGTCTACTTAACTATTACTATAACAATACCATGTTCTGTTCAAGTGCTTTCCTTTTTCTCCAAGTTGCGTTTCTGATATTTTTTTTGGAAAGATTCACACATGCAAAACCTTACAAAATTATAGTTACGGTTTTTATTTTAGGAATTGTTATATAACTTCCGACAGTTTTTTGAAGCCAAAACTGTCACTTTTCTGCTCGTTAGATGTGCTATAAGATTCAGGTTGTTGATGTGCAGTAAAAAAAAAATCATAACAGTTGAATTTTCATTCGTCCGATATGCTTTGAGATTTGCACTTTTTCCATCTTATGAATTCGGTCCAAATTTATTATGATTTTTTATTCGGAACATAACGGGTTCATCATATTGCCGTATTTTGTTAGTATATAATTTTATTTTTTGTCTTTGTTTTTGCTCAACCTCTCAAAGTACATGTGAAGAACATAATGGGTTCACCATATTGCCGTATTTTGTTGGTATATAATTTTTTTTGTCTTTGTTTTTGCTCAACCTCTCAAAGTACATGTGAGATTTTGAATTATGTGATAGAAATATGAGTTATTAAGACTTTCAAGAATAATTATATTGACCAATAACCAAAATTACATAAATAATTTACTGTAATCAATGTATAATGGAGTTGTAAGTAAACTTTAATAATGTGACAGTTTTTTACAGAGAAAATAGTCAAATTCTATGTAGACAGACCCTTTTATTTTTACTTATTCTATTTTAAGTACCATAGAAATACAAAATAAGAATGATGTAGTTTTGTCATACTTACCAATCTTGGCCAATTCCTCAAGGAACTTGGTGACTGCAGCCGAGTTCTTCTTGATCTTGGCTGGTTTTTTGTCCTTTATCAAAGCCTACAATATGTCCAATACGTAAATTAAAAGGGTAATAATTATCACTTAGGTGGGTACTGTCATGTCTCAACAACCCCCAAAAAAATTACTGAAAATCATTTTTTACCTCAATCTCAGCAGGGGATGATTCAACAACCTCCACAACCTTGGGCTCTAGTTCTGTCTTCTTGTCTTCAATCTCCTTACCAATCTCCTCCTACATATATACATAGAAGATAGCACACACCCCACACCACACCCAATTAATAAACGGAACAAAAATACTGAAGAAAGCTAGACTATCACTTCAAGTGTGCCTATCCCTACCTTATTGAAGGATTTCAAGAACTCAGCAGCAGCAGCCTTCTTGCCATCCTTATCAAAGATCTTGTTGAGTCCAGGAAGAACCTTGGTTTTCCAAACACTGGTCATCTCTCTCCTTCAAAAATCTGTACTACTCCCATACCAACACAAAAGGCAAAAAAAAAACACACACACACACACATAAGAAAATTTTCTCATGGCACTAAGAAGGAAGCCAAGGAAATGATCAAAGCTGGAAGAAAGCATACATACAGCTAGCTGAGGAGAGATGTCTAGCTCTTCTCAACGATTCCTGTGGTGTGATGTGCAGTTCTGATCACCAACCTGTCAATGGGCAGCAGTACAGGAGCCAGGATGCCATGAGAGTGATATATAATGGGCTGGCAAGAAAGGCGCCCTGGGCTTTTGCAACAAATCACAAGGATGCCCACACAAGGTGGCATGGTTGTCGGAAGGAGGCAGGGGCATAAATGTAAAATAGGAAGATGATTGAGGATTATGGAAGGGATGTCAGTAAGCCCCGGCTGAAATGATAATGGGTCGTGGAAGCTTGCAAGCTGTGCGGGAGTCACAGAGAGAGAGAGAGAGAGAGAGAGAGAGATGTTGCTAGGATCCTCTGTGTCACGACTTCGTAATTTGGTAATGTGCCGTATCAATTGCAGGGATGATTTGAGGCTGTGAATAATGTTTCAATCATATAGGAGATCTTTTAGAAATAAATGGAAAAATTATAGTATATGTTGAGATATCTTTTCAAGAATATTCTAAATACTCAATTAGGAACTTTTTTTTAACTCAACACTCAATTAAGATGGTCATGTTATTTTAAAATAACTCCGCTAATTTGTCTATCGCAATGCAATGAGATGGAGTACTAAGTATATTTATTATTTAATTTTACCCCCAGTATTATTCTGACACGGAATTTTACCTCTAAATATTTAAGTACAAATATACATGTTTCTAGGTGAAAGATCATCAACTTATCAACATTACCTTCTACTAGGGTATAGTACTTTCAGTTTTTTTAGCACAACACCCACGTCGAGTTAGTACCAAACTAGCTACCTTTTCCTATAGACAATATGAATTGATAAACGATGTTTTTGTCATGTATATTTTTTAGATTTATTTTATTAAATCGTTCATTAACTTCAAATGACAATATAAGTCCGCGTAAGCCATAAAGGACCATCTAATTTAAATCCAGACCACAACAAAATTTTCATAGGTTTCGCTAAATGACATTAACTAATTTGGTACTGTACAAGTTATTGCAATTCTTACATTTCATTTTATATTTACACATTCATAAACCTGACAAGAATCAACATGTAGCATCCCTCTCGAATATCCCAAGTTGTCATTTCATTTTCGTGTCAATCATTTTCCATCTCCGTATCGGTGAAATGGTGTCTACATCCATTGAATCATACTACCCTAAACAGAGGTGCCCACGCCACGCCGCGCACCCTTGCTCCACACAAGATCAGGCACGGCCAGATAAGCATTCCTGCGTGTGGCCCACACTTGCCACCGGTGGGCCCCACTTCAAGGAGAGTTAGCGTGAACTCCTCAAACAAGCAACGCCCCCCGGGCCCCGGCCAATCACAGCCATCGTCCTGGAAAGACAGTATGATTAAAAAATTTAGGTCTGAAGAACTGAACCACAGCTAGCTAATTTGCCACTTAATCTGCCCAACGCTAAAGAGTCTAATCGAAGGAGAAGAAGGAGAAGAAAATCCAGCTAATTTGTTATTAATTTACAGTGTTCGAATCTTCTGGTGCCTTGCTTAACCAAAATAAGTACCAGGACAGTACTCCAATGTGCTGGCATGACAGCTCTGTAACGAACGACAGCACCCTAAGAACGGAGTGGAGCCCAAAGCTGGGGATCGAATTCCAGGAGAATTGCGTTGTGCAAATGGCATGTACGTACGTACCTGCAGTAATTAGCATTGCCAATTATTATGAAGTAGTATTTTCCATGTTAGCTCCGAAGGAAATCAAAGCGCCTCATGACTAGAAACCTTTTATCATAGGTATTATAACCATGTTGCATTTTAATACAGGTTTTATATAAAATTGTATAGAAACCTTTCAAAAGGAAACTATACAATTCCTAAAACACGTCCGGTACCAAAGCATCAACCCCACAAATGCTTATTTTTTAGAGGAGAATGCTTTTGTAGTTTTGATTTTAGTTAGGGGTGGAGTCAGACTTAGGCCATGTCCCCCACTGAACTAGCTCCTTCTTTAGTTAAGTCCTTATACTTTTTTGGCAATTTCTCTATGGTTTTTAGGTCCTATGACCACGGCTAAAGCCCAAGTTGCTCTGGACATGAATCCACCCCTGATTTTAGTGAAGCATAGATCAATAGGGTTGTACTTTGTATGTCAAATTGCCAACTCAGTATAACAAGACCCGCTATAATTTAAAACTTGTAGGGCTTTGTCTCGAATAACAAAAATCGTGTCCACTTGTCACATGACAACCCCCATTTGCTGTCAGCCCTTTATGAGCTAGGTTACAAGACCAGCTAAGTGATACATACCTCAACCAACAAGTACTGTTTCTTAAATTTAACATTTATTTATTTCATTCTAGTCAGCAAGTTTCTCTTATGCTTGAGTTTGAGCAGCACACAACCTACCATGATTTCTAATTCCTGCGCAATTAGGTCAGAAATTGCTCCCTGGAAAATTAATCAATCAGGAGTCTCAGAAATCAAATTTCCACGTCAAGAAGTTACAAATGAACACTCAACTGATGAGATAAGGTCAGTTTGTTTAATATCAACGGAATCAAACTTTTCCTCGCAGGGAAAAAAGGGAATCAAACTTTCTGCCTTTCTTGCAAATGCTGCTTTTTTTTGCACCAGTCAAATCAAGATTTGGGATAACCATCTAGGTACTACTTATAGTGCTGATGTTGATTATCTAAGTTGAAGTTTTAAAGTTGTACGTGTAGACTGCGTAGCTGCGCGGCCATTCAGATAAGTTCTCTGGATAAAATGGTGGCTGTGCCTGAGATGGCACACAAACGCCTTCTTCTGAGTCTCAATTTCTTGTGCCAGATTCTTGAACACGAGTGTTTAGTTCTCATTTGGCCACTGTTTAAAACGAAATAGCAAACGTAGTCTTCTAGTGTTCGAAATAACAAAAATAGCATCACGACAGGCTAAACAGACGACACGTGTCTTCTACCGCGCCCTCGGTCTGCTGCACGTGCGCGTCGCGGATCCGAACTGCAGGATCTAGCTTGTCATAGATCCGGACCGTTGGATACGCCTGCCACAGTTCGAAACCGCAATACGTGGGCTGCCGAGCACCCGCCCGCTGCTGTTCGCGCACTCGGTTCGCTGTCGGTTCCCTGCTGCGCTCCCGTGCACTGCTTCTTCCATGCCGCGCACACGGTCCGCTGGACCGCTCCTCTGGACTACAACGGCCGCAATGCTTTGCTAACTCTCGACCTGTTATCGACAACATGTTAATTAAGTCTTATCTGCACAAAGAATTTTAAGTAGTGTCTCTTTCTTTTTTAACTTTTGAAGTGTAAAATTCCTGTAACCGATTTTTTTAAAAGAGAACGAAATATTAAATAGAGAATTTTCATGGAATTAAATTATAAAGATAAGATTTCAACCCCAATAATAAGACTTCATAATCTATGTGTGAATTACATGGTGCACATGGTTTTGCTACGTGCATATGTTTGCCTCGCTACTCCTACGGTACAAATGACAACATGTACGAATCGTCAACCAAACTACACGTAAGATATATGTGCGCCTTTCGGAATCGAAAACACTGAGGGATCGGAAAGAAGTCAGTCTTGCGGCCATACGTCCTATGAATCAGGGACCATCAATGTCTTTCCCTTGTCTCACGCAGCCCTACGAGCACGGGCCTTCGCGAGGGCACTCTAGTGCTCGGCTTCCAGGACACTTGTATGCGTATCCCAATCTAAAGTAACCCCCCGCTAAGCAGAAGCATCGGGGACCATCGACACTTTTCCCTTGTCTTCCCTGCGCTCGACTCGAGCCTTCGTCTAGGCCTCCTCATGTTCGGCTGTAAGGACACTTTTGGGCTTCCACCACTACTTCGGTTCCGCACGGACCATCGATGTCGTTCCCCACTCTCAGTTGAGTAAGGTTTCCAACAGGTATAGTTCTCATGCGCAACTGAGTAGTTCAACATGTTCTTCTGTTGAATGAATGTCTTGTCGTACTTCTCCGAACCGTCGATCCATTGGAAGAAATAGCAACGCTCGGACGGCTGTCATTATGCACAGACAAAGTTAGTGATATATAAAATGCAACGTGCAATGTAAAATAATTAGCACTATTTAATCTTGCTATCCACATTTCCAACATTTACCAGATTGTTTTTACATATGCAATACAACATTATTTGTACACAATACGTGCTAAACATTTTATTTATAAACAATCACCTAAATAATTAGCACTATTTAATCTACATTTTCCTACATCGCCAAAACAACTAAACATTGCTAATCCTTATCTAATTACATTACCTAATCATTGGCTAATTAACAAACTAGTAAAATAATGACTACTATTTCCCTAATCAAACACTAATCACACAATTAATATACAACATGCATGCGAAAAAATACCTCTTCTCGAAGATCTTCACTTGATCTAGAACTTTATCAACTACTACAACTTCTAAATCCCGTTCGAAATACTCTAAAATCGGCACCAAAAACCGATTTTATCACTCCCTCTCGCTCGCTTCTCTCTGTCTCTCTGCACTGAACAAATGAACACCGTCGGGGGAGGGAGGGATGGGTGTGCTAGCTAAATGGGGACCGCGACAGCTACCTCCTACGATCTAGGTGTGCGGCGGGAGGTTTCCACTAGACCGGGCACACAGCAAGGCAAGTAAAGCGGACCACGTGCGCAGCAAGGCTGGTCCAGCGGACCTGGTACACGGCAAGGCGGGTCCAATGGGCCTGGTGCACAACAAACCAGGTGTTGCACTTCCGGACTGCAGTAGGCGCATTCAGTGGTCCAGATCCACGGCAGGCTTGATCGTATGGTCCGGATCCGCAGCAGGGAGACACACGTCACCTGCCTAGCATACCGCGGTACTGTTTTTTATCATTTCAGACACAAGGGACTATAGTTGCTACTTTGTTTCAAAAAGAGGCCAAATGAGCCCAAAAAAAAACTCTCTTGAACACTACTCGAGATTATTGGATGGACTTGATTTAGTACCCTCTTTACAATGGTTGAATATGTTCTGTAATCGCACTTTAACAGATCTCTTGTACATATTAAGAGTAGTATTTGTTGATGCACTTGATTTAGTACCATCTTACAATGATTGAAGATGCCCTGTAAATCATATTTTTCACATTTCTTTACAAACATTACTAGTGGTATCTGTTGCTTAAACAGTGGCCTCAATCTTTTCCTCTGAGCATGTATATGTCTAGCCACTACTTCTGCCCAAACACAAATCTAAGGAGAGCTAGCAAGCTAGGTATTATATTTGAAGGCATATATACAGATATGCAAGCAATATTCTCCTAGTCATGTACAGCACATGCATAAATAGTCAATGATTGTGCATCAGATACCACGAAAAATACAAGAATGAAATGGATAAATTAAGCACCCATCGTAGTCAAATCCAATCAATCGTGCATGTTCAAAGCTTACAAAGCCATATTTATAGTGAACATGCACTACGATTTTCTGGAACCATCAGGGCCAATTAATAGCTGTGATATCAAACTAGAAGATACGTATGGTTTTCCTAGTATTTATTTATGTTGAACTTGATTGCATTACACGCACGTATGCACACATCTGAACAGCTGTACTTAGCATCCAATAAGGAACTGTTTGAGCATATTGTTTGAGACTGACTTCTGCAGGTAGATAGTTTAATGCTAGGAGTAAGCCAATGCTCAAGTTTGCTACGGCAAACAGCATTTCCTAATACTCTGTCCATTTCAGTACCTTACCAAGGCACTGCAGCTGTTACATCATGATAGCACTACTAGGTAATATCTGGCTACGGTGAAATTAATGTAAAATGTTGGAGTGGAATATAATTTATTTATTTTTTGTGTTTTTGCTTGAACCTGTCATATGTATGGTCAGCACGACATTCCTGAGATGGAAGGCACCAAGAAGACCATAAGGCATTAAGCTAGGGGTGCACCTTGGCCTAAGGCGAGGGATGTCATGTACCCTCTCGCATAGGGCGAAGGGTACAGAAAAGCCGCCGAAGATAGCCTCGACACAAGAGCTCGACGTGTCCTAGAGCCAAGGGGTCACGAGGCCCCCGTCCTAGACCACCTCGCATGGAGCGAAGGGGTCCAGGGGGGCTTTTGCACAAGGACCACCTCGCATAAAGTGAAGGGAGCCAAGGCCACTGGTGGACCGGAAGTACAGGCGGGGCGGACCAAGCCCATAAGGGTCTATCGTAGACCAGAGGCTACGTCTATAGACATAGAAACTTTTTAGGGGTGGAATTGTGATTTTTTGTACTCTGGATGTAACACTATTAATAGACCATTTCCTCACTTAATAAGGGATGAATTTTTTTAGCAATAAAGACACATATTTAATACACTTTAATATTGTTTCCCACCTTTGAGGACCTTCGGGGTTTCCCCTTCGCACCAGTGGGGAGCCCGAGAGACCCCCTTTCAATACTATCTAGTTTGTAACTACGACTAGTGTTCCCCTAGGCGCTAGGCGCACCCCGCTGCTACGATTCAGGGCAAGTCGGCAGCCTGGGCGCTGAGCCCACCTAGGCGGTCAACATCGGTCCAAGGCAAGCCTAGGCAGCGCTGGGCAGTGAGAAGGGGTTAGAAAGGGGATATGAAGTGGATAGGCTCACACATGTGCTCCTAGCCTCCCAAACCCGAGCTCGTCACTGGCCAAATCGGTCTCTTCACCGGCCAAATCCTCCTCCCCATCAACGTCAACACCTCTGGCCTCCCTGTCGCCATCCAAGCCTCCTCGTCGCCGTCGGAGCCTCCACATCGCCGTCACCTCCTCGTCCGCTAGCTCCCTGAGGTGCACCTCTGCTCCTCTCTCTCTCTCTCTCTCTCTCTCTCTCTCCTCCTCCTCCTCCTCCTCTCTCTCTCTCTCTCTCTGTGCTCAGCTGTGTAGGATTAGCAAACTTGTTGTGTTGTGTAGGGTAGCAAACTTGTTGTGTTGGGCTGTGTTGGGTCGGCCTATGTTCCTATGGTCACAGCCTCACACAATGAGTATATGAGTGTGAACGAAGCTACCGGCGGTGTGGATGAGGCTACCGACGGTGTGGACGAAGCTATCGACGGCGACGAAGCTGCTTCACCTCCTTAGAGTCTTGATAACACTCCTCTCCCCACTTCCCCATCCTTTACTTCCTTTACTTCCTCTTCATCCTCACCTCTTCTCCTTCCCCTTTCCCTTCCTCCTCCCGTTCACGTGGTCCCAACCAAGTTCTAACCCTAGTTTCATTGGCTGCATGTTGACCGCCTAGGCGGCGCCCCTCTGCCCACCTTCCTCCTAGCGCCTAGGGGAACACTGGCTACAACACCAACAATGTCGACCCCGGTGATAGTATAGTGTAATAAAATGTCATTATTCACAATATATGTGCAACAATAACAACAAAATTGTATTTATTATTCAGATCATACCCTATAGGCTTCTCTGTTTTGGCAGCAGCAGGAGTGCCATTCCCATCACAGTTACCAGCAGCTTCGTAGGCAAATTCATCCTGAAGCTTGGTCAAAAGTACTCTCAGTGTATTCACCCCGGTCATAGTCCTCTCGACTCAACAAGTTACACAGCAACTTAGTCTCCTTCGCGATACCCTTTTAACAATCATTTTGCCATTGGTGAGAAGAAGCTCACTCGTAAGCATCCAAGATTGAACACCGCTGTTGTAGCTACAAACCAAACAGTAGAAAAGGACGGACCTCCGGGGGTCTCCCTGCAAGGAGAAGGGTCGAAGCCCAGAGGTTAGCGGAAAGGGAAATCGGTTTTGGTATGAGTAGAGATGTCTTTTTTTATTCAAAAAGATCTCTCCCTCCCGACCCAAAGCGGGGCCTATTTATACTGTTGCATTAGGGGTACATTAGAATACAATGCTACCCCTAAAAAGACTATGATTATAGGAGCCTTGTGGTCTTTGCACCCTTCGGTGTGTAGCTTTGGTGCACGATGTATCCTCATGGGCCTCGTCCACCATGTCTCCTTTCTAGTTCACAGGTAGCCATGACCCTCCTTCGGTCCGTACGAGGTAGAGGTGGCCAAATCGACGGCCCGAGCTGGCACGACTAACTAAATGGGTTGTAGCGAAGCCCCTTGCTGGAGCTGAGCTATCAGGCCTCGCAGCGGGGGTAGCGTTGGCCGACTTCCTGCACCCTTTGCTCTACGTGAGGGGATATGTTGTACCCTTCGCTCTATGCAAGGGGGTATTATTGTACCCTTCTGTCGAGGCTATTGTGTCGACCTTCCTGTACCCTTCGTTCCGTACAAAGAGGTGCCTGATATCCTTCGATTGCGTTGAGGGGTGCCCTTGCTTGGTGTCTTCGCTAGGTCGGTGGGGCCACCCCTACGACAACCACATATTAAGTAAGCTGCAGTTTGTTTTGGTAGAGGGAGGCACATACCACCATGGCGGCGGCGGCAGATTCAGACCCTTGTTAGAGCATAAGTTTCAGGGCTCACTGCCGGACATTGTTGCTAAAGATCATCATGTCGGTGTGCAACTAGCATGTCAACGACAACTCACACTTTAACTCGGCCTCCTCCGCGATGCACTTGAAACCATCGTTTCACAATTGGTGCAAAGAAGTTTATAAATATGAAACAACAACTACCACATTTTGGTCTGGTTTGTCAGAGGTAGGCACTTACAAGCAAGCCTGCAGCCATAGTAGGGAATTCACCCTTTGAGCGGATCATATGGTGCGCACGCTAGCTCCTTGATCTCACTGCGTAGGCCGATCTCGTTGATAGCGAGACCCCCTGCACAACTCAAGAGATACCTGTCCTCCATCTTGAGACACTTGACACCATTGTTCGTGCAGCGGTGAGAAGATGGCAATTACCAACTGCATCAATCAAACAAGTAGGCCAGGCCACAGTATGGTTTGGTAGCCAAGAAATATTACTCGGATCCAATAAAAATAGTAAGTAAATTATGCAGCAAACAAATAAGGCAGCAATTTTTGGACGGATTGAATCCAGAAACGCATTGCAACATGAATCAAGCATAAATTTCTACAGTAGATCGGCAACCCCAACCCCAAGAATAATACATAAATAAATTCCTCCTACCTGGGTACAGGAGGATCCCCATCGGCGGCGCTTCCATTCACGGTGCATCCTAGTGACCCTCCATGCCCTCTTCCTCATTCTCAGTTCACACAACCAAAGAATCTCTCAACACTTTGGTGTGAAAGTCAGCCTGCTTTTCTTCATTGAGGGCTTACAAGTCGCAGAAGTCAAAGCTATGCCTGCTCTCCTCGTCTGACATTAAGGCGGCCGCGGCACTACTTGTCACATCACCATCCTCAACAGCCATGACATTGGACATAGAAGGTATGAAGCAGTCGCAGAGGAAGAAGAAGGTGGAGACGTCGGGGCCATCGACGTACCAAAGGAGACATCGGGGCCATCAAGCACCAGCAAAGCGAATGACAATGGGGTCTTTGGCGTGAGTGTGTATGAGTTGTCTGTGTACAACAGCTTTGTGTATTGGGTGTATGGACCGAATGGCCCACTCGCTAGTGTAAGTTAGAAGGGGTTTACATTATCGCAACTGTGTAACGACAAAACACAGAGATGAAGAAATGACATTCCGCTTTCCCCATCTTGTTCTTCTCTTTCTCATCCCAGTTCTTCCTGTGATCCCCTTGGAATCGCTATCTCTGATCAACAAATGGGTTGTACCGATCGTTAGTATTCTGTAGCCCAACTAGGGCACTACAATTTGGTATTAGAGCCACCCAATTTCTGTTTCCGCTCATCTCAGTCTATAAAATCCCTGGAAAGGTTGGAGACCACGTCGGTCCCGTAATTTCGATCTAAGGTTGGACCGACAAAGAGAAGCCCACGAAGCCATCGCTACAAACCCGCTAGGTGATCATGGCAAATGAAGAGCAGACCTGGCAGATTTAGATGACGATGTCTGATATTTTGGCTCGTTTTGATGTCCAAGCAGAAAAGATCGATTGGTTGCGGGGGTGAAGAATCTGGGGCAACAAGTGGAGACACAACAGGACAGCCTAGACGAAGTTAAACACACTCAATCGGAGTTTTTGCGTCAGCCACCTGCTCCCCCCACCACCACCCCTACAACCCCCAGCACTAAACCGGCTCATCGGAGTCGACCAAGTCACTACGGTGATTCCTCCGGGCGTACTCACAAATCAGGGACCCCCGATGCTTTCTCAACCATAATCGTCTTACGGTATCATCACCATGCTAGTGTCCCCAGCTGAAACTGGAGGGTACATGAAACCACCGAAGCTGGATTTCCCAAAACAAATTCGGAGAGAACCCTCGGTTGTGGTTGGATCAATGTCGCACTTTCTTCGATATGTATCGGGTGCCAGTTTTGAAGTGGGTGGCAACAGCAGCACTCTATATGGATGGTCATGCGGCGCTTTGGTTACAAGCTTACAAGAGGCAACATGTTATGTGTGGCTGGGATTCGTTCTGTCAAGCCGTTGAGGAAGAATTTGGATCTGATGAATACGATCCTCGGATGAACAAGCTCTTACGACTAAAGCAAACCGGCATGGTGGCACACTATCAGATCACATTAGAGGCAAGCATGTACCATTTGTTGTCTCTGGACGCAACGCTGAACACTCGGTTTTTCGTCACCCACTTTTGGCTGGGCCTGAAAGATGAGATTCGAGGAGCGATGCGTTCACAGGCTCCGTCGAGCGTTACATGGGCGGTGGTCTTATCCAGAATTCAAGAAGAAGAATTAGAATCAAGTCGGCCACGACGTCGAGTCGCAACTTTGTAGGATCAAGGATAACCGACTAGAGGGGGTGAATAGGAGGTTTTAAAACTTTTTAACTATTTAACAATTTAATACAATTATGGACTAAATCTAAACTAGATACAATTCTAGCTAAACAATTCTACACAAGAAAATTTGCTAGAAATGTAAATGCGGAAGTAGTAAAGACAAGAATAAACCACAAAGGAGACAATGAAGTTTTCTCATTGTATCGAAGACTTGCCAGTCTTCACTAGTCCACGTTGGGGAAGCTTGAACTAATCAAGCCGACTCTACAAATTAAGCCTTCCCTTGATCACTATCGTTGCTCTTTCTCCGCTCTAGAGATAGTGAGCACGCAACCACTTCACAATCTTGTTACCGGACCTCTTCACAATTTTCTTGAAGAGAACAACATGCGAACTCCCGCCAAGCCATATAGGTGTGTAAAGAACCACAATCTTTGCTTGATAGCAATCAAGTGCAAAGGATTAATCTAAAATGAATACACTTAAATTTTGCTCAACAACCTCACAATGAATGCAATGAGTGTATATGAGGTGTGGAGAGAATGCTCAAGGCTCAAAGGATGTTAAATATAGTCTCTCTACCTGTCCTTGAGCCGGTGGAGGGGTATTTATACCCCCCCAACAAACAAATACGACCATTGAAGACAAAAGTCACAACTTTTCAACATAAGCGGTAGTATCGCCGTACAATGGCCGGTACTACCACACCTCTCCAACTGCACAGTAACGGCTAGCGCGGGCGCATTTAATACCTCTGATCTATCCGTTGAAAATGCAAAGCGGTACTACCGCCGGTGATCACGCGGTAGTTCCGCTCTCCGGTCATACCAAAAAATAAGGGCGGTACTACCACTCTTCCTTGAGGTCCAAAAGGGCACTCACTGGAAAAAAATGTACCGCTACTAAATCGGTTACACCGGGTTGCAGTAGTTCCACCAAGGAAATTGCGGTCATACCGCTGAGCGGTAGTTCCGCCAAATAAGCTCCGGTACTACTGCTTCACAAGTGCGACCGGACTAGTTCACACGATCGGACTATCCACGTGGACAGCTCAGATTAGTTTGAACGTTCGGACCACTCGTTATTACCGCACGATTGGATCGCCTGTTCGGATGGTCCGAACGTTCACCGGTAGTACCGCCAAAGGAATTGTGGTCATACCGCGATGCGGTAGTTCCGCCACGAAGGCTCCGGTACTACCGCTTTACAGGTGAGCAACCAAGCTAAAAAGGTGTCACTCTGTAAAATACGTACCGCCAACTAAAACTTACTCTGACCAGGTTGCGGTAGTAGCACACCACATTCTCGGTCATATCATTGTCTTGTAATAGTACCGAACAAAACGCTTCGGTAATCGATTTTCTGAGAAATGCAAAGTTGGCTTTGAAAACAAACTTTGAGTTCATGCATGATCCTAGATTGATCCAAATGGCACAAGAACATGCTATCAAGCTACCAGTCATGATCCATCTTAATAGTACGGCATTTAACCTAAAATCCGGTCTTCCATCATTTTCTCCTAAGACCAGTAAATATAAAAAGGATCCTAGACTACTTGTACCTTGTCTTTGAACCATATTGATCTTTATGTTGACCTTTAGCTTGCATCTCCACATTGTTGTTTTCATTACTGGGACTAAACCTTATAAATACTCAATAAACATGTTAGTCCCATATTCACATATTGTCATTAATTACTAAAATAATTTTTAGGAGCCTAGATACTTTCAAACTTTGGCCGTAACAATGTACCAACTTACTACCTCTGATTACCACCCCAAGAATGGTTACAAAGGCTTGCGAGGCCAAACGACATGAGAATGAGGAGTACTGGCAAGAGCGCCAACTGCGTGATTGCCGTCATGCGAATGGCATGTGCTTCAAGTGTGGGGACAAGTACTCTAAGGAGCACCAATGCAAGAAACCCATGCAGTTTTTGACTATCGAGATTGGGGATTTCGAGGAGGAGCTACTAGATGACATATTGCGCGGAATTGACAATCCAGAAACAACACCACATCAAGAGTGTTTCAAATTGTCAATTCATGCAATCCGCTGGTACAGAAGAAGTTCAGTCAGTAGGCCTTCGTGCTCTCGTAAAGAACCAAGTCATGCTGATATTAGTGGACTCGGGTAGTATGCACAGTTTTGTCAACAGACAATTTGTCATCCATGCTAATCTCAGAACACAATCAAGACCTATGGTCACATTCAAGGTGGCAAATGGAGAGGAACTACAATGTGACAGTGTAGTGCCAGAATTGAGTTGGTGGATTCAGGGTATTACATTCAGCATTGAGACGAGGGTGATCGATCTTGGGGCATATGATGCAGTACTGGGTATGGATTGGCTTCAACCACTAAGTCCTATGGATTGTCATTGGTTAAACAAGACTTTGGCATTTGATTATGAAGGCAAGCGAGTGTGCATTCAAGGGGTACAAACAAATCATCAGGCAACATTATTTGAAATGTCTTCAGAGCAACTACAGAAATGGTGCACTGGCAACGAGATATGGTCTATGGCAGTGTTAGAAGATCAATCTCAGTACAAGTCTGAACAAACCACATCTATGCTAGTAGCAGTGCAGTCCCTATTACAACAATATACTGATGTTTTCAATGATCCCAAGTGTTTGCCTCCCCATCACCTGTTTGATCATGCTATTACTTTAGAACCCGATGCAACACCGGTGAACTCTCGACCATATCGATACTCACCACTCCAGAAGGACGAAATTGAAAGACAAGTGACCGAGATGTTAGAATCGAGAATGATCACACCAAGTATGAGTCCATATGCTTCCCCGGTCCTACTTGTGCAAAAAAAGGATGGTTGCCGACGATTCTGCGTAGACTATTGTCGTCTAAACAAAAATACAGTGGAGAGCAAGTTTCCTTTGCCGATTGCCGATGAGATGTTGGATGAATTGGCGGGCACGAGGTTCTTTTCCAAACTGGACCTTCGCTCGGGATATCATCAGATTCGGATGAAAGAAACCGATGAGGAGAAGACGGCTTTTAAAACACATCAAGGTCAGTTCCAATTTTGGGTAATGCCATTTGGACTGACAAACACTCCTGCAACCTTCTAGTGCTTGATGAGCATAGTTTTTGCCCCGCATGTGCACAAATTCGAGATAGTGTTTCTGGATGATATGCTGGTGTACAGTCGCACATTGCAAGATCATCTTGAACATTTGCAGTCAGTGCTGGAAGTGTTACGCAAGAATCAGCTATTCACTATGTTGTCTAAGTGTTCTTTCACCAGACATCAGATGGAGTACTTAGGAAATGTGATTTCCTAGAATGGTGTCGACGATCAAATCGCCGATCTTATGAAAATAAAAGGAGGAAAATGACGTAGAGTATCTTCGAAGAGAATGGGGGCTACTCTTTATTTATATGAACTGGGTTTACAAGACTTGACTAGGGACTATCTCCAATTACACTGAATGTACTGAATACTACTGCTTCGGCTTCTGTGTTGCCTTCTGTTGTTTGCTGTTTTTCTCTTTTCCTCTTCTTCTGCGCTTCACCATTAAATAACTCCCTAAGGGACGGCCGTTACCCCTGGAGAAGACGTCTCTGATGAAACGTTACAACTGGTTGGAGGTTCAAGGTAGTTAACAATGTGCTAAGTGCCTTGCGGTTAAGTATTTGTGAGACATTTAACCGCAAGGTGATTTATCGTCAGAGTCTTGTATGTCATCGTAAGTTATGAGATGTTTAGCACGTGTTCCATTCATCATATGGTTATTGGTACCTGTTCATAGCATTTTCGAAGTACCACCGGTCGGAACCTAGTCCGACCAGATACCCATCGTAACCTCTCGAAATACTTACGACCAAATGGGGTCGCTAGTTTTATGGGTTACGACCATGGAGACGTATGGTCTTTCTATGTATTTAAATTAATACATAGAGGTTTTAATCTCGCCGCCTAGCCCCGAACTTTAAATGAACAGTCGTGTGAACGCCTTCCCGATGAATTCATATCGGGCAGACCACCAATTAATGTCGTGACATCCGAGGTGATTTTGTGTTCATTTTAAAAGTTGAGAACTTGCCTTGGAAACCGAAGAATTTCTCTGTCCGTTGGGCAAAAAAGAAGCTTTTTGCCGTTCAGACTTTTATGGATAAACTCCGATCATAATTCGAAAGACCCGAGGCTATAAAATCCCCATCGCTAGACTTTTTGGATTCCTTACGCTTCTAGATCCCCTTTTCTGATCTCTTTCATCCAGACAAAAATCTTCGTCCTTCCTTTTCTTGTTCTTCCGACCACAAAAATCTCCTGCGAGTTCTCGCTCATCCTCAAGGATTTTCATCATGTCTGAGCAAATCACAAAGTGGTTGCCGTCGGAGTTGAGCAAGAAAAAGCTTGAAGCTTTGGAGAAGATCGAATGCTTCCTGACAAGAATTTGATCGATGGAGATCAGCTTTTGGAGAGCATTTCCCAAGTCGCGAAGATGAGGAAATTCCGCTTTCCTCGCCTACATCGAATGTGGGCCGAGATTGCTTGAGACACAAATTCCTTCTCCGTGTTCTTGAATTCTATGGAGTGGAATTAGTGAATTTGGCCCCAAACTCCATCGCCAACATCAATATCTTCACATATTTGTGTGAAGCATACAGGATTGCCTCCAAGTTTGAGGCTCTTCGTATTTTTACCGAATGGTGATGGGGAGATCTCACGGAGACTCGGGGAATGTACATTGCGTCTTCACGACGGAAGGCCGATGAGTACATTCATATGCACTCAAAATCCTCGTGGTCGCTCATGGAAGAAAAACTGGTTCTATATGACGGTTACGAGGACGACCTCTATTTCACGAATGAGAGCAACGGAAAATCCCAAATGGAGAAAGACCGTGGAGAAGACAGGAGTGGTCGGGCGATGGGTGGATGCCATCTACGACCCACGAGTCAAGGGCTTGACCTCTTGGCATGTGGTGAGGATTTCACCAAACGCCAAATAAGCCCATTAAAGCTTCTGACTCACTCCCGATCCGTCCATTGGTCGTGATGAAGCTATCTCAGAGGTGGTAAGTCTTTGAGATAACTCCAACTAGTATTTTCATTGGATTAATGTATTACCTTAAAACATGTTCTTGTCTTATTTTCTCTCTTCTTTTGAAGTTCTTTTCTCCGAGGAAGTTAGAGAAAGGATCAGGCTGATCTGCGCAGGAGAGCCTGGAGAAAAGGCTGGATTTCCTGAGATCTTGGCCATAGTCTCTGTTGAAGAGAGAATAACAAGGCTTAAGGTAACAAATCTTTTATCATGCACATATATATATATATTCTCCGATCGGGTTTTTTGATCATGCTCTGTTTTTGTAGCTGGTTGGGTTGCGAATTGCACACACTGGTGAGGATAAACATCCCACCGTTGTTCCAACCGACTCGTGCCTAGATGCACTGGAAGAGGATGGATCTCCGAGGTAATGTAACATTTCAAAAGAGATATACATATAGTTTAGATAAAAGATTTCATCACTTAACCAAATTCATTTGTTGGTTTAGGTGGAGAAGGTCAAGGCCACCAAAGACGCGACCACGAGGTTGTCGACCCCAGTGATCGTTCGTTAACGAACTGCATATTCTGTTGCCGAACAAGCGATATGGAGGCAGTCAAACTACTCCGTCCGACCAGTCATCAAGGACGTTGCTTTTGACGAGATGATCGAAAACATCGTGATCGATATTACGTTGGATAATACAACAGACTTGGCCAATCTGCCGGTTTAGAACCGGCAGGTCGGAGAAAAAAAAAGGAAGGAGACGCAGTGCAGATTTTACTCTGCGCTTTCAAAGTTAAATCCTAAAATTAACTAGGTACGCCCAAATGAAAGTGGTCGATAAGAACATACCTTTAATAATTTCTTTGATTTGATGCATCTCTCCTTCTCTTTTACTTCCTTATTTGCTTGGTATAGGTCCTTTGGAGTTCCTAAGAGTTTCCACTGTGTTCCTTCTGAGGACCCAATACCTGAAGAGGTCCATGAGCAGACCACTTCCCAGGAAAAAGTTCCTGAGGAAAAGGTGGTCGGAAAAGCCCCCGAGCAGGCGTCAAGGCCAACAGTTGAGTTGGATCCATTGGTGGTCCTAACTCCTTCTGCGGAGGTAGATGCCCCTAAAGGCCCTCAACAGGTTCCGACCATTGTTGGTAACTCTCCTCAACCTGACAAGTTCCCTTTTCGCCCCCGATTCATTGAGGATAAGAAGCTTGACGAGGCGTGGGGAAAGATATCGGACCATCAAATCAAAATGCATCCTGACTCTATTTTTGGTGGATACAATGATTTGGCAATCCGGGTAAGTCTCTACGACTAGTTTCATAATCTCTCCTAAAAGTCTTTTAGACAGATTTTTTTAAAGAGGAAAATGCTATTTGAACAAAGATATGGTCGAGAACTTTGTCAGTGGTCGGAGGATCCACCAAATGGATTAAAGATTTGGAGCGAAACACTCCGAATTAGAAAGTAAGAATTTTCCCCTTAGCCTTTTTCTTTCTCCAATGCTTCGTCCTTTGTTAATTATTCTCCCTTATCGTATTTGATAGATTTGGAGAAAATAAAAGAAGAGATCTTGGCTAAGAGAGCCAAGACTGCCCTGCTTGAAGAAGAAATCAAAGCTAAGGACCGGTCGATCGCCGAGGCTACGATCAGCAAGGAAAATCTTAACAAAAGAATTGAAGGTAATAGGTCGTAGACTTGACTTATTATTTTCCGCCAATTATTTTTTTCTTATCACCCATTTTACTCTTGCAGAGCAAAAACAAATTTTGGTCAGAGTAGAGAAAACTCTGAAATTTGAGCAAGACAAGGAGGCAGCTCTCATTCAAAGTCTAGATGAAAAGACTATATTTTTGAACAAGATGATTTTTGATATGAGATCGGGATCAAGCCTGCCTACCTTAAGAGATCCAGTAGAGAAAATAAACTATTTTGGTCAACTCCTAGAGGATCTTAACAACCTGCTCAAGACTACTCGGAAGAACTATGCCTAGGCCATGAAAACAGGTGTTGCTAGTGGAGTTAGTTTTGCTTTGGCAAAACTGAAAGCTTCCGACCCTCTATTGATTTCCAAGTCGTCAAGATGACTTCAATCGCCTCCCGAGGAGGCAACCAAGTTCATGGAAGAACTCAAGCCACTTGGAGATAAAGTAGTAGAGAAATGGAAATCGGATCTCCATCAAGCGTAAATTAGTCCGGGAATATTTCTAGAGTAGATTCCTCGCAAAAGGGTGTAAAAATATTGAATATGTGTAAGACTTACCTTTTATGTCGCTTAACAATGCCTTTGTTTTATCCTGTTTGACTATTTTATAAATTCTCACATACCTCCTAGTTCCCGATCGCTTCATAGTAGAAGAACATTACTATGCAAGGTGTAGCCAAGAAAGAGAATAAAAAGTTGAAACCATAATTTTGAAGGTATGTACCGATATGAAGTCAAAACCGATCGTACCAACATTAGGAAATCATTGTGGTGGAACCACTTATGACTTCGCTTAGTTAGAGATCCTTGTTTGCCATGATCGAAATACCAAGCAAAAAGTTATATATGGTTGGATAAAAGACCTTGTATTGCGACATAAAGAGAAATGCAAAATGAATGTAGCAAATATTATAAGTGAACTTTGTTCATATCTATTATCCTAAAGTCCAGTCAAGGAATGCTTTAGATCTGAATTCATATATCATATTTCGCAAACGTGTTCGACTCTCTATCCGATCGTAGCGAGGATCGAAGAAAAGGACCGTCGCTAGGAAGCTCCTTCCATTAAGGTGACCACGTCGTAAAAAGGAGAGACTTCGACTAGGAGGCTTTCCGTGTCCCACCAAGAGCGATATGAGCGTAACAAAATCTTGAAATAGTGAAATATAACCTCCAAAATTTTTAAGCATATCGTTCAGTATGGAAAGTTATTTGTACAATGCTCCGATTACTCATATATTTCTTGAGGAAAAGAATGTTGTCGTGCGTGGTAAAATGCTCACGTCTAGGACAAATACGGCGTACGACTTAGAAATCGTTGCCAGAGAGTAATAGAGATCCTTTAGAAAGGATATTAGAGAGAAAAAATTGTCTTATCTAACCAGTTTAAATTGACAACCATATACGACCAGCCTATAGGTATATATATATAAGCAATGTTACTTATTATTATTTGTAGAAAGTAAATGAATTTATTGAAATTGAAAGAAATGAAAACAATAATTAAACATAGAACTTACGCAATTGATCAACGTTCCAAGAATTTGACAAAATTTGCCCATCAGACATAGCCAGTCGTACGGAACCTGGTCGGGTAACTTCGACCACAGTGTAAGGACCTTCCCATTTGGGGGAAAGTTTATTGAGATTTGCCTGGCTCTGAATTTTTCTGAGAACCAGATCACCTACAAAGAAGGTCGCGAGGTTGCACCTTACGACTATGGTACCTTCGCATGGCTTGTTGGTAGACCGCCGATCGCATAAGGGCTTGGTTTCGCTGTTCTTCAAGGAAATTGACGCCGTCGAGTCTTCGCTCATTCGATCGTTTTCGTTAAGCGATCAATTCGAAAGCAGAGCCAATTTTGAGTTCGGAGGAAGCATGGCTTCACCCAGTAAACCAAAAAGAATGGTGTTTCACCGGTCGCACGATCGGTCGTGGTTCGAACGCCCATAATACTGACGGAGTTCTTGAACCCAAGCTCGACCATTTGATTAATCGGTCGAATACTCGGCGTTTGATCCCTTGCATAATGATACCATTAGCCGCTCAATCGCCCGTTGCTGTTCGTGGATGAGCAATGAAGCAAAATGAACTTTACATCAAGTTCATCACGTAATTGTTGAAATTGATTTGCTAGTGAATCTGGCGCCATTATCTGTGATTATACGACTAGGTACACCAAATCGTGTGATCACATTTTTCATTAGGAATCTCTTAGCGGCCTCGGTTGTTATTTTAACAACCGCTCGGCCTCGATCCATTTTGTAAACGTGTCAATCATGACGAAAAGGAATTGAAGCCCCGGTGCTCTGGGAAAGGTCCTGAATGTCTAGTCCCTAGGTTGCAAAAGGCCAAGAAAGAGGAATTGTTTGTAAGTCTTGTCTTGGTGATGTACTAATCTGCTATGAAACCGACATTATACGCGCCGTCACAAGTTCTTTTGCATCATGAAGGGCGGTTGGCGAAGAGTATCCTTGCTCAAGGCTTTACCGACCGTAGTTCTCAGAGAATGATGTGCTCCACAGACTCCTTCATGGATTTCGTTAGCAACTTAATGCCATCCGCTTGAGATATGCATCTCATCAACACTCCATGAGATCCTCGTTTGTACAAGGTACGCTCAATTAGAGTGCATGATTTGGCTTTTCGTGCTATCGATCGGCCTCTACATCATCTTCCTAATTATGTCATGTCAAGATAATTGTAGATCGATGTCATCCAATCTCTACCTTGATCGTGATAAATACCAACCGTCAACGACACATGGAGCATCCATGTCCTTTTGATCGGTTTGTTCGACCAGAAGAATCATGTATGTTCTCGGAAGGCTCGACTACCGAGGGTGAATCGAGTTGCTCGAGAAAAACTCCCAAGGCGGGACGGTTGACCTTGTGGAGGCCATCCGTGCTAACCGGTCTACCGAAAGTTTTCCTTTCTAGGAATATGTTGGATCCGAAACCCGAAGAAGTGCTTTTCGAGTTTTCGTATTCCGCCAGATAAGATGACATCTTGGTACTTGAGCATTGATACTCTTTCCTATTTGATTCGCTACTAGTTGAGAATCGCCTTTCACTAGCAATTTGCGAATCCCGAGCGAATCACCGCTCAAGTCCCGCCAAGAACCTTCATATTCTCGCCATATTATTTGTGGCGGGAAAATTTAATCGATGGCGTGCTTGATGTGTTCGCCAAGAGGGGATATCAGATCACTCCACCCCACCCTTTTAACATCAAAGAACCGCCAAAGTACATTGTCCACTCCTTGTGGTGCTCATAGACGGGCCCTTGGGTGGGTTCGAGGTTTGTCCATTCGGCAATGAATTATGCTACGCTCGATTTTATCGCTGTTAAATGAAATGAAATGGAGGTCGAACGCCCTAGCTCAACCGCCCATTTTGCTATTCGTCCCGATGATTCCTGTTTCTAAGGACTTGACCAAGGGATATCTGTTGGTACGACCACTTTGTGGGCTCGAAGTAATGCCTTAGCTTCCTTGAAGACATAAGGAGACCATAGAGCAACTTTTGTACTGTGGGTACCTTTCCTTTGGTCCATGTAAGACCTCGCCACGTAATAAACTGTCGTTGAATATTATCTCTTTCCACGACCAAGACACCGCCACTGCTTGTGGAGTTGCTACCACATACATTAGCAAGTTTCTCCGATCTTGGAGAGACTAAAACCGGCACTTGTAAGGTACTTTTTCAGTTCTTCAAAGGCATCGTTTGCCTCTCTAGTCCATTCAAAACTCCCATGTTTCCTGAGAAGCTTAAAGAAAGGTAACCCTTTTTCTCCTAACCTTGCTATGAAACGACTTAGCTACCGCCATACAGGTTAGTTTTGGACTTCCTCTTGGTGGTCGGAGGTCGATCCGGTCGATGGTCGCTATCTTTCTTGGATTTGCTTCGATACCTCTAGCCGAGACTAGGAAACCAAGCAATTTTTCAACAGAAACTCCAACACACACTTTTCCTGGATTCACGAGGTTATGCCTTCTCGGGTTGTTTGAAAGTTTCTTGTAAGTCGAGATGTGATTGCTAGCGTTGGTGGTCTTTACGACCGGATCATCAACGTAAGCTTCTAAATTCGACCTATTTATGGACTAAAGGTTTTTGCATTAACCTTTGAAAAGTTGCACCAAATTTTTGAGACCGAACGGCATCTTAACATAACAATAAGTGCCATATGGAGTGATGAAGGAAGTTTTCTTCATCCTTTTTACACATACTAATCTGGTGGTACCTCAATACGCATCTAAAAACTTAGTAATTCGCACCCGAGGTAGAATCTACTAGCCGATCAATGCGTGGAAGGGGAAAATCGCCCTTCGGACAAGCTTTTTAAAGATCTGAAAGTCAATACACATTCGCCATTTCCCATTATTCTTTTTAACCATTACAGATTAGCAAGCCACCGAGGGTGGTTGACTTCACGAATGAATCCAAATTTGAGGAGCTTGTCAATCTCTGACCGGATTGCCTCCTTCCGATTAGGTGCAAAACGTCGCAGCTTCTGCTTGATCGGTTTTTTATCAGGCTGGAGAGCTAGCCTGTGCTCGATCACCTCTTGGGGGACTCCGGGCATATCGGACGCCCGCCAGCGAATACGCCCCGATTTGCTCGGAGGAAGGAGACGAGCGACTCTTCCTATTTAGGATCGAGCCTTGCTCGGCCGTAATCTTGCGGCGGGTGGGCCAGATCTTCTAGTCTAGGTAACGACTTGGCGCTGTCCGGAGAAGTGCCTTTGTCGAGGTATACCGCTTTTGTCTGGTCGGAGGGTTTTAGTGTCATCTTCGGTCTTGTGTGCTTGGCTCGCATGGCGATGAATTAGCCTCTCTCGGTCGGGAGTTCATCGACCGCCTCTAAGGATTTTCGATCACATGCATAAGCCATTTTACGATCACCCGAACAGTGATGACTCCTTTAGGCCCCAAGATTTTCAAACTTTGATAACCGTAATGCGTGGCTATCAAGAATTTTGCTAACGCCGATCGACCAAGAATTCCGTTGTATCTTGATTCAAAGTTTACTACATCAAACGAAATTTTTCCGCTCGAAGTTATCCGCCTTCCTAACGTAACCGTAAGGAAACTTGTCCTATCGGCTTAGCGGTGGAGCCAGAACTATGCCGTGAAAAACATATTTCACCGGTTTCACCTTTGACATGGGGACCGTGATTTCTTCTAAAGCTCCGAAAATAATATATTCAAAGAACTACCTCCATCTACCAAGACTCGATTAACCCTACAATTATTAATGGTTGGTTCAACAACAATAAGGAACCTACCCGGTCGAGTCGAAGGAATGGGGCAATCATCTTTGTCAAGGAAATTGCAATGTCCGACTACTTGATGGCTTGATAGTGTTCGGGATTCGACGAGGTTGATCTCCGCCCACGGCCTTCGATGACGCTTGATTCGATGAAGAAGATCCTCCAAAAATCATGTTGACTGTGTGTTGGGGATCTTGGTACTCCATCTCTTCGCCGCCATCCTTGTCCTTTTGGAGCTCGCTTCCCGGGTTCGGTATTGCGGAAATGGTCCATCACCGCATAATAATCTTCCAATTTTTTTGCCAAACTCGACAGTCGTAGATCATGCCCTCGTCACGGTGAAGTGGACACCACTTCTTCTTTTTTCTCGATCCTTCGATTGAGCTTTCGCTTTGCCCCGACCGTAGTCCTTTTTGCCCTTCATGAATTTATCCGGAACGGCTAGGACCTCCTTGTCGCCGGATCTGCGGTTCTTCTTTTTCTTGAGAGATTTCTTGTTCTTTTCTCTGATTTGTCCAGTAGGGCCGAGGAATCTTGTCTTTCCGATCAATGGCTTCGCACCACTCGATTGCTTTTGTCAAGCGGTGGCATACTTGTCGGCCATATCAAAAAGCTCAACGGTTGTCCTTGGGGGTTCATTGCTATGTCCTCCGTGAAACCGTCGATTCCTCGCACTGCTTTTGAAGGCCCGAATAATGTAAGATTCTGCGACCTCGAATAGAGTTGCGAACTTGGCTAAACCTCTTGATGTATTGATGTAGAGTCTCATCGAGCCTTGCCAATTCGGTGGAGATCATCCTCCTTTCGAGGCGATCGACGCACTCGAAATTCGCAATCGAAGGTCACAGAGTTGCTCCCAAGTATAGATTGTTCCGACGGTTGGTTCAACAACCACGGCCGGCGAGATCCTTCGAGCACGGTGGGTAAATAGTTGGCCATCACATTCTCGCCGCCTCCAGCAGACTCGATGGCGGTGGTATAGATTTGGAGAAATTCCAACGGATTTTGAGTTCCGTTAAACTTGTCCAAATTGGCGGCCGAAACCGGTTAGGCTAACGCACGCCTTGGAGCCCCGCAGAAAGCCCTACAACCTGTGATTGATTCATGACGCCTTCTCGAAGGTGCCGGATTATGTCGGCCGGAGACCGGTTCCTAAGGTTGGAACGCTGGAACTCCGGTGTCGATCCGGCCGTGGACATTGGTATGATGTCTACGACCGCTTTGATTGAGACGATGTCAAGATTGTCCGGTCCGAGCGATGGTTCTTCTCGACGTGATGGGGGAGTGGCTTCGTGAAATAACCTTCTCCCCTCATGACTCCTTGGTCGGAATCGTCGAGAAAGCCTTGGCATTGATTGCTCCCGAGTATGACCATGCTGTCCCCGGCTGAGGGAGGAACGTTGAGATGAAGTCATAGTTTGACTCCCTTGAAACCCTTTGTTCCCGATATGCCTCGATTACGCATGGTCTGCCGGAGAATTTCGGATACCGCCTACAAGCCGCATAAAACTCGAGTTTCGCTAAAGCGTGATCGTAATTATTTAATATATCTTGAACGCTGTTGCAAGTTTTGTATAGATATCGAAGGTCTCGGAGGTTCAGACCGGTAGTAGGTGTATGCAAACTGAACCCTCACCCGACCCTCGGATTTGATCTCGCCCTATCAACTATTCTAGGTGGGCAAAGCCGAGCTAATTAGTTGATGGACGCCGATCGCCCTTGGCCTCCGACGATTGGTGCTTGACAAACGGATCATCTCTAATAACACGTGATGGCGTGGTAGAGAGTGTAGGACCGCAAGGCATCTTGATTCTCATCTCCGATCGCGTTGACCTCGTGCCTCCAAAGATTGATCTTCCGATGAGCTTCCATCGTAACTAATGGAGACCTTATCGTGGCTTCGCGAAGTTTCCACGACGGAGAGCGGTCGGAGATGAGCACCTCGAGGTTTCTCACCGATTCGGCGTATTACCGATCGTATCTGTCGAAGCGTGATTATCCCCACGTGGTTTATGACCAAAGGAGGCTTCATCGACACCGCTACAGATGTCGGCTGACTCTCGAATCGCCGGTTGTAGGAGAGTATCTTTCACCATAATTTCATCGAGGGTATAGAGATTCTCGGTGAAGGTGCTGAAATTTCTTCACTGCTTTGCTTGGTCGAAGGCGGGCTTGAAGAGATCCTGACATTCGAATCGATCGGAATGGCGGGTTCCTCCGATTGCGCCATCGTAACGGTGGCGATCTCGCCCATCCGATCGATCTCGCTATCGTCGGCGATATGCGGCCGGCGGAGGAGGAAGATGAGGATGATCGCCATTTTCCTCCATGGCACGAATGCATCCTTCCATGTCAAGGTCGGCGTAGTCCGCCAAGTCGAAACAATTCTCGTCCCCAAACTCCGGGCATATCGCATTGGCGATTGCCGAATTTGGGTGAGGATTTGTACGAAAGAAAAGTTTCTTCAAAAACTTACGCCTTCTTCCCCACGGACGGCGCCACCGTTGTCGATTTATCAAATCGCCGATCTTATGAAAATAAAAGGAGAAAATGACGAGAGTATCTTCAAGAGAATGGGGCTGCTCTTTATTTATATGAACTGGGTTTACAAGACTTGACTAGGACTATCTCCAATTACATCAATGTATCAATACTACCGCTTCGCTTCGTGTTGCCTTCATTGTTTGTTTGTTTTCTCTTTTCCTCGCTCTTCTGCGCTTCACCATTAAATAACTCCCGAAGGGACGGCCGTTACCTCGGAGAAGACGCTCGATGAAACGCTACAACCGGTTGGAGGTTCAAGGTAGTTAACAATGTGCTAAGTGCCTTGCGGTTAAGTATTTGTGAGACATTTAACCGCAAGGTGATTTATCGTCGAGTCTTGTATGTCATCGTAAGTTATGGGATGTTTAGCACGTGTTCCATTCATCATACGGTTATTGGTACTGCTCATAGCATTTCGAAGCGCCCACCGGTCGAACCTAGTCCGACCAGATACCCATCGTAACCCTCGAAATACTTACGACCCGATTAGGGGTCGCTAGTTTTATGGGTTACGCACCATGGAGACGATGGTCTTTCTATGTATTTAAATTAATACATAGAGGTTTTAATCCTCGTCAAATGGGGTAACGACTGATCCAGGAAAGACAAGAGCAATGAAACGTTGGCCTCAAGCCATGACAACCACAGAGCTGCGTAGTTTTCTGGGTCTAACATGATATTATCGCAAAGTTGTCAAGAACTACGTCATTATTGCCAAACCACTCACCAACTTATTGAAGAAGAAAAGTTTCATGTGGAATGAATAAGCACAAGCAGCTTTCGATGCACTAAAACAAGCAATGCTAACAACTCCAGTCCGACTTTGCCTTGCCGTTTGGAGTAGAAACAGATGCTTGCGCAACAGGGATTGGGGCTGTAATAATGCAACAGGGTCACCCAATAGCATACCTCAACAGGGCTTTGGGTCCACAGATCAATAGTTATCAATTTATGAAAAAGAGTTCCTAGCAGTGATCATGTCAGTAGATAAGTGGTGGTCGTATTTGCAATGAGGACCATTTCTGATCCTCACTGATCACAAGATCCTTTGTAATTTTTTACGATCAACAGCTCGGTACAGAGCTGCAGCGAAAATCAATGTCAAAATTGGTGGGTTTACAATTTAAGTTTCAGTATAAGAGGGGTGTGGACAATGGTGCTGCTAATGCTCTATCTAGGGCCAATCATTTGCTGCAATTACAGGCTATTTCCAGTTGTCGGCCTGATTGGGTACAAGAGGTATTAAACTCTTATGCGACAGATGCAGATGCTCAGGAATTACTAACTTCACTGGCCGTTACTAGTCTAAACAGTAAAGGGTTTTTAGAGCATGGACTGATTAAGTACAAGGGCAAAATCTGGATTGGGGCAAATCTGGCCCTACGAACGAAGTTGATCAGTAATTTTCATGACACTTCAATTGGGGGGCATTCAGCGTTTTGGCTACATATCATCGCATTAAGAAGTTGTTCTATTGGATGGGGCTCAAATCAGGAGTGGAGGAGTTTGTAAAGCAGTGTTAGACTATCAACAGGCAAAGCATAACCACTCGCATCCAGCAGGTACTTTGCAGTCTCTGCCAATACCAGAAGGAGCATGGTAAGACCTCGCCATGGATTTCATTGAAGGATTACCAAAATCAAAGACATATGATGTGATCTTGGTAATTGTCGACCGACTGACAAAGTATGCTCATTTCCTTCCATTACGACATCCATTCATAGCAGTTCAAGTGGCCAAAGTGTTTCTCGATCATGTGGACAAGTTGCACAGATTACCATGTTCAATTGTGTCAGACCGGGACCAATTTTTCACAAGCACTTTTTGGCGTGAGCTCTTTCAAACCGTGGGTACGAAGTGGCATTACAGTACTACATACCACCCACAAACTGATGGGCAAACGGAACGGGTGAATCAATGTTTGGAAATGTATCACCGTTGTGCAGTTCATAATTGCCCGAAGAAATGGATATCTTGGCTAGCCATGGCTGAATTTTGGTATAATTCAAGTTTTCATTCCTCGTTGGGTTGCTCACCGTTCAAGGCATTATATGGAGTGGAACCGAATTTCGGTGCAATGCTTAACATTTCAGTGACAATGTCTACTGAAGCTGAAGAAGTAGTAAAGGAACAACAATCGTACACTGAATTGTTGAGGACTCAGTTGGCAAGAGCGCAAAACAGAATGAAAATACAGGCTGACAAGAACAGACAAGACCGACAATTCCAAGTTGGTGAACAGGTACTTTTGAAACTATAGCCATACACATAGAATTCAGTGATCAACCGACCATTTTCGAAGCTGGCATTCAAGTATTTTGGTCCATTTTTTGTGTTGGAGCGTATTGGCGCAATCGCTTACAGGTTACAATTGCTGAATGATTGCTCAGTCCATCCGGTGTTTCATATCTCACAATTGAAGTCATTTACCCTCAATTACTCTCCGGTGTTCAAAGACCTATCAACAATAGCTGGTTTATCTGAAGGAACACCTGCGCCCATGGCGATTTTGGATCGACGTTTGGTCAAAAAGGGAAGCTCTGTGACATAGCAAATTCTAGTGCAATGGTCAAAGCTGTCGAAGGAATGCACCACCTGGGAGGACTACTCAGTGCTGCGAACTCGTTTTCCAGATGCGGCGATCTGGGAGCCGGTTGCGTCTCGGGGGGGAGGGGGGATGTCACATTGTCATCCTCAACAGCCATGGCGTTGGACATAGAAGGTATAAAACAGTCGCAGAGGAAGAAGAAGGTGGAGACGTCGGGGCCACTGGACAGCCAGGTGGGCGAATGCCAGTGGGGTCTTCGGCTATGTTCAGCAGCTGCGTGTGTTGGGTGTATGGACCGAAGGGTCCACTCGCCAGTGTAAGTTAGAAGGGGTTTAAATTATCGCTGCTGTGTAACTACAAAAGACCGAGACGATGAAACGACGTTCTGCTTTCCCCATCTTGTTCTTCTCTCTCATCCCAGTTCTTCCTGTGATCCCCTTGGAATCGCTATCTCTGATCAAAAAATGGGTTGTACCGATCGTTAGTATTCTGTCGCCCAACTGGGACACCACACTGCTCTGATCCGCTCTGGGTTAGCTTGGGTTCCCTTCTAGATGTATGGGATGGGGGATGGAGGAAGACGAGGACGAGGCGGCGTGCTCAGTTTCGAACTTTTTGATGCCGGAGACGGCGGGCGAGGAAGCAGAAGATACGAATTTACTGGGCCGTCCCACACGAACTGAACCCGTCCCACGGGCACTGGTTCTCTTATGCTAACTCAAACATGCTAATCACGCAGATATCGTTTTCCAACTATATTTTAATTAATTTAATTTAAGTTGAACTTAATTGCGGTTTCACAAAAAAAGTTGAACTTGATTGCGTTACACGTAGGTGTGCACACATCTAAACATCTGTACTTAGCACCCAATATGGAATTTGTTTGAGCCTGAGTTGTGCTGTTCTGCAGGTAGATAGATTGAATTGACAGGGACGTTGCCCATATATTTCGCACTCTGAACTGATGTGTCAAGATAGTCAGATAGATACATTGATCCTTCTGGTTGGCTCCATTTGTTATGCGTGTTTCTTTTCAAGTAGCAAAGAGAGAAAAATGGGGG
The DNA here is from genome assembly GCA_036346405.1 of Phyllostachys edulis. Taxonomy (NCBI): domain Eukaryota; kingdom Viridiplantae; phylum Streptophyta; class Magnoliopsida; order Poales; family Poaceae; genus Phyllostachys; species Phyllostachys edulis. The sequence continues at coordinate 18,116,224 of CM070545.1, forward strand.
AGCATAGAACAGACGCGATTATCTTTTGAAACATCAATTTCTCTAGACTCAACTGTGAAAGCAATCCAGAAAATTTGGTACACAGAGGCAGAGCCTTCTCATTATATTTACTGAATGGGAAGCTGCATTTTCTAACTTCAACACTGCATCAGTAAGTGGAGTGCGAGGACTAGAGGTACGAGGCAAGAGCTTATTCAGAACGAGCACTGTTAAAATATGGTGCCCTTATTAAGATACCGGACTAACAATGCGACCACATTCTCATACACGGGCGTCACCCAACTTGCCTTGGCAGCTATGTTTCCAATATTCCAAGTGACTCCAGTATTATGCCATTACAAACAAGATGTTTATGCTTTGCTGCAGGACTGCGATGTACATGCACCTGAAAACATGGGTCTAGGTACAGAAAGAAAACAGCAGGGAGCAGGAGAAGAGGGAGGGAGGGAAGGAAGCACACCACTACCATAACATTACCACAAACACAGCAGCATCGATCTAGAATCTACACTCTGCCAATCACCTGAAACAACAGGGGGTGTTAGCATGTCTTGCATCAAGCAACCATCTGCACAGATCTGCGGTGCAACTCGACATTTGAGCCACACGAGGAAGAATTCAGTAAGCAACTGTAACTACTCTTGGGCTTCTTGTCTAGCATGTCGCATCTCGGAAGAATTCAGTAGGAACTGATGGTGGACAGTGCTTCTTGGCGACAAATTTGTACTGAGGAAAGAAAGGAAGAGGAGGGCAGCATTAGCAACAGTATAGCTAACTGAAGAAATTGGGGAGCACATCCAGTTACCTTATGTTGACTGTACTTTTCTCTGATTGCAGGAAGGTTACTCCCAGGACCAACACTGAAAAGGCGATGCAGTGCCTGCACACAATCGCACAATTCTGACGGCTTGTATTGTGTGTAATGAGCAAGGGTGGAATTCTGTTTCCAATTTACAATGGAAGTACATGTTAGCTCATGCAACAATTTGACTTGGGAACAGATATAAAGATTTATGGAAACGGCATGATGAGGACACCTACCCAAGGATGCTTTGTTGGTTGGAGTACGAATTTCGCCAAGAAAATAGCTGAGGCCGCTACTAGTGAAGGAGGGTAAGAAAGTAGATTGTACTCCAGCAGTGATAGTTCAGCAACATAATTGGCAAGGAACTCAAGATGCAATGCTGGATCCTGTGGAAAGAAAAGTTGTTAATGCAATGCAACAAAATATATACGTTACGGAATTGCAGTAAGCAGAAGCTGATTAAGACAGCAGTACCTCGTCACATACTTGTGCAGCCCGAACAAATCTTCTGTTGTAAGCATTAAGCAAGAAAAAGAGTCAGTGGGATTCGGTTGGTATAGATGCAATGAAATTTATTTAGATGAAAGAGAGCAGAACCTCAAAAAGCACTTTGCTGTAGGTGAGGTCATTTCAAACTTCAGGTAATTCAGGACGGAAGCTTCCATCTCCAAAACCTGTTTATCTATGAGTTAGAGAACGGCGGAGACAAACGAGAAACTGTCCGATGTAATAGATCACAAACCTCATCCCTGAAGTATGTATTGTCAGTGATGTAACAGAATTCTTCTACTTGGGGTGCACATATCTCCTCATATTTGCTGAAATTTGACCATGCAAAGTTAGTAGGCTAACAGTGAAATGCAAACCAAGAATACCTGGAAATAAATAAAAATGAACTTGCTGGATCTTAGTATCTTACGCAGCTATAAGCATACAAGCAACACCAAGTAATTGCAGCCTTTGGCGATTGATCTCGTTGCCAGAAAGATAACGGTCAATGTAGTTGACTGTCAGGTATAAGGTGTCAGGAACAAGACGATATTCTTCAGCAACCTGCAAAAAGGAATGCTTTAATATAATGGAAAGGGTGATATTCAAGGCTTTTAATTTATTATTAAATTTGTTTTGCGCAGCAGAAAAGCTTACTTCTACAAGCCAATCAATCAGGATAGCCCTCATGCTTGGGTTTACATCCTTTTGAATTGTTTCCATAAAATCAGTTGATGGCCTTTTCTTGGTCTGCTAAAGAGCAAATACAACATTACAACAAAATATATATAGACAGGCAAGAAACAGAGCTTCTAGGACTTAAATTGAATCACATATCAGACATAGACATCCATTTGGTTGAATTTTGTTTAGCCCATGCATAAGACATCAAGGGTATTGATCACAACACAGCTATAGTATGTATCAACTCCTCTATCTACACACTACCTAACATCATTTTAACACTACTTGCAGCATACTCACAACAATTTGCGAAATTTCAAGTACAGTAATGCAAGGTGTTTCAAAATGGATTGACAATAGCTTAGTATATATTTAATTAAGAGACTGGTTGAGCTTTGATATTAGATAATATCATAGAGTCTACATGTTATCTACCTTTCAATCGATGCTTTCTATACAGAATATTTCGACCAAAGTAACAAACAATCAATGGTCCCAAAGCATTGCTGGTAATTGACAATAAGGTGTATGATGTAGCCAAGACACCAAAAGACTTCTAGACCACAAGCTGAGAAAGGCAAGCAAAACCAAGAAACACGTACCGGGCTGAAGCATATCAGCATTCAGTCCAATGCTCATGTCATGTAGAAGATATGCAAAATAGCACTCTAATAAGAATAATACATTGTTCTATTGATCTATTCTAACATACGTTAAGCAACAATCCCTATTGGGGAAGTGCATTGATCTGTTCAAAGACGAGTGAAGTAAAAACTTCTGGTCAAATTGGTTTGGTGCCATCAGTATAGAGTCTTTACTTCAAACTACGGATGCAATTGCAATCTTCCCCCATTATTACCAACATGCAAAGTGATTTTCCTCTAAACATTGCAACCAGAACAGTTACTTATGTTCACTGCTTGAGGGAGTAAAATAATTTTGGCAGAAACAAAGATACAGAAGAAAACAATGCGTCACCTCAGCCTCACGCAAGTGCATGTAGATATCAGAAGCAAGAGTAGCACACAACTGTGGATCCTTGTAGTTATTGTCAACATCACAAATGTGGTCGATTTCCATTGGGGCAGCAGCATCCTTCTTCCGCTTAGCTCCTGCTAAATAAACAAGAAAATATATAAAGCAACAAATATCTAACAAAATAAACTATAAAGCACACATCCTATCATTTCAGCAAGCAAAACAAACCTTCATCATATCTATCCTCTGAGATACGCAGGTTTTCATTTGCCCGTCGCTGCAAGGAAGCGAGCATTGAGGAGTCCCCGTTATCAATGTATTCGAAGTCAGGGCTGTTCATAGAGTCGCATGTCGACATTGTCTCATCAATGGAAATGGAATCTCCTGAATGTCCAGGAGACACGAAGCCGCTGCAGGGTACAATGGCAGGCGCGACAATCGGCACGGCGGTAGGCACTTTGGGAGGAGGAACACTCTCCTTTTGCGTGGTGCTGCCATGGTGAGATATGACCGGAGCTGGCTTGGTGGAAGCCGATTTCACCGCAGAGCCGCGATTCGAGCTCACATTGCGAACACTTGCCAAAGATCCCTTCTTCACAGGTGCAGCTGAGGTAGCTGAATTCAACTTCTGCATGGGAAATGAACAAAAGGAAATAATTTATTTCAAATCTCTTCATTTGGGACTCCCCACCAATTAGGCACAAAATGGATTAAAAAGTGCACAAATATTATAAATGCATAATACTATCATTATCATATTACCAATAGAAGATTCCAAAGCAAACAGAGATGAAAAATCGCCACTTCGCGAACACCAAGAAAAAAACTTTCTTTTGAATTTGACAATAAACTTTATGCTAAACGATTCCAGTACAATCCAACCTTTTGACCATCAACGATCACCAAGAATCCAAATGTACCAAGCCTATGAAGTGCAGACTCACAATCAGCAATAGAAAGACCAGTAGTGGTAAAGGTGCAAAACTGAATGAGAATATAACTCAGAAACTCGTAAGCCATAAAGATTTGGGAATGGGGAAGACGAGAAATCATGCGTCGGCTACACAACAAGAAATCCGAGAAATGCTGCATCAAATTCAGGAAGAAGTGGAAAATCTTGCAAGCCAAAAGAACCAAAGAAAAGTTGCATCCAGAACACAAATACACAAAAACACTACTGATAGGCTAAAAGAGCGAACAAATCGCAGCGCACGTCCTCCAATAGCAGACAAGACTAAATCCCCCACAGATCGCTTCGATAGACACCACATCACCGCATCAACAATTCCCCTAACACAACAATGTACTTGATCCATCCGTACAACAACCAAGAAGCAACAGAAAGCGACGAGCCCTTGCGCCCGTAGCCCCTTCTAAACACTAAGTCGACGAAAAGATCTCAACTCCAGACGAGAAAACACCAGCATTTTCACAAGACATCCCCACAATCCCGCAACGATCCCTCACGCTCGGAGCCTTTGTAGCACCCCGCATATTGAAAAGGGTGCTACAGCCTTACCGCATTGCCCGCCGGGGCCGCGCCCTTCCCTGAGCCGGCCCTCCCTCCCGCAGCGACGTTGGTGATGTTGCCGAGCGCGACGCGTTTCTTCGCCTGCTGCGCGGCCGTGGGACCCGCCGCCGCCCTGGCTCCCCCGGCATTCTCCGCCATGGCGGGGCGCTTCGCCGTCGCGGTCATCGCCGACGACGAGGAGCGGCGGGAGGCGGTGGCGTTGCTCGACATCGACGGACGGCGGGAGAGCTCGCGGCCACCACCACCCCTCGCGGAACCCTCCTCGGGCTGGGGCTAGGGCTAGGGCTTCTGGGGGGCGGAAGGGTATAGGAGACGAGGCTTTCCGTCCCGACAGTGGGGATTGGGAGAGGAGGACGAAGGGAATTGAAGTGGGGGGAGAGAAAAGAAGAGGAGATGGCAAGACTCGAGAGTGACGCAGGGGTGGCTATTTTAAGATAACACCCCTGTAGTTTCAAGATTGTTTCCTATTTAGGAGCTAGCATTAGGTAATCCGTTCACATTGTCTTCTAACTCAACTTTTCTTTTATTCGAAATTCAAATAGCGTGTGTCTTGTATTGAACTTCAATAATCCAATCCGAAATCGATTTTCTACTCATAAATAGGATCCATCTTTCTCCACCATGTTTACGTCACATGACCGGTTTCGCATCAACTAAACCAACAACGGACAGAAAATGTAGCGTAGACGTTAGTTACTAGTAATGTCCTCGGACACATGTAATAATTAACAGCCGCAAAGTAAAGATTAACATTAACAGCCGCAACGTAATGTAGTTTTGTGCATAGACATACTACAACAACGGCATAATGTCACACGATTTTTTTTCGCAAAGTACAATTCTTCCGTTAGATGCTCTTTAGTGTTTAGATTAGAGTACCAAGTTCTAAAAAACAAAATTAGAGCACCAAGATTGTCCTTTGTTTCTTGCGGTGTTACCTAGAGATTTCCTTTTGAAATTTGAAATTTGAATCTGCATGTGGGAGAGTGGGACTCCTTTGCCACAGTCCAATTTAGGGGGGAGCAGGAGGCGATTAATGTAATCCTACGTGGCATCGCCAACGCATGGAGAGAGCAAAGCAAAGGCTGCGTGTTTCTTTATTCGCCATCTCCCTTTCTTTATTATTACGGAGCAGTATTAGCCAGTGGAGGGAAAAGAGCGTGTTCGAATCCCCGACCGATCTCCGCCGTCTGTCCGCTCCGCAACGGCGGGATCGTCCCTCGTGGGGAGCGTGCGGGGGCGCGGCTGGGACCCACCGGTCAGCTGTGCCTCGCAGTTTGAACTCTGAATTGCTGCGCGCTCTCCTCACTATCGGTAAGAATAATCAAGCAATCACATGGAAGAACAGGTACATGTTTGGGCCTGGGGAGTTGGGATCCGGACGTGCTTTTATGTGAGGTGAGGCTAGGTTTACCTGGTAGGTGAGCGGAACTGCGGTTTTAAATTTTTTCGAAGTGGGAGTAGGGTTAAAAAGGAAGATCTCGGAGTGTGCGATACAGGAGAAGGCACGTGGGGCCCACCTATGTCTGCTGCTGCTGATGCTGCCGTGGCTCCGTGCCATTTTGGATCCGAGTAGTGCTGATGCAGTTGGTCAGTGACCGTTCAGTCATGCAGGTGTAACTCTATGGAACACTCGTGTAGGAGTAACAAGATTTGCAAAAGAAAAATGGTTACAAAATACTACTCCCTTCGTGTATGATTACTTGACGCCGTCAGCGTCCACGATAGGTTGTCCAACGACAACTATTAAAATCCGGAGATAGCATACTACTATACTACTCCTGCTAGTACGTAGGAGTACATATTCTCAAACATACTACTAATAGTATGTTTGGAACCATAGAATTTCGTAGGAATTTATTTCATAGGAAACAGATTATATCTCGTAAAAACCAGGAGAAATTTTCCCGTTCCTAAATTTGTAGAACTACTTCCAACATAGTAAAAGATCACTGTCTTGTAGGCACCCGTTGCAAAAGTTCATAGCAGGACTGCAGGAGCACGCTCCTTAGTGGAAAATTGGGTGGCAAGTGCCCTAGCAATGGATGTACAAGGGTGGCCAGTGGTAAGGTACTGGATCGAGTTTGATTTTAAGGCGACCTCGCCAGTTTAGGAGGCAGTATGTCATGCACAAGAGGAGGTTTTGTGGCAACTGGTAGAGACGTCGCCATCTACCCATATAGGCGAAGGTGGTGGTGGTGGTGGGTTAGAGAGTTATCAGGGAGAAGTGTGGCGTTCCGAGTATGTTTTTGTTGAACACATGTTAAATAAATAGAAGTGCCCCTGCTATAATTACTAATTTTTGTTGTACGGTCTAATAAAATCATATATTCGCAGTACATCACTTCACACAAGGGTAATTTCAGAACATCACTAAAATATGGGTGCATCCAAGATGTATGCACAAAATTATCATAGTTTTACCCATGGGGCATGTTTGGAAAACAAGAATTTAGGACTTCTTTGAAACGCGGGAATTGACAAACACAGAAATAGGAAAAACACATGAATTAGATGCCATGCCTTATTAAATCATAAAGGAATTAGAAACACAAGAATGTGTAACAAATGCTGTTTGGTTGGACCACAAGAAAACTACATGAATTTTGGCGATTGGCATGATTGTCATAGACTCGATGGAAATTTTCCAAGAGGTTTGAGTGGATGTTTGTTTTCCTCCAAAATTGGATTTGAAAGGAACTCTCATGGCCTCTACTTTGAACCAAATGCCCCACATATGATGTTTTCCATAGGAATGGATTCCGCCAAAATTATTTTTTTCCTTTAATCCAAAGAGACCCTTATAGTATTTTCACAGTAAACAATTTGATTCACACACAAATATAGGAAAAATCTGTACTTTCCAGACAGTCCCTTTTAATGTTTGAACTATAGAAAATCTCTAATCGAATATGTTATTCAAATTGTTGGCCCTAGGGTTACTTGCAGTATCAGCCATTTTTCACATATCATACTAAGAGCATGTTTGGTTGTGTGCCTTAATGTGCCACACCACAAGTTAGGCTTGCCACACCTAGTTAGGCACTGGCCAAGCGCTTTGCCGCAACATTTTTAGCCAATGTTTGTGGCGCTTGATTCGTTCGCTACAGTTGTGGCACGCCGTGAGTCGACGCCAAAAAAGGTGCACCGCTATCACCGTCACAAGGTAGTTGGCGCACAGTGGGGGGTTGCGCCCTGGGAAAAATTGGAGCGAACACTCCCACCATGCCGTGCCATTTTTACCTTTTTTTTTACCCCCCCCCCCTCTCTCTTCCCATCTTCTTTGCCCTAATCCCTTCCATAGTGCTCAGCCCATCACACAAGTTGCGGTGGCCGGTCCACTCCGGTCATCGTAGCCACTATCCCCTTAAGGTATGTGCTGCATCCATCTCCCTCCTCTCTGGTGACTCTTCCTGTACTCACCCCTTCTAATCCCCATGGCCATCTCCATAGCAGGTCTTCGACGTGGTTGTTGGTGTTGCTGCTTCTTCCATTTCCTATTTGTTGTTCGCAAAATAGTTGTAGGTCTGAGGTAAAATCCATCCCTTTTTCCTGATTTATCATGGATATGGAGTAGATTGGTTACCTTGGAGACCTTGAGATCTCTAGTAATTTGAGGAGCGTGTTCACAAATATATGAAATTTTTTGTGAAGCAAAAATTTGTTGTGCTGGGAAATACTCTGATACAAAATGGCTAGTGTTTGCTATTTATAGAAGCTAATGCAAAAAAAAAAAGTCCAAATGTTATGTGTTGATATCTTTGTTTTTTTTGCAACATTTTTACTATTTATATGGGCCGAAGGAAGCAGTTATATGTACAGTATTACTACAACTACTGCTACCATTACTACATGCGGAGGAGAAGGTTGATTGCTGCTCTTGCTTTGTGTCTAGTTAGTTATTCGTATTTGATTAACATGCGAAAGAGGGAGCGAGAAGGTGTAACATATGCTCCCCTGTTGGGTAGAGATGCGTCACGAGAGGCACAGCTAAATCGTTTGTATAATGGTACTTAGACCCATTGTATTTCCGAGCTGCGCATTCGAAAAGCCATTTTTCATAGGGTTTTGTGGTCATCTCAGATCACATGGTATTTTGGTGGACACCTTGCGTGTCACGGTGGAAGAACATGTTGCAATGTTCGTGCACTACCAAAAATGGGTTATTTTCCGAGTGTCTATATGTTTCCGAGTGTCTGGACGGAAACACTCGGGATTTCATATGACACTCGGAACAGGAATTAAACACTCGGTAGAAATAACTTTCCCGAATGTTTTCCATAACACTCGGGAGAGAAAATATAATCCCGAGTGCATAAAAATAAAACACTCAGGACATTTTTTTTCCCACCACGCCGTTTTATTTTCAACGCCGCGTCTTTTTTTGGCCTCTAACCCTACAACCCCCGTTCCAGCAGCCGCCTCCCCCCGTTCTCTATCCTCTTCTCCTTCCTGCTCCCCCCCGGCGCCCCCCCTCCTCGCCCGGATCTAGCTCCTCCTCCCCCGGATCTGGCTCCTCCACCTCCTCCCGGACTGCTCCTCCACCAAGACACGACGCCTCCTCCTCGACCCCAGTGCCTCACTCGCCCGGCCTTGGCTCGGCCCTTACTCTTCCGCCACCACCGCTGGTCCACCACCGCCTCCTCCTCTGGGCCTCCTCTCCTGGCTCGGCCGCTTGCTCGCTTGGCCTTGCCTCCCCTGTGGCTCGGCCCTCCAAAGACCTCTCTGAGCTCGTCAGATGCGGCTCGGCCCACCCATGTGCAGCTCTCCTGTGGTTCGCCATGGTGTTAGGCCATCGATTTGGTGTTTATGGCCACGCTTTTGCTTTCTTCCTCCTCCTTATTTAATTTCCCCTTTCTCTTTGATGTTGTTTCGGTGTTCAAGTTGAGCTTGATTCACTTACTGATGCCAGGTTGATTTTTGCTATGCATGAAGAATGGTGATGAACGTGGGTTCACCGATGTTGATGCATGCATGAGGGATGCCAAGAGCATTGGGTTCAGGGAAGAGTTAGTTTATCCTCATCGCATTCTGTCATAGTAACTTTATACCCCATTAACAAGATTGTTTCTCTCTTCTTTTATCTTAACCAGGCCTATGCAAATACTCATATGATGTGATTAATACCGCTTATATAATGTCAAGGAGAGACCTCTCAAGGTAGCACATCTAATACTTGGAATGTTATATATATTTGGTCTAATCAGAGTGTGGTTTAAGACAGATGTGGAGTAATGCACTGCCAGATGTGGAGTAATGCACTACTAACTATGGCTACTTTTTTTCTTTCTAAAAATTTGATTGCAATGTGCTTCAAATGTGTGGAGTAATGCACAGCGAAAGTTTGCTTAGGAAAATGTTTATGTGAAAACTGAAAAGGTTACAAGTGTTAATGATCCTGGTTTCTACCATGATTAAAGCAGTAGTTCTATTAGTTCACAGGAGCTGTTCTTAAAGGCGTGACCATGCAACTCTGGTTCAAGTCAAATTGTCAACCTTATTTGTTGATACTATGTAATTATCTAGTTGGTACAATGAAAATTTTCTGGTGCTCATATCATAAAATTGGGCATGGTGGTTTTGGCTCTGTTTATAGAGTCTTTGTTTGCCTCATAAAGGGACTAATTGAAGTGAATAAGTGGAATGAAGCCCTCCAGTTGTGTTATGGTATATGTCATGAGGTCAGTCCATTTCTTGCATATACTGCTCAAATTATCTCTTTATCCTAGTAGTGGAGTACTAGATTGAGATTTAGGCTTAGTGTATCCTAGTAGTTAACTGATGCATGCATGCAAAGCCCCCTAAAAGGCTCTCCTAGTAGTTAACTGATGCATGTATCCTAGTAGTTAATAGTACGATTTTAATTTGTTTAGTAAGATGCCTTCAAAAGATTCATCTTAACAATGAATGGCATTGGAGTTTTATGGCAAATCATGAATAGAACTTCCTCCTTTTTTTTCCTTGTTCTCATTCTTAACATTAGCCATTAGCCCATTCTATATGTACATAGTTTATGACTTGCTTGAAAATACATTAACTGAGGGTTACTTTGCATTCTCTTGTTTATACATGACATCTAGGTATGCTAATTAGCTATCCATTTGGAACCTCATTCTCGACTTTTCTCAGTGCTTCCATTAGTTGATTATATATACCATACACACAACATTATTTAAATTTTGCATGTCTTCATGTGGGAAGAAATTATTAGGACGCAGAGCATGGGAAAAGCTGTTATTGTTGCCACTAATATGCTGGAAAGCATGATTGTTCATCCAACACCAACCCGAGCAGAAGTTTCAGACATTGCTATAGCTGTTTGAGAATGTGCTGATGCAGTTATATGACATAGCTAAAGTCGACTGAAGTTTTTATTGTTGCTTAGTCATTTTATTTATGGTGCTACATAGTGCTATTTTTGCAATTGCATTCTTCAAAGCTCCGTAAATTGTTAGAAACTCTTAGTATATATCCAAAGAGATATCTACCCAGACATCTTGAATTATTGATGCAAACTTTTTGTTCTAGTTTTAGTTGCAAACTTTGTGCACTTTTTGGATTTTGTAGCAGATGCTTGCAAGTCTTGGATCGTGTATTCGGTGCGAGATACATCACTAAGCTTATGACTTGATTTCGCGATTTCCTTTGAAAGTCACAAGGTCATGCATACTTGTAGCCTCGAGAACCGAAGCAACTATTTCGTGGGAAACACCACCTAACCTTGGTCGTGTTGATCAAGGTCTCAAGTCTAAACCGCAATATTCCAACCGCATCCTTATCCTTTTCCTCACTTAAATATGTTTCTTTGTTTTCTATTTACATCTCTTTCAGAGAACCACATGAGCGAAATGTTCGCCTACCATTCAACAATGATGTCCAATACTCTTGAACTTTAATTGTGGTTTTCACCAGACAAGATTTATGGCTATCCTACTTAGTCACTACCGCCCGTCTGGCACCATTTTTGCCTTTACAGATCAGTAAGATTTCTGTTCTTTTGTTCCAATATCGACATTCTGATAGCACTGGCAGCACCCCTTGTTTATTGGAAGTCTTTCTCCTTGCTAGTGTAAAAATACTGATTGGATTTTATTTGTAAATCTGATGTCAGACACTCGAATGTTGTGGATGTCGATCCGATCTAAATATATATGTGAATGTTGTATTGTGAACTTGAGAATTATGTCAATGTTGTCGAATCTATGTATGTAATGATTTGTGGCTAATTGGTGGTATTTTTTCTTGTTGTGGAATGTATCGTCTATTTTATTGCCAAGTTTTTTTGTCAGCCTATTCAAAATTAAATGCAAAATCGCACCTACAAAATTGGCGAATATGCTGTTCAGTTAACTCCCGAGTACCACTGTTTGACATACACTCGGGAAACAAATACAATTCCCGAGTGTTAACACTCGGGCCAATTTTCGAGACTCATCGGGACAGAAAGTTTCCCGAGTGTCAATAGCATGATTTTTCCGAGTGTCAACACTCGGTAACGTATTTCGTTACGGTTGCTAAAGCCGTTGTAACAATTTGTTTCCCGAGTGTTTATCTAAACACACGGCGAATTCTTATTTCCCGAGTGTAACACTCGAGAAACTAGTTTTGTCCCGACTAAACCGTCCCGAGTGTTATTTCCCGAGTGTAATACTCAGGAATAAGTCTCCCGAGTGTTTTTGGTAGTTTCCCAAGTGTTTATGGCACTCGGGAAATAGCTTGTTTCTGGTAGTGATGTACGTAGTGGGACAAAAATAGTCTAATAGATCTGTTGGTTTCGACTTTATCCAATCGGGCGAGACAGTTAGTGGGTATTTCAATGTTGTTCTAGATGCACTTGGTTTGCTTGCTAAAGAACTCATATACATCAGAAGCACTGAAACACATCCAAAAGTCACACGTAACCCAGGCAAATTACATCCTTACTTTGAGGTACAACCACAACATTCCTTTAGCTATATTTTTCAAGAATAGGTGAGTTACATTTTCATATAATGGAACATAATTTGTCTTCTCTTAGGGATGCATAGGAGCTTTGGATGGTACTCATATACCAACATCTGTCCCTGCACATATTCAAGATAGATTTAGGGGGTATAAAGTCCATTCCCACTCAAAATGTCCTCGCAGCCGTTGACTTTGACTTTCGGTTCATCTATGTCCTTGCTGAGTGGGAGGGATCAGCCCATGGTTCACACGTACTTCAAGATGCTCTAAGTTGTCCCACTAGCCAAAAAAATACCAGAAGGTAGGAATTCATGTTGTTGTAAATATTAAACATGACATTGGTTTAATGCTAACTTTAGGGGACATGTTCATGTTGTAGGAAAATTCTTCCTAGCTGATGTTGGATATGCAACTAGACCTGGTATACTACCTCCATACCATTGTGTCCATTATCACCTTAAAGAATACAAAGGTGCTAGAGAACCAGAAGATTATAAGGAATTGTTCAATCTTCGCCACTCCTCACTTGGGACATCGATTGAACGAGTGTTTGATACCTTGAAGAATCAATTTAATATTCTTACGAGTCAACCAAATTTCCCTTTGAAAACACAAGTGAAGATTGTGGTTGCATGCTGTGCGCTTCACAATTGGATCCTAGAGAATGGTGATGATGAGTATGTCTATGATGATGCTTCTTGGTACAAAGCCCTACCAAGGAGCAATAGGGTCCATCGTGATATACATCATGAGTTGGGCTTGGGTACTTAAAGTTCTATGTGGTGAGATAAAGTAGACCAATCTATGTCAAAGGCTAATCAAGACATAGAGAGTGCTAACAATGAGGGTGGTGTGTAGTTGTTATGCACATGGTATTTGTGTACTTATCACTTTTAGTATTCCTTAGCATGTGTTTGTGTTGATGACTAGCATGTAACGAAATTCAGTCTCACCCTTGTGGGCACATTATGGCATTGATCTATGTAAAACCTTTAATTGAATTGTTGTTGTTTGCACATGCTATTGATGTCATTTTTTACTTCATTATGCTGATTATGTGACTTTCTAATGTTACTTTTGCTTGTCCTAATTGAAGTAGAAATGGAAAAGGGGAAGGTGGATGGTGATGGCTCTTCCCGTGAGAGATCCATCGATTGGAAAGATGCACATACCAAGTTCATGCTAGATTGGTACATTCAGTACAAGAAAGACCAGCATGCAGGTTTCGTGTGGAAAAATCAACACCATATGAAGTGTGTTGATGCCTTAAACAATCAGTTTGCTATGGGGACAACACTTGTACAAGTCCACCGTAACTATAGGCACTACAAAGAGAACCAGACGACAGTGGAGATGGCTTTAAACAAGAGTGGCAATGGTTTTGACATCACTAAATGCAAGTTGACTATATCTGAGTACGAAAAATCCAAACTCAAAGTATGTACAATTGGTTTTCTTTCGAATAATAATAATAATCACATACATAAAGCTAACTCTTGTCCTATATTCAAATGTAGGATAGGGACCGACACTTGCTTTGTAAGCCCATCAAATTCTTCCATGAGATGGAATAGCTTTTCTTGGGCAGTAATGCTGATGGTTCTCTTGCCTTGGACCAGCAAAGTTGCTTGGATGATGGTAGTAAATCCGATGGCAGTGACTCGGAAGGGATGAATGACATGTCAAGGCTAGAGGCATTGATCATTACTACCTGTGATAAAATTAGTGTTGGTTCATACTTGGCGCGCCCTAAGAATAAGAGTATGCGTGGTTTCCTAGCTGGTGCTAGTGATAAAACTTCGGAGACTTGGGCGTACCAGTTCCTATGCAACCATGATGGCCGCTAGTGATAGTAGGTACATACTAGATTATTTTGGGTATTTTGTTAACTTTCTTTTGCTACTACACGAGTGATGTATATACTGGTCAGCTTATGTTGGAACCATGTGAATTTAATGTCAAGTTCAAACAACCATTAGCTACTTTTGGGTAGTAGTACTAATATCACCATCCACTCTTATGATGTAACAGCAGATACTGATATGTAAAGTTTCCTAGTGGTTCCTTAACCTAGTTGATTGCCTCATGTGCTATCATCTTCCTGTTATGTTATGTCTGTAGTTGATTATGTTGAATGAATCTGATGGCTTGCAGCATTACCTACTTTAGGATATGTCAATGTTAAGTGGAATGGTTGCATTAGTTACTCCATTGTAATTTTGTTGAGTTGATTATTATTTTGCTAAGGGCAAATATCAATTAGTGTGTAATTACACATGCTCAATAGGTAGCACTATTGTAAGGCTCTACAAACATGCATGAGCTTGGTGTAGATAATGAGGTAATCTCACCATTTGATAATTTGGGGTGATTAGTTTGGGTACAAATCAAACACTTGCCTCGTATTTTTGCCAAACTTGTGGCATATGTTGTGGTATGAATCCAAAAGATAGCCTTATCCAATTTTCCACAATTCAAGTTAGGCATAGTAGCCAACCAAACAACCCTAATTTGGCACAAAGTTAGGCATACCACAACATGGGCACGTGCCTAACCTTAGTTACGGCAACTTGTGGCACCCAACCAAACGCGCCCTAATTTCATCTACTCATCACTAGTCTCTTCATCTCAGAGTTACGGTACATTAGAGTGCTATTTCTCGGACAAGGCTAGCTGCTATGCTATAAAGAGATGCCACAAATAATAATAATAATAATAAAGGGAAAAAATCCACTTTTCAAACTTGAACTATAGCCTCGGTTAGTTTTTCAACCCTGAATCTCTGAAACCGTTCAAATTGGAACCTCAAACTAACAAAATCGTTCGCTTTACCCCTCTCGACACAAAACAGTGTGGTTTTGGATGACGTGGCGCCGACGTAGAGGTGGTTTTGGGTGTTGTGTCATCCATACGGACAGATACAACTGTGTCAGCAAAGCTTAATTGGTGGGGTCCACTTGTCATGTAGTCCATGTTTAATTTTCCTTTTTAAAAAGAAATTGGATCCACTTGTCATAGGGAGGAAAGAGAGAGGCTAAGAACCTTTTTTAAAAGAAATTAGGCCTTCTTGTCATATTGAGGAAAGAGCGAGACAGAGAGGGGTAGTGGTCATCTTCCTCCTCTCGCTCTGTACAGAGAGAACGAAGATGTGTCATGGGCTTAGGTACAAGAATAGTAAAGCAAGGGTGGTGAGGTCCCGGGATGGAAAAATGGAATGCCTGTGACGATGTGAAGCCAGTGGTGGTGGTGGTTCGGGGGAGTGGGGCAGCAGGGAGGTGCCGGTGACGGGGTGGTAATGGCAGTGTTGGTTTGTCCATGGTGGAGGTGGTGCTACGGAGGTTGGGAGGAATATATACTCACATCAAAATGTAGAACACGACGAGGGGAAGCTCTGTCATAAGTTAATTGGATGGAGGCTCCCTGCAGAAGACAAATGGCGATGGCGAAACCTGAATGGAGGTGAGGGAGAAGAAAATCGAATGCCGGCTACCGTGAGCAAATTTATCAAATTACTTTGGATGAGAAGAGGGCGGACCCTAAAGTGGCGCAAACGAACATCGAGGTGGCTCACTAATATAAGAGATTGAGCTTCAGTGGTTAGCAGTAATGGCGGCATGGTAGAGAGGATCTCTCCTCAGACATCTTCCGTAGAATTGGGGGCGAGCATGTGATAGAGGGGAGTAAAGCAAGTCGTTGACATGCTCGGTCGCCTCCCTCCCTATTAGCGCCTCGTTTGTTCGCCTCTCTCCTTGCCGACCACTGACGCTCGCTCGGCATAAAGCACATCCGAGTACTCGCTAGCCATGAGGCCTTGCTAGCAGTGAAGCGGGAGGGGCTGGTGGTGAGGCCTTGCTGCCGACGAGCTGAGCCCGCCTAGATTTGGGCTTCAGGAGGGGACGAATTTCTTGGAGCATGAGAGAGATATGGAGAGACATAAGGAGGAGGAAGATGTGAGGTGGACGCCAAATGAGATACAATTGCAGATGTGGATTCCATGTCACTGAAACTAGGACACGTGGATCCATGTGGATGATATGTTGGCGGAGAATTACCTCGGTTTGGGTTGAGGGGGTAAAGTGGACGGTTTGGTTAGTTTGAAGTTTCTATTCGGACGATTTCATAGTTCAGGGTTGAAAAAAAAATCAAGACTAGAGTTCAAGGTTGAAAAATGATTTTTTTTTCTAAATAAAAAAGGTATTCAAGTCACAATGGCTTAGTACAGTGTGTTTGGTTGCCTGCATAAGGCTGTTCACATGAGTGGATACAAGTTTCAGGATGTTTGGTTGCATGCACCACCATCCGGGCTAGGTCAATCGCATGCAAAAATCTTCCCGCAGCCTGGCCCGAGGGGAACAGTCGAATCGAGCTTCACAACTCGGCAAGGCTCAGCGCATGCAGTGCAGGTGCACCGGCATGGCCCAAGCGATACAACACATGTTAAGGGGTGGAAAAAAGCTCGTTAGTGGGGCTCGTTGGCTTGGTTCAAAATTGCTCCAATTAGACTCGTTATTTGGTTAAACATTGAAATGAGTCAATTTCGAATGAAATTGGATTTCACTCTGGATCGGCTCGTTAGCTCGGTTCTAAAAATACTTTCAAACTATAAATAAAATAATATTAAATCAAACTATATCAATTTTTAAAAAAAAACTCGGTAAGATAACTACCAGGCTCGATATCCACCCCAACCGCATGTATATGCTCACCTACTCACCCCCCATTCCATTTGCACCTCCCATTCTCGACCGCCCTACACCGCCGCCTCCAGCATCCAAACCCAGATCACCTACCGAACGCCGACAAGATTTCTACCGCCTCAACAACGCCAAGACACGAGGCCGCCACCAAAGCGATGGCGAGCGTAAATTTAGTGTTGGGGGTGCACATACAAAGCAATGCCAGGTACGATTAGTTCAAAGTTCAAACTACGCATCGCCCAACGAAGCCAGGAATTTGCCCGTTAGAAGTAAAAAAAAACGTCAAGAAAAAAAGAACAGAGGAAATTGTCTACTAGTATCTTTTCACATGTCATTACTATAGTAATCAATTTGGAAAATGACTTGCATAATAATATGAATGTGAGAAAAATGGAAGTTGCTCCATGCGCACCTGCAAAACCATTGGTCTTAGTGAGCGGCGCATCGCGTAGTGCTGCTTGCTACTCCCACACTGGTGCCACGCCGCCACCGCTCCTCCTCTCTGCGCCGCACCGGCTGCCGAGCCGCAGGAACCAAATTGGGGAGGAGTTGGAGTATTGGATATAACTATGGATGTGGGCTGGTGAGTGATGAGATGGTTGTGGGCTGGTGGAGGCACGAGCGGACCGTGGGATGTGAGATGAGCTTCCAAGAGAGTGCACACCAAGGAGTACTATGAATATGGCTCAACTGCAGAACTGATCCCTGGAAATGTTTTCGATTTTTTTATGTGTCCAGGCACCCCTACTGGCTCCATCTATGATTATACCCAGAGATAAATTACTGGTACTCTGCAGGTGTGTATCAGGAAGTGATTGTTTTAGTTGGCGATTGTAGCTAGCCGAGATGGCACCATGACAGGAACAAAAGGCTGCGCCAAGAACCGAAACGTTTCGTCCGAACAGATGCCAAAACCCTTCGCTAGCTTGTACAACTAGTCTTTTGTGATAGTACTCTCTGTGATCGATTGTACAATGACTTAGAAAGGAGCGGGTGCGGGTGCCTCACTGCCTTAGTGCCTGGCGACTTGCTCTGGTTGGTGGCCCGGTGGGCTGAATTGTTGAAATGGTCAGCCCATGTGTTCAACTGCTGAGTGCTTATACCTAGTTAGAAAAAAAATTATTTATTTTTGGGGGTGCCCGTGCACCACGGGCACCCCTACCGTCGCCCATGGCCGCCAGCTGCCTCGGCGTTGCTCCGTCGCTAACCGAGCACCTCCTCGTCGCCGCGCATGCATAGCACCGCCGGCACGAGCTGCGCCCGAGGCGTCCTGCCTCCTTTCCTCTCCCTGTCTCTCCCCTCATCCAAGGCAAGCATACTTGTCCCATTCTCGAGTCTCAACTAGTCCGCGTGGGCATTTCGTCAAATGCTATGTGCTCGTCCTGGTTGAGCAAATGGTTGTCTTGGTGGCCTTTCTTGCTAGTTTATGCGCTTGCTATAGAAATGTGCGTCCTTCAGTGTGTGTATATGTTGAAAAGACACTAATATCTGCCATTCTATTGCATTAGGCGTTGATTGTTTCTTCGTTTCCTTTAGCTATGGGCATTTCCATTTTGTCAAGCAGGTGATGTGCGTTGGATTATTTATGTGGTCTTCTGTGGCTTCATATCGGTGGTAACTAGCTGATATGGATATTGCTTCGCAGGCTGAGGTGGTTCACATCCAAGGAGACGAGTTCTGGCACATGACGTGGGTATTGTTGAGTTTTAATCATGCAATCAGTTCCTTCACGTGTGAAGTTTCCTGTTTTGATAGCTTCCTTATCTCTGAAATTAGTTTCCATATTGTTTGAATCATGATTAGCATGATTAAGGATAGGATTTGTTGGTTTCCATAATCTTAGTGATTTGACTTGTTGCTATCTTTAGCACAAGCTTCCATGTAATTCCAAGTCCATAAAAAAAAAAGGAAGAAAACGCCTGGGAGATTGTGTCTTCCGAAGTGCACCAAAATTGCTGCGTGCTTGTGTTTTTTTACTTAGTGTTCGCGTGTGTTGATTTGGGTCTGCACCAACAAGTGGTATCAGAGCTTCATTGCTCCCGTACCTGTGAGGATATCGCAAGATAGCTCGAGGTCGCAAGATGGCTCGAGGTCACCGCAGAGGTCCAAGTCACCGGAGCTTCCTCAGACCTGCGATAACAGCAGCGGCAGCCGCGGCGGCAATGGTCGCGATCGGGCTATATTGCGGGTGGTGAGGGAGTCGGGGGGCTCGGTGCAGTACCCGATGCTGACGCAAACCAACTATAGAGACTGAGCTCTCATGATGA
The DNA here is from genome assembly GCA_036346405.1 of Phyllostachys edulis. Lineage (NCBI taxonomy): Eukaryota > Viridiplantae > Streptophyta > Magnoliopsida > Poales > Poaceae > Phyllostachys > Phyllostachys edulis. The sequence continues at coordinate 18,135,619 of CM070545.1, forward strand.
AGGTCATGATGCAGGCGCGAGGCCTGTGGGATGCAGTCGCGTATGACGACGTTGACTTCCATGAGGACCGCATGGCGCTGGGGGCGATTCTTCGAGCAGTGCCACCGGAGGAGCTCTCCATGCTCGCCATCAAGGAGAGCGCCAAGGAGGCATGCGATGCCATCAAAACCATGCGTATGGGCGTAGCACGCGTGCGCAAGGCCAAGGCTCAGTCGCTCCGTAAGGAGTTCGAGAGCATTGCGTTCCACGAAGGCGAGTCGGTGGACGATTTTGCCATGAGGCTCACCGGGCTCGTCAACAACCTCCACATCCTCGGTGACAAGCTCGACAAGGAGAAGGTCGTGAAGAAGTTTCTGTGCGTGGTACCGCCCAGGTACTCCCAGATAGCATTGTCCATTGAAATTCTTATGGATCTGGACACGCTATATGTGGAGGAACTGACTGGGCGACTCAAGGCCACCGAGGATCATCTCGACCTTGGCAACACGGGCGGCTCTGGGAGCCGCCTGCTCCTCACCGAGGAGGAATGGCTTGCGCACATGAAGAAGCGTGAGCAAGGCGAGAACTCCGTCAGTGGAAAGCCAGCTGGCGACAAGGCCCTCAATGGCAGTGGCAATAAGCGCCGCTACAGGCGCCACGGCAAGGGCGGCGGCAAGGGTGGCATGTCTAACAGTGGAAAGGGCAAGTGCTACAACTGCGGCATCTACGGGCACTTTGCTCGTGAATGTCGTAAGCCACGCTGCAAGTGCAAAGAGGAGGCCAACCTGTCGCATGCTTAGGAGGAGCAACCAGCGCTCCTCATGGCCGAGCACCATGTGCTCGTGTAAGCTACTGATGGCGCGCAGCAGAAAGCGGTTTTCCTCAACGAGGAGAAAGTGTTCCCGAGAGACGCCGGCGGACGTGTGGTACTCGACATCGGGCGCCAAGAACCACATGACCAAAGAATCGTCGACGCCACGCCGCCGATGAAACGGTGAAGGGCACTGTGAAGTTCGGCAATGACTCGGTGGTAGAGATCTGCGGTAAAGGCGCTGTGATATACCAGTGCAAGAACCAGGAGCACCGGGTGCTCACCGAGGTATACTACATACCACGGCTCCGAAGCAACATCATTAGCCTTGGACAGCTCGACAAGAGCGGCTACAAGATCATCATCGAGGGCAGGGAGTTGTGCATCTTCGATTGCGAGCGGCTGCTGCTGGCGCGAGTGTTGCGATCCAGGAACAGGCTGTACACATTGGCCCTAAACCTAACCGCACCAGTGTGTCTGCTGGCAAAAGCAGACAACGTGGCATGGCGCTGGCATGTGCTCCTCTATGGCCACCTGCACTTCCGCGCGCTCCACAATCTCACCGCTAAGAAAATGGTGGATGGCGTGCCCATGATCGATCGCGTGGAGCAATTTCGCGATCGCCGCACACTTGGCAGCAAAGACCGGCTCCGTTCCTCGAGCCTCGTCTTCTTGTCGGCCGGCGCGATCGAGCCGGTGCATGGCGATCTTTGTGGCCCCATCACACCTGCTACACCAAGCAGTAACCGGTATTTTTTGCTGATCGTGGATGATCACAACAGGTACATGTGGGTGGAGATGCTGAGGACAAAGGACAAGGCGTTTATGTTCTTTCGCAAGATCAAGGCGCTGGATGAGAACGAACGCGACGTCAAGCTCAAGGCGTTCCGCACAGATCGTGGCGGCGAGTTCAACTCCATCGAGTTCGGCGACTATTGCGATGAGCATGGGATCAAGCGGTACACCATCGCTCCCTACTCACCGCAACAGAACGGTGTCGTGGAGCACCGAAACCAGACGATCGTCGAGATGGCGCGCAGCCTGCTGAAAAGCATGAGCGTGCCAGCTGTGTTTTGGGGCAAGGCGGTGAAGACCGCCGTGCACATACTGAACCGGGCACCGACGCGGAGCATCGATGGCATGACGCCATATGAGGCGTGGCACAAGCGGCGGCCCAATGTGCGCTACCTCCGGACGTTTGGATGCGTTGCACACGTCAAGAAGGTTGGGCCCGGCATCACGAAGCTGTCGGACAGGTCAACGCCGATGGTATTCATCGGCTACAAGGAGGGTGTCAAGGCCTACCACGTCTATGATCCCAAGACGCACAAGCTGCACATCACCCACGACGTTGTGTTCGAGGAGGAGAAGCAATGGGACTAGGAAGCGATGTCCATTAATCGTGCTCCCGGCACTATGGACACATTCACCATCGAGTACACCACCGAGCATGTGGCAGATGGTGCTCCATCCAATGGGATTTACAAAGGGCGGCGTCTGCATCAGCGCAAGTCCATGGCACCGCACACAAGAAACCACACACACACCACCCACTCCTTCACGGTACGTGACCGACCGCATCGAGTGGGTTACCCCACCCACTGGTGCATCGCATGACTCAGACGATGCGCCGCTGCGGTACCGGATGGTGTCAGATGTCTACAGCACGACATCGGTCCATGACGTCGACTACAACGGCCTCTGCATGTTGGTCGCCGAGGAGCCCACAAGCGTCAAATAGGCACTCAGGGAGGCGTGCTGGAGGCGTGCCATGGTGGATGAGATGCATTCCATCCATGAGAACGCCACGTGGGAATTCGCTGCACTCTCGGTGGGACACTGAGCCATCGGGCTCAAGTGGGTCTTCAAGGTAAAGAAAGATCCAGAAGGTAACATTGTCAAGCACAAAGCTCGTTTGGTTACAAAAGGCTATGCTCACCACTGGGTGGATTTCAACGAGGTGTTTGCACCGATGGCGCGCGATGGAGATTCGGTGCACGTCTTTGATCGCTCTGGCGACACAACGGGCCGGGAAATCCACCACATGGACGTCAAATTGGCGTTCCACAATGGTGAACTCGCCGAAGAGGTGTACGTGCAACAACCGCCCGGCTTCGTCGATGACAAGCACGGGCACATGGTGCTCAAGCTGCACAAGGCACTGTACGGTCTGCGGCAAGCGCCGCGGGCTTGGAACTCCAAGCTGGACAACTTGCTGGTGACACTTGGGTTCGAACGCAGCAAAATTGAGCACGCAGTGTACCAGAGGAAAAAGGGCGGGACTTTCCTGCTCATCGGGGTGTATGTTGACGACCTGATCATCACTGGGTCAGGCGTCGACGACATCACCGAGTTCAAGGACCAGATGATGAGCATGTTTAGCATGAGCGACCTCGGCCTTCTGAGTTACTACCTCGGGATCGAGGTGAAGCAGGCTGCCGGCAAGGTAGTTAGGATCGCGATCCAAGTCTTAAAGTCTTACGACTCTACGAACCCACGACAGCCTGTCGATCCAAGTCTTACTGCCGATCCGATCCTACTCAAGGTCGGTAGGATCGCGATCCTACTCTTAGAGTCTTACGGTTCTCTTTAACCCACGACGACTGTCGATCCAAATCTCACCGTCGATCCTACTCGTAGAGACTTAGGGCAATTTTTTTAGAGGCCGTGCTTTGCGATATTTTGTTTTAGAGCAAAATTTGTTGATATTAATTTCTGAGAATGAAACTATAAATAAACAAGGAGCATGCAAAATATTGTATCAGTGTGGTAATGCTAGTACAAATATCTATATTATGGCATGAGCAATCTTGAGCTTGATAATGATAAGCTCTTTTTATTCCTGGAGTATGTCTAGCTACTTTTAAGGAACATGCAAGTGGTAAACCATATAACAATCATACAAACTTATAGTATAGATGTTAAATATGTGTATTTTTACAAATCCGTAGAATCGCCGATTCTACGATTCGATACTACGATTCGATCCTACCGGAGGCAAATCGATCTGACTCGGGATCTCGACTCTGACTACCTTGGCTGCCGGCATGATTACTTTGTGCCAGTGCATCTACACTTGCAAGGTGCTAGAGTCGGCGGGCATGGCCGGGTGCAATCTGTGTTTGACGCCGATGGAGAACCGGCTGAAGATGACCAAGAAGGACAACAGCGCTGCGGTCAATGCCACTGAGTATCGCAGCGTTGTCGGGAGCCTACGCTACCTGGTAAACACTAGGCCTGACATTGCCTACGATGTGGGCATTGCCAGCCGTTACATGGAGGCGCCCACCTCACAGCACATGGCGGCCGTGAAGCACATCCTACGATACGTGAGCGGCACAGTTGGCTATGGATGCTGCTACAAGCGGCATGATGCACTGGAGCCCGAGCTGGTGGGCTACAGTGATAGCAACCTCGCCGGCGATGTGGACGATCACAAGAGCACCTCGGGGATAGCGTTCTACCTGGGTGCTAGTCTGATCACGTGGGCATCGCAGAAACAGAAGATTATCGCGCTCTCATCCTGTGAGGCGGAGTACATCGCGGTAGCCACGGCGGCGTGCCAGGGGATGTGGCTCTGCAGGCTACTCAGTGATCTGACGGGCACGAAGCCGAAGAAGGTCAAGCTGATGATGGATAACAAGTCTGCGATCGCGTTGTGCAAGAACCTAGTGCATCACGACCGCAGCAAACACATTGACACAAGGTATCACTTCATTCGTGAATGTGTTGAGGGCAACAAGGTTGACATTGAGCACGTAAGTACTGGTGGCCAGCTTGCCGACATATTTACAAAAGCTCTTGGTCGTGTCAAGTTCATGGAGATGAGGCAGAAGCTTGGCATGATGGAAGTAAAGTCTGGGAGCCATGATTAAGTGGGTGATTTGTTGAGTTTTAATCATGCAATCAGTTCCTTCACGTGTGAAGTTTCCTGTTTTGATAGCTTCCTTATCTCTGAAATTAGTTTTCATATTGTTTGAATCATGATTAGCATGATTGAGGATAGGATTTGTTGGTTTCCATAATCTTAGTGATTTGACTTGTTGCTATCTTTAGCACAAGCTTCCATGTAATTCCAAGTCCATAAAAAGGAAGAAAACGCCTGGGAGATTGTGTCTTCCGAAGTGCACCAAAATTCCTACGTGCTTGTGTTTTTTACTTAGTGTTCGCGTGTGTTGATTTGGGTCTGCACCAATAGGTATTGCGCCTTGGCATCAATGACAGGTCTGTCTCATCGCATTTCTTCCTTATGTGACCTCTATGTAAGAACGGAAATTAGTTGCTGATGTCGACGAGGGAAGTTGTTTGCTATATGAATTCCAGCTTCAGTTTGTCGAGGGTAGATTTTTTTTACAGGCATCAACAACACACTCTTGAGTCGATATTCTCTTCAATCTTCAAATACCATTTGATTTGAAAGTACAAAGACATGGTAATTAGTTGTTGTCTGCGCTCGGTTGGCTTGGTGCGATGTCGTTCGCCCAGCCCGCCCGTGTTCGAGCCAGAGGCTCGGCGCTCATGTCTCACCTAGGGTTTATTCCTTCAGGAATAGTACACGCATATGTGGATGCGTTCAGTGATCAAAGCGCGTGTCCGCGCTCCGTAGGGTTTAGTCCCCGCTCTAGATTAGGCGTGTATTAAAGACGCATCCACGTGTATGTGGGCGTGCGTGTAGGTGTGTGTGCGTGCAGGGTTTTTTTAATTGGAAAGTTTTTTTAGAGGGGGGGTGGTTAGGCTGAAAACCGAAAATTTTCGGCCGAAATTTTCAATTTTTTTTAACTTTATGGATTTTAAATTAAAAAAAATCAAATTCGAACAAAAATAATCAACTCAGCTAGTTAGCAAGATGTTCATATAGACTATTGATTCGAATATGCTTGTATTACTACACTCATTCATCAACTGAACAAAATTCAAGCAAATTCGATTTTTTTGGACAAAATTCATGCAAACCAGAAAATTCGAAGCCAGTTTGTGGTTTTACTGGGGGCCCCTGGCAGAACCAATACTTTGGGTAATCGACCGATTAAAAAAACCCTGTGTGCGTGGGTGCGTCCGTCGTGTACTGTAAAAAAAACTCACCCTGATCAGTTAGCACTGTGCTCCAACATGTTCGATATGCCAAGCCTATTTCGGCGTTTAACTTCCTAATTTAAATTTTAAGGCACTAATTACATCCATGAAATGAGTTAGTGTTCTTCCAACAAATGCTTTAATCGATAAGCCTACGGATTACATTACCTGCCTAATGTTTAGTATCACATTTTCTTCTGCTCTTTCATGCACTTTTGGTGAAATGTCATTCTCATTTGCATGTTACTAAATATTTTTTATGCTTCTGAGAATTATTTGTGCACATCTTGAAACTTTTCACACCAAAATTTGAAGGATTGAATTATTTGACGGGGCGGGTGTTTTGGTTGAAGGATCTATACAAAAAGTTGACAAGAGTGGATCAGATGTTGAGTTATTAGAGGATGCTAGGCTCATTGCTCCTTAGGGCAATCAATATTCAATGGCATGTCTTTGCTGCATTTGGTGAGTCTCATGAACAATCCAAATTTACAGTGTACACTACGAAAGTTTTTCTTCTCCATGCATTTCAACTTTCTACGGTTTCTCATCCCACTGCATCTTCTACGTTTTTGCACTTTTCACTGCCTGGTGTCTCATCCTGCTGTTCTCTTACAGTGTCGTGTCACGAGAAGTCATTACCTGAACACTGAAAGAGTTCATTGATGCGGTTGCTGAGGTGCTCAGATCAAGACTGGAGGCCAACTAAAGCTAAGAGAATTCCATTCGGAAGTTTTTGATGCTTCCCTGCCACCCATTGATTTAAGCTGCTGTAACATTAAGATTGTCTACTTATGGCATAGTTTTTAGTTTGCCCAGTAACATTACTCAAAAATCACGAATTGAAAAATAACATTAGTGTGAGGATAACATATGGCCCCATGACCCACCTGTCATTCTTACATTGGATGTTATTTTTCAATTTACACATCAACACAATGTTACTGACCAAATTAATCCTCGTTTTTACCGTCTACCATGTGGGGACTCCTCCTGGTTGCACTTGTATTTTGACTTCAACACAAGCTAGTTTTCTGTTTGTGATACTACTTTGCTACGTGTAATTTCTCTGCTGTGCTTGCGCATGTTTATATATTGTGCTTATGCTCAAACGCATACAATTTCTCCACTGTATGTTTCTATACCGTGTTTGTACTCAAACGCATACACTTTCTTTATATTTTTATCTCCTTTTTATACCCTGTTGTTATCAAAGGCTCGGATGGCTCAGGGAGAAACCTCACCGTGAGGCTCCGTCTATAGAATTTGCTTCCCTGTTGTTACATGGTATATGGATACACCATGGATAGATATGCATGAAGTAAGCTAATAAGATGGACACTAGCATCGATACTGTCCGATAATTATTGCTCAATAGTTTGGGAGTGAAGTCATATCCTTAGTTATTTTTTTTATCTAACTCAAACATCTTATCAAAAGGGTATTCTCACCACTCAATCAATCCACATTGCATTCAGTCATGTATCCACTATCCTGATACAGCTAACTAAACAACCAATCACATCCACTCAGTTTGATTAGATTCAAGTTAAATAGTCCATACAAACCATATTAGGAACATACAGTCAATCAAACACATCGGGCTTGACCAGTGACCAACTGACCACGTGACATTTTACATTCTTCACACTGAGCTCTACCAGCAGAGTATTTATTACTAGCAAGTACCACTGTCACGTACGGTAGCGTTTGCTGGTGTTTTGGTTCATATGGAAAACAAAGGCCCCAAATCCAATTGCCCTGATCTCCCTCTAAAAAATATTGCCCTAATCTCAGGGACTGTGCTCTCTCTCTCTCTCTCTGATTCAGCTAGCCAGGCGGAACGGGAACGGAGCCCACCCGCGGCACGAGACCAACGATGCCGTTGTTGTCGCATGACAACGTACGGCTGCACCCCGAGGGGGCGGCCGTTGGTAGGGAGGACCGGACAGCCGGACAGGTGGGTGGCTCGAGACTCGAGAGGGCGCTAGCCAGCCGGGCGGTGAGAGTTTGGGAGTTTGAACTTTGGAACGGCACTAGTAATCTACTGTAGTAGATGCCGCCTCCCTCCAGCCTCCAGGTGCTTTGGAGCCATAAAGGGAGCAGTTGATCCGGCCTGTGCCCAGGGCCAGGGCATGCCGTCATGTCCATCCCGACGACTGATCGATCGTCCGGGCGTGAATGAATCCATGGGTGAAAGTGAAACCTCGCGGTGTACCTCAAGAGTTTGTGAAACATTACAAAATGCCTAGACTAGATTGTACAAGAGAAGCAAATATGCTGTCTCGCTCTCTCTCCTGTCTCTGCCCTCTTTGCATTGAAGGAATTTTTGGAGGAATTCAATTTCTACAGAATTTTGGAACGCATGGATGAGACCATAAAATTCCGTAAGACTATTGTATCTTTCCTACAGTTCCAAAGAAAAATTCATGGGGGGAAATCATACACTTCAACCTCTTTTTTCACTCGTTTGCATAGGATTGAGACGGTTTTCCTATGTTTTTCCTACATTCTATCCAAATGGACATTCCTATGATTTTCCTATGTTTTCCAATACTCTGTTTTGCACTTACATTCCTATCAAATTCTTGTGTTTTTCTATTCTTGTAAAAAAACTTGCATTCATGTGTTCCAAAGAGGCCCTTAATATTAATCTGATGGCTATTGCTAACAATAAATTCCAGTATAATTCTTAAAAACAACGGTGGTGGCGATGGAGCGAGGAAAAAGGTGCTAGATCGGTGATTTAGGGATGATGCATCGATAAATACACAACATGGCCTCATGACACATGGCGGAATAAATCAACAACATCTTTGCATGACCACATGCCATTATTCAAAAGGGCTCCAACTGTTCAAGCAAATGTCTAAAGGTGAGGATGTCTCGTAGGATTTACTTCCCACTTGAGGGTTCACCAGTTCTCTCAAAGTTTACAAAATGGGCGGAAGAATAGTCGTCTGTTATTGGTTTAGTGGGATCTAATTTTGTATACACTATTTAACTCTTATTTATTTTATATTTAACACCCTCGAAATATAAATAACTACTACTCCTTCCAAAAACCCTGCACCCATGATTGTTCATTGCACAACAAATTGGTGAATAGGTCCTTCTCCCTTCCCCCACAAACCACGAACCTATGGCCCACCTCTCGAAAAAAAGCATTGCTGAGAAAAAAACTGGTCTCCATCTCCGCCACCCTATTGCCCGTCCCCTTCATCAGAGCCCACCACAACCACTGATGTCGCGGCTGCCAACCGTGTGCTACCGCCTATAGCTGACAACGCCCTCACTACTTTGCAGCCTCTTCCTCGCATGTGGTTGTTGCTACTCCTTAAACCTAACTTGATTGTTGCCGTTAGTCGACCCAGCCCCGCCCATTGCCGATCCTGCCTATTGCCCAGAGGTATAGTCAGAAATCTTGGTACTAAACACATAAACCTAACCATAACTTGATACTCGCCGCCGATCACAGGTTTGTCATTGCCGGAGAAGAAGAGGGCGACGTAGAGGAAGCAACCGATGGTAGGTAAGCCCCCGATTTTGTCTCTCTTTTCCTAATTTTGACACGGGCCGTCGAAACAAGTCAACCAAAGATAGGGCTCTAGCTCTTGTCATGTTCTTAATTTCCAAACTTCCATCACAAACACGGTACTCCATTCCCAATGTCGGTTCATCCCATTCAGATCATGCCAAAGCCTTGGAAACACCACCCCTCCGTCTCCTCTGGCGAAGAAAATCCAATGAGACCTCATCACCTTTAGAAATATATTAGACCAATTCAATCTCATGAGACACGACAAAACAAATTGTCGTAGCAAGGAGGATAGACAAGACAAAAAGGAGACCCCTAGATTATCGGTAGGAGGGAGGGACCAGGGGATCCTTGGAGAACAATTGTTAGGAGAAGTAAATGTGTATTAATTGTCCCAAAAATGGTCTTATTTATTACATGGGGAAGGCGTTATTTATAGCCATCCGACCGGATGCATGAGATTACAGATCTGCCCCTAAAAAGGCCCTACTCCTATAGGGGGCGCAGGGGCTTTTTCTTCCCCTATGCGTAGCCTTGCCTCTGCGATTTTGTTCATTTTGACGTTTGGAGCTCTGATCTTCGAATTTTTTTGCGGTGTGTACTTCGGAGTCTTTAGATGACGAAGCGCAGCAAAGATGGAGGCGGTATTGTGGCATACACCAGCGACCTCGGCTGGTCGATCGTGACGGAGCGGGTTCTCCGGGCCCTAGTGGACGAGGGGAAGTTGGAGAGCCTCGCGAAGGTGAGGGTTCACGGGGCGAAGACGGTACCGGCGCCTAGGGCTGACGAGGCCATGGTCTTCGTTGCATTCTTTAACGCCGTCCTCTGGATTTCGTGCGTGGATCTCATCGCGTGGGTGCTTCGGCTGTACCGAGTGGAGTTGGTGTAACTGACGCCCAACTCCCTCGTGAAGCTCACTGTGTTTGAGTGGATCATGCGCTCCGTAGGGGAGAGTAGGGAGGGTCGCCTATTCGCGTATCTGCATGACAGGCATTATTAGTCGAAGAATAAGAAGAACACTGGCAAGACGCTGAACTTTGGCAACATCAACTTACAACTAAAGGTGCGGTGCCAGATGTATGCGCCTGCTCCCGCAGCGTGGAATCGGTGGGACACCGACTGGACCCGGAGGTGGTTTTACCACGTTTCTCCGGCAGGCAACGGTCTACACTCTGGCGGAGGGCTGATCGATCTTACTACCACCTCAGAGATCACGCTCACTTCGTGGGAGGAGGCCCTCCTTCACCCGCTGCTAAATGCGATGAGGCGGCTCTCCACGCAGGACCTGTGGAGGAGTTCTGCGCCTTTGGGATCTGGCCCCTTGGCGCAGAGCTGGAGCGTAGAGCTCGGAGACCTAAGGGATGGGCTCTCCATCCTCACTGCAGCAGGCCGCACGGGTTTTGGTCCTCGTCCCAATCTTTTTGTACATGCAATTTTTTATATTTATTTTTAACGGAGTGTGCGGTGTCACTGTAGTTGCGCCCATCGACGAGGCCATCCGCGCCACGGAGCAGCTCTTGGCCCCCTATACTAGCGAAGAGCACGCGAAGCACTGGCTGGTCGTGCGAGAGCCTCGCCTGAGCCACGCGTATGAGGACCCCGGCGGTCCATCTTGCGGAGCTCCTGGACCCAGACGAGGGGAGGAGGAAGCGAGCTCGAGGAGTGCGACATTGCAGGGGCAATCGCCGTGAGGCCCCTGCGCGCTGTTGGGTCTAGCGGCATAGGCGGCCCTCCTGTGCAAGGGTGGATGTGGCGGAGAGGCCGACCAAAAGGGCGGCACAAGGAATTTTAGAGCGGGTGGAGCATGCTCGATTGAGCAGCCCGTCTTTGGGAGATCATGGTGTGTCCCCCGCGGAGGGCACGACGCCGAGGGCGGCTGGGCGTGCTGCGGCAAAGCCTGTGGAGGGGTTGGCGAGCTCGTTTGGGATAGCATGCTTGCCCCTCGAGGAGTCCTCAGCCGGCAGCACCCCATCGCACGTGTACGATGGGGGCTCCGTAGACACCTGGGTCGTGCCTCCTACTCTGGGTCGCAATGTGATCGGTAGGTGCTCTGCCCCCCTTTGTTTAGTGGTTGTTTTTTTTTTTGCGTAAGTTAGGGTATGTGTGCGGTTCTAACCCATATGCCTGCCTCGCAGTCCTGAGTGACGGGGAGGACAAGGCTAGGGAGGGTGGCTCCGCTTCGGGGAACTCTAAGGAGGCACCCTCACAAGCTACCGCTCCGGCCACTACAGACATGGGCCCTCTTTGCCCTACAGATTTCAAGGTCAGCATCGGTGCTACGGGGGTCTATGAGGAGGTCTCCCGCTTTGCTGCCCTGTCTTACGTGGGGGATCTCTTCTGGAACTTGTCCCTTAAGGGAATATTCCGGTCCGTCGAGGCAAACGCCGCGAAGGTATGTGTTTCGTGCTGTTGGTATTTTCCTCTCTTTTTTGAGTTTGTGTGATGCCTTGCTTCATGCAGATCCCGATGCTATCGCGCGTGCTTGAGGGCAACATCTCGTGCGGCTTTGATGAGATCCAAAGACAGGTTGACTCGGATCACATGTGGAGTGAGGCTCTGAGCGCGGAGCGCGAAGCCCTTGCTGACAAGGGGAAGGCCTTGGAGGCCAGGGTGACGGAGTTGGAAGGGGAGCGCGTCGGCTTGCAGGAGGAGGTGTGGACGCTTCGAGGCGTCCAGGCTGACCTTGAGACAGAGATTCAAGCAGAGCGGGAGCTCTCGCACTCCGTGATACTAGCGACCTAGGAGGCCATGGAGGCTCTGGAGGGCGCGATGGCGGACCTCGGCGCCCTGCCGCCCCTGAGGCGCCACACTGTGGGGGAGATGGACATCACCCTCGGGTGTCTTCGCCGCACCGAGGAGGTGTGCCTGCCGGCGGCTCAGGCGTACAGGGACCACTGCGTGAAGGTGGCCTAGATGACGACCTTTGCCTCCCTGCAAAAGGCCGGGTGCGGACATGTGGACGCCATCGCTACCCGCTCTGTGGTAGTGGCGGCCGCAGAGGAGGTTGCCGGCAGACATCGTCAGACGTGGAAGGCGAGCAACATCTTCGTTTAAGACTTCTGGGTGGCGCGCAGTCATGATGTAGCGATGGACTCCCTCTGTGCGGTGCAAGCCCAGAAGAAGAAGGGCAAGGCCCCGACGAGCGAGGGGGGGGGGGACCAACGGAGACAAGGTGTGACCCTCTGCTTGCTTGAAGCGGCCTGAGTCCTTTAGATTCTTGTAACTAGGTTTTACCGATTTAGCTCTTTTTCTTTTGTTTTTGCTCCGCTCCCTTCGGGGCTCATGCACCGAAGGGGCTGGGTGGGTGGTTCGTCTCTTTTTGTAATGACCTCTTTTGAATAAAAACGATGTTTAGAAAATTGGTTGTTTGTGAAGCTTTGGTGCGATTCGTTTAGTGTGCTTTGTGGTTACGCGTTCTGAACTCGTGGTTTGCGCAGGCTGATCTGCCATCGCTTCACTGTACTGCTGGTCGAGGGCTTCGACCGTCTGAGAGGCGCATGGCGAAGGTAATTGCCCCCCGACGCGAGCCGAAGGCAGAGCGCTGCCTTCGCTCTGTTTGGCCGCTACAGGTGTGCTATCAGGCCGTCGTGTACCATGGCGCAAAGTGGCAACGCTGGCACTTGGCAAACCTGAATGGGACCATGGAGGAGTTCAAGTTGTTTCACGAGCGCAAGGCCGCCGCAGCATGTGACAAGATCTTCGGCTTTTGGGAGCAGCGAGCCTATGCGATATCCAAAGAAGGCCCATCGGCCTCACATGCGGAGTCTACTGCTCCAGTGCCCCCCCCCCCTGCGGTGAAGCACCATTTGAGGCGATATGTAGTAAGTACGCGGGAGGAGACCTCCTGGAGTTCCCGGAGACTAGGGCGTCGGATGAGGAACTGTGGGAGTAGCTGCTACGCCCGGACGTGTTGTATGCTGAGGCACCGTAGTCATTGGTTGCGTGTATATTGTATGTGTATGCCTTGTATGCTGTGGTTGATTTATTTTTTTATTTATTTCTAGGACAAGCCTCCCTAGTATATACTTTATTTATTTTGAATTTGTTGTGATAAATAAAGTCTACTTTGCCGATATATACGTGTGTCCGTTGTTGGTTGACCTGTTTCGTTTTGGGTCTACGCAAGACTCGTCCCACATGGTAGGCACCCTGTACCGAGACCTGAAGCTTGAAAACGACCTGTCACTCTGGTGCTCCGTCAGCTCGACACTTGTCAAGTCCTCATCGGTCCACGCAGGCGCCAACGGCATCGAGAAAGGCCTCGTCGGCAATGAGGGCATCAGCCAAGGCTGCATCCAGTCGTCGGCGTTCTTTCTGCCCATACTCCCTGTGATGCCCCAGCCCAAGATGAATAGGACCTAAGTTCAGCCCGTGTATGTATAGGTGTGAATGGATGAATGCATGTAGGAGATGATAGTCCTACATTGTTTGGCCAAGATGAAATTGACCAATATATAATGTCAAAGTGTCCAAAGCAACTAAGCACGGGTTAACCATTTTGCATGAATTAATTTAGAAAAAATACAAATGGAAGTTTTGTAACTCTGCTGTTTGTAACTGAACGGTTGGATGCGGATATTCCTGTACTGTAGATTTGCTGATATAACTTCTCTCGCGAGCAAGATCAACAAGTGTTTGCAGTCTGATCAAGTTTGATCTGCAATGAGGCTTCATGTTTTAGTTCGTACAATTTCTTTTGCTACTTTGTCTCTCTTGACTGAAGATTGCTCTCATGACCGAACCAGCAATATTCTCTTGTTTTGCAAGGTTGCCACTGAGCATGTGCACCAGTCTTGCAATTTTAGCTGATTTAATTAAGCTCAAACCTGAGTAGGAAAAAACATCAATTTGTGTTGGCCATCAAAGTGCCACAGGTTCTATTGCCATCTTCATATAGGGCTTGAAGCTAGTGCGACAGGTTCCATCACCATGTCACGCAGCAAAGAGCCAAAGATGAAAAAGTCACATGTATAAAAACCATAAAGTAGGTAGATAACTAGATATGGAATGGGACCAAAAATTTGATCATAAAACAGATGTGCCATCACCAGAAATGGCTAGCGACTGGCAAGTACTGGACTACAGCCGATTCTTACACACCATCCTTACAGTGCTTGCCTTCAAAATCATAAACAGTGTATATAACGTGTGTGATGATCTATACACCCTTACACTTTTCAGTTAGGCAGGTGAATTGCAACCGTAGGAGTTCTGACAAGAATTCTGGCTGGTAGACACGATCTCATCTGCAGCTGACGAGTCTCTTTTCGGTTCCAGCACGCAAGTTCTGTTTGCAGCTAATTCCTTTGTGAGATGTTCAGTGTACAGCTTCAGTGACCTTTTGAAATCAGCAAAGCACTTGTCACAGGGATACTTGGTGCCATTCCCGACAGATGATCCAACAACTGTGCCAGACATGTATGCACTGCATGCATCCAGAATGACACACTCGCGCTCATTGAAGTGGCGCACAACAAGGGTCTCAAAATGCTGCAGCGAATGAAAGTAAGAATGAGTTCAGTAGCATAAAGAACAGTGCAAGAGGTACAAAACTGAAGGATGTATTTTTGCCATGTAAGAATGAGTTCAGTAGCATAAAGAACAGTGCAAGAGGTACAAAACTGAAGGATGTATTTTTGTCATGTACTAGCATTCAGTCCACAAGGGCTGCATCTGCCTTTAAACACTCG